>CM037640.1:47720429-48414508 GCA_015227895.2 Colaptes auratus | reverse complement strand
TTCTCCAGACAGTGAGGGAATGCTTGACTGGGAAGATTGAGTGCCTTGTGGTTACCATATTCTTGCCATGTCCAGGCCTGATGATACCAACCATAATGCCAAATTTAAACAAATTATGAGTCATCTGGTAATAAAATTTATTTTTAAAGTGGTGAGTTTTCACAAGCCTGAGCTGTGGAGCCTCGATTGGTTGGAAGGTTACATGTGTAACACACCAAGATGAAATTAGGAGTTGAGATGCTGCTGATGTGTTGATTTGTCCTTTCTGCTCTAGATTTTTGTGTCCTTAAATAATGAATGTTCTTCTCTGGGTTTTGGGACAGGGGTGTTGGTCGTTTGTTTTGTTGTCATTGTTTATTTTGTTGTTGTTGCTAGTTTTAGTCATGGTTTTGTAGGGGTCTTTTTTTGTTTTGTTTTGTTTTGTTTTGTTTTGTTTTGTTTTGTTTTGTTTTTTTAATGTAGTAGGAATAAACTGGCAGCTAGGAAAAACTCTAGTATGAAGTTCAGGGTCTTTTTTTGGTAGCTAAGGGGCAGCTCACATGTGCTGTATAGCCAAATCCAATCTTTAGGGTTTGGTTCTGGTTTCTAAATAAACATTAGGTAAATTTAGCAGACTTGGCACTGATAAAGATCTCCTAGCTTTGTGTGCAGTTTTAAGTTGCTGTTTTAATGCAGTCCAAGATCTTGCTTGAGCTTGGAAACATGTACTAGATGTGACTGCAGTTTGGGGTTCTAGTATAATTCCAAACTGGTCATGGTTCAGAAAAATAAACAAATTAGAAATATTCTTTAGTGATTAAAGTTTACTCCACATCTGATCATGGTCCATTTACAGATCTTCTTGCCCTTAAGAAAAGCAGTTAATGAGGAATACATGTTTCTCCTTAAGTTCCAAGTGAAATACTGGAGCACCTCTCCTATGAGGACAGACTGAAGGAGTTGGGGCTGTTCACTCTGGAGAAGAGAGGGCTGGGGAAGGACTTCTTAGGATATCAGGTAGTGATAGGACTAGGGGGAATGGAATGGAGTTGGAGGTGGGGAGATTCAGGCTGGACATGAGAAGGAAGTTCTTCACCATGAGAGTGGTGAAGCACTGGAATGGGTTGTCCAGGGAGATGGTTGAAGCCCCATCTCTGGAGGTGTTTAAGCCCAGGCTGGATGAGGCTCTGGCCAGCCTGATCTAGTGTAGGGTGTTCCTGCCAATGGCAGGGGGGTTAGATCTAGATGATCCTTGTGGTCCCTTCCAACTCTGACTGAAACTATGATACTAAAAGTGTTTCAGAAGATCTAAAATTTAAAATAATTTACTTTTCTAGGTTTGGAACAGCTCTTGACTTTCTTTGGTTTTCCTACTCCAGGAATTTGACCTGTATTTGACATACTATGGCTATAATGGATCTGCAACACTAATCCTGACTTTTCATACGTTGACAAGAGAAAAGAAGCACGGAAAGAAATGTGGACTTCTTTGTGGTATATGCATTTTATAATTAATAATAAAAAAAACCAACTCTGCTTTGCAGAAACTTTACCTTCCATCATATGAGACAGAATTTTAAATTAAAAATCACTTTAGAAATAAAATTAACTCTATGTCTAACCTGAAATGCAAAATGGCAGGCATTAATGCATCAGAAAAAGAAATTCCTCAGCATTAGCAAGGGAATAACGAGAATTGTAGAAAGCACAGTGTCTTGTTCAGCTGCAGAAACAAATCCCTTGTTACAATAATTCACTCTGCAGTTGACACCATAAATTAAGAACTGCCTTAAACTCTGTAGGATCATCACTAATACAACCATATATCTGATAAAAACACTTTAAGAGTAAAAGGTCAGGTTTTTAAAAAGGGCAAGTACAAATTATTTTAAACAATTTTGCAACTGCTAGATACAGGTAAATTCATTTTCTGAACGTTAATGATTACAAATTAAATATATATTCTGTATAAGCTGAGGAGTCTGAAGTGGACGTTAGCATTCAAATAAAGATATTCTGACTTAAGCATTTTCCTGAAGTAACTCGTAAGAATTGATACGGGCATGCTGAAGCTTGTCCAAAGAAGGGCCATGAGGATGATCAGACCACCACTCCTGTGCAGACAGACTGAAAGAGTTGGGGCTGTGCAGTGAGGAGAGGAGAAGGTTCTGGGGAGACCTTATTGTGGCCATCTAGTATCTGAAGGGGGTCTACAAGAAAGCTGGGGAGGGACTTTTTAGGATGTCAGCTAGTGATAGGACTAGGGGAAATAAAACAAAACTAGAAGTGGGTAGATTCAGATTGGATGTCATTAAAAAGTCCTCCAACATGAGGGTGGTGAGACACTGGAACAGATTACCCAGGGAGGTGGTGGAAGCCTCATCCCTGGAAGTTTTTAAGGCCAGGCTGGTTGGCGCCCTGGAGAACCTGATCTAGTGTGAGGTGTCCCTGCCCGTGGCAGGGGGGTTGGATGATCCACAAGGTCTCTTCTAGCCCTTACAATTCTATGATTCTATGACTGTCATTGATACGTCTTTTAGCCCCACTGTCTTCTGCTGGTCTTAATGTAGAAGTACATATCTCCCTCCTACCACAGGCTCTCTTTGTTCAGTGGAGGAACTCAACATCTCTCATAGGAAATATTGTGCCATCAGTAAGCACAGGTTGTACTGTATATTGAAAGTGCAAAACTCACAGATTTACTTCTGTAAATTCTTCTGTGATTAGTTTCTAAATATTTTTTTTCTTTTTAACCAAAAAAAGGAGAAATTTCCTGAAGAAAAAAAAAAAACAATAGTTTGTCAAATAACTCTGTTAGAGATCTTGGTTATATAGCATATATCTCATGACAATATTATTGAGTTGCAGATCAGTTTTACAACATAATTTATTCTAATAAGCTTATAATATCAAGTAACTTCTCTTTTCATCATGGCAAACTGAGACATTTGTGTCTGACACTGAGCCACAATGGATCAGTAATGGGAAATGGTTACTGAAATATATATTAAGTGTCTAACTTCTCCTGCTGACTGAGAGACTTACCCAAGCTTGCTAGACAGTCTTGGGAAGGAGAGGTCAATAAGCATGTATCTATTAAGATCCAGAGCCCCAATTAGATTAAGCTGTTGTATATATGAGACTAGACACCATACAGGAGACTCCTTAAACCTGGTAAAATCTACCCTGGTAAATCTTGGCACCAAACACTATATACGCGCTGTCCCGAAATCCAGATTTAATGGATTTAGATTTAATAATTTCCATGAGTGTGGAATTTCTTATATGCTGTCTAAAACTTCTTCCACAAATAATGCTTCAAGCCCCTTAAATACCAGTCCATTTGTGTTCAAATGTCACTGTTGTCTGAAATTACAGTGACACTTCTGCATGTGACATTTCAATGAGGAAAGTCCCTTTTTCATGATGAGAAAGAACAGGGATAGCGGGATTGCAGGGGAAGGTAATAGCAGATGAAACCTTTTGCCTTTGGAGCACTGGTAAAGCTTATGACACTACTTAGCATGACATGAATATTTCTTACTGTTTGAAGGCAGTAATTTTCTTGAGATATTCCCTGCACCTGCTTGTGATTGCTTTGGAAAATTTCAGAAGTGGCTACACCCTTAGTTTAGAATGACAGCCACTCTATGGGTGCGGCCATCAAGCCAGTTCTTTATCCATCTAGTGGTCCACCCATCAAACCCATGTTTCACCAGTTTGGAGACCAGGATGTGGTGTGGAACAGTGTCAAAGGCTTTGCTCAGGTCCAGGTAAACAACATCAGTTGCTCGCCCCTCATCTATTAGTTTGAGCAATAGCAGTTTATCAAGTGCATTGTAGCAATGTTGACTAAAGCACATTAACTTAAGTCAAACTGAAGATTAACATGGATTGAAAACAGACTAGTTTGTTCAGTATTTTAATGAAAAAGGAGTGTTCACCAAAATGCAGATAAGGGTTCTCTTAGTATGAACAGGCTATCAAGTCCCACATAGCACTGACCTCCTGATAAATGCTGAAACAGAGCGCAAAAGCAGTGTGGGAAAACCTAAGTCTTAAACGCTGTTCCATTCAAGGAGATGTCTTTTTTCAAGTCCCCTGTGTGTTCCAGGTCCTGAATCTATTTTCAGCCCTCTATATCATTTGTTCACTGAAGTTGCTCACTCATTTCCTACTGTACTCTTCTGCCTGTGCTGCCTTACTGAGGTGCATAGTCAAGAAACTGAGTTCTTCTCTGCCCAAAACAGGGCAAGGGAAACTTTAATCAAAGATTAGGATGCTGTTGAGTGTGTGCACATCATATTTTTAATTAAACTGTTTGTTGTTCTTGTTTGTTTGCTTGCTTTTTTTTAGCATACTGTATACTGCACTTCACACATCTAGGTCTCTTGGTAAAGACAGCACTTGGTAGCTTGTTTAACTCAAGCCCACAAACAATTTAGCATATTCTTGCCCTTACAAAAATGTAGTGTGTGTAAGTGTATGACTCAATAATTTCCAACTCAGAAATATTTTTTGGAAACAATAAAATAAACCATGAAAAGAATAATTTTTAGCATATGCAATCTCATTCAAAGTATAGAGTTGAAAAACATCCAGACATAACAGAAGACTCAGATGAACTTCTGGTCCTCAGTTTTATAGCATTATGGGACGGTAGCAGCAATGACAGTTAATCCATCTTGATATCTACTGAAGAAGAAAAATGAAATAATTTCATAACATAAAACCATGTCCACATCTTAGATCACATAACTTGAACCAAATATTTCAATCTTTTCATACAGTTGCAAAGACAATGCATAATGCTGACAAGGAAGGTAAAAACCAGTAGCAGCCAAGAAAGCAGATGCAGAAAGCTGTTGAAACAATGACATTGTGGAGGAAACCATCATCTAGAGCTCAGAGTTAAAACTGAAGCAATAAGGAGTAAATACAATATTACTTAGAATATGCCTATTCCCAATCCCTTTGCTATCAATGTCAATAGTTTTAAAAAATGTCCAAAGGAATATGGAAAATGTAAGTAGCAGTACAAATATTTAGCTTGAAAAACATGCAGTCCTCCCTTCCCTGCCTTTTTCCCTGGTTACAGTTCAAACCCATATGATACAGGATTGAATAGACTCAAGAGGAAACGATAACTCATGACTAATATCATAATTTCAAGGAATCTTAGTGCATAGCAACATAACAACTTGAAGGAATTAGCTTTCGCCAGGAATACTCTGAAGAACTACTATTGGCCTCTCTTTGAGAAATTATCTGAAGCAACAGAAAACTGAAATAGATGGCTCAGCTAGTTAGCTGAAACCAAAAAAGTGAGAAAGCCACAGACACAGAATGGTTTGAGTGGGAAGGAACCTTTCAAGGTCATCTAGTCCAGCCTCCCTGCATTCAGCAGGGATGTCTACAGCTAGAGGCGGTTGTTCAGAGCCCCAAACAACCTGACCTGGAATAGTTCCAAGTATGGACGATTCTAAGTCAGGTTGTATGGGGCACTGAGTCTCTGAATCTACAGAATGTAGACAGTTATTTACTTCTGTGAGATGTGCTGGACTGTGAAGAAATTAAATATATAACAAGTGTTTGTACACATCATGTAGGAAAATGCACCAGTTTGAAAAGTGCAGAGACAAGTATTGATTGAACAATGGGCACTAAAAGAATTAGGTTCACATTTCAATTCTTGAGCTCTTTCACATGCACTTTGTCTAGATATTTGTATGATATATTCTAGTGTGAATGTATCACTCCCCTGGTCCAAGGGAACTCTCTGTAGTTGTAGACCCCTTAAAACGAGGTGTCATTGGGTGACAAATGAAGCTATGAACCCTGTTGCCGTATAGCAACGAGATTCCAGAAATGCAGAGAGCAGAGAATCTCAGCAGTCCTTTATTATAGTGTTGTAGAATCCTTAGCATTACAGAGTCTCAGATTGTCCATGACAGAAGAAGTCCTGGAAGCACTTAACAGATGAAACAGCTAACAGAATTCCAGGAGAAGTAGCTAAGTAACAGAAGCAGAAGTTCCTAGCGGCCTTAAAGCCGCAAGCCATTCCTAACCTAAGTCATTAACCAAAGTAACTATGGCTCAGTGTGGCTGTTTATATACTCTTTGTTATAAATAATTTTACCAGTAAAAATCCAACCAAATATATAACCTAAAATCTTTTCCCAGTAAGAGGTGCCAGCATGTCAAGGAGGTGGCTTCTGCAGCATGTTCCAATCACAGGGTGCCAATGTGAGGATGTTGCTCTTGGCCCACATGGAATGTTGTTGTTTTGCTCTACGCAGAGTGCTATGGCATTGGTCAGCTAAGGCATCATGCACTCTGCCTGTGCCCAGCAGCTGCCCTCAGAACAATGGCTGCACCATGAATGCTCACAGAAATTACTCTTCACATGCCTGTACTTCAGATTTTTCAATCTATATTCACATATATTATTTCTTATAGCAATTTGCATTTCCCATGTTTAAATGACATAACTAAACAGCATAATAAAAGCTATTACTGGAACAACCAGAGTGCTATTTGGAATTCAAAGTGCAACAGTCACATTGATAAAGAAATTACATATGTATGATTACATGAAATAAAAACAATGATGCATAATTTATTTACCTAATACCATTACATAAGAATTCTCCATTATGAATTCAAAAGTAATTTTCTTGATTAAAACAACTTTTGGCACAAAAATATTCTCTCTGGGAAAAAAGTGAGTTTTGAATAGCAGCACATGGTGAGTAGTGTGAAAGCACTAAAAAGAAGAAAGTTTTATAAATTCTTATAAAACTATTTACTCAGTACAAATGATCACCTAAAAAGAGAAATAGAATTATGCAAAGCTACTATGTGTTTTCTCTTCTGACATCCTTCCCACTAAAAATGTATTGAGTGAAAAGCCTTTATTCTGTTTTTCTCAGCACTGGTTAGGCCACACCTTGAGTACTGTGTCCCGTTCTGGGCCCCTCAGTTTAGGAAAGATGTTGAGATGCTGGAAGAAGGGCAACAAAGCTGGTGAGGGGTTTGGAGCATAAGCCCTATGAAGAGAGGCTGAGGGAGCTGGGATTGCTTAACCTGGAGAAGAGCAGGCTCAGGGGATACCTTATTGCCAAATACAGCTACCTGAAGGAAGGTTGTAGACAGGTGGGGGATGGTCTCTTCTCTGAGGCAACCAGCATCAGAACAAGAGGACACAGTCTCAAGCTGCACTAGGGGAGGTTTAGGCTGCATGTTATGAAGAAGTTCTTCCCAGAGTGATTGGCCACTGGAATGGGCTGTCCAGAGAGGTGGTGGAGTCACCATCACTGGAGGTCTTTAGGAGGAGACTTGATGGGATGCTTGTTGCCATGATTTAGTTGATTAGATAGTGTTGGATGATAGGTTGGACTCGATGATCTCAAAGGTCTCTTCCAACCTTGTTAATTCTATTCTATTCTATTCTATTCTATTCTATTCTATTCTATTCTATTCCCTTTTTTCAATCTGAAGGGACCATAGTAACTTAAAGGAAAAAAGTCTTAAAGGCTGGTAATGTTCAAGTAGTAAATAATCAAAGGCTTTCTCAATCAGTAGATGTCCTGGTAACAAACTCTGGGAAGAACATATAACATTTGCATGTTATACAAATGGATCTATAAATGCCTTTGATTTTGAAACAATTCAAATTAATTTCAACTGTCATCCCACATCATCACTGAAGAATCTTTAATGTGTAAGCTGCATTGTTTTGTGTGGTTTTTTTTCTTGTAGTCTTGTAAATTGTATCTTTATATATCAAAATGCACATTGAAATATAAACTCATGGCAAGTGACAGAAAATGCCAGTTTCTCATTAGAATTTGAAATGAAGAAAATGTTACTAGCCTTGTGAATTGCAGTATGTGATGCCCTTTAGGTTTGCCCTTGCCTTTCTTAAGTAAAAATTAGGCATAAGCCAACCTCCATCATAAAGAATGAGGCAAAAAATAATTTAATGGTCTCTCAAAGAGATGATCCTCCTTCTTACCTCTCAAGTCTGGAATTGCACAGGATTAGTATCATCACAGGCAAAATGTAAGAACTCCACAGACAAAGATCCAAACTCCAGAAACAGTGAGCAAAAGCAGTTCACAACAAATAAATCAGGAAGAAATGCATACCAAAATTCCCAGAGTACTCTCTAAAAATACCCAGAAGATAAATATGTCATTAGAGCCCAAGAAACTGATGTTGTGTGATCTGGAAATGATCTGTACTATCTGGAAGCAAGAATTAAGTGATAAAAATGTGGTCTGTGGTATGGGAGAGCAACTCCGGTGAAACAGAAGGGAGATCCATAAAGCTTCAGTTGAAGATTTTCTGTGAATGCATATAATATTTCCATGGATGTTATTAACTTTTATTTCATCATTTGAGAAGAAGGCATGCATTTGAAAATCTTCTGGATGTGGAATACTTAGGGACAGTCATTTCTAGAGTACACAGGAGCTATCTAGTATGCAAGGACAGGATTTAACCTTTAGATTTTGCAAAGAGCTTTTCCAGATTGTTGAGAGTAGGACGAAAAGTGAGGGATGAACTTTGGACTGGGTGTCAATCAAAATAGGAACATTTAATATGACTCTGGTAGAAACTGTTTTGTTTTATTTATATTTTAATAATAATTCCTGCACATCTAACCTAAAGAAAGCATTTTGCTGACCATAGGTTTGCACTACTGGGCAGCCAAGCACTGTTTTTCAGCTGCAGTAAAATACACATTTTGTCCTGATGCTTATATCTCTTTTGTTCCAGTTCAAACATCTTTCTGTGCTAAGTGTCCGCACTCTCTTGGTAAGCCAGACGGTCAGGACATGCAGCCGTGTGGCTGAACCATCTCATTCCATTCATTTTGTGGTCCATTTCAATTGAATGATCTGAAGTTAAAAAAAGTAGAAAGCTCTCACTGTTTTCTAACCTTTTCTAAGGAATGACCTTTCCATTAGCTACGGTATACTGACCTACACTGTTGGAAGCCTTTTAAAGACAGTCAGTTTGCC
Source organism: Colaptes auratus (assembly GCA_015227895.2). Classification (NCBI taxonomy): domain Eukaryota; kingdom Metazoa; phylum Chordata; class Aves; order Piciformes; family Picidae; genus Colaptes; species Colaptes auratus. The sequence goes on along the minus strand of CM037640.1, from coordinate 48,405,500 downwards.
ATTTCCCAAATGGATTTGTTTGTCTGGAAACCAAATCATTAGCTGTCTGCAAGTCAGTTCTTTGCTGTTCCTATCAAAAGCTTTCAGGCTCTTTAAGTGTTGGAAGTCAGCCAGCAAGATTTTATGTTGTACAAGTTCTGTTTCAGAGCTCAGACCTGAATTCCTTACAGTGAGATTACTGATATCTCAACTACTTATTCTCCATGGGAGTGAGACTCTGGTCCATTCCAGGAAAGGAAAGGAAGGGTGATTTAAAATGTGATTAACCATCTCAGTTCAGAAGAAACTTGAGTCTTACAATATTGCTATCGTTGTTTAAACATGTCTGCTTTAATTGTTTGGGCCTATATTTCTTACATTCTCTCTCTTTCAAAGAATTTGATTTTACAGTTTTCTGAATGAAAATACTAAAAGAAAACACATATGCCATAGAGAAACAAAACAAGCCTCCTACAAGCATAGCTAATTATAAGAACTCATGATACAAGGTGGTAATGCCACCCCCTGTTTCTCTGAAAAAGGGAAGGATAACTTAAACATGTGCTGTTTTCACTTTTTCATGACCTCCAGACAGACAACATATTTCCTGTCCTCTACAGTGTTGTGGTCAGTCACTGACAAACATTATCTGTGTCAGGTTAAGAGTAAGCCTCTGATGATGATTGTATTTTAAATTTCCTGTAGTGTACGAAATGTCTGGAAGAAAAAAACCCAACTTGGTAAGTTGGGGACTCTAACCTCTGAAAAGTTTTTTCTTTGCATTCTAAGACATATCCGCATATTTAATATTTATGGTCACAGATATGTATACTTGTCAGTGTAAGTCATTGTACATATACAGGAAAATCATGTCAGCAGCCTTAAACAAGAAAAAAACAAGTGGCCTAGAGAAGGTGATGTATGAAGCTGTGAAGAAGAATCAGTTGCTCACTGTACCTTATCAGTCCTGATCTAGTATCAGGTAAAGGTAGTAGACAGCAAGTTCAGGAAGAATAAAAACAAGTATTTGTGCCAGTCTGTAGCTATGATGTAAAATTCCTTGGCTTAAGATATGGAAGTGCTGTAATTGTGCAAGAACTCAAGGGGTAACTAGAGAAACTTTATCAAAAGCAAAAAGGACTGTGTAGTTCAAAAACATGATCTTCATTTCAGGATATGCCTGATATGTCTCTTCTTGGAGGCTGGAAGAATATTGTGAAGAAATGAATTCTTTACATTGGGTTTTAAGTATATTTCTATATCACAGAATCACAGAATCACAGTTAGGGGTTGGAAGAGACCTTGAAAGATAATCTAGTCCAACTCCAGATCATCTGTACCAGGTCACAGAGAGGCAGGTTTTTAATATCTCTAAAGAAGGAGACTCCACAACCTCCCTGGGCAGCCTGTTCCAGTGTTCTGTCACCTTCCTGGTGAAAAAAAATTTTCCTTATGTTTTCATGGAACTTCTTATGCTTCAACTTCCACCCATTGCCCCTTGTCCTGTCATTGGACATCACCCAGAAGACCCTGATTCCATCCTCTTGGCACTCACTCTTCACATATTTATAAACATTAATGAGGTCACCCCTTAGTCTCCTCTTCTCCAAGATAAATAGCCCCAGCTCCCTCAGTCTCTCCTTGTAAGGAAGATGTTAAACTCCCTTAATATTTTTTGTGGCTCTGTGATGGACTCTTTCAAGCAGTTCCCTATCCTTCTTGACCTGAGGGTCCCAGAACTGGACACACTATTCCAGATGCAGCCTCACCAGGGCAGAGTAGAGGGGGAGGAGAACGTCTCTTAACCTACTAACCACACCCCTTCTAATACACCCCAGAATGGCGTTGGCCTTCTTGGCCACAAGAACACATTTCTGTTCTTGTATATATATATTTATATACATACATATATATATATATACACATATATATATATATATATATATATTTATATTTACATATGCACACAGACCCTGCAATTTTTCCTAACACCTGCATTTCTCCCCTGCTGACAAAAGAACACTCAGATTAATGACTCTTTGGCCTTATGCATTGCAGATAGTTATAATTATTTGTAATATTTAAATTATTCCTAATACAAAATAGCTTATTGCATGCAGGTGCAACAGGTGGAATGCCACACGTTGCCTCATAATGTATTTGTGGCCAATAGTGTTTCTCCAGGCTGCAAAACAATTTGCTAAACCCATGTTTTCTGTGTTCTAAACTATTTTCACTTTTAGGAAAAAATGTAATTAATTGGCCTCATTTACTCTCCATGTGGCAGTCCTCAGAGTTTCAACATTCTTTTTTCAGTACAGTAATTTCTTCATTTTGAGTTGGAGCTGTTCCCAGTTTTGTGTATTCTTAAATAACAAAACTGTGAAAATATCATTTCAAAAAAGTGAAATCGTAGAAGAAAAAAAAAATCCACAAAACAAGACAACTTTAGGTGCACTTTAGACATTAAAGAACATAGTTTTCAGGAATTTTAATTGCTTGTGTGCAGATCAACTAAGAAATTTAGGGAAAAACAAACAAACAAACAAAAGAATAATAACAAAAAAAAAAACCTTGGAAAAATCTCAGAGCAGGTGGCTAAAAAAATAATGTATTTCTTCTTTTCCTGACACAAAGAGATCTACTTTCTAAAGCACTTCAGTGTCCTGGCAGTGGATAAATTCTGACTATATTTAATAATGAATTTTGTATCAGTTTCTCTGGAATATCAGTATTGGTGTGATTTTTCTTAATAAATAGCATTGATAATATGCATAGAAAAAGTAGCTTGTTTATTTATTTATTTATTTGGTAAAAATATTTGTACTTTATTATTTGGGTTCAAAGTTCACTTCCAAACTGCAATTATTATGCCTATGTCTTTATCAAACTTTCACTTACTTTAGTGAAATTGCTTCCTCTTAATGATATCTACTCCAGAAAGAATCAGCATTCCAGTAGCCATGAAGTTCTTAAGCCCCATGAGGAGACACTGAGGGAGCTGGGGTTGCTCAGCCTGGAGAACAGGAGGCTCAGGGGAGACCTTATTGTTCTCTACAACTACCTGAAAGGAGGTTGTAGACAGGCGGGGGCTGGTCTCTTCTCCCAGGCAACCAGCACCAGAACAAGAGGACACAGTCTCAAGCTGCACCAGGGGAGATTTAGACTGGATGTTATGAACAAATTCCTCATAGAGAGAGTGATTGCCCATTGGAAAGGGGTGCCCGGGGAGGTGGTGGAGTCACCATCCCTGGAGGTGTTTAGGAAGAGACTGGATGGGGTGCTTGGTGCCATGGTTTAGTTGATTAGATACTGTTGGATGATGGGTTGGCCTCGATGATCTCAAAGGTCTCTTCCAACCTGGTTAATTCTATTCTATTCTACTTCTATTCTACTTCACTTCTATTCTATTCTATTCTATTCTATTCTATTCTATTCTATTCTATTCTATTCTATTCTAAGCCATCATCAGTACCATGAATCAAAAGATATACAATTGTAGGCATTAATTCAACATCGTTACATTTTATGATTAAGGATCATCATAATTTCCTATCTCCTTTTCCAAGGCATTAACAGCTTTTAAAAACCTAGGGCAAAATATCTGTGCCATGAACCTGAGTTTACAAAAAGATCTGCTCAGAGGGTCAATGAATTCTTTATTGGTTTGTACCTCAGGGTACCTCATAAAAGTGTCACCACAGCATTAAAAGAAGTTTGAGACACCTACTTATGGATACAATTTGCTAATTCCTTTCTGATACTAAAACGACCAAATCTAATAGGTAGAAGCTTCAGATCACACAAAAAAAATGTAAATGTACAAGTTTCACAAGCTCTGTGGGATGCTTTCAAGTAGTATAAAGGTTTACAATGTGCATGGGAAGTTGTAAACAAGAATGGTTCCAAAACTGATCGTTTGTTTACATACAAGTAGGTATTCAGACATAACAATGTGTACATTCTTGCACACAGTACATGCTTTCCAAACTTAGGTATTTTATTAATTCTAGTATGACATGTTTTTTATTTAGTTTCAGGAAATTTGGGGGGGGGGGGGAGTATCTTTTAGCAAGAAGTGCACAAAATTGCTCTGGAGTCAGAATCTGAACCAGCTTGGGTAAGAAAAACACAGGGAAGAGGAGTGCAGTAAAAGGTTTAAAATGAGCTCTACCTTTTTTGAAACATGAAATTCCCCACCCAAAAAGAAAGTGAAAAAAAGGAGAGGGCATATTCAGAAATGTCATCCATAGGTATAATGTATGCCAGTAAACTGCCTGCAGGTGCAGTATGCATCAAAGCTGATGCAGAGATTAACACTAATGGATAGATTAACAGTAATGGATAGAGATGTAGGCTGTGAGGAAGAGAAAGCATTCAGTTTTGTTGCCTGAGGACTAACTCCTTGCTAGCCAGAGTTTACTTTTCCCTTATTAGGTTTTACTTTATCCATCTTAGAAGCCTCATTTTTAGCTTATCAGCCTGAAGTAGCTATCTTAGTTTCCTCAGAATTAAGGTAATTGAAATTAACCCACCAATGACTCTTTCCCATAAATCTGTTGTGTATGCATGATATGAATGGACTATTTTCACAAGTATTCACTGTGACTCTCACATAGGTAAGCATAAACTGTGTATAGATTTGGCATTATTAAAGAATCATGGAATGTTAGGGGTTGGAAAGGTCCTCAAAAGATCATCTAGTCCAATCCCCCTTTCAGAGCAGGCTCACTTACAGGGGGCCACACAGGAATATGTCCAGGTGAGTTTTGAATGTCTTCAGAGAAGGAGACTCCACAACCTCTCTGGGCAGTCTGTTCCAATGCTCTGTCACCCTCGCAGTGAAAAAGTCTTTCCTTATGTTCATATAGAACTTTCCATGTTCCAGCTTGCACCCTGTCATGGATTATGTTGAATCTGCTGCAGTTATTCATGCTATGCTGTATTCATGCCAGCTTGAAAAAAAAGCCAAAAAAACCCCAAAAGTGCTAACTGGATCGAAGTATTATGGGGTTTGAAACACAGATTGCAACATGGGAGGCTTCCCATTCTGCTCACTGCTTCTGGGTTCCAGGTTCTTGGATGCTGGCTCCTTTCTGCAGGCATAGTGGTGGAATGGGCTGGAGTTGGGTAGCCGGCTTTGATTTTCTGTTTTATGCTTCCTCCTCCCTCCCTCCCATATATCACTGTGCAAATACATTAAAACGAAGGGACTATGATAGGCTATCTGTGATACCCATGATGGATTTTTAGACAGAAAATGTTTCACAAAACTGTGTAAGTGAGAAGTACAAAACTGCAACATGTTAGATTTGTCACAGGGTCATATTTTAGCCTCCGGCACCCTTTACCATATTCATGACAAATATCTAGTAAGGCTGACTTCAGTATATATTGAATAAGAATTAGTTACACATATTAACACAGGTATATTTGCTCCTGCTATTTAACTTACCTATCAAAATCATCTGAAGAGTGAAACTTCAGTTTCTTTACTTCAACTGGAAAGTGATTGTTCATCTTCCTAGAGTTTATCTTCAGAAAGTTTTTGATACTAACCTAGTTCCTCCCTTAGTTTCAGGTGAGCATTTTATATAACCTCTAAGTTCCACACTAATAAATTATTCTCTAGGCTTGATTTCTGCCAGTTTCACATCTTCACAGATTTATTTTTTTGCTTTTCTTTTCACCTCTGATCAGCACTGTTACACAGATAAAAACTTTCAGTTCCTACTTTATATGTAAGGTATCCCATATTTGTTATTTTAGCTACTTTCAATTATAAGTCTAGCTGTGAAAGCAAATGCTGCCATTCATTAAATTCCACTAATTACACAATTTAAATGTAATTATGTCTGATTACAATAATAAAGACAGAAAAGGTAAAATCTGTTTTTCAAAATAAATCATACAGGGTAACAAACCTTTCTACCAGTAGTCATAGAACATACCTTATTGCAATGCTTTCACTCAAACTTAATCTCTAGGAGTATGATTTCTGTCTTGCTCAGAAATTTGTAGGATTTTTATAAACAATGACTTTCAAATTGCATTTTTATCACATTTTGGGTACACCATAAAGTAAATAAGAAATAATCACAATTGATTGTAGTGAGGGCCAAAACTGACTGGGGACCAACTTCAGCTATGAACATTTAATTTTCTTTTTTTTTTTTAATGATAAAGATATTGGCAAATGAAGAAGTAGACTCAAACAATAAAATTGCTTCCATAGGTTGTTGAATAATTAAAAGGTCAAAAAAAGTCTACAATGTACTCAGAAACTGCAGCAGCCTTCCTCCACAGACTCAAACTGTCTTGGAGGGTGAGTGGTGTGGTAATACAATTCCTTTCCTCTTCTCTCTCCCTCTTCTCTTTCTCACGCTCAATTCTCTCTCTCTCTCTCCCCTTCTGATCCATCCACTTTATTCTGTTAATAAATAGCCTCACTGTTGATATTTTGGCCTCGTTTGTGCCTCTAATTTCACAGCATGGGAAGATTCAAAAGAACTGAGTCTCCTTCCCCCTCTGGACCGAGACAGGGCCAAAACTGACTGGGGAATAACTTCAGCTATGAACATTTTTTATTTTAATTATTTTTTTATGATAAAGATATTGGCAAATGAAGAAGTGGACTGAAACAATAAAATTGCTTTCATAGGTTGTTGAATAGTTAAAAGGTCAAAAAAGTCTACAATGTACTCAGAAGCCAGCTCCCAGCTGAGGTGATGTTTTAAAACTGTATAGAATTAGAGAAGCTGGAGAGTGTAATCTTTCAAATAGCAATATTTGTTTGCTTGGTTTGGTTTGGTTTGGTTTTGGTATGTCTTCTGCTTTTCTTATTACCTTTTATTATGGTAGCAGAAAATAGTTTAGAAAATTTTAGGGAACAAAAACCAACGGGAAGAGGCTGCAACATACCAAACACAAAATCTCTGATTATTGTGACAGTTGAAAAATGAGTGCTGTATTAACTTTAATGACCTGCAAAGACAATTAAATGTCTGTAGCAATCAGTTTTCTAAAGATTTGAAGATTATCCAAATTATTATTTGGATAATATCTTCAAATTTGGATATATCTTCAAATGATTGTTTGAAGATTATCTTTTTAATACAGAAAACACCACTTTGACTCTTACCTCATTTCTGAGACACCGGTCTCAGTATCATATCTGCAATTCAAAGTTACACTTTTCAGTATAGACACAGCTCAGTATAAGTATCTAACCTCAAAGTCAGCTCAAACTTCACTAGATTTGAGGTTAAACAAAATCTTTTAAAAAAAGGACATAAAAAAAGAGATTTTTCCACAAAATTCTTTTCCCCCTAAAGACTGGCAAAATATGGGAAGAAACTACAACAAACTTTATCATGTATGGCTTTGAGGTTTGTTTCAATGGCAATCTTCAGACTTGTTAACATAAGTAATTAGTGTCTTTGTCAAAGGGTGTATTTCATGACACTCATGTCCTGTGAATCAGGTTAATTGTGGTGTTCATAGTAGGCAAGACAGGACATTAATTTTGCTTTTTAAAGTGTCAATCTATCAAACTCCAGTCTTTTACAAATAAAAGGCTATATATAGGGTCACAACCAAAATATCTGAGACAAGACAGAGTATATCTAGTCAAGTCCAGCACATTTTAAACAAATCTATTCACTTAATCTGCTCTGTTTAAATTCAAATCTGACCTTCTGTGTTACCCAACCATGACAACATGAAAAGCTAAAAAGCTTAAATGTATTTGGAGTGTCTGACATTACCATGTTTCTGCTGTGTCACAAAAAAGAAATCACAGTTGTGGGTTTTAAGTACAATACTGCAAATAGGGTTCTTCATCTGGAAAATAAAAGATTTCATAAGTGAAACAATGGAATTTGGGGATCAATGAACATTGACCCTACCCTTATCCAAACACAGAAGCTAGCAACAAGTTTAAGGAAACTTCTCAATGTAGACGGTGGATAACATGAGGGGATTGGTTCATAGATACAAGCAAAGTACCTTCACAAGCTTGAAATTAAATTAATGCCAAGGAGTTTGATTATATTCATAAAGGCATCTTTTGATATTGCCTGTGTTTTAGTCTAGGACAAGTTAATGATCATGAATCTTCCTGGTGAAAGGGAAAGAGACTGAAAGGGACAGTCAAGGATTTAGCTATTTAAACCATAGGACTCAACTTTGAGAAACGTGGTCCATTGTGGGATGATGTGGTCCATCTGTCAGAGAAGCAGAAGAGCATCAGTCATAGGCTTCCTAGTCCTACCGGTTTGATGCCAGTGCCAGGAATAGACAATCAAAGCCTGAAGAGGGATGGCAGGTCAGCAAGAGAGCACTTGAAGTGTATAAAGGATTTTCAGGTGCTCCAGGAATAAGTCAGCTTCACTGGGGGTTCAACTTAAATGTCACTATCAAACACATGTAGCATGCAGTATAAACAAGAGTTAGAGACATGTATGTCTTGTTGGCATCACAGAAACATGATGGAGTGGTTCCTATGACTGGAGCATTGGAATGGAAAGGTACAGGCTCCTTAGGGGCACAGGATCTTTAAGAGTACAGGCTGTGGAAACAAGAAGGGGATGTCACCCTCTATGTCAATGACCAGCTAGAGCTCATGGAGTTCTGACTGGGGATGGATGAGGAGCCAACCAAGAGCTTATGGGTCAGAATTAAGGGAAGGTTAGGCTGTGCAGCCATCCAACAAGATCTGGACAGGCTGGAGAGCTGGGTGCAGGCAAACCTCATGAAATTCAACAAGGACAAGTTCAGGGTCCTGCATCTGTGGATGAATAACAACATGCACCAGTACAGGCTAGGGGCTGCCCTGCTGGAAAGCAGCTCCACAGAGAAAGACCTTGGAATCCTAGTGGACATACTGATAACCTTGTGCTTTATGTACTATGCTCCATTGATACGTATCTGGTATCATTTTGTATATTCAAGTGGAGTTGTGGTTTATTTTATTAGTTGGTTGGTTGTTTTCATTTGGTTTAATAACAGTGAATCAAAACATTTTTAAAATTAATGACATTGGTGTTGATCAAACTGACCTGGAATATCTCTTTTAGATATATTTTTAACTTTACAATACAATACAATACAATACAACAGGTTGGAAGAGACCTTCAAGATCATCACGTCCAACCCATCAACCAATCCAACCCACCTAAATACAATACAGTACAATACAGTACAATACAGTACAAAACAGTACAATACTGTACAATACAGTACAATACAACCCACCTAAACAACTAAAAAACTAAACCCTGGCACCAAGCACCCCATCAAGCCTCTTCTTGAACACCTCCAATGAAGGTGACTCCACCACTTCCACAGGCAGCTGATTCCAGTGGGCAATCACTCTCTCTGTATAGAACTTCTTCCTAACATCCAGTCTAAACCTGCCCTGGCGCAGCCTGAGACTGTGTCCTCTAACTTTAAGGACATTGAAGGTCTTGATGCATATGACCAATTTTTATGAAAGACATTTGCTGTAGAACATTGATAACTGAAGATAACTGATTTTAGCAGAGCAATTGTACCTTGGAAAGAAAGAACAACAGTGATTACAAAAAGTAGTGACAGCAGTGACTGGGGTAGTGACAGCATGGTGAGGTCTTCCTACAATAAAAGAGTTAAAAAAAAATAAAATCTAATAGTTACTCATTGAAATTACAAATAGAATGAGGATGTAGAAGGTACAAATCAACCAGGTGGCATGAGTAATTTTACCAATAAATCACACACAAGGAATTTTAATAGTTATGAATATATTTGGGGAAAAGAGATCTAGCTATTAAACATTATCTTGTGCATTTTCCTATTTTCAGTTCTCTCTTTATCTTTTTTTTTTTTTTTTTTCCTTCTGTGATATTTTTCAAACCAATTAATTCATTGCTTACAGGCAGGCAACACTGTTTCATTGAATACCACACAATTTGTCTAATTTTGCCAGGGTTTTACACAGGGACTTAAGACACCAGTATGTTAATAATCCTTAAATTTTGAACACAGAGAAAAGTCGCTGTAGAAATACTGCACAGCTAATCTTTCTTAGACAAGAAGACTTAATAAATGACTGCATTGGGACCTTCCAGACTCTTTACTTTGCTTTTTTTTTTCTCCTTTTTATTTTTTTAATCTTTTTTGGGGGTTGTACTTATTTCAGAGGATGATGTGGGTCATGGCAAAACAAGATTTTTCTTCCACAAATGTGTATTCGCATGTTTTCATGGGTATGAGTAGCGAGTAGAACTGACTGGAAGCAAAACCCATTGGTGTGCAGGAAGTAGATGGGTGAGCTTTTTGCTTTTGTATTATGCTTAACTTGGCCCAAGATGGTCATTCTATTTTCTTAACCTTCTGTACCAGAAAGACTACAGAGCAGTGAAAAAAACCAAAATACACCACAAAGATGTACATACTGACTGAACCCAGGGACTCATCTATTAGCTTAGTACATTCAAGACAAGAATTCTGTTAACAGATTTCACCTACTTTGTTGTTACATATCTTATAAAGAAAATTAATCCCATCCTATTCTCACCTTCCCTAGCAACATTCAGCAACAGCCTGCTGGCCAGAAAGCAAGCCTCTGTTCAGACAGACTTAAAGTGATGGAAAAAGAATGCTTGCCTTGTTCATTGAAGTCATAGATGTAGTGCTGGTTTCAGGAGTAACTGTCCTGGAATTCATCAGCCTGGGCCTGAGTTTAGGAGCAGGCAGTTTACAAAAACACTGGACATTTATTCAACTAGAAGTAACTCTTCCAGTGAGTTATGCTTAGTAATATCCAAACATATTAGGTGATTACAAATGTTATATGCAGGCTATAAACATGCAGGCTTTATGAGTGAAACAGTCTCTGTGTGGCATATTTCACACTATGAGATGCATGAAACAATTTACAGAGGAAACATTTTACCTTTAATTAACTCTAATTTCTTTAATCACATTGCTAATTATTTTGGGGAGGGGGGGGAAGGAGCATAGATTAACACCATGGTATTCATTCATTATCTTCAAATCATTTCCCCTCTTCTATATTTTCTGAGGAAATAATTTTTATGTTAACTGCTCTTTTTTCATGTCACATAAACACTATAAATAAAGTTAGCTGCTAGATGGCAAATGGTCTTCATTATGCCCTTGGAGGTACATTGTTGGGAGAGACAGTTATGACCTCTTTTGTGATCTAAATTTGGTTACCTCAAACTCACCAGTGCTGAGCTGTACAAGGACCCACTTCAAGTCATCCACTACCTACAGTGACCTCCTGTTCTCAGTGCCTTAACTGACTGCCAGTTGAAACCTGCCTGACATCTCTCTAAATCTTAGAGGTATTAGTATTGCCATCTGCTACTTGTGGACTTGATACATACTCAGCAAGGCCTTATTTGAACCTGGAGGCTGAAGAGAAGGTTGACATTATTTCTAATTCTGGTGGAGTAAGTAGTATAGTAGTGCAAAACATCCATGCAACCTTTAATGTAGAGGAATCTAAAAACATGGAATATATGGTATGTACCAATTGTAATTTTCTAGCCAAATCATCCTTACATAGTAACTAATTCCTTCAGCCTTAATGTAGATTATTAAGCAAGACTGTGGTGTTTAAGAAGAGACTGGATGGAGTGCTTGCTGCCATAGTTTAGTTGGTTAGATGGTGTTGGATGATAGGTTGGACTCAATGACCTCAAAGGTCTTTTCCAACCTGGCTTATTCTATTCTATTCTATTCTATTCTATTCTATTCTATTCTATTCTATTCTATTCTATTCTATTCTATTCTATTCTATTCTATTCTATTCTATCCTATTCTATTCTATCCTATTCTGGGAAAATCTATTTAATATTATTACTTGCAATAGCTTTATATGAGCCACAATTTAATACTGCTGACCTTACAGTGATAATCTGTATTATACATATGATCTGCCCAGATTTGTTTTATTATACTATCCTTAGTTAATTTTTATTTTTTTTAGATTTTTAGTTATTCTTTCAGGACTAGATCTATGATCTGTGTTAGAAATCTGTCTCAAGCAGTCAGTAATTAAAAGAGAGACAAATTCCTGAATTTCCATTCCTCTGTGGAGCTCACAAAACATTTTCTACACAAAGTTGCTGCTGGAATATTCTAGGTAATTCCTGTCCAAATAAGTTAGAAATGTTGAAAAGGAAAGAATAAAGATGTGAGCCCTGACATTTAGTTCTGGAGACTATAGAGGTCATTTTCATTTCTTCTTTAAATGAGTTCCAGGTACAGAGGGAAAATTTGGAATTCAGTTTCTACTCTGCTGAGACTCATCCTTGCACTTTAAAATTCCATATTTCCTAAACCACTGTGTGGAAAAGTCATGTCATTCTGTGGCAGGCAATCACTGACATAGCCTAAGGCAATGCTAACAGAGCTTTGAAGATTAAAAGTGTAACATTGAACTTGATGTAAATGCAAAAGGGGAGACAGTTTAGCATACAGAGTACTGTCATACTGAACCTTTGAAAAAAATTGTTGTGTATATGTAAGATGTGTGACTAATGCACTGAGAAAAGCCTATGTATTGCTGTTCCATGAGCTCAGCAAGAGTTGCCCTAAACAAGCTTCCAGATATCTACATCTGAATCCGCATTGGAAAGTTTCTCTGCTCTTCGTTCTGCATCAAGCACAGTTGTATGTTTTGGTTGAGACATATTATACTGTGCTTGTAAATCTTTATACGTAACTATTGATGTTATGTATTATCAATAATATCATAGAATCCTATAGTCATAGAATCATAGAATGGTCTGGATTGAAAGGGACCTCCAAAGGTCATCTAGCCCAACCTCCTCTGTCGCAGCATCCTCCTCAGGAGTGTCCTCAACTAGATAAAGCTGCCCAGAGCCTTGTCAGGCCTCACCTTGAATATCTCCATGGATGGGGCCCCAACTACTTCCTGGGCAACCTGTTCCAGTGTTCTATTACCCTCATGGTAAAGAACTTGTTCCTAACATCCCATATAAATCTACTTTTCTCTAGTTTGAAGCTGTTGCCCCTTGTCCTATCACTACAGGCCTTTCTAAACAGTCTCCATCCTTCTAGGCCCCCTTCAGGTACTGGAAGGTCCCCAGAGCCTTCTCTTCTACAGGCTGAACAACCCCAGCTCCCTCAGCTTGTCTTCATTACAGAGGTGTTCTAATGTCGTGATCATTTTCATGGCCCTCCTTTGGACTCTCTCTATTCGTTTGATGTCCTTCCTCAACTGAAAGCTCCAGAGCTGGACACAGTACTACAGGTGAGGTCTTACCAAAGCAAAGTGGTAGAATCACCTCTCTGGATCTACTTTCCACATCTTTTGATGCATCCCAAAATGAGATTGGCCTTCTGGGCTGCAAGTAAATAGTAAATACTGTCTGCTCACATCCAGCTTCCCATCCATCAGCATTCCCAAGTCCTTTTCCACAGGGCTGCTTTTTATCACCTTATCCCCCAGCCTGTGTTGATAGTGAGGATTGTTCCAGCCCAGGTGCAGAACCCTGCACTTAGGTCTTGTTGAATGTCACTAAGTTCACCTTGGCCCATCTCTCCAGCTTGTCCACATCCATCTGGATGATATCCTGTCCCTGTGACATATTGACAGCACCACTCAGCTTGGCATCATCTGCAAACTTGCTGATAGTGCACTCGATCCTCCTGTCTGTAGCTTTGATAAAAATACTAAACAGTGCAGATCCCAGTATGGACCCCTGAGAGACACCACTTGTCACTGCTCTCCATCTGGACTTTGAGACATTGAGGACTACCCTCTGGATGCAACCATCCAGCTAATTATTTATCCACTGAAGAGTCCACTCACCAAATCCCTATCTCTCCAACTTGACAAGTAGGATATTGTGGGGGACTGTTAAACACCCCTGTTGTGGGGGATGTTAAACACCTTTCCAAGGGATGCCTACTCCTTCGTAGGAATGGCCCATAGCAGCCCTGTTGCAGTAAAATCTTGGAGTTTCTGTCATGCAGGCAATAGAAAAATATGATGAAGTGGGTTTAGATGAAATATAGCAACCTAGTCAGCTGTTAATGCTGGCAGTTGTGAGTCAATTTGAAGTCACAGCTGAAAAGATTCTAGCACTAAAATTGAAAAAGTTTTGGATCAATATAGGTAAATAAGAACACAGTAGACTCACAGAGGAACAGACCTCCCTGTTTTAAGTCTATGAAAAGTAAAGGAATAGCATTGTCAAGATTACTGTTTAGTTGGCCCTGCAAAGTCTTTCAGCGTTCTGAAAACTATTTGTCCTCCTTAGAGGAGATGTGCAAAGCAAGACTAGCTGGCATTTTTATTTTCATTACATTTGTTTTCTTTATGCTTGACTGCCCTATGCAATGTCGTTCCCTATAATACTGAGCAATCTAGCTTGCAATTTTAAAAGCATCATTCACAATAAATAAACGTATCTGTCAGATCTCAGAGTGAAACACAAATGTGCTGTGCTTTCTATGAGAGAACTATACAATTGAAAAACTCCTAAAAGTAATTTTCTCCCTGGTCCATCATATACTCATATTTAATAGTCTTTTTTTGGCCCAGATGGCTGTAGTTAGGCCTTTTGTATTTTGGTATAGTTAGGCCTTTTTGTATTAGAAATTCTGTGTAGCATATATAGGAAATAAGTTTACCAGAAAAATGTTAAGAACTTTGTGTCAAAACTATAGCATATCTGATTTTCACAGGCTATTTTTCTTCCTTCTAACTAAACTTCTAAATCTCCTTGGCCCAAATATTCAGAGCAGCGGCCCAAGAACAGCTTCCAGGGACCTAATGAATACATACCTAGGATGTGTATGGATTGCAATAAACCTGAGCCCTTCTTTCTGCTGGCAAACACTTCAAAGAAAGAACAAAACAACAACACAAAAAACCAACCACCAACATAAATCTTAATTTTAGGTCCACAGTACATTAGACCCAGAATAAAGTAGAATTTGAGATTATAACAGTAGTCCCCTTCTCTAAGCATGAATTCAAAGCAAACACTGAATTAAAAGCCAATGGATAGCCTGGAACAGAAAACAAAAGCAACAACAACAAAAACAAAGATGAAAAAGGAAAAGGAAAAAGGAAAAAAAAGGAAAAAGAAAGGAAAAGGAAAAGGAAAGGAAAAGGAAAAGAAAAGAAATAAAAAGAAAGGGGAAAGGAAAAGAAAAAGAAAGGAAAGAGAAAAGAAAAGGAAAAGGAAAAGGAAAGGAAAGAAAAAGAAAGAAAAAGAAGAAAAAAGAAAAAAAGAAAGAAAATAAGAAAAAGAGAAAAGAAAAAAAAGAAAAAGAAAAAAGAAAAGAAAAAGAAAAAGAAAAAGAAAAGAAAAGAAAAAGAAAAAAAAAAGAAAAAGAAAAAGAAAAAGAAAAAGAAAAAGAAAGAAAGAAAAAAAATCAAACAAAAAAGAAAAAGCAAGAAACCTGTGGACACTGTAGTGCCCCAATACCACTGAATATAGGAGGAGTTCTTTAAAGTTTTCACTAAGAAAATTTTTCAGAGCCTGTATCAATGACACAGTCTTCTGTATGTACACATTCAGGGAATTTGGACCATGAAAGAGTAAAAGGATTTGACATCTTAAATAGTGTAGTCACATTAGGAACTGCAAGTTTTCTAGGAATCAATCATTATGACCTGTCATGATGCCCAGTCATGACCTGTCATGATCATCATGATGCATCATGGCATGATGCATCTGGCCAGCCTGATCTAGTGTGAGGTGTCCTTGCCCCTGGCAGGGGGGTTGGAACTAGATGATCCTTGTGGTCCCTTCCAACCCTGACTGATACTATGATACTATGATACCTTAATCATCATTGAGAATCTGACAAGAGCCAACAAAAGGAGTCACTAATATGGCACTTTTTGTCCACTTCGTGTTCTCTCCCATTATCCAAGTTGACTGTCACTTGAAAAAACTGAATATATATTAACAAATTTATTCTCACTGTTATGATAATTATTGTTCCTTCTCACTTGCACATAAGGATCTGAGCCACAGGCAGCAGTAGCAGTGAAGTAGTGAAACATTTATATACATGCCCACATTCACATATCTCTGAATCTTGGTTTACAAAATGAAAGTAAAGAATTCATTAGAGAATTTGTACAGAACTAGATAACTTCCTAAGGTTCACACAGTGCATGGAATGTTGAGTGCTAAATCCCTAGGGCTCTTGAACGCTGGTGAAATGTTTTAACCACAGGCTCCCATTCTGCAAGAATGTAGAAAGGTTTTTATTGGACCAAATATTTACAACCAAACTGTTAAAAATCCATTTAATTGTGGGTCTGACAGTTGTTTTATAAATTTCAAGGCAGAATTTGATTGATAGCTGAAAGCAAATCTAAAGTTATCTGGCAAAAAAAAAAAAGGATGAGGAAAAATCCATTATATAAAATAATATCCCCCTGTTGACCATTTTTCTGTTACAAGTATTACACACTCACTTTCCAGTGATGGGAAAAGCACACACATCTTGCAATATATGTCAGATGTGAGGGCTTCCACAAGATTATTTTATTGCTCTGTACAAAAAATAAATAAATAATCAAATTATACAGAAGAGGAATAACAAATATATTTCTCTTTTACTTTGAATAAATATCATAGCAAAGGTAAAATGCACAAGTGTTCAAATCGGTAATCAATGTTTTTCAAATCTTAAGATCATTTTTCTTTTAGGGATCAGTGGGCAGTGACTGGCTGGAGAGCAGCCCTGAGGAGAGAGACTTGGGGGTGCTGGTGGACGAGAAGCTCAACATGAGCTCTCAATGTGCACTTGCAGCCCGGAAAGCCAATCAGATCCTGGGCTGCACCAGGAGAAGCGTGGCCAGCAGGTCAAGGGAGGTGATTCTCCCCCTCTACTCAGCTCTGCTGAGACCCCACCTGGAGTACTGCACCCAGATCTGGAGTCCCTATTACAAGAGGGATATGGACATGCTGGAAGGTGTCCAGAGAAGGGCCACGAGGATGATCAGAAGGCTGGAGCACCTCTCCTATGAGGACAGACTGAAGGAGTTGGGGCTGTTCAGTTTGGAGAAGACAAGGCTCCAAGGTGACCTTATTGTGGACTTCCAGTATCTGAAGGGGGCCTCCAAGAAGGCTGGGGAGGGACTTCTCAGGACATCAGGTAGTGATAGGACTAGGGGGAATAGAATGAAGCTGGAGGTGGGGAGATTCAGTCTAGATGTGAGGAGGAAGTTCTTCACCATGAGAATGTGGAACCCTGGCATGGGTTATCCAGGAGGTGGTTGAGGCCCCATCCCTGGAAGTGTTTAAGACCAGGCTGGATGAGGCTCTGGCCATCCTGATCTAGTGTGGGGTGTCCCTGCCCATGGCAGGGGGGGATCTAGATGATTCTTGTGGTCCCTTCCAACCCTGACTGAAACTATGAAATCAAAGTCTCAGTCACCTCAAGATATGCTGAAAACTGCTCATGAGATGTTATAGATGTCAAAAGGTTACAAATCACTCGGACATCAAAGATTAAATTAGTAAACCAACATCTGAGTGTATTCATAATAAAACTTGGTTTGTGTTCATTCAAACATGGAACCAGAACCGCCTCAGAATAAAATTTTTGTATCAGGAAATGTATTCTCCTCCAAAAATCCTCACATTCAGGAATGGAATGGAATGGAATGGAATGGAATAGAATAGAATAGAATAGAATAGAATAGAATAGAATAGAATAGAATAGAATAGAATAGAATAGAATAAACCAGGTTGAAAGAGGCCTTTGAGATCATCAAGTCCAACCTATCATCCAACACTATCTAGCCAACTAAACTATGGCAGCAAGCTTTATTGTGGTTAGAAATATTAAATGAGATGACAGATTCCATGGGTTTTAATCAGAAAGAAACACTAGAGAATCAACTATACCTGATTATTTCTTTCCCACATTAAAAATGTATTGAGTAAGAAAATAATGATCAACAATTTGTATGTATCAATGACATCTTGTTACTGCTAACATTTTATCTCCATTCTTTCCTGCCTTGTTCCCACAGGGTTTTTTTTCTTACTTTTTGTAGTGCAGCCTTCTCTGTACTCTCAGAGAACCAAATTTGTTCAGATAATCAGTTATGATATAGGATAGATTTGGGGTAGTTTGTACTTTGGAATTTATTTTCAAGATACTGTTTCCTGCTCCCAGTTTGTCAAGGTACTGTGAAAAACATGGGTCAGAACTTGCAGACTACACAGAGTCACAAAGCAGGACTTTATCTGTTCCAGAATCACTGCAAGCCACCACTAGGCTTTCCTCTCTGCATCTGTGTAAACTGTTTTCATTCAGCTGCAGCTTGAGTAGTGGACTCCAGAGGCTTATGTAGATAGAGGATATACAGAGCTGGTATTTCTGGCAGACCCTAATGCTACTCCTTTTCTTATATTCTCCATTGTTTCTTTCCATCAAATGAAGCAGAAGCTTATAATGGTTGTGTTTTGAGTGGGAGCTGAAGAAGCTCAGCTGTTCACCTTGTCAAAATTATTTATACTTCTAGATTAACATGTGACATTCTGGTATTCTATAGCATGAAAGTACAGAAGTACAAAGTACAAAGATCTCCTCTTTGGTACTACTATATTACAACAGCAAATACTGAGAGGCTTCCATTGTGTAATAAAAATAAGGAGAATCACAGAAGAGAAGAAATTTCAGCTTGCTTCAGTAAATGGAAAGTATCAAATAATAATGAAATAAAATAATATATACTAATTAATAAATAATAATGATTAAAAATAAATAATAATAAATTAGTAATAAATAAATAATAAATAATCAAATAAAATAAAATCTAATAACAAGAAGAAAATCATTGTGGCTTAAGCTTTTTTAGAAGATGTTGTAAGCAATAATGAACCATATAAGCATACACAGTAATAAACAATTATTTGATGGAGTAGTCTTAAGGACTTATTTGGACTTCAAATCGACCTGCAGTGAAATGATATCACTCAATGTAAGAAATATTGAAGTTGTTCAGATGTGAATAATTGAAAAGATTTAAATTCAAGGCAACAAAAAAGATCAGCCAATAGAAAGTAATTAAACATTCTTCCAATTTGATGGAACAGAATATTAAGCCTTTTTCCAACTAAAATTTAGTTTCATTCTGACTTCTTAGACGTTCTAGAGAGTATCTTATGGTGCATTCATCCTATGTGATGTTTCATCAGTTTATGCTGCTCTTACATCCCATACAATTTTTATTTACAGGAAGTCCTGCTGTCAAGTGTAAAGAGGCGTTACTCTTTAGTAAATGGAAGAGCAGGTTATTTTGCATTGCCAAATTAGAATGCAAAATGAATAAACAAGAGCAACTTAAAATTGCTTAACTTAGAAATGGGAGCAGCCCCTTTATCGAGAAGTAATATAACAGAGAGAGCTAATAATTATCTGTCACCATAAATTGCATGAAGCTTCTGTTATTACTGAGAATCAGGGTAAGAGACATACCACTTTTTTAATAATATTGCAAAGATACAGGTAATACCTTCAGTAAATGATAACCATGTTGTAGCTAGATATTTTTGCAAGGGAAAAAGGGCCTTATTTTCACATTGATTTTGTGATTGGATCACGAATATCGAGAGCAGAAACAACACTGGCTTTAAGCCATTTGGTGACTTCCTAGGGCTTTCCAAGAATCTGCTGGCTGCACAGATGTCAGCAGCTTTAGAGTATCTCTATACCCTGCTTTCTACAGCTTTGTAAGAAAAATAATGGATGTCTAGATTTCAATGTCTACGACAAAGACTGGTTTGTTACCTATACTGAAATTCAACCCTAGAGACTTTGTGGTAGCTGACAGCCATGAGAAATACTTTGGGTGACCTCGATGGCTAAAAAGGACCTCCGGATAACTAAGTATTAAAAATACAATATACAAAATATTTCCTGATCACACTCCTGGTTTGAAAATGTAAAGATTTTAGTTTATGCCTAAAATATGCACATTTATGTGACAAGATCATTTGCTGACTACTAATGTTCCCTCTGGAAAATTTCTGATTACTGATGAATTTTCTTATCATGCTTTTCCTCTATAAACAGTGGTAAATTTGGCAAAGACATATATTTACAGCCCTCAAGAGTTTATTTGGCAGCTGGCTTTGTTTTTTACAACTTGCTCTCTCTTAGACTGTAAATATTACTCTGTCTTCTTTCCCTCTGTGATTCTGTAAGTGGCACAGACATCTATTTTGTAAATTCAGATTAATATTGTATCCTGTTTGTATATATGCAGTTCTCTGTAATTATTCTTACTGAAATTACTGAATGTTAGCATTTTCTTAAACAAATTCACCATGCCTCGCTCTAAATGTTAAGACTAGAAATGTTGGACTAGCTGATTCAGAAGAGTCTGGCAGACTGAGGGCTGGAAGCCAAGTTTCACACAAATTCTGTTCTACAGCCTTCCTTCTCTGATGTCTCATAGTAGAATAGTGGTGATGTGAAATATTCACACACACACCAGCAGACCTCAGCAGAACAGTGGAGATGGCCTCACGAGAGGGATACCCACCAAGTTTCGCTATCACATAATCTCAGAGAATATCACAGCCTTCTTCACCGAATTGTATTTCCTGTTGATGGCAAACAGCAATTTAGTAAATGTGAGTATCTGGTTCACAGCCTTATACCAGCATCAGATAAACCTAATTAAAAAATGTTTGTTTTCTAATGTATGTGTTTTGGTGACACATACCAGAACACACACTATAACACATGCCATCACATTGCCAGTTCTTTGGCTATATCTATTTCCATCTCTCCCAAAGACCACACAGAGAGATAAATATGAATTAAAAAAAAATGTATTTCTGATTCAGGAGCAGTGATTACAAAGAAAGAAAAAATAATTAGATACAATTAAAATCTTTCTTGAATGCAATTTCAAAAGGAGTATATGCCCCTAAGGTTGCACAATGGAAACCCTATTTTATACCATAAAAACTGGGTTTGAATAACTGGATACTTATTATCATTCCATATTCTGGACAGTGCATTTTCTCAAATTAGTCTCTAGTGATCCCCTTTACTTACAAACCTGATGCCATTTTTACCTGGCATGATAACTGCCATAGCCTGTGGCATATAAAACCAGTTATTATTCTGTATTCATACTCATTTCAGAAAGGTAGAGTTGCACTGTTTTATCTTGAGGCAAAAAATGCACAGTAAGTCGTGAATTTGTGTCAGTCCAGCTATTACTGCAAAGTAACCACTTTCTGATTCATTTTCTCACAGCACTTGTGAGCTACAGCAATTTACTCCCTTTGGCTGATGGGTGTGTTCTATTGCACCTTTGCCATGGAGTAAAAGGATGTATATGGATATTATAACAGAGTGGCCAGCATGATGTAAATCGACACTTATCACACTATAATTTGTAGGATAGACAGACCTTGACGTTAATAGAAGTGTCCCTGCTCCGCTAGCTGTAATTTAGGTACAAAGGTTAATAGTGTTTTACAGTCAATTAGATTCTGGTTGCAGCTTTGGTGCACTTCCGCTATAGCGTGCAATTTCAGTAAACTAGAATTGGCCCAAGATCTTATATTATTCCTCATGTTTTATGTTTTACCTGTCTCTTCCTACCTGTCTGCCTCCCTACCAATTAATTTTTCAGGTGTGGTCATTGACACAGTTGTGAGGATGAGAAATTGATCATGCTTGCTCGTCAGATACAATACAATACAATAATACAATAGAATACACCAGGTTGGAAGAGACCTTCAAGATCATCGTGTCCAACCTATCAACTAATCCAACCCACCTAAATACAATACAATACAATACAATACAATACAATGCAACACAATACAACACAATACAACCCACCTAAACAACTAAACAACTAAACTGTGGCACCAAGCACCCCATCAAGCCTCTTCTTGAACACCTGCAATGAAGGTGACTCCACCACCTCCACAGGCAGCCGATTCCAATGGGCAATCACTCTCTCTGTATAGAACTTCTTCCTAACATCCAGTCTAAACCTGCCCTGGCGCAGCCTGAGACTGTGTCCTCTTGTTCTGGTACTGGCTGCCTGGGAGAAGATGACTCTCGACTGTTCTCAGGAAGACCACTGGAGTAAGCCAAACTGGCTGAGCATCAATAACAAAACACCTCTCATCTTCACCTGGTTTTCACACATAACAGTAGATTTGAACTGAGTATGTAAGTTAAAATTGCAAATTGTTTTTAGTTTCTGTTTATTTCTTTTGTGCCTTTTCTTCCTGGCTTTGTAATTGCGTATCATTAGGGGATGGCTTTGGGAACTTTCATGTGTTTTTCATGTGTTCAAGGAAAGTCTTTCAGGGTTTGTGCACATACCATAGCAATATCAGTTAATACATCATCCTTCCCCAGCCATAGGGAGAAACAGAGAACTGGCTCTGCATTGAAATTCAGTCAAATCTTGTCTAGCTAACAAGTCTTCCATTTCCACCTACTCCTCTGTCTCCTGGCAGAAATGACAAAAATGCTGGGATCCAAAGACAAAGAAAAATATTAGTAGAACTAGAGGAATCTCAGAGGGAAAAGTAATTCTATCATGTTTAGTCTAGGATGGATATCTTGTTGTATTTGAAAAAAAAAAGATCAGAAAATATAGGAATGAAAACTCAAAAACAAAGGACTTTACACACATTGCAAACAAGTCTAAAAAATATTCAGGAACTGAAGTAAGAAAACAGAACTTTTTACCTTATATAGTCTTAAAGTCTTATATTGACTTAAATATGAAGTTAACCTCAATGTGACACAATCTGAATGCCTAAGATAATTAAAGAAAAATGTTACTATGATATGTTTGTTACTGACAAACTGAATATTTTTTTCTGCTAGAATATTTCTATGGGCTTGGGTGTTGCCAGTTTGGTTTTTTGTTTGACTCTTCATTTCCTTTTTAAATTCCTTTTTTAATTCAGTAGATTGTTGGTGTAGAGACTTTCTTGTGCATTTTCAGTTCCAGGCTACTTACATTTATTGCCGCTTTTATACAGGTATTCAATACGTAGCTGGAGAAGACACTACCAAAATCAATAACCTTCCAGAAGGGTAAAGTATTCTAAATATTTCTGAAAAATAAACATTAGTTTCTCTGTAAGGTTTAAACTCATAGAAGAAAAATATTTTTAGTTGCTATCATTCTTGGAATGTTTGGGTTTGTCTGTTGGGTTTGGGGTTTGGTTTTTTGGGGGTCTTTTTGTGTGCGTTTGTTTGTTGGGTTGGGCTTTCTTTAGAAACATTCAGAAAACTGAAACAAACCATACCAGAATAAATTACTAGCATGCAATTTGTTCCTTTTCCAACTGGTTCCTTAGCTTTATTATGCATTAAGGCTCTTCCATGGTAATTACTAATATAGAATCTTTTTTGTGTGGTTACACATTGTCTGTGGCTGAGCAAGAATGCAATACAATACAATACAATACAAAACAATACACCAGGTTGGAAGAGACCTTCAAGATCATCGTGTCAGACCTATCAACCAATCCAACCCACCCAAACAACTAGATCGTGGCACCAAGCACCCCATCAAGTCTCCTCCTGAACACCTCCAATGATGGTGACCCCACCACCTCCCTGGACAGACCATTCCAATGGGCAATCACTCTCTCGGTATAGAACTTCTTCCTAACATCCAGACTAAACCTCCCCCAGCACAGCCTGAGACTGTGTCCTCTTGTTCTGGTACTGGCTGCCTGGGAGAAGAGACCAACCTCTGCCTGGCTACAACCTCCCTTCAGGTAGTTGTAGAGAGCAAGAAGGTCACCCCTGAGTCTCCTCTTCTCCAGGCTAAGCAACCCCAGCTCCCTCAACCTCTCCTCATAGGGCTTGTCTTCCAACCCCCTCACCAACCTTGTTGCCCTTCTCTGGACACGTTCCAGCAAGTCAACATCCTTCCTAAACTGAGGGCCCAGAACTGGACACAGTACTCAAGGTGTGGCCTAACCAGTGCAGTGTACATAACACACTCTGAACATTGTGAGAGCTGACTGTTCTTATGAGTCATCAGAATATGGCAGGCTGAATTCTCATAAGGTTCTTCACTGATCCATGCTTAGCCCATGTAACACACAGAAAGTCACAACATTGATGTTGCTGCACCTTGATGCCAAAATTCTTTGTTAAGATGTGGCTTGGTTACTTTCAAAGAAAAGACTTAAGTATATAAGAAATACAGATCTTAACATATAATTAATGTGTTTCCTAATTAAATAATAACCAAGTATGCTGTCATATTTCAATTAAGAGCATAGAAAATTATTTATTATCTTCTTAAATACTTAATGTGAGCATACCAATTAACAAAATGTTACTTATATAATTTAAATATTATATTTGGCCCAGTTTCAACTAACTATAAATTTGTAGTGATAATTTGATTTTTTTAGGGCAGGGCTTTTTATTTTCAAAGCATGGATCTGTCAAGTTTATCAATATAGGTTCAGTCTTTTAAGTCAAAGTAATAATTTTACTTAATAATTTAAGCCAAAGTATTTTTTAAATTATTTGAAGTAATTTGCTGTAAATTTGCCTGGTTAATTATTATTTCAAGGGTATTAATTTTTTGTATTACACGCTTTTAGGTATATGATCAATACATTTCATTTCCTCTGGCTAACAAGTAGTCAAATGACATTAGAGTCCCTGGAATGGAACTATCAGTTCCTGCTGGATTTTAGCCTTAGAATGAATGCTTTGAATCTCAGCTTTAAACATTGTATGGCACTGGAGACAACTCAAAGCCACAAGAGTTTAACAGGTGTTACTTGGAACTTGTTGGCTTTGTTCCTCTTCTTTAGTGTTAGCAATGAAGTATTTTAATGCCCAATAATGATCAACAACAGCTGTTCAAGTCTACTCTGCATAAAGACCTACAAGGAAAGGTAGGATGGATGGTAGTGTTTGCAGTCACTGTCTGTCTCTATGAAAATAAGTCTGGTATCTTCCACTCATTACATTCAAAAGTAATAAACATTTCCTTCAATGAAATATAAGATTGGTAAAGTTTAGAAACAGATTCTTTGGACCATTGTAGTGATAGTGATGGTACAAAAACAGAGGTTAGAAGGGATCAATCACCACAACACTGCTGAAAAAGGAGTGGAAAAAATTCCAGATTGTCTAAAAAATGAATAGAGTGGCATATTTAAGTACTCCACTGGAAGTCAGCTTGATTATTATTACACATAACATTTCCTTATATTTAGAGAAAGTCAGCAGAAATCGAATTGTTATGACCTCTTCAACATTGGAAAAAACCATGAATTTGAAGTTTCTGTGCAATGTTGCTCCAGAATCGTCTAGCCTGATGTTCTCCCTGAATAGAAAATATGCAACAGAAAAGAATAAGAAATTGTTGGGTAATTGTCTTGTGAACTTCTGAAAATACAAAGTTTGAAGAGTTGTGTGATCACCCACTTCTTAAACGGATCTCTAAAATGTGATGCAAAGGAATTCTTGAAAAAAAAACATTGGTCCACCCTTCATTTATTCTGTAAACCAGCTTACAACTTGCTTATGTCTATAAATAAAATATAGACAGATTGTTTAATTGAGGAGTGTCAGGCATTATTTCAAGTCTAATGGTATTAATTATAACTGTCACCTTAAAATAATAATTGGGCTAACAATAATGATAAACAAGCCAAGTATTTAATATACTTTTGTATTTCAGTGGGACTTTCCTAGTTATTCAACACTGACCAAGGTTATATGCATTGTAACAGTTATGAAACTGATGTAATTATATCATGGTTTGAGAGCAACCACAGTATCTATGTTTAGAGGATAATTAAAATGACAATTTGCTTGCACATTGTGAGTACTCCCACTCTCCTTCCATGTCATTCTACCTTACTATAGAAAAGCCTTCATGTGGAAGATGTATTCAAACGCACATAGGATTTCTCTTCATATCATATATGTCTTATTTTCCAGTGCTTAATACTGAACAGTGTAGCACAAAAGATAACCCACTCTGCTTGATTTCCTGTACAAGGTTCCCTTTAACTTTTTGCTGCATGACTGGTTGGAATGTGCAAATTATAACTTACAGCAGAGTATTCTGAGGGAATAATATTTGCCTTAGGAACAATGTGGTCACATTGCATTTCCAAGGCAGAGTGCAACATTGAACTACCTGCCCCGACGGAGTTCATTCATCACCAGGAGCTATGTTACAGTAGAGGTCAGAGCAGTAGAAGTTCTCCATTTTGTAAAGAGGCAGTACAGTTCTTTAACTATACTTAAACAAAACGCTGCAAATCTATTTGCCAGGTTTATGTTCCTTATCTTCAGGGAAAATTAATATGTTTAACATCTACAGATAGGAACTTGTATTAATCTAGTTACTTGAAGACATGAAACAAGGTC
Organism: Colaptes auratus; assembly: GCA_015227895.2. Classification (NCBI taxonomy): domain Eukaryota; kingdom Metazoa; phylum Chordata; class Aves; order Piciformes; family Picidae; genus Colaptes; species Colaptes auratus. The sequence goes on along the minus strand of CM037640.1, from coordinate 48,379,091 downwards.
TGATTAATCAACTTGAAAAGTTCCATGCAGAAAAAAACCCAAAACATTCTTTAGCTGTCCACTCCATGATTTTTATGTCTTCCTGTCAAGCATCTCTTGTAAGCTCCTGTCAGAGATCATTTATTGAGCCAAGTAGATGGATTGGTGACCCTTCACACTATAATGTTTGTAATAATTTAAGGGCATGATTCCTTTCATATAATATTAATGATTAGAGTTAGGTGTCAAACTTAAGCTAATCGTCTAGGCTCCTTCTCTAGTCCCTGAAGCTAAGACCCTCTGAATGCAAATTGCAAACTCCCAAAAGGCAATTCATCACCACTGCCTTTGATATCTGTTCTGGGATAGACAGAAATAGCCTCTGGAAGATCGTGTCTCATCATTGTCTACACAGAAAGCTAAGACAAGGCGTTTCATTTTTGATGGCTAAATTTACATAGAAGCAATCTCAGACTTAATCAATTACTAAATACAAATCTATCACCCGAAGAAAGAATTATTTCACAGTAATGAATACAGCAAGTTTTGTTAAGGACACTGGGTACAAACAACACCCAATATGTCTGGGATCTTTCTCAGTTCTCACACATATGAAAACTATGTTGAATGCAAGCCAGTATCTTTTCCAGACTTTTGAATTACATTAAGTGTCTCTTCTTGTGCTGCTTTATTTTTTTTAAACTGAGCAAACAAGTATTGTGAGATTTTTCAGAGTAGCTTTAGCCATATTAAAACCCAATGAGAACAAAGTTATGTCTTCAAATTCATAAATATCCTTATATATTTATCCTTACATGAGCAAAAATGTTAGGAAAAAATCCCAGCATCTGTAGTAGTACTGAAGTAGTTTGCTTTAAAATGGTCTTAAAGAATATTAATCTGACCTCTGATGTGTCCATGGATGTTTGGACTTGCTGCAACAATGGGAACAGTGAACATCTGGAAACCATTTACTAGGAGAAGTTTAGGATTTTATCATTATCAATTAATTCAGCATTCATTGCAAAGTCACTAATAAATCTCTTTAGTGTTCTTAGGGATGTCACTGAACATTCAATTGTTCTAGCTGGCAGTCCAGTTGCAATACGTTTGTTTAAAAGGCCCAGATTGTGCTCAGATTTGTCTCTAGACAGCAAATACATTTGCCACTTGCTTGTTGCTCTTTTTCTCTGTTTTTTCTTTGTTTGTTTGTTGGGGTTTTGTTTTGGTGGTTGTGCTTATGTATTTGCATTTTTGTTGGTGGTGGTCTGTGGTTTCGGTTGTTGTGCTTGTGTGTGTGTGTTTTTTGGCCTTTTTTTTTTGTGGTGGAGGTGTTGTTTTGTTTGTTTTTATTTTGGCTGGACTTTGTTAGATTTTAGAGGTGTTCTTGTGCTCCTGGGTTTTTTTGTTGTTGGTTGGGGGTTTGTGGGTTTGGGGTTTTGGGTTTTTTTTTTTTGTTTGGGTTGGGTTGGGCTTTTTTTAACGGAGCAATTCCCACAGCAAATTTAACCTTTACAACAAAATCAGTGTGGGTATATTTTTCACATAATCTTTTAAAGAATACCATGTGCATTCTTCATTTATTAGCCACTATTTTTTTCAGAAGATTGGAAAAGAGTATGAAGGCAGGAGATTAATTTCCAACTCAGGAGAAACAGCATGTTGGCTTTTTTCTTTAACATCACTGCCAGAAGTAATTATGAGTACTTTTAATTGTTAGGAGTGGAACACTTTCAAACATTAGTCTCTCTGTAAGTTTTAAACTCACAGAAGAAAAATATCAATGAATAACTTTTTACAGGCTCCCTAAATCTTGGCATATACTACACATTTTATGCTGCCAGGAAGGTCCTCTAAAATATTTTAATTCAGAACCTTCCTTCATAGAAGATGAAACACTTTCTGTGCACTGAGAACACAAAAGATTTAAGAACCTATTTCAAAATTGTTACAGTTTGTCTTGTTTTATTTGTATACTACACTTCATATGCATAGTTGGAACTCTGCAAATCCTTTTGTACTTGAACAATCTACTTCTCTGATCTTACTACTCTTGCTGGAAGTTATATAAGGGGACCACGGTTGTGTTACATTACCATATGAAAAAAATGGAGAAAGAACGGTGTAGGCAGAGAGGACAGGTGAAGTTCTTTTGACTCCCTTAACCTCTGAACCCATTTTCAGTTCTGCTCTCACTACAAAATATATGAAGTTCTCAGGCTAAGCTAGGTTTTGTGTCGTTTTGTTACATTTGTTACATGACTTGCCCTCCACCTGCCACACTAACCACTGAGGAGGTAACCCTGTAAGTCACTTACTTTTGTGCCTGCAAAACTCCAATTGCTTCCACCCTTACTCCCACCGCATGCCTGTGCCAACATTTAAGTGACTTTAAAAAAAAGACCAAACAATTAGAACTTTATCCACTATGGTGAGGCAAACTGGGTTTCATAAATTGAAAAGCTTGACATTCTGCAGAATGTATGTAGAATCTTTAAAAAACACATCCAGAATCACAGAATCGGTAGGGTTGGAAGGGACCACAAGGATCCTCTAGCCCAACCCCTCTGCCATGGGCAGGGACACTTCACACTAGATCAGGCTGGCCAGAGCCTCTTCCAGCCTGCTTTTAAACACCTCCATAGATGAGGCCTCAGCCACCCCCCTGGACAACCCATTTCAGGGCTTCACCACTCTAACGGTGAAGAACTTCTGCCTCACATCCAGCCTGAATCTTCCCATCTCCAGCTTCATTCCATTCCTCCTAGTCCTATCACTACCTGGTATCCTAAGAAGTCCCTCCCCAGCCTTCCTGTAGGCCCCCTTCAGATACTGGAAGGCCACAATGAGGTCACCTCGGAGCCTTCTCTTCTCCAGGCTGAACAGCCCCAACTCCTTCAGTCTGTCCTCATAGGAGAGGTGCTCCAGCCTTCTGATCATCCTCATGGCCCTTCTCTGGACACCTTCCAGCATGTCCATATCCCTCTTGTAATAGGGACTCCAGATCTGGGTGCAGTACTCCAGGTGGGGTCTCACCAGAGCTGAGTAGAGGGGGAGAATCTTGACCTGCTGGCCACGCTTCTCTTCATGCAGCCCAGGATCTGATTGGCTTTCCGGGCTGCAAGTGCACATTTAGAGCTCCTGTTGAGCTTCTTGTCCACCAATCATGAGACTGACATGTTCCTAAAGAGAATCTGAAGCAGACTGCAGCAACAGAAAAAAAAAAAAAAAACCCCACACCCTGTTGAAAGGAAGTTTCTTTAAAAAGTGCTTCACAAAAGATTGATTTCTTTTTTACTCCACTTGAGAATGAGTCAGTGTACTTAAATGTTTGCGATGTGACTGTTTATTGCTGCACATATGCTAGCAATGTGTGTATTATGTGTGAACAAACACTAACAAAGACTGAAAGTGAAAATAGTATGTCATTTGTCTTTCCAACTGCCAGACAAAACACTAATATAACCATTGTCTCAGGCAGCAACAATAACAACAAAACATTAAAAATAATAATTAACAAAAAATTAGATGGAAGTGTGTAAACCACATCAATGGTTGTGACTTATTGCCACAAGGGGGAGTGAATCCCAAAGACAATGATCCTATGATCCTGTTCAATAACCACCTTCCAGGAAATCAGCTTAACAGACAGAGAACAGAAGTATTCAAGACAATTATAATGGCACATGTTAGATAAGATAAATGACATCTGAGATAATCTGGTAAATGCCACTGAGGGGTTTTATATAGTCATCAACATCTCAAATTGCATTAGGAATAAAATTAAATGATAGTTTCTTTGTTACGGGTTTCCTCTGCTGAAAGGACTCTGTGAAGTTATTACAACAAGGTCTGAAAATTATTCTCTTCAGTGAATTATTCAGCCACTAAATCCAAAAAATAAGTGGACTGTCAAATTTGCAAAAGACCCTCTACAGTGAAGAGCAGACTGCAACTATCTAATTATCTGCTCCCTTGGTTGCCTAACTGATCTATGAAATCAAATTAAACACCAATCTGCAGATTTAATATTTCAGTGCTAAAGGATCTGGACCAAATCTACTGAAACAATGAGGAACACCAAAGTCCTCTTGTAGTTTGCAAATAGAAGTTGAAATATCATGAGTGGTAAAATCCAGAATCAGTTCTTCTGTTTTCCACAGCTGAGTGATATTAAACTGTGTTCTTACTTTCTTTACTAAAATCACAACCCTACTCACTCTATCCTATCTGCAGCAATAAATATACAGTGGAGCATACCAAGGAAGATAGTTAACAGTCCCTTTTATCTTTTTCATCAAGTTGCTTGGGGTTTCCTCCTCTTGTTGGTGTTGGTTTTGCTTTTGTTTTTTAATTTACATGAAATTGGTCAGTCATCTGCAGGGACAGATACTGCAGCAATGAGGAAGTAACCACGGATGAGGAAATGGCTGAGTTACTGATTTCCTGCTATGCCTGTCTGTAATTATAAGACCAGTTGTTCTCTGAGTGTTCAACCCACTGAGACAGGTGACAGGGACAGGGAGCAGAATGAACCACCCACAGTGCAAGAGGAAACAACACACACAAGTCTATAGGGTTGGATGGGATTCACCCAAGAATACTGAGAGAGCTGGTGGAAGTGTTCACCGAGGCACTTTCAACCATTTATATGTAGTCCTGTCTAATCAGAGAAGTCTCAATTGACATGAGACTGGCAAATGTGAAGGGCTGGATGATTAGAGGACTGGAACACATACTTTATGAGAAAAGGCTCTGGCTCTGCTTAGCCTGGAGAAGAGTAGACTGAGTGTGAGGGGATCATATTAATACCATAATGACTTGGCAGTGTTAGGTTCATGATTGGAACTGATGATCTTAAAGGTCCCTTCCAAACAAAATAATTCTATGATTTTATGAAATTGTAATGTCTACCAAACTAGGCTTTTCTTAACATACACATTTCCAGCATTGTCCCATTTCTCTGCCATCTGTGATGGCAAAACTTAGTCTGAGTCTTATGAACTTCTTAACTAGAAACATAAAATTTAGATGTTATTGGGTACTGGCAGCACCGTTCTGGATCTTTGGACTCTTTAATCTTAAATCCTAAAAGCATACATTCTAGACAACTCAAGTACTTAGTCTGTTTCTGATTTAACTCAATTCCACTATTAAATTGTGGCAAGTGATTGCTTAAGGTTTTTTCCTACCAATAAATAAGAATTCATTAACTTTTTTTCAGTCCACATGCTGTCTTGCTTCAGAGATCTGCTACCACATACATGCAACTGAAGCCTAACAATCTGCACTCGTCATTTGAAAAATGCTAAGTTCAGTCCTACATCTTATTAGTCACACAGATTAATGACAGTACTCATTGAGACCATTTATCACTAAAATATAAATTGTAATCAAAATAATCAAAACCTTTGCACGAGCCCAAGAGTTTGTTGGCAGAAAATGCCTATCTGCTGAAAGAAAAATTGTCTACTAGCATAGTTTTGACAAAGCCATTGCTTTGCATTTTTTAATTGGGAAAAAAAAAGTTTCTGTTTCAATATGGTTTTATTCTATGATGTAAACTAATTAAACTTATTTTTCATGGAATCATAGAATCAATAAGGTTGGAAAAGACCTCAAAGATCATCAAGCCCAACCTGTCAGCCAAGACCTCATGACTACTAAACCATGGCACCAAGTGCCACGTCCAATCCCCTCTTGAACACCTCGAGGGATGGTGACTCCACCACCTCCCTGGGCAGTCCATTCCAATGGCTAACAACTCTCTCAGTGAAGAAGACACAATTCATTTGATTTGAGTTATAAAGTATATATAAAATAATATGAGTATATATAAGATATATACATATATATATATATATATATATATATAAAATGAGTATATATAAAATAATCATGCCTACAACTTAACCAGTCACACTGTGGTTTTGTTTTGATTTGTCTTGTTTTGGTTTGGTTGTTTGATTTTAATGCCCATTTTGCTGTGCTTTTCATTAAAAAATTAATGTATTAAGCTCTGCATGAGTAATGATCTCTGAGGTCTTTTCAAACCTTATTGTTTCTATGATTCTATATGATTCTATGAAATACCCAATGGCAAAAAGCCATAGTCATTGATGAAATCATAGAATCACAGATTGGTTTGGGTTGGAAGGGACCTTAAACATCATCTAGTTCCAAAACCCGTCCCATGGTCAGGGATACCTTCCACTAGACCGGGTTGCTCACATCCCCATCTGGCTTTGCTTTCCACACTTCCAGGGACAGGGACAACTAATATCTGATCTAATCCTACACTCTTTCACTTCAAAACTGTTGCTCCTCATCCTATCACTACACTCCCTGATAAAAAAGTTTCTCCCTATCTTTTCTGTAGGTCCCTTTTAAATACTAGGAGGCTGCTATAAGGTTTCCTTGGAGCCTTCTACTCGCCAATCTGAAGAAAACCAGCGCTCTCAGCTTGTGCTTGTAGGGAAGGTGCTCCAGCCCCCCTGTTCATGGACCTTCACTGGACCTGCTTGAGCACATCAATATATATTTTCTACTGGTACTCACATGGCTGAACACAGTACTATAAAAAGTACACATGAAGAGCATAAAAAAGTACAGAGGCATATTTACTTCTGTAACACTATAGGAAAAGATGAAAACTATGTAATTTCTGGAATAACTAAGTTATGATTTTTTTTTCCAAGTTAAAGCTTTTGTATATGTCTATAATTATATTCAGATGCAAATCTGAAAATAATTTCATATATTTTAAAACTGTCTTCATAAACCTTTTTGTCTAGCAATTAAAAAATTAAAATACTAATAATTAAAAAAAGAAGGGGGGCAAAACTAATGCTACAGATCAGGATATCAGGGTTTGATAACAAAGCCAAGACCCTTCCACACAATTGCTTTAATTATACACAGATTTAGCAGCTTTCACCATAATTGGTCTGGGTTTAGGCTAATGCGGTAGGAAAAATGACCTTGCTTAATGTTAAGTGGACCACCAAGGTGCCTGCTCCCCTTCTTAATCAGATTGAGTAATCACCAAAAGTGGCTTAGACAAAGATTGTAGTACAGAGTTGAAAGTTCACGTGGAACATTGTTATTTTAACTGTGCAGCACAAAGAAGGGTAATATTTCCTGACACTATTTTTCATTTAAAAACCAACAACAACAACAACAAATACTTCCTGATGTTTTATAGTTAATGTGAACTTCCAGAATCTTAGATTCTATTACAGGAAAAATAAGTCTATATATATATATTTAAAGATAGACTGCAAAGGATTCAAATAAATTTCAAACATTGGATTTTATTATCTATCACTGAGGACAGGAGAACATTTTCACATTCTAACAGAAGAGTTGGATACCTATGTGTCAAATTTAAAGTCACATTAAGGTTATATGTAGTATCTGTTAAAGGTAATAGAAAAGCTTTCAACTGAGCTTAGAGGAGCTTAACATGCATTCTTGATGACCTTTTAGACGTCATACACATCTTGTTTGATGGTCATATTAATATCCTGAAGAGAATTTTAGTTGTTTATTTTTTCATAACTGAGCTTTGACATATTAACAATGTACAATATTTTTGCATTTGCATGAGGTGGCATAGATACTGTGTGCACATACACATATTTATATGTACATAGAGCAAAATTCTTACATATAATGAATGATAGGATGTAGTAAAAATATTACCCATTGAGAATAAACAAATTACTGATGAATATTCATCAATTAAGAATTCATAAATAGAAGCATTTTCATAACAGGAAGGATTTATAGTCACTTAGTGTGACTTTCCACTTAAGTCAGGCCATATGTTTCAAATTTGCCAAAAGAGTTGCCAGCTCTTTGTTTAAGGTAAGAATGGAGAATTCCATACCCTGGATAAGGTTACTTAATTTCATGATAAGAAAATCTGAATATTATATATTAAAAGTAAATAAAATAAATAAAACAAAGCACAGTAAAAAAATTCCATTAAAAAGCTAAGAATAGAATAGAATAGAATAGAATAGAATAGAATAGAATAGAATAGAATAGACCAGACCAGGTTGGAAGAGACCTCCAAGACCATCGCATCCAACCCATCAACCAATCCAACCCACCTAAACAACTAAACCATGGCACCAAGCACCCCATCAAGTCTCCTCCTGAACACCTCCAATGAAGGTGACTCCACCACCTCCACGGGCAGCCCATTCCAATGGGCAATCACTCTCTCTGTATAGAACTTCTTCCTAACACCCAGCCTAAACCTCCCCTGGCACAGCCTGAGACAGTGTCCTCTTGTTCTGAAACAAACAAAACAACCAAAGACAAACCCAAACCTTTTCATGAGTTTCCCAACCACAGGATTTTATCTTCTTTTACAATAAAAGTGGCAATTATAAAGTATAAGTGTGAAAGGGAACCTGCTCTCCCTGTAGACACATGTTGAACATGCTGAATTACTTGTGGTAAGTGAAGCAGGCAGTTTGTCTCAATGTAATCTGGGTTTTTTTCAGAGTTTGCATTGTACTTGTATACGATTCTGATGAGTTCTTTCCAACCTGTCAGTAACATATTTAAAATGCATCTTATCTCAAGCAGTTATCAATAAACCCACATTTCTGACATTTGCAAAGGTGGCTTTGATAATTTTTTTTTTTTATGTTGATGTTTTATTTCCCATAGCTGTAACAGCTGTCTACTTCAATATAATGAGTATCATTTTCCAGCTTTTGAAAGGAGAGGAAAAAACACAAGCAACATAAAAATATTTCTTCCTTTTAATAAGAACGTTGAGCATCAAAGACAGAAACCTTTTTAAAAACACATACAGTAGGAAATTCCTTATTCCACTTTCAAATTCTAATCAAACTTCTCTCATTTTAGCCAGTCACACAGAATCACAGAATCACAGAATCACAGGGGTTGGAAGTGACCTCTGGAGATCATCTAGTCCAGACCCCCTGCTAGGCAATGAAAACCTATAGTGCCTTTTATCTAAAATCCAGTGTTCAAGTCCTGGATTTCAGGCAACTCTACATAGCTTTGTTGAGACTTCTAACATCCCACTTCACTGAGCAGCTGCAAACATCCATCACAAAAATAATAAAACAAAGACAGGGTAGTGTGCTAAAACATGAGGTGATCAAAGTTATGTGACATATGAAATTTACCTCAAGAGCCTTAAGTGTGCACAATGCATGTCAACACCATGCATATGTTCAGCATCGTAACAGTTGTATTCAGATGCATATATCATCTCTGAGATTCAGATTCTTTTCTAAACACAAAGTTGTATGTTTATCTTCTAATTGTGCTACTCATGTGTAAACCAAATGTTATAACAAAAGTGTGACTAATTTTCTCCAGCTCTGTACAAAGAAGCAAATTGTGGGAGAAACAAGGGGTGCCAGGGTGGGGGGAGGAGGGGTAGGGTGTCTGACACAGAGAGAAGCTGGAATGCCTGATATGAATCATCTGAATCTGTCATTCAGACTGCTGTTGGGGAACCTGAGCAGAGTGGATTTGGAGAAATGATAGGACATGGAAAATTCTGAATTATTTTGATTTATTTTTCATTCTCAGAATGAAAGTACAGCATCACCTTCTAGAAGTACATATCACAAAGCACTCCCTGAATATGCTTTCCAGCTCAGCAGTAATGATTCCAGTGAATTGCATGTCCTAATTAAATTAATGCCTACCATTCATACTTGTTGGATTCTGATGTGCCATTATATATCATTCCTCAAAGAAAAAAAAAGGAAAGTGGTAATGTGTAAGTCAGAAATAGGAGTGCTAAACTTTTTAATCAGTTTCATTTCCTTCTCTCTTATAAGCTCTCAAAACTTTTTATTTAAAATAAAATACCATTTATGGACCAAGATCCTTGACATTTTTCATTGTAGTTAGAGTCTTCTATATTTAGAATAGGATAGAATAGAATAAACCAGGTTGGAAGAGACCTTCAAGATCATAGCACCCAACCTATTATCCAACACTACTTAATCAACTAAACCATGCAACCAAGCACCCTATCAAGTCTCCTTCTGAACACCTCCAATGATGGTGACTCCACCACTTTCCCGGGCAGCCCATTCCAATGGGCAGTCACTCTCTCTGTGTAGAATTTCTTTCTAACCTCCAGCCTAAGCCTCCCCTGGTGCAGCTTGAGACTGTGTCCTCTTCTTCTGGTGCTGGTTGCCTGGGAGAAGAGATCAACCTCCACCTGTCTACAACCTCCCTTCAGGTAGTTGTAGAGAGCAAGAAGGTCTCCCCTGAGTCTCCTCTTCTCCAGGCTAAGCAACTCCAGCTCCCTCAACCTCTCCTCATAGGGCTTGTGTTCCAAACCCCTGACCAGCTTTGTTGCCCTTCTCTGGACATGTTCCAGCAAGTCAACATCCTTCCTAAACTGAGGGGCCCAGAACTGGACACAGTTCTCAAGGTGTAGCCTAACCAGTGCAGTGAAGACTGGTATAGAGCTCTATGGAAAGGAAGAGATTTTATTAGAATATTAGGGTTTAACTCAGACAAAACATAATGAAAAGATTATATGACAGACTGGTGAAATTCACATTAGTTTTCAGTATTTGATTTATCTATATTTTTAGACAGTTTATTTTTTAAAATGTTAGTTAGTTATATATGAATTACAGGGTATTAGTAGAAATCTCATCCATGGAGGTTTTTATGGCCAGGATGGATGTGGCTCTGGGCAACCTGATCCAGTGTGAGGTGTTGGGACTAGATGATCCTTGAGGTCCCTTCCAACCCTAACAGTTCTATGATTCTATGTTATGTTAACTAAGCTGACCTGTGTCAAAAGGGTATTGTTAGGGATGGGATATCAGCAGGAGCTACTAAAGTACAGTAAGAAAGTAATCATGCCTGAAAGATTATAGTCCCATCAAGAAAGCTGATACATACATTGTATTGCTAAAAATATAAATTAAACAAAAACTTAAAAGTGAAATTAATAAATTTAGCTAAAACAGTAAATTACAGGAACAACCTTCTAACAAAACTGTGAATCAGCCATGACTGAGGGACAACAATATCTGTTTTACTTTATTTATTTATTTTCTGTAAAGCAACTTGCTGCAATCTAGATATCAGCTTGGCCACCAAAGTAATTTTGTCAGGCTCTAGAACCTATGTGACATGTGTAAATTCCAGGTTCATGGACTATAAGGACAAAAATATATTCTTCAACAGCCAGAATGCATCCGTAATGCAATTCTGCATTGACCTTCAATGATTGGGGAATAAGGATACATTTTTGTTGGCATCCATATGACAAAAACATTGCAGTCTTTGTTTGATTTTTCAGTAGTTTTAACAGTAAATCACCTTGTAAGTTCCTCAGCTACTTTTCATTAACCTCTTGCCGGCCGATGTCTGTCTCACATCAGTCTGTGACATTTATGAGTTCAGGTACCTGAGGACCAAAATGCTTGGTTCAGCTCAAGTCAAGTGGCCCCAAAGAGGAGTGTATGCATGAAAGTTAACAACTTATGACATGTCACAGATTAATACTGCACTGGTAAGGCCGCACCTTGAGTACTGTGTCCAGTTCTGGGCCCCTCAGTTTAGGAAAGATGTTGTCTTGCTGGAGCGTGTCCAGAGAAGGGCAACAAAGTTGGTGAGGGGTTTGGAACACAAGCCGTATGAGGAGAGGCTGAGGGAGCTGGGGTTGCTTAGCCTGGAGAAGAGGAGACTGAGGGGTGACCTTATTGCTCTCTACAACTACCTGAAGGGGGAGGTTGTAGCCAGGCAGAGGTTGGTCTCTTCTCCCAGGCAGCCAGTACCAGAACAAGAGGACACAGTCTCAGGCTGCGCCAGGGCAGGTTTAGACTGGATCTTAGGAAGAAGTTCTATACCAAGAGAGTGATTGCCCACTGGAATCGGCTGCCCGTGGAGGTGATTGAGTCACCTTCATTGGAGGTGTTCAAGAAGAGGCTTGATGGGGTGCTTGGTGCCAGGGTTTAGTTTTTCAGTTGTTTAGGTGGGTTGTATTGTATTGTATTATGTTGTATTGTATTTAGGTGGGTTGGATTGGTTGATAGGTTGGACGCGATGATCTTGAAGGTCTCTTCCAACCTGTTGTATTGTATTGTATTTATTTGGTTTCTGTGGTCATATGTACTCCGAAATATGAAACATAAACCTGTGCCATACAACTAATGTAGTTGCCCATATGACTAAGCTGACTTATGAGTTAAGTACTGACATAGCTGGGAATCCAGAGATAAAATCCTTAGGCCACCTGAAACTACTGTCAAAAGTCCCTACTGAACTCAGTAAGCTCAGTTTATAATTTAAATCAGATCTTCTGTGAAAGCTGAATACTGAGTGCCAACAATCCTTGGTACAGTATCTTGCTTGCAGGAGCTTTCAGTGCACCTCCAGTCCAAGCCTTTCACATAGCATTCAATGGATAACGCCCTAGTTGAGAATAGAAGCTTGAAAGCTGCATGAAAAAGTTTCCTTCTGTAAGCTGAAACCACTGGCATTTATTCTTTGACTTCCAAAGAATAAAGAGAGTAAAACTGAAAGGAAAGTCCCTTGGATTTTTCCATGACTTACCTGTGATCAAAAGCAGGTTTTGACAGCAAGCACTTTCATTTGCAATCCAGGTAGAAAGCAGAGGTAGAAGATTATGGTCATAGTTCACATTGTTCACAATATCCTTCTGTGTTAACATTTCCTACATGATCATTAACAGAAACCTGACTATTATTACTATGATTAGAATTACTTCTTCAAAATGGGCCAATCTTTAATAAGTAGGAGGGTGTTTTAAAGAAAGCTCAGAACAGAACACCTTCTGTATCACTCTGCCATCTCTCTACACAAAACATATACAGTCTTTTTTTTACCTCATTATAGCAGTTGCTGAGACACTGTTTTTCTCCTCTGGATAATCTCTTCTAACATTTGCTAGGGATGAGCATAAGTCAAGCAGCAGCTTCTGGAAACACATAAAGAAAGAAAAAAATGGAGATGATAACAACTTTCAGAACAGAACAGAACAGAATTAAGCAGGTTGGAAGAGACCTTTGATATCATTCATGTCCAACCTATCACCCAACACTATCTAATCAACTAAATCATGGCACTGAGCCCCCCATCAAGTCTCTTCCTAAACACCTCCAGTGACAGTGACTCCACCACCTCTCTGGCAGCACATTCCAATGGCCAATGTATGAAGAACTTCTTCCTAACGTCCAGCCTAAACCTCCTCTGGCAAAGCTTGAGACTGTGTCTTTTTGTTCTGGTGCTGGTTGCCTGGGAGAAGAGACCAGCCCCTACCTGTCTACAACCTCCCTTCAGGTAGTTGTAGACAGCAATAAGTCTGCCCTGAGCATCCTCTTCTCCAGGCTAAGCAACCCCAGCTCCCTCAGTCTCTCCTCATCAGACTCCTTTTCAAAAGCTGATGCCTATCATTTACTTGCTTTTCAAAAGCCTCAAACTGACCATGCATCTTGTACATTTATACATGTAATCTGAAATTGGGTGACCATTTATATATCCTCTGCTGAAACTTTTTTTTTTCAGGTAGATTGTAAAAACTTGTCCTGTCTAACACAGTAACCAGAGAACTGCCTGATTTTAGTAGGTGTCACAGGCCAGATGTTATTAAGAACCCAGAAATTTCAAAGTACTAATCACCCAGTGAGCAAAGAATTTATTTTGAAGCCATGTTTGTTTTGCAATGATTTGAACCCACTGAAAGTCATTTTTCTGCAGATCAGATCTTCAGCTAAAGCAAAGTTGCACTAATTAGAACATTGCTTAGGATCCTGGTATCCAATCTCTGCTTATATTAAATCATTCTAGAAAACAGAGAGATTTGGAGGACCACCTGTGCAGAAGTTTTTCTAATAATTTGATTTTATTATAATGAGGTTTATTTTAAGCAGTACTCATTCAGAGGCCTGGGATGCCTGTAGCCCAACTCAGAATTTATGGTCAAGAGTACTTCTCATTCACATCTTCTTTATACCACCCTCCTTTATAATTGTATATTACTTAAACATGGAATCCCACATATCCACTCCCTTTCCAAATTCAGCCATCTGCACAACATAAAGTACAGATTAAAGGAAAAAGGAATTCTTTTGTGAATAAGAAAGGATAATAGTCCAAGGATTGGAAGGGTCAATGAGGAAGGGCATCACATTTAGCATGTAGAGATTTTTCACTGGGAATATTTTGCTGTCAGCTTCCTCCACTGATCACAGAAAGCTATAGCTTTTGACACAATGCAAATGGAATCCAAGTAACTTACTTTCAATTAATGGGGCTACAGGAGGTCATTGCCTTGAACTCCACTGAGAAGTGTACCAGACTAAAGCTTGAAAAGAACTGCACATCTGATGCTAAAATTCTGGTCTTTAAGCTGGAAAGGTAAATCATCTGGGTAACTAAGTTTTAAATAGTTCATAGAGTGGGTTGCCGTTGTTCTCTTTCAGTTTTGCAGGCAAAAGCATTTGATGGAATTGAAAATATTAATAGTGATTAGTAGGTGAAATTATGGAGAATAATCACAAAAATATAATTCTAAGAACTTTTGACACAGAAATGTTTTTAAAATGGGGACATATTCTGGCAAAGTTGGCACACTCACCTTGGGCTGATCCATTATTGCACTGGTGAGTGCAAAGGAGATAAAAACCTGAAATCAGAGATCAGTGAAGTTATCTCTCCCAGATGCAGTCACAGGCTGAGTTTCCTTGTTACAGGGGGCACAACCTTGTCACCAAGTGAAATCCACCCTGAAAGAACCTTATCTGACATCTCTGGAATTTCTCCTTACCTTCAGCAAAGAGTATTCTCTACAGAGAAAAAGCCAAAATACAAGAAATGTAGCAAAGCCACCTTGTTAAAGAATACATGTATAGCCCACAACTGAGCAATGTTTCTATTACATACATCTGCATTGCTTACAGAGGGCATAATTTAAGGTTGGTCTTTGGTGGGTTTTTTTGCTGGTGGGTTTTTGGGGTTTTGGTTTGTTGTGGGATTTTTTTTTGTTTTAATGGAAGAGTGTATTTAATTATTTTTATTTATTTAAATGACAAATATACACTATCAAAATACAGAGTGCATTTGTATTGTGCATGCCTTTAATTCCATGATAATTGAATTTTTTTTTTGTTTATATGTATGTAGAAAGAAGAGAAGAGAAGAGAAGAGAAGAGAAGAGAAGAGAAGAGAAGAGAAGAGAAGAGAAAGAAGAAAGAAAGAAAAGAAAAAAGAAAAGAAAAGAAAAGAAAAAAAAAGAAAAGAAAAGAAAAGAAAAGAAAAGAAAAGAAAAGAAAAGAAAAGAAAGAAAAGAAAAGAAGAAAGAAAAGAAAAGAAAAAAAAGAAAGAAAAGAAAAGAAAAAAGAAGAAAAGAAAAGGAAAGAAAAGGAAAGAAAAGGAAAGAAAGAAAAGAAGAGAAGAGAAGAGAAGAGAAGAGAAGAGAAGAGAAGAGAAGAGAAGAGAAGAGAAGAGAAGAGAAGAGAAAAGAAGAGAAGAGCCAATGCTACTTCCTAAGAAACTTCACAGAATTTAAACCATTATTTATCCATTTTAGTTATTCACACAAGGCTGGGGTTAAGATTTCTGGTCTGTTAATTTTAGTACAGGGTTCTTCTTTAATCTCCTCTTTTAAGATTGGTATGGGGTGAAACAATACATTTCATTGGCATTTTGTCTTAATAAAGGTGTGTTTCAGTTGTCTTCTCACTACCTCCTGCTTCCAAAACACCTACACACATATTCACACACTCCTTAAAGAGGAAATCCTGTTTAAATACGCAAGTCATATTTAATCTCAAGTAAGGAGGGAGTGGGAATGAGAATATTATTTCACAAGAGGTAGAAAAACCTGATTAACATTTTAGAGACTTTTTTCCCCCTTGTATTTGTTGCAAGTTTAAGCTAAATTGTGAGCATTGACTGTGACATTCAGGACACTGCAAGTCTAGAGCAGCCTTCCCAATGAAATAAAAGACATAAAGGCAGCAAAGCTTTGTCTGAGTTGTCTACACAGAGCTGAATCCTGTAATGCGTGGTACCTGCGTGCAGGTGTCTTGATCTTGAATTAAATTTTATTCTTATAAATGCCTACATGTTTGACAGAGACCTATTGTAGACACTTAAGCTGTGATTCAGTTGTCTGTGAAGACAGACAGATTCCTGTGAAGACAGGAATCTAGTGTCATTTGAGACATCTGTGCAAAAGGGAGAGATATGACACAAAACTGTAGGAGACTAGAAACCTTCTGGAAGAGTAGCTGCAGACATCTCAAATGGCACTGAATTCCTGTTTGTGGGCAAATGGACAGCCTCCAACTCAGCTGCTGGCCTGAGTCTCTCTAATGAAAAAGCTGATGACTGGAGATTAGCTTTACCTCAATATGCAAATGTTGTAATATCTGAATCAGTAACTTAATCTGATTTAGCCATTCAGACTCCTCACAAGATTTCAAATTATACAAGGCCTGTGAGCCCAATGAATGGTGTCATCAGTCATAAAAATTTTTACAATCTAGATTCAGATGCAAATGTTTATTGCATCTGCATATGTCCAGTCCAAGGTGTTTGGTCACAGAGAACAAACTGACTCAGACACAAATACTGCATGTGAACTGAGACTTTCCAGTAGGTGATTTTCAGGTTTTGATTCAGGTTTATTGTTGGATTGATATCTTTTGTTCTGAAAATCACTGTAGGTGGGTGGAGATGTTTGTACAGAGAGGCGCGAACCAAAGGAGAATAGCAAAGCAAACATAAAGCATGCCTGTACTGGGTAATGTACTGATGACAGAGCACCCACTGGCAAGCTCCAAGTTTTTTGTTGCTGGATGGATGCACCAGCTTGCTCAAAGACATCACAGAGGCTCTTGCACAACACTCCACTGTGTGAGGTAGACATGCCTCTTGGGGGAAATTTTTAACAGCTATAAATAACTCTGTGAACAGCTAATGAAGTTTGTATTCAAGGGATTTAGTGCTCTGACATGTAAAGTTTTAAAACAAAGAAGAGGTAGGACACACATCCCTTCTCTGCTTTTTTGCTCTATTTTTGTTTTGTGTGGTTTTTCTCATCATTGTGAGGTAAAAATGAAGGGATGTAGGTACTGAAACAACAAGGGAAGGGAAGGGAAGGGAAGGGAAGGGAAGGGAAGGGAAGGGAAGGGAAGGGAAGGGGGAAGGGAAGGAAGGGAAGGGAAGGGAAGGGAAGGGAAGGGAAGGGAAGGGAAGGGAAGGGAAGGAAGGGAAAGGGAAGGAAGGGAAGGGAAGGAAGGGAAGGGAAGGGGAGGGGAGGGGAGGGAGGGGAGGGGAGGGGAGGGGAGGGGGAGGGGAGGGGAGGGGAGGGGAAGGGAAGGGAAGGGAAGGAAGGGAAGGGAAGGGAAGGGAAGGGAAGGGAAGGGAAGGGAAGGGAAGGAAGGAAGGGAAGGGAAGGGAAGGGAAAGGAAGGGAAGGGAAGGGAAGGGAGGGAAGGGAAGGGAAGGAAGGGAAGGGAAGGGAAGGGAAGGGAAGGGAAGGGAAGGGAAGGGAAGGGAAGGGAAGGGAAGGGAAGGGAAGGGAAGGGGGAAGGGGGAAGGGGGAAGGGGGAAGGGGAAGGGGGAAGGGGGAAGAGTCTTAATCATGGAAACATTTATGCAATCAATACTGAATTCTCACAAGTTTTAGAGGAATTTGTACATCCAAGATCTCTACAAGACATAATGCTAAGGGGTGTAGTTTACATATTTTGAAATCATTAGCCAGAAAAATTCCACTTTGGATTAAAACAAAAATATTAGTTGGCCTACAGGAAATCAAATTACCTAAATCAAATCTAATTGTATGCACTTAGGGCAGCTTGAATCTAAATGATCTGTTCTCTACCACACAAAGATGTACTGAAAAAAAAAAAAGACATTAGTTTTATTCTCTAACATTTAAAATCTGCAATTTGCATGTTAACCATTGTGAATAATATCAGACAAATGAATAACTGAGAAAGAGCAGGATGAAAAAAACAAATACTTGGTTTCTTGTGATCTCATGGGTATCTTTAAATTAGGCTGAAACATTGCCACAGAGGCCTTCTGAAATGGCTAGCTGGTATTTTCCTGTGCTCTTTTTATTTGCTGCTGTAGTTGTTTTATGGCATAACAGCTCACTAGTGTAGTCGGCAACTGACTGAATTTATTGTCAACATTGAACGGAGGTTTTAAACTCTAATATCTTGTCACTAATGACATAATTATCTTTTTTTACTTTTGGATACAGTGGGTCTGCATGCATGAAGAATGCTACCACACATTAATATTTGAACAACCCAGAATCTAGATAATTATGAAGAAAGTTTGCTGAAAATATACAGTATGAAACTGGCTGTTTGTATGGCAGATTTCTAGTGCTTTTCAGAAGTAAGAGGCCCTGGACCTAGACAAGAATGACCATACCTGTACTTTCTGTCTCCTTCCTTTCCTTTTTTTTTAATCTTTCACAAACCTGTTCATTCCTTCTTCCTCAGTACATGATTAAATATTTTTTCCTTCTTTTAAGCAGGTATATGAAGACAAAGCTTTCAAATGTATACATGCATATAGAACCACAGTATCATAGAATCAATAAGGTTGGAAAAGACCTCAAGGATCATCAAGTCCAACCTGTCTATATCAGTATGCATACATCTTTGCTCACTTGTACTAATATTTGATTTCACACACAAATCAAAACAAGGAGAGGATCAGAGGATCACAGGTTGTCAGGGGTTGGAAAGGAACTTCAAAGATCATCGAGACCAACCTTCCTGCCAGAGCAGGACCATACAATCTAGCTCAAGTCACAGAGGAACACATCCAGATGGGCCTTGAAAGTCTCCAGAGAAGGAGACTTCACAACCTCTCTGGGGATCCTGATCCAGTGGTCTGACCCTTACAGTAAAGCAGTTCCCCCTTGTGTTGAAGTGGAACCTCCTGTGCTGCAGCTTACATCCATTGCTCCTTGTCCTATCACAGGGAGCAAGTGAGAAGAGACTGTCCCCTCTGTCCTGACACCCAGCCCTCAGATAGTTATAAACATTTATTAAATCCCCTTTAAGTCTTTCCATTTCCAGACTAAAAAGCTCCAGATCCCTCATCCTCTCCTCATCAGACATGTGCTCCATCCCCTAACCATCCTTGAGCCCTGAGAAGATCTCAGGTCTTGCTCCTCACCAGGAAATGTAAATAATATATTCTCCTCCTCATGACTGAGTTAAGACTTTTCAGTCATAGCAAGTCAGAAATGTTCCCTCTAATTTTAAGAAATCAAGAAAAGTTACTAAACTCAACATTAAAAAAAAAGTTATAATGAATCAGATAACAAAACTAAATTCAAAGCATGATGAACAGTATTTTTTAGATTTTAGTAATCACAGAATCACCAAGGTTGGAAGAGACCTCAAAGATCATCAAGTCCAACCCGTCACCACAGACCTCATGACTAAACCATGGCACCAAGTGCCACATCCAATCCCCTCTTGAACACCTCCAGGGATGGTGACTCCACTACCTCCCTGGGCAGCCCATTTCACAGTATCACAGTATCACAGTATAACCAAGGTTGGAAGAGACCCCAAGGATCATCAAGTCCAACCTGTCCCAACAGACCTCACAACTAGACCATGGCACCAAGTGCCACGTCCAGTCTCCCCTTGAACACCTCCAGGGACGGCGACTCCACCACCTCCCTAGGCAGCCCATTCCAATGACGAATGACTCGCTCAGTGAAGAACTTCCTCCTCACCTCGAGTCTAAACCTCCCCTGGCACAGCTTGAGACTGTGTCCCCTTGTTCTGGTGCTGGTTGCCTGGGAGAAGAGACGAACCCCCTCCTGTCTACAACCACCTTTCAGGTAGTTGTAGAGGGCAATGAGGTCACCTCTGATCCTTCTCTTCTCCAGGCTAAATTTCAATGGCTAACGACTCTTTCAGTGAAGAACTTTCTCCTCAAATGTTTCAATGCTGTGATGAAATGCATTTACTGCATTACCAAACCAAATAAAAATGTCCCTTCAAGTGGTTAAAAGAGAAGTTTAGCCTCTTATGTAAAAAAAGAGCATGCCAATTACTTCTGCAGTTGAAGGCACTGACAAGTTATGCTTAGCTCTTTTTAAAGTGTTTCTGCCTAGAGACCACAGTAGAGCGTACCCATCAGCTTTCATAATTATACCAATTGCATGAACCATTTGTTATTTAATTGAGAATATTTGATACATTGTATTAAACCCACAAAGCATCACGTCAAAGGAAAAAAAGGAGGGGGGGAGGGGGGGAAAGGCATTTTGAAACATAATTATAGCTTTAACCAACATTTGTAATTTTTAAAATGTGAAATCAGCGTTGGTGCAGAACACCTACACACATATTTTAGCACATATTTTAAGTGTTAAAAGAGAGGTTGAATAGAATAGAATAAAATAGAATAAACCAGGTTGGAAGAGACCTTCAAGATCGTCGCGTCCAACCCATCATCCAACACTATCTAATCAACTAAACCATGGTGCCAAGCACCTCATCAAGTCCCTCCTAAACACCCCTAATGATGGTGACTCCACCACCTCCCTGGGCAGCACATTCCAATGGCCAATCACTGTCTCAATGAAGAATTTCTTCCTAACATCCAGCCTCAGTCTCCTTATTGCTTAAAATAATAATACAATACAATAAACCTTGTATTGTATTGGAAGAAACCTTCAAGATCATCTTGTCCAACCTATCAATCAATCCAACCCACCTAAACAACTAGACCATGGCACCAAGCATCCCATCAAGTCTCTTCCTGAACACCTCCAATGATGGTGACTCCACCACCTCCATGGGCAGTCCATTCCAATGGGCAATCACTCTCTCTGTATAGAACTTCTTCCTAACATCCAGCCTAAACCTCCCCTGGTGCAGCTTGAGACTGTGTCCTCTTGTTTTGGTGCTGGTTGCCTGGGAGAAGAGACCAACCTCCACTTGTCCACAACCTCCCTTCAGGTAGTTGTAGAGAGCAAGAAGGTCACCCCTGAGTCTCCTCTTCTCCAGGCTAAACAACCCCAGCTCCCTCAGCCTCTCCTCACAGGGCTTGTGTTCCAAACCCCTCACCAACTTTGTTGGCCTTCACCAACTTTGTTGCCCTTCTGTGCAGTGCTTTGTTCCAGTGTTACTTTCATACTAATTTATTTACAAAGTTTTTGTTCTATTTTCTTTTCCACCTCTATATACAGGGGCAAATTCACCTAGTACGTGAAAAATATTTTCATTACAGTCTGTTAACATTAATAGGTATTTACATGGCTTGTGTGACTCTTCTTTCTACATTTGTCAGATTTTGTTGCTGTAGCCCTAGGCAAAGCTGAAAGAAATGAAGGAGAATGGATCCATGTAGCAACCAACATGGCTATGTTAGGTGAAACACCATGACATGGAAGTCTGACTGTGTGTGCCTGCACAAGGTTAAACCAGTGGAGGTGAGAGAGAGTGAATCAGCCATACCTCTGCCTGCTCAGTCCACTCCTAATGTAAGGAAATGTACTTTCTCCTTTTATTTTCTATCTCTGGTTTACATAATAGCATTGCAGATAATTAACATAAGTCACTTCAAAATACATTTACTTAAGTTGGTACAACTGTGGAGGCAGATCTCATTTTAGTCTCTTATCACAATTCATTCTTATTCAGGGTAAGTTTGAGGAACCATGGAACCTGCAAGTCTTACACTATACCAACAAAAACATCTACCCATGCTGAAAAGTTATTTGTAGACATCACCTTATTTCTTACTGAAAGTGGTTAAGATAAATTACAAGATCCAAAAATTGTAATCAATTGTCTGCTTATGATTGCTTTCTCATAGAAGCAATAGATCACAAGTGTCTAACTCTATTCACATGAGACATTCAAATTATGCAGTGAGACTGAGGCTATTCTGAATACCACAACTACCATGACATCATTAATAAGCAGTTACACAGGGGCTGGGAATGACAGGATTGCCAAGTAGTTAAGTAAATAGTATTCTTTGTTGGTCTCATAAGTAATCAGATCACTTCTCAGGATTTTTAAGTAATCTGTTAATGTAAGCCATTACTTAACTGTTATTTGACTCCATGTAACCATTGCTTAATTTCAACGCTACACTGAAAAGGGTGGGGAGTACTGTGCTGCCTTGGTGCCAAATGGCAACCACTGTATATTTTAATCAGTGTCTTTTACACGCTACCATGGCTTGTAATAAATAGTCTCAGTTTCCTTTTAGAAATCTGAAATCAGAATGCCATCTTCACAGAGCTTTCATATGGTAATATACCCCTATACCCTTGTGTCCATACATATAGATATGTGTTTATGTATGTGCATTTTTTAGAACTCAATTTCCATATCTCTGCACTATGGAGAAATGGAGAAGGTATCTAACCTGTATTAAGGAAGCTTCCAAGTTGAGGAGGGGAGAAAGAGTGGGAAAGGGGAAAAGTACTTAAAGTGAATGGTGGAAAGATAAAAATGAAATGACGAAAATAGGAAAGGACAAACAGATAAGTCACAGTCACTAAGTTCTCACCAATCCTGAAGTCTGACTTGCACTTCAATCAAGCCTGCATAGCTGAAGGAATCGCTTCACACTGCTAGATTTTATTCAGACCAAGTTAGACTAAGTAAAATACCTACCTCGCATCCACATTATTGTTCATAAGAAGCATTTTGCTGAGAAGCAGCAATGGTTTACAAAAGGCTTTACCTTTATTTTTAGAATTTTCTTAAGCTACTTTTAATTCTTTCTTTCAACAGACTTCAATATGGAGAGCTAGTAGAGGAGGATTATCATAGTTTAACAAAGTGAAAAACTAATTGAATCATTAACTGGTCATTCAGATTCAAATGTCTTCCTCTCATTTGCACTGTTGTTTATACTTCTACTTTTTTCCTGCACATCTCTCTTTAGTTTGCCTTGTTTGTAAAACTCCTTAGATTGTAGCTCTACTCTAAAGAGGTCATGTGAAAATGCACATCAAAATGCAAGTGAAAGTCAAGGCTTTCTATGTTATTAGCTATACTCTTTTTTCCCAGTAATTCCTCTGCTCTCTGTGGTTGAAAACAAACCCAAAAAGAAGTGCCTGAGATTTTACAACTCTATTATTTTATCCAACTTTTTGTTTCATACAGTTCTCATTAATATACATTGTTTCAAATTAAATATGGTCCCTTTTCAATGCAAATTTTCTTCTTTGTCTTCTGCCTTGGCTGTACTGAAAAATTGCAGAACAGTTTTCTTTCTTCATTCCAAGTCATCCTACAACAGCAGCAATAAATATAAAAGGAAGTGATATATACAGTCAAGGGATCTTACTAGTAGAGTTTTATCATGTTTCTGCATGGAGTTGCCCACATTAACAATTTTTGTTTCAAGTTTCAGTTCTTCTGCCTGAACCCTTGGCTAGATCTCACGCTGTATGCATTCATTGTTAGGGCCTAAAACTCAGTCAACTCGGTAATATTAGTCAACTCACAGATTAAAGAGGAGGTTTTGAGATTCTCATATTTGAAATCGAACTTGTGTAGTCTTTTTCTCACTCTGGTCAAGTGATATTTTGGATTTGAAAGGGAAAATAACATCTGGTTCTCTAATGTGACCCTGGCTGGATGAATTAAAAGATGGTTGCATTTCCTGGCAACTATAAGCTCCACTTTTATGAAATGTAAGAATGTACTTGAAAGCTATAGGATATGTACTCCTTTAAGTTTAGCAGCAAACATCAGTGTCAGGTGAATGTATATTTGAGCATACACATCATGCAAACTTCATTTAGGAAAAAAATAAAAATAAAAGCCAATAAAAGTTTGAATCTTTTTTAGTATAAGAACAACTTCTGGAAAATAAGATGACAAGAAACTAAATAGTTTAGGAAGATGAGAAGGGAAAGCACACCCATAGTATCCACCTGAGGATACTGCAGCCCTCAGAAATTCACTACCTTTCTGTCCAAACCACAAGGCTCTCTTGCTTGTTTATACCTCTGATGCTTGCTTGCTGCTTTCTTTTACCCATAGCCACCCCCAACACCACTGAGCACCCTTAGTCCTTTAGAATTCCTACTGTATTTTGATTTTGTATTACAAGCACCAATACAGAAGGGAAAAAAAAATCTTGATTTTTGCCAAAATGAACTTTTACTGAAGACAATGAGCAGTTTGGTCACTCTTTCATGTGTGATGATCTCCCTTTGACTTAGAACAGGCCAATATGTCGCATAACAAGTGCCAGTCATGCAGATGAGGATATCTTGACTGACCTATCCCTATACTTGTCCAGCATTTGAGGCTATGCTAGAACAGTCTTTTGGGGCAGGGAAATCCTGAATTATTCCTTACTGGGCAGCTAAGAATGGCTTTCTTGCCACCCTCACCTCCTGCCTTCCTTTCTCTCAGGAGCTGTATTACCCATGTGCCGGATGCACACAGGCACACACACTTCCCATGTGGACTCCAGAAATCCCCCAAACACAGCCTGAATTTCTTGTTGATGATTTCACAGTAGAGTCTGAATCAATACAATAGCTGTGTGAAAACTGGTGTCAAAGCCCATGGTCTTGAAAGAATTTAGTCCTCATTATAGTCACTATAACCATGGAGAATTTGTCATATTGCACATACATTTTCCAATTACTCTGATTTCTGATGTAAGATAGGCATCTTACATAATAGCATGGCATAATAGCATTTTCAGAGAACACTGTAGTACAGACAGGTTCAGATCTATGTAATGGCAAAGACATTTGGGAAATCCATACCTGTCTATCCATTTGTCTGTTTGTCTATCTATCTATCTATCTATCTATCTATCTATCTATCTATCTATCTGCCTACCTACCTGCCTACCAACCTACCTACCTCCCTCTACAAGAAAATGTCAGTTTCTAAAGAACAAAAAGACAGGTATAATTTTTGTAACTTTGACTTAAAGGGATGATTTACACTATTTTCCATTTAATGTATTTTAAGATGAACTCATGATCTCTTAAATAAATCATACTAGATAAGGAGTGAAAAGTCATGCTTTATTTCATGGGCTAATGAATGTGATGGGAATGGCAGTTAATATGTTCTTATCAACTAATTATACAGGATTTTGAAATTCTTCATAAAATTCGTCAGTACCAGCAATAGGCAGCTGAGAAAAATGGCCTTTTCCAAGTGAACAATTAATCCCAAAGTAAAATGAAAAGTTTGTGAAGTCTGTAACAGATTATTCATAATGCTGTTTAAAAGTTTGAAATTCCTTGACACTTGATAACCTACAAGGTTTCAATTTGCTGCCTGTTCTTGAAGGTTATTAAGATGTTGTCTTGCTTCTATTTACATAGTGCTGTTTATAAATCCTCGTATAATACTTAGAGTGGGAAAAGAAATTTTTAAAGGGAGATCACCTACATGTTCATTTGAGACTGATAGCAGACAATTACATGGAAAATGTAAATTACCTGTCCTCTCTGTGGTTCAGAGGTGTTTTCAGGGCAATTTACAATTCTGTCTGGCTTGATTCTCACTCACTACATTTTACACTTGAAGTAGAGTAACGGCAGAGAATTTGTGAGGTGGCCAAGTAGTAGTTCAGTTCCTTGTAGCAACTTCAGCATTTGTTGAACCAAGAAAATCAGTTTACTTTTACTCTATGGTGTCCTTAAGTCAAAATCCCCCTGTTGTGTTGTGTTTTCTTTACTACAATAATAAAGTTTTTTTTAAATCATCCTAAACAGGCAAATTGGGTTCAACCATCTTAATAAGTGTTTTTTCAGTTTTCCCTTAACATAGTTATCACAACCTGAAATCTCTTTATATCATCTCGTAGACAACCGTTACGCTGACTCTGAAGTCAAAGAATTTAAAAGGTTTTATTTGCATGCTAAATTTTCCTTTTTCCTAGAAATTCCAGGAACTTTAAAAGATGGCAAAATTATTTTAGAAGATCTATCTGAAAACAAAGCAAAACAAAAATCCAAACCAAAAAAAAACCCCAAACAAACAAAACAAAACCAAAGACCTTTCTAGAACCAAGCCATTATTAGTCATGTTATAACACCAATATATTGAAATGACTGTCTATGAGTATTTCCTACAAACTGTTCTGAGAGGAATGAAAGTTGTTTGGATCATTCTTGCCATCATCCAAACCACAATAATACCTTGAATAACATCAAACTTCCTAACTGCATGCAAACAAATAACAAGGAAATTCTCCCTGCTGCAAAGAACTTGCAATCTCATTATAAGACGATAGACAACAGATGGATGCAACCAACAGATGGAGGAAGAATAAGGTAGCAATGAGATGATTATAATCAGTATGATAAGCAGTGATGCATACCAGCAAACCGGCTGCCTAGCTATTATCTATGTGTGTGTGCATGCATGTAAAATTAACATAAATACCATTGGCATGACATTAACTAATTCAGAACGTCTGATATTGTCTGTGTAGACCAGCAAGGAATGCAGACTCAGGCAATGAGACTTTGATAACCCCGAGGTAACATTAAGGAAAGTATTAGAGATGTCTGATGATACTAGTTGATGAAAGGGTGGAAAGACCTTTCAGTAAGGGGCTGGTTTGCTAAGCCATAATTTCCATGTTACTGGGAATTGCAATGTGAGGAAGGGAGTTCAGGTCAGGATGACTCATCCTTCTGGGTTTTGTGTTTGTTTTCTCTCTAAATCAAAGTCAAGAAAATGGGTAATGGAATCAGACAAATATGTCTTGGGTAGAAGATAAGCTATGTGAGGCAACAGTCTGAAATACTTTATTGATAAACATCTGAAGCCATTTTTTCACTGTTAAAGCAGAATTTTGAACAGAATTATTTGGGGGAAAAAAAACCAACCAAACAAAAAACAACAACAGAATAGCCTTGGGAAATAGTGATCCATGTTCTCTTTAAAAAATAAATAAATTGTCTTCTAGCATTTAAGACCTGTGCTTCCACAAATATTTAGATGGTAAATGCAAGCAGAAAAGTATGTTTCCATCACTTCCTCTTTGTTGTTGTAAAGGGAGATACCTGAAGATGCAAATATCTTACAAATAGATGTCTAAAGATGAAAATATATTTAAAATTATAGGAAGCAGAGAATTCTGCATTCTCCTTTAATTTCTCTGTGTTACACAAGTAAATTGCAGGAACAAGTAAATTGTGTTACACAAGATAAATTGCAGATCTGCATTCACCTCAGGTTTCATGGAAGCTTTACTATTGCAAAATGACTGAGCTTCAAGAAATGTTATCAAAAAGGCAAAGTTCTGCAAACTTGAGCGCATAACTTTTTTCATCATTGATTAAACAGTGGAAAACTACATCTAAAGTGCACTTCAGGAATTATTTACAAAATACATCTGATGCTGAAGTAGAGAACAAATCCTTCCCAGTGTGGCACATCCTGTTTAATATCTTCATTGATGGTCTGGATGAGGGGGTTGAGTCAGTCATCAGTAAATTTGCAGATGACACCAGGTTGGGAGAAGGTGTTGATCAGTTAGAGGGTAGAAGGGCTCTCCAGAAGGACCTTGACCAGCTGGACAGATGGGTAGAGTCCAAAATGATAGCATTCAACACATCCTAGTGCCGGGTGCTGCACTTTGGCCACAACAACCCCATGCAGCGCTGCAGGTGGGGTCGGAGTGGCTGGAGAGCTGCCAATCAGAAAGGGACCAGGGGGTACTGATTGACAGCTGGCAGAATATGAGCCAGCAGTGTGCCCAGGTGGCCAAGAAGGCCAATGGCATCCTGGCCTGTATCAAGAATAATGTGGCCAGCAGGAGCAGGGAAGTCATTATGCACCTGTACTCAGCACTGGTTAGGCCACACCTTAAGTACTTGGTGAGAGGCCTCGAGCACAAGCCCTATGAGGAGAGGCTGAGGGAGCTGGGGTTGTTTAGCCTGGAGAAGAGGAGCCTCAGGGGAGACCTCATTGCTGACTAAAACTACCTGAAGAGAGGTTGTAGCCAGGTGGGGGTTGGTCTCTTCTCCTAGGCAACCAGCATCAGAACAAGAGGACACAGTCTCAAGCTGCACCAGGGGAAGTTTAGGCTCAAGGTGAGGAGAAATTCTTCACAGAGAGAGTTGTTAGCCATTGGAATGGGCTGCCCAGGAAGGTGGTGGAGTCACCATCCCTGGAGGTGTTCAAGCAGAGACTGGACGTGGCACTTGGTGCTATGGTCTAGTAGTCATGAAGTATTGGGTGACAGGTTGGACTTGATGATCTTTGAGGTCTTTTCCAACTTTGTTGATTCTATGATTCTATGATTCAAGGAACAACTTGAGGGATGTTTCACCTTTTCTTTTTAATTCCTGTACAAACATTAACAACATGAATAATGTGGATTTAAAACAGATCTTGTACTGATGAAAACACTACATTTCCAAGAGTGATGCCAATGAGTAGAAGAGGGGCTACTTTAATTTGTCACACAATGTTAATTCTGATTGTTTAAACACATATGTATTTCTCACAGGTACTGTATGACTCTGAGTGTTAATGTTGCTAAAATTCATTCCTTTCCTTAAATTAAGACAGGTTATTTATTCATATATATATATATACACACACATATGAAAATACAACAAGGAAATGGATTTCTAATTCATTGCAAGCAAATTAAAAGTAAACTTTTCAAATTGTTTGCTATTATTTGGTTATTAATGTAATTTATTGCTGGCAATACTGTATTTTCCCTTAGGATTCTCTATTCAAGAATTTTTCATTTTATCTGTAGATATAGGTATAACTGTGATTTTCATACAAAGAATAATTACCTTCAAACAAAGGGATTCTTTCAAGACGTGTCACTTCAATAAAGTCTTAAAAGATTGCTATGATGGAGACATGTGAACATCTACTAAAAGCACAATGGTATTAATATTTCTGGAAGGAAAAAAAAAAGTACACAGTTGCTTCCTTTGCATATGCAAATTAAAGTAATTCAATCATCCTGACACTGTTATTTGACTTCACTAAATTAAATAGATAATTATGTATACCCTAGCAGCCACTGATCTGAAGGAGGGCAAGCTGGAAACTGCAAAAGGTGGCCCACACCTACCAGAATTTTGTGAATGGTTCTTTACCTATAACAGAATTTTATCCACTGAAGCCTGCTGAAACTGTCCATTGCACATGTAAGTTAATTTTGCAGGTTCTTTAATGAAGCTTTCAGTTTCTTGCCTGGTACATTTGCCAGATTATTATGTTTGATTGCTTTGAGATCCACATGTCAGTCATTATTCAGGTGAAGTGAAAAGATCATTAAAAGTTAAGAAGTTGTTAATGTCAAAATTTTATAATGTTCATAGAATTAAAAAAAAAATGAATATTACCTTCTTTTTTAATATAGTGGAATCCAAAGTAATAAGCTATATCAGGAAAAAAAAGGCAACTTGGCTTTTATTTGAAAAATTAAAACACCTCTAATGCATCATTGCTTTGAATTTGGAAGGAAAAAAAAAGGAAGAAATAATTTGGAACAAAGGAATTTTGAAGGAACAAAGTAATTTGGAAGGACTTCAGAAGGAAGGAAGGAATTCAGAAGGAAAGAAGGAAAGAATTTGGAAGGAAGGAATTTGGAAGGAAAGCAGGAATTCAGAAGGAAAGAAGGCAGGAATTCAGAAGGGAGGAAGGAATTTGGAAGGAAGGAATATGGAAGGAAAGAAGGAATTTGGAAGGAAGGAATTTGGAAGAAAGGAATTCAGAAGGAAGGCAGGAAGGCAGGAAGGGCAGGCATTTGGAAGAAAGGAAGGAACTACTGAAATAATACACTAGAAAGATGGGGACAGAAATATTCCTGAATATGCAGTTTTATAGAAATATTTTACAAGAGATTACTGTAATATGCAGCTCTTTAATTCAAGCTGCTGTTAGGACTTGAATATGCATTGCTGAAACAGATTATTATCTTGTCTGTGAAGGGATACAATCCTATAAAGCATTCCATCATTTCCAGATTATATTGAAGGAGGAAGGGTATTTTTAATTAAGCAATAAAGCTTTCTACTCTTGTAAGAAATGTTGTAAGAAACAGTGGGGTTTTCACACATCTCTAGCTATCTAGTTCATGCCACCAGATGAAATAAATCCCAAGTCATTCTAGATCAAGGAACTGGAGTGGAAAAGAAGTGTCTTTTCTCACAGTGACTCTAGCATATGTTTGTAGATGAAGATCCTTGATTCATTTCCTTGTGACTCTGCTGAGAGACAGAGTACCACCACACAAGATATCTGAAGTACTTCAGTCACAGATCTTTCA
The DNA here is from genome assembly GCA_015227895.2 of Colaptes auratus. NCBI lineage: Eukaryota > Metazoa > Chordata > Aves > Piciformes > Picidae > Colaptes > Colaptes auratus. The sequence continues at coordinate 48,348,810 of CM037640.1, read as the reverse complement.
GAAATTTTCTTGTCAGATACATACTACACTAAATTTCATAGCTTAAACAAAATATTTCACTGTTTCCATTATACACAAAAAATTAGTATCAGTTGCAGTTAATTCAGACTTAACTGTTTAAAATCTCTTGAATAGCTCTAATTGTTGTGTATCTGAATAAAGAGAAAAGATAGATGGTGGTGAGAAAGTTAACAAGATTTTCTTATGTGTTTTTCACGTGTAAAAACTTGCTAAACTTTAAAAAATTTACGAGCTTTAACTATCACAAATTAACACAATTGGAAGTATTTGGTATCTTAGAGGTTTGTTGACTACATTGCTTTTGTGTCACTCATCTGACTGTTTGATATAAACCTGATAAAAACAAATCACCTATAGAGTCTATTAATTAGTGTGGCTAACACAGTGCAAAGAAGAAAAAGTATCACACGAAAGTGAGGAACTTCAGTTACTCAAATATCAATGAAAAATGTCTTGCAATGTTTGAGCAGGGTAACAGGGGGTTATTTGGGTTTTGATTTCTAAAGAAATCACAAAAACTGCTGTGAAATATTAATCTGATGAACTTTTGGCTTAGTGACATAAGCCACAGCTATTGTAGAGTTCATATAGTATGATGATTAATCATTTCACAGTCACTTAGAACGGAAGCTAAAACAACAGTTTTGAATTCTGCATATTCTGTTATGCTTTCCCTCTCTCTTCCTAATGACAGACAATTTATTGGTATTCCACAGCCATACTAGAGAAATTATTTTCCTTTCTATTTTTCTATTTTTTTGAGAGAACTTTACTTATTCCAGACTAATTTGAAATAAAAATAGACTATTTTAAGCAAGTAGCACCACATGCTTTCTTTTGCTATTGTTTGTCAAAATTAAACATGTGATCATAATAAAAAAATGGAAGAATGGGTACACAAATAGCAAAATATCTTATCCCATCTGTTGTCAGGTCTGAACACAAACAACTTAAAAAGACGGGTGAAGGGTGGTTGTAGCCAGGAAGGGGTTGGTCTCTTCTCTCTAGCAACCAGCACCAGAACAAGGGGACACAGTCTCAATCTGCGCCAGGGGAAGTTTAGGCTCAAGGTGAGGAGAAAGTTCTTCACCGAGAGAGTCGTTCGCCATTAGAATGGGCTGCCCAGGGAGGTGGTGGAGTCACCATCCCTGGAGGTGTTTAAGAGGGGATTGGACGTGGCACTTGGTGCCATGGTTTAGTCATGAGGTCTGTGGTTACAGGATGGACTTGATGATCTTTGAGGTCTCTTCCAACCTTGGTGATACTGTGATACTGTGATACTGTTTTGACAGTGCTGAGATCATAACACCTAAGAGTTAAATGTCTCAAATTCTTGGCTCCTAATTAAGCTCTCAAGCTGCTGATATATTGTAGCTTTGGTGCTGGGTATCTAAGAATGAAACACACAACTGTTGGTATGTCAAGCAGAGAAAGGATCTAAGGAGACTAAATAAAGTCACATCTGTAATTCTGCCATTGCTGGACTCTTGTGTAGTTCTAGCCTTCAGTAAAACACTCATGAGAAAGTGAAAATCCCAACTGCAGAAGGATGAGATAGCATCCACGACATAGCTCATCATACCCCATGCACTGCCATTAAAGCTCTGTAACCATGTAAGAGAATCCCAGGAGATTGTTGTACATCCTTGTAATCAGGACTTTCATGTCAGAGACAGGAGACCTCTCAGATTTGTCAGAAATGCTCCTTCACCAAAAAGAATCCTTAAAACACATGCATGGTGCTGCAGATATGGCATTGTGGGGGCAATAATGGCACTGACTGTTCCCTGTCTAGCCCCTCTCAAGGGCTTCCTCCACTCTTCCCATGGCCCACGACCTCATTTCAGCCACCTTGGGCCATCAGTCCCTGCCCCAATGATGTCACATAAGGGCCCAGATTCATCTCCCCACAGCCTACCCAGCCCAACCATGAGCCCTATCGAGTCAAGTACATCTTCAGGGCCATATGCCAGCCTGGCCTCCACCAGGGAGGTGCCTGGTGACAATGGCTGTGGCTTTTCTGGTGCTCCCAACTGCCCTGCTCCTGATTAGGGCAGGTTCTGGTTGGTATTCCCTGGGGAGGTGTGAGGGGCAGCCCTCACCAGGCTCTGATGGGGAACACATCTAGACTAGATTATACTTTTAGTGAAACAGATGTCACACACCAGTTTGGCTTCAATTTCAAGAAAATTGGATATTGGTAAATATTTGTATCATTTTTGCACTCTTTTACAAGTGCAAGATGATAATTTGTAACCCTATATGCCAAGAAAAGAATTGACCTTTTCCTCCTTCCTGGAGGAGCATGTCAGTTGCCAAAGAGACAGATACACCCATACACAGAGTTTCCTTCTCAGGAATTCATTTAGTGAATTTGACCATGGATTATGTATTGTTGGAGTGCATTAGACCAGCAAGCCCAGGGAGCATGCTGGACCTGCATCTCAAGAGCTTGTAGATCTCAAACAGCTTAACAGCTGGTGAACACCAAGATACTCACATCAGATAAGAAGAAAATGCTCTGGGGACTGGTTTGTAGCAGAGTCTTAAGTGCCTCAGCAATTTGTGAGGTGAAAATATGCTCCCTGAACAGGATAAGTGTTGATTTTAGAGACTTAGGGATCTAAATCTTGGTTTAGTTCTTGCCCTCAGTTCATACCTTTAAAAAGCTAAATGGTCTGTGTCCAGGATAGCTATTCTTCAAAAAGCACATCACTGCTGACAACTCTAATCCTCATGTCCAGAGAAAAATCTCCAAAGAGAAAATTCTCCTGTCCTAAAGAGACATTTTAACAGAGATGATCAAGTTAGTTACTGCAATTATTCTTCTTTTGAAGAATATTATTATACTTTTTCATTCCCATGAGAATGAAAACCCACTTCTTCAACCTTCTCAATCTTAATATAAATATTCATGCTGATAATACACTTAATAAATGGGAAAAAATATTCCCACATAGTTTTGGTTTTGAAAAGCTCTAATGATTTATCTGTACTGACCAGTGATCTAAACCAAACATATCTAATAAATATATTCGTATATAGAGTCATCAAATCAATAAGGTTGGAAAAGATCTCAGAGATCAACTTATCACCCAACACCTTATGCCTAACTAAACCATTGCTTCAAGTGCCATGTTCAAGACTTTTTTGAACACCTCCAATGATGGTGATTCCACCACCTCCCTTGGCAGCACTTTCCAATGGCCAATCACTGTCTCTATGAAGAATTTCTTCCTAACATCCAGTCTAAAACTCCCCTGGAGCAGCTTGAGACTGTGTCCTCTTGTTCTGGTGCTGGTTGCCTGGGAGAAGAGACCAACTCCCACCTGGCTACAACCTCCCTTCACGTAGTTGTAAGGAGCAATTAGGCCTCCCCTGAGCCTCCTCTTCTCCAGGTTAAACAACCCCAATTCCCTTAGTCTCTCCTCACAGGGCTTGTGCTCAAAAATACAGCCAAGTGTAAGGATGTAGAAGTCCCTGGACAAGACTGGCAAATTAATGCAGTTAGGATCAGAGTTGGGTAACCTTTCAGAAAGCTAAATGTTTCATCAAATACTGAATCCTGTGGATGGCTTCAGAAATTTGGTATGTCCTAGGATCATTTCAAGTGTGAAGAGGAGGACAAGACTTAGTCAAATCCACATGACCAGCAAATAGAGCCCTGCCAAAGTGCTAGCATAAGGTATAAAAGCAGAGAATGGAGTAAAAGAAGGAAATAAAACCCTGAAGGCTTTATTCCTTGGAATATGATGCAAACTGTTACAGGATATGAAACATCAAGCTTTTCAATACTTGTTTATTACTGTTATTGTTGACAGGATAGAGGCTGCAAGGAGCAGAAGAATCAGTCAAGGAAAACATTACTAGCCAAGATATTTGTTTAATATAAAGATATACCTAAAAAGATTCTTTCATGTACACTTCAGGTAGTTTATATGTTTGCTAAAAAGGAAAGCTTTCCTTCATGCTATCTTTCTTCAGATATAATCATGCCATCTCTGTCAGCAACAGAAAAGTTTGCTTCTGACCCTCCTAACGTATTCTTCATCCTTATTAAAAACGAAACCAAAACAAACAGCAAAAGAAAACAAAACCACCAGAAGCTGAAATTTTTAAACACACACAAGGATTTATTTTGGTTTTTACATGGTAATTTACGTGTGTAAATGCATACTAGTGTTTGGAATGCTCATTAAGAAGCTCGGTGCTAAGATTTGTGATTGACTCCATTTACCACTGAAGGATAGGTGATTCTCCACAGAATACATTGACCCCTTCCAGGCTCCAGAAGCTCATTCAGCAGTCTTAAACATGTCTGTTTAGAAGTTCCTTCCCACCAATATAGCTTAGGAGCAAGGCATAGGCATCTTTGTCTAAGGCTTCGATGCACTTAGAGTTACCACAATTATTTTCCTATTTAGTTTGTTCAGTTGTTGGACAGATCAGTAGGTAAAGCCAAGGATTAAAAAGCAAGAAAGAAAATAAGAGATGGTCTGAGATAGGTTGAGCTGTAGTCTAAACAAGGAGAGAGTGACTGTGCATTATCTTCATGTGAATGGAGATTCCTGGGATAATGCTTATGGCTCTTAACTGCAAAAAAAAAGTCTTTACCAATAGCCACCCATTGTCCTGCTTTTGTCAAGACTGAAATAAGAGAAGACGGGCTTTTCAGGTCTAGTCTGTGAGGATGGCAGGGTGGAATGCAGTTGGATTCCAGCTGAGTGTTTGATGTCTTCATTTTTGAGGCCTCTTCTGAAAAAGAGCTGGCAGGAAAGTGTGGCCTTACATAGAAAAAGGGCAAGTCCTGGAGCAAGTCGCTTCCCTAGTAATGAGCAGACATCCAATTCTATTATAATAATGTGCTTTCATTGCCACAGTGGAGCTAATAGAGTTGTGGTGAGTTCACACCTGCTGCAGCCTGGGAAAGAAAAAAAAAAGTCACCATGAAATCTCCCAGAAGGCTGCTGCTGTCTACAGGCAAGAGTGCAAGTGACAGATAAAGTGTCTGACAATGACATATTGCTTTAGGACTGCAGTGAAATGACTAGAATGCTGCAGTATAATTTCCAACTTCTCTACCTCTGAAAAATAAGAAAAAAGAAATGATACATATAATTAAAAGTTACCATTTTTTTTCCTGATTTTGTGTGTGTGTATGTGTGTGTGGAAGCACTGGTACTCCATCTGAGAAGATTAACTGAATTTAAACTCTTCAAGGCCATGTATGCCTATTCAACTCCTTATCTGCTTTTACTACTATTAGAGAAGAACCTTATAGCTTACATTCACTTTCAAATAGCAATTTGTTTTGAAAAATGTCAAGATCAGTGGAAATGTTTCCAATGGCACAGGAATGCATTATTGCTTTTCTCCAGATTCCACTGATAAACACAAGCTTGGTTTTCTTAAACAGCAAGATGCCATCTTTTTGACAGATACAGTATGTAGTTATGTCATAGCATTATGATAAACCTTATAGGGAAGACACAGCAGGGTCAGAGAGTTTCTACATTCCCAGCACAGTTTCCATGAAAGGAATGTTTACATGACCCGCAGCACGAAGTTTAAATATATGCAGCAGTTTTGCTGTTAACTCCCTGAACTTGCTTGCTGAGCAGCCTGTGACCAGCAAAATTCTACTCGACTTGTTTTGGTGTTAATGTTAACATTTTCCTGTCTTGTCAGCTGTTTTGGACATCTGCTGTGCTCTATAAAACGTCTACGCAGGGGTGTTTGGGGTTTTTTGTTTGGTCTGTTTGAGTTCTGAGGAACATAAATATTAGTCTGTCCTTTTGTTTGTATTGGTTGAGGGTAGATGAGAGAAGGAAATCTTGGATATCAAGCCAATGAAAATGAGTAAGATTCTTGCTTGACAAATGCTGTATTATACCTTTTGTGATCCCTTTTCAAACCTGTAACATATATGTGCACAAAGCACAGGGTAAGTATGACTTAATGTTTTGTTGATGTGGTTTTACAGGATTGCTTCAGAACTCATTTTGGTCATACAGGTTCCTCATAGTCACAGTTAATATCTTTGGGCTTAGGTGGGAATGCTTTATGAATTAGAAGCCTGCTATCCACTGGAGAAATTAAACTGACTAAAATGCCTTGAATGCTTACAGAGCATTTTATGCTACTCTCAACAAGGCCTAATTAAAGCAAGAAGGCAGATTAGATAGGATATTAACCAGTGACTGGTTGAAATTTATTCACAGGACATAGGCCAGACCCCATTGTGTTTGCTCCTCATGCTACAAAATCTTATTTTCCTCTCATCTGATCTGAGAATATTCTATGATAGTTTATATTCATAGCCTTTAAACCAATTTTTACAAGGGACGTTATTGTTCCTAGTCTACAAATGGCAGAGCTAAGGCACAAAGAAAAGCAATTATTCATCAAGTTCTAATGACAGACCTAAGAGATTTTAAGTGCTAGCCACAGCAGGATTAAATCCATATTCACTCACTAGTTTAAAACTGGTTGAAGCATTGTAAACTGGATTAACACCAAGATTAGTGTGGGCTTCAAAACTGCTAATGAATTGTGACTGTAAACTCACAATACTCTTCCTTGCTGCAGTTAAGCTATTAGAGTCACCTGTGTTACCTTATTTTAAAGTTAATTTGATTATTCTTGTAACGTATTACCCTTGCTTTTGTGACTAATATTCCAATTACTCTCCTCAGAAGAATACTGATTCCTTAGGAGCACTAATTAGATGGCAAGTTTTGAAGGACTTTCTGAACAAAACTCAAAACTCTGGGGAACCGCTCATCATAGCCTTAATTTTGTGTCATTGTTCAAAACTTTCAGAAGTTTCTTTTTTAAAAGGAAGACCGATTAAGATTGCAAATAACCAACAGAGCATCCTTGAAGATTAAAACACTATGGTTTTGATTTGTTAGTTTCTCAGCTGAAGCATTTGACCTTGCTTTGAGGTTTTTTCTTTGTAATTTTTCTTTTTTTCACTTGTTGGCCTGCAGTTGGATTCTAGCTTGTTTCATACATTTGCAAAGACTGATACAATTATGGTTGTAGTCATACTGTGATGTCTAGTGTTTTGGACCAGCCTATTAAAGAAGGGTTACTTTACCAAATGTGATCTCTGTAACTCTTTTAAAACAATTTCTTTTCAAACATGAACTAAGTTCTTCCTATTTCTTTTTCCTTTGCAAGAGTGTTTATGGCAATTATCTCAAAAAAGATGTGGTTTTTTTTTTTTCCTGTTTGCATTGACTATATTTGAAATATCTTCAGTAGCTGTAGAGAAACTGACATTCATCTATACAAACAAACTCTCCTTTTTCCCAAACATAAATTTAACTAAATTTTTCTCTTTAGTCATCGGAAGCTCTCTCTATATGCATATTATCTCTTCATAGCAGATTTGAGGTCTCCAACAACTTAAACTAATTTTAAAATATATGCTTTATGACTCACCTTTTTAAGCATTCTGCACTAAATCAACCATATCTGAAATTATGAAAATTAAACAAATATTTGCCCATCTGAATGCAAATTCTGAGTGAAGGGCAATGCATGCCTTCTCTCTCACAATGAAAATTGTAATGTAGCAACTCAGTCATGCAGTCAAGTTGGGATATTGACAAGACAGGCTGAGAGCTCTGCAATCAGGTATGAGGGAAATGAGGCAGAGGATAAATGTGTCTTAACTGCACTTCATCGCAGTATCAGAGTATATTAGAGGTTGGAAGAGATCACAAGAGATCATCGAATCAAATCCCTCTGCCCAAGCAGGATCACTTAGGGTAGTCTGCACAGGAATGCATTCAAGTGGGTTTTGAAAGTCTCCAGTGAAGGGGACTCCACAACCTCCCTGGGCAGCCTGTTCCAGTGCTCTGTCACTCTCACTGTAAAGTTTCTCCTCATGTTGAGGTGAAATCTTCTATGTTCAAGCTTGAACCCATTGTTCCTTGTCTTATTACTGTGCACCACATGAATTAGCTTAGCAGCAGAACAGAAGGACTGTGTATTCTTCATGACAGAAGTGTCAGAGACGGTCAAAGGAATCCTGCCAATGAATGATGCAGCACAACTGTAAAGGCACCAAGGCAACTGCATGGTCAGTTGCTCAAAGTGAACAGAAGGCACAATGGGAAAACAAACATTTTTCACAATCACTTTTGAAAGAGAAGCATATATGTTATTTTTACCTTGCAGTATTCCCTGCCATACGCCTGTTTCAGACCTGCCAAATTACCTGGATTCACCCTGTGCTCACTTAGTCTTGTTCATTTAGATCTCTGGTACTTCAGGGGCTGTTAATCTTGGAAACTCAGAGGAAATCTTGGGTTTTGATCTCTGCATCCTTTCAGCATGTCCCACAGATGGATATGATAGCAGTTTGCATCTGACAGATTAAATCTGGTAACTGAGCTTGCTGTGTGTGCACTGAGCCAGTCCTTGAACCAGAACCCTGGGGGTATATAGAAAGCAGGTTTACCAAGTGAGTCAAATGGGAGCTTTCCACTAATAGCTGTGCTAAGCTTCTCTCAGTTTGAAGTCAGTTATTTGCAAGTCTTACAGCAGTTCTTTGACAAGGGATTTTTCGTTGTTGTTGTTTGGGGGGGGGGGTTGTGTGTTTGTTTTTTTGTTTGTTTTTTATTCCTGTGATGAAACAAGAAACAGTTTATCTTAGTAAAAAAGAGAGATGCTTTTGCCACACTGAGATTATGTGATTCACAGCTCATGGCTGTGAATTATGGCATTAGTGCCTCAATGTCGGAATTTAACTTGTAACAGGACTTGAGAGGGAGGGAGGAGGCTGAGCAGTTGCTTTTCTTTTTTTCCCCCACCCCATTTATTTAAATGGACAGTCATCATAGATTTTTTTTTTTTAAAGGCAAAGATCTTTTGTCTTTGTCACTCAAAATCTGGTCAAGGCTGGTAGAAGCCCAAACTAGTCACTGTAAAAATGTATCTATCCACCTTAATTGCGCCAATATTTAGGCCAAGAAGAAATCGATCCTTTTCAAAAAGAAAACCTACTACTAATTCCCTGCATTTGTCCTTTCAGGCAAATTTCAACATCTCTGTGAGCTATTTAAAGAAAAAATGCTTCCTCTGACCTAGAAACAGATACCAATATTTTTACTTAATGCCTTCAGTGATGAAAGCTATGGGGTTATCTACACTATTTTTACATTTTACATACACTAGAAAGCATCTAAATTATGATTGCATTGTTTAAATTACTCCAGGAGAAATACATAAATCCAATCAAAGTGAAAATATCCCTTTTTTTTTTAAATCTTTCAGCCTCACTTGCCTAACAAGGAAGCAATGTATCAGAGAAAAGCAGGAAATCCAAATGACTTTTTTCTGTGTGCTCATAGTTTCATAGTTTCATAGTTTCAGTTAGGGTTGGAAGGGACCACAAGGATCATCTAGTTCCAACCCCCCTGCCATGGACAGGGACACTCTACGCTAGATCAGGCTGGACAGAGCCTCGTCTAGCCTGGTCTTAAACACCTCAAGGGACGGGGCCTCAACCACCTCCCTGGACAACCCATTCCAGGCCTTCACCACCCTCACGGTGAAGAACTTCCTCCTCATGTCCAGCCTGAATCTCCCCACCTCCAGCTTCATCCCATTCCCCCTAGTCCTATCACTCCCTGATAGTCTGAAAAGTCCCTCCCCAGCCTTCTTGTAGGCCCCCTTCAGATACTGGAAGCTCTTCTGGTAGCTAATGCAAACTCAGCGCAAGCATACCTCAATAATGCAGCCAGAGCAGCCATGGGACTATGAGCCTAGCTCCTTCTTAAAGAATCTACAGAAATTAATTAACTTATGCTTCAAAACAGATTCCTGTCTACTAATGAGGTTGGCTTTTGTGACCATTTTGATGTTTTCCACTCATCCACCTAGGAATATTTCTTATGGGTTCCAGTTCACGTTATTTAATGCCTGAACATTAAACAGAAAAATGGATTAATATTTTGTATTCTTGCTTCTTTTTGTTTGTTGGGGTTTTTTAATTTATATTAAAAAAAAAGAAGAAAAAAAGAAAGGAATAGTGATCTCTCAGGATTTATAGTCACATAGAGTATTGGTAAGGCTGTATTAGAACACTGTCTATGTAGAGAGAGTCCAATGGAAAGCCACCAGGATGATTAGGGGGCTTGAGCATATCCCCTCTGAAGATACCAAGACCTGGGGCTGTTTAGTCTTGAGAAGAGGAGGCTGAGAGGGGATCTGATCAATGTCTATAAATACCTAAGGGGTGGGTGTCAAGTGGAGGGGGCCAATCTCTCTTTGGTGGTGCATGGTAATAAGACAAGGAACAATGGGGTTGGAAGAGACCTTCAAGGCGCATACAACCCACCTAAACAACTAAAAAACTAACCGTGGCACCAGGCCTCTTCTTGAACCTCCAATGGTGGGCAGCTGAGGAGAACTTCTTCTTCTAACACTGAGAAGAGAAACAACTGGCTACAATGGATGCAGGCTTGAACATAGAAGGTTTCACCTCAACATAAGGAGAACCTCCTTTACACTGAGGGTGATGGAACACTGGAACAGGCTGCCCAGAGAGGTTGTGGAGTCTCCTTCTCTGGAGACTTTCAAAACCCACCTGGATGCATTCCTGTGAAGACTACCCTGCTTTTGGCAGGGGGATTGGACCCAATGATCTCTGGAGGTCTCTTCCAACCTCTAACATTCTGTGATTCTGTGGTTGAAAGGAGGCTAAGAATTGGAGATTTGTGAGATAAAACCATACAAATTATTTGCAGTCTAGAGAAAATACTCTACAGTGAGAGATGCAATGTTTCATGTGTTGACTTCTTTTTTAAATGTCTTTTTTTAGCTTAGAGATATTATCATAGATGGAAAATACAGGGTACTGAGGATTTTCAAATCTAGTACAGAAAGTCATAACAAGATTTATGTGTGCAAGAAGACACCGGAAAAATTCAAATTAGGAATAAAGCATTTTTTAAAACAAGAGGTCATGATGAATGAATGGAACAACATAGCAGAGAAATTATTTCTGTCTCTCAACATCTTTGCACCTAGAAAAATGCCTTTTTGGAACTTAGGCTTTTAGTAAATACAAGGTATGTGTTAGTGAAGCAAGGACTATTGGCTTCAGTACAGAGTATAGGGTGATATTTAATGTCTTGTAATAAATGTGCAAGGCTAGATGATCCAGTGTTCCCTCTGGCCTAATTTTGATTAATCTGTTATTCCCTTCTGTATATGTTTGAGAAAAAAGTAATCAGGATATACATCTAGAAGTTGTTCTGGTTTTCATTTTATTTTATTACAGGCATCTTCTTGATTTATTCCAGTGGATTTAATAGACCAAAACTGAGTATTGGTTTCCCCAAACCAAAAAAAAATATTCAGAAATTCTGTTAACTTTTTGCTGACATCTTTTTGTAGGAAATCCACAGAAAATTATTGTTTGTAACAGTAAAGACAGTCACAACACAATGTTTTCATTATTGTGTGAAGTGCTAGTTACTTGCTCTTCTCATTATTGCTTTAGTCATCCATTGTAAATGCACATACAACATTAGATCATATTTTACCTACAGCTAACTTGCCCCATTAAGTTCATAGTAATAGTATCAGTCATGGTTGGAAGGGACCACAAGGATCATCTAGTTCCAACCCCCCTGCCATGGGCAGGGACACCTCACACTAGATCAGGCTGGACAGAGCCTCATCCAGCCTGGGCTTAAACACCTCCAGGGACGGGGCCTCAACCACCTCCCTGGACAACCCATTCCAGGGCTTCACCACTCTCATGGTGAAGAACTTCCTCCTCACCTCTAGCCTGAATCTCCCCACCTCCAGCTTCATTCCATTCCCCCTAGTCCTATCACTACCTGTGTTTGTAGACATAATCACTGTGCAGAGGATTCAAAACGACAAGGCATTATAGCCAGGATTTTCTGAAGTTTTTATGACATTGGCCTATGACATGGTTCATCTGAAAACAGATGAAGTTGTGCTAATGATATTTTTATAATCTTAAGCAGCAGTTCTGCAGCATCTTGCTTATTCTTGAAGAGTATAATAATAAATGGCAATAATGTATTAGAGGGAAATTATGACGAACTTTAAATGAGAACATTTGTTGTATGAAAAGGACCTAGAGAGTAGCGATATAATGGAAAGCAAAAATGTAAACCCATAATTTCACACTGCCTCTCTGAAACTGAAACCACTATTACTGTAAGCACCAAAAGAGTGTCTCCTTTTCCCCTGAGTTTTAAGGGGAGAGTAAGAAGTTAGAACTGATAATTCAAAAACACCTTACATTTTTCTTTCTGTTGTTCCAATACACAGTCGCCAGGAGAGATAATAACATGAAAGTTTGTCACCTTGACAAGAAATCCAAAAGCTTTTAAAGACGGCTAATAACTGATGATACGAGTCAAGAGATAAACATTGCCTTTCCTCTCAGCTTTGGATTATTGATAACTCTTATTAACTGCTTACTTTCCCACATAGCTCAGGCTTTCCCTTATTTTCTAGGCCAGACATGTTTCCTATGTTCCTCTATTAATTTTCTGATGTCACAGTAAAACTCTTGGAACTTGGAATTCATCATTTTTTACCAATTTTAAGAAGAAACAATTATTGGCAATGAATTAAAATAGTTCTATGTCTGTGAACATGCTTTCTTATATTCTCATTAAATGAATGTGTGCCTTTTGCTTCATCTCTCATCCCAGGTCATCCCAATAAAAAATGAATGATGAAAACGAGAAATGTAAGAATAAAACGTACAAAGAATCCTTATCAACAACAATAAAAAATACAACAACAAGGGAAAAAATCTACTGCTATATATTTTTAAGGTTAATGAAGGGCGATATTTTAATGCTTTACAGTTCACTTAGGTAAAGATGTTCTGATCAGTTGTGGCTCAATAGGGCATAAAGGCATAAAAAGAAATTACTCTGCAGAGAAAAAGACAATGTGCAATCTATTTAGGAAGAGCAATCAGTTGGGTAAGGCCTTGATCATTGATTGTAATTCAGATAAAAAGATAATTTAAGCATTTTGTTTGAGGAACAAAATTATTTTCTCAAGATTTTTCTGTTAAATTAATTTTTTGGAAGTGTCCACATCACCTACGAGCTTAAAACTCTTGACTGATGTTACCAAACAACCTATGTGCCTCTGAAAATATTACCCAGGAATATTTCAATTCAGCTTCTTTTTCTTCAATATGCCCATTCGAAGAGCCAAGTACTGAATTCTATAAACCTCGTGTCATTGCCAAGGCAAATATAAGAGACATGTAATGACACTTGGAAACCAGTTTTTATATTTGCAGCAGCATAAAAGAGCAGATTTTTTACAGAGAAGGCAGCATACTTAAAATACAATACAATATCTGGAGGAAATGATGCTTTCTTTTGACCATTTTTTAGATGAGACTATTCTCTGAATCGTAAATAAAAATATCTTAATTGCTATTCTGTGATCTATTTTCACTAGCTTCACGGTCAGATTTAAATATTCCAACCTCTTGTCAACACTTCAGCTGAACACTTCTGTTGCATCTGCAACAAATGATAATCGTTTGCTTACATGTCCTATCAAGAGAAAAAAAATGTCAGACATTTTTCTGCATCTGGGGTAAGGGACACAAGGGAGCTATGCATACTACTTTCTGCTGATGGTGTTGTGCTGGGATTATTGATAAATGATTAATGAACAGATTAGTCAAATATCCATTGGGAATGGGGTAAATATGTTCAGAGCACATAGTGTAGGTGACTCCTCAAGGTTCTTTCCAAATCTGTCTTCTGTTGTTCTGTGATAACAAGCCCTTCCTCTCCTGTTTTAGGTTTTTCTCTAACATGATATCTCTATTCAAGGTCGGTTCTCTAGGATGTTGTACTCCATGATTAATTGCCCTAAAATAGTACCAAGATGGCTAAAGTGGAAGGTAATAGGACCAAATTTCATCTACAGAGTAAGGTGCTTCTGCTCACTTCCCTGGAGCTGCTGCAGTTCATAGTAGCTGAGTATATGGCTTCCTTACTTCAACTTTCACGTCCAAATGTAGTGAGCTCATTTCAATATTTGAAGTGCCAGTGTGGATGAATTCCAGCTCTGGAAGCACATTTGAACTGGCAAACAGTAAATGGCTGCCATCAGGCATAAGCACTTGTTATATCAAAGCTTTAGCACATTATTTATGGAAGACTTATTCTAATGAATTCCATCCACACCTACCAGATGTGCAATCCAGCATTATGCCAGCTGTTTACCAGAATACTTGATGTCCAATAATATCGTGAGTATAACATGACATTTAATTTTAATGTTGCTGAATAAGAAAACTCTGTCTTAATATTTTTGCAGAAAATGAAAAAGCAATGGCCTCACACATCCTGATTCAAAATGTTAGTGGAATGTAAGCTGGTCCAGCTTTTATGCAAACACATTCTCTTCTGTTCATACAGACAACCCCAATGGAATCTGTACAAGGCTATCTGGTATTCCTAACAAAAAACTTCATATATGAAATATATGGAACAATAAAATACCAAACAAATTATAAAGGAATCTGATTAGCTAAACAGCACTCACCACTGCTTGTTTATTTAGAGATAATGTAGGAACAAAAGCACAATTTCTAATAACATTGAGAAGACTTTCTCTTCATCAGAGGGCCTATTACAATTAATGGCATTTCTGACAATTCTGGTTTTATCAAACATATGTGAAGGCAGCAGAAACTACTTCTACCTTTTAAAATGATCTTACACATATGGAAGTATGATAATTTTTTTTGGGGGGGGGAGGAGGGGCAGGGATGGCATATGTTTATTTTGTTTGGTTTATATTGAAGTCTTTAGTACTTTTCAGAGTTTCATAGTTTCATAGTTTGTTAGGGTTGGAAGGGACCACAAGGATCTTCTAGTTCCAACCCCCCTGCCATGGGCAGGGTTTGTTTCATTTGGTGTGTGTAGAACTGTGTCCTATTTTGACATTTTATTCCATCATAGAACATTGAAATATTTTATTGTTAATAATTCAACTTGGGCGGGAGCATTTAATCTTCAGGTTCATAACTTGTGATGGATTGGCTCTTACACAAATAAAAATACATATATATATATCTAAGCACAGTGTCAGTTTACTGTACTGCTTTTGTACAGGAGATTTTATTTTTAATTAGCTGCAAGAGAGGCCTTTTAAAAATTCTGGTTTGTTCAAACTGTTCAAATTAGGATCTACGAGGTCTTGAGCTCTGAAAACAGACAGTGACATAATTCATCCTTTTGAGGTTCAAATATCATTAAATATGCTAACATTTCCTGCACAGGTCTTTAATTCCTTAAATTACCTACCTCTCTGGACACATAATGAGAAAGAGTAACTGCTGTACCTTGAAAATTCAAGTTTCTCACATTTGAGATTGCTATTCCTAGAAGCAAAGCGTCACGCAATGATGTAACAACCCATGCTGGGTAGATGCGCAGTGCGACTGCTCGAAGAGGGCATGCAGGTAGTTGCAAAATATTGCTTTGTGTATCTTTTCTTGCAGAATGTTAGCAATACTAGGAATCAGTTTCTCAAGTCATCTTTATTTCCCCTATCAGCCTGATTCTTTATTAGACCCACAGGTTGGTAGCTTTAGATTAACATTTCTGTGTCGTAGCATACCATTCCTAGGCTTTCATCTGTAACAGCATTGTTAGAATTCCTGCATTTCAATGGTGTTGGATAGATGGCTAATACTTGGCAATGCATATCAACATCTTTTATTCTGCTTCTGGTTGCAAATATATGGGGGGGGGAATGAGAGATCTTGGCATGAAAACGTCTTTCATTGTGAAAACAGAATTTCCTCACCCCATTCTGAATAATTTTTATTCATCAGTCTTTTTCCATTGCTTCAATGGCAGTGCTGGTCCAAAACTTATTGAACTCAGTTTTGAACTGGTTTCTAATGTTCCAGGGTCATGAACAGCTTTTCCAGTTTTCAATTTTACTAGGAAAAAAAAAAGCAAAAAAATGTATATTAAAAAATATTTTTAAAAAGAAAAAAAAATGCAGGTAAATGTAAAACCACTCATCTGAAAATTTAATTAAACCATACATTATACTTCATCCTCCACCATTACCAACCTAGAGGAAGCAGTTGCTTCTACCACATACATAACTGCTTTTCAGACATGATTAAACAGTCATGTATGTTTAATTTCTGCAAAGTACTTTGAAATATGACAACAATTCTTTTCAGCCTTATTGAAACGTTGCTGCTTTGATGGTTAAAGCACACCGTGCATTTCCTAAGGAAACATCCAAAAATACAGATGTGTATATGAAGTCAGTAGAACAATATTTGCATTTAACAGTGAATGCATTTTTATTGCTTAGGTTTTGGTTAATATAATTAATCTTTTAAGAACATGATGCGACCCAGAATAATAAAGTCAGAGTTAACATAAAAAGTGAAAGTGGGTTGAATAACACCTTACTAGTAGATTTTGAGAATAGAAAATTAATGAATGAAGGTTAGAGGAAGGCAAGGGAGAGCAAGGGAGTCTGGTTTGCAAGATATTTCCTATTATTAGTTCACCTACGTAATGAGTCCCTGATTTTCTCTATCCATTTCAGCAGGTTGCCTGGAGACAATTTAACCTGTTCTGAAGACCTATATGCAAGCTGTGTCCAAACACAAAAACCTCAGTCTCAGTTAGAACTCTCTAGGAATCCTGGCAGACAATCCATATTTGCTAATCATTCCATATGCAGGTAAAAAGTTGCCAAGAGTCAAGCCAGACCAGAATTATCTCCCAGCCAATTATGTGATGCACACTTATTATTAGAAGCCAAATTTTTATAAATAAATTATTTTGCCATTTTCCCCATTGACTTTGTCCAGTCAATGCAAAAAAACTTACTCTTTTCCTAAAATTTTCTCTTTGGAATGTGTCTGAACTTCCAACATGTAATAGCAACTCAGTATTCATTCTTGTTTCATTGGCAAGCAGATCTACTGACAGTAGCCAGGGAAAACTGGACCTTCCTGCCCTCAAGTTTTTCAAGTGTCTGCTAAAAAGACAGCATACTCTTCTCTATCTAGGTATTGCCAATCATATGCAAGAATATAGTAGAAAAATAAGGAGTGCAACAAGAAAGAGAAAATGTACCTTATGTGTCCTCAGTTAAAAAGTTATTTTGTTGTCTTCTTGAAGGAGTTACAAAATGTAATGCAATTTAATAGGCTTGGGATATTTTTTTGCCACTTCACAGTGGAGACAAATTTGACTTAATAGGTTAGGTATATCCCTGTGCATTTTAACTAGACACAAAATTGTTGTGATCAATAGAAAAGCATGTAGCCTTTCAACAGAAGGATATGTGCTGTGGCCATACATTCAGTGCACTTGAAATCTGAAAGCAGACTCACGGGTTTACAGTATATCTATATAAACAGAACCAGTGCTCCTAAGAATTGTTACCAGGACACTGTTTACACGTGCTTTTATCTAGCTTTTATCTGTTATTTATAATGTCTTTATCTTTGTATATACATGCATGTGTGTGGTATGTGTACAGAGAGAAAAAGAGGGAGGAAAAATATGCTCTAAGCTTACACAGTTACAGTGAAGTCTCATAATTTTTTATTAATATCCCATTAGCTGCATCATTCCCAAATGTAGCTACAGATAAAGGAAGGCAGGGATGAAGCAAGCAGGCAAGCAAGCAAACAAGAAGACATACAATTTTAATAAAAAACCTAGAGGGGTCTCTGTCTTCCATAAAAATGAAATCATATTTTGATAGAAAACGCATTCCTGTTGACACTTAACGTTTCCAAAGAAGTATTTATTGTATAGCCCTTGTGAAACAGAGGCATAACCTTCATTTATATATTTTCTCTGCTATGACAGTGAGCTGAAGCTTCCTATAGAAAAGAAACATTCTCTGGCCATTTATTTAGAATGTATTATGCCTCCTTTGTATGCAACCCAGTCACATAAATAACATAATTCCACAGCTAAAGCATTGCTAGTAAGTATGAATGGTGTCATCTCTAATGAAGAAGCTTAATCTTTTTGAGAAGGGCTTATGTATTAAACCCTCCATAAAGCCTGTGTTAAACACCAAAAGGAAAGTAATATATCTGAAGGTAGCCTCCAAAGCATGGGGCTGGATCAGGGCAAAGCTGATGCTTTTTCTAGACCACCAACACACTCTCATGATCAGGATATATCCGGTCAAACACAAATTAATATAGATTCTACTTCTCTGACTTTTCCTCTTTCTATTTTGGCTTTTTTTTTTCCTCATAGGGAGAAAGAATTTTACAGATTAGCAGAGGTTTACAAGTTCACAGGCGAAGAGGATTGCAGATTTTTCACTACAGACTAACCTTTCAATACCATTCCTAACCTCTTTCATTAAATGTGCAGTTGATTAGAAAAACCTTTAATTGTTCTAGGAATAGATCAGTCAGTAAATTCTTCTTTGGTTTTGCTGACATGAAAAAGAAAAAGAAAAAGAAAAAGAAAGAAAAAGAAAAAGAAAAAGAAAAAGAAAAAGAAAAAGAAAAAGAAAAAAAAAGAAAAAAAAAGAAAAAGGGAAAGGGAAAAAGGGAAAAAGGGAAAGGGAAAGGGAAAAAGGGAAAGGGAAAAAGGGAAAGGGAAAAAGAAAAAGAAAAAGAAAAGAAAAAGAAAAAGGAAAAGAAAAAGAAAAAGAAAAAGGAAAAGAAAAAAGAAAAAGTCTGACAGTCATTTAAAATGAAAAACTTTTCTGTTATGTGGTGAAATTTAAATCTTAAAAAAAAATCCTTTATCTTGCAGGTTCACACTAAAAGTGCCTAATTCCCTCTCATACTCAGACATAATATAAAACATTTATGTCTAAGACTAATCCCTTCCACCTGAGCTAATGCCATGATAAACTGGATACCTTTGGTTTAAAAGATAAAGTTCATCATGTGCTTAAATCTAAGCTCCAACATATGTTTGAAAGTAGCACCTGGTTCCCACCTAACCCCCTTTATGATTCACAGATGGGCTGGGAAGCAAATACTCATTTAGAATTCCCAATATGTAAGATATGATCTTAGCAAGGCAATACACTCAGACAGTATAGAGTTTTAATTAAAAGCTACAGCCAGATGAAGAATCGTATGGCAATTAATTCTGATAATTCAAATGGTTACCCAGAAAGATCTGGATACAGATACTACAGCTTCAGCTCTGTCAAAGGTGTTAGGGATACAGCTTCTGCAACCTGGAGAGGGACTTAACTACCAAATAACAGGCGAGGCATGTTCAGCTTCATCTACATCTGCCTGTTGAACTTGGCCTACTCTGGGGGAAAGACTGCAAGAATTAGTGGTTCAGAGAGCAAGATAAAGAGTATGGCTGGTATTCTAATTCTGAAAGCATTTGCTCCAAGTTAAGGACACCTGGACTCTAACTAATTTCAAGACTATTTATGTATTTATCTCTAATGTAAAAAAAAAATACTGATTCCATTAAAAAAAATGAGTCAAAACTTTCCGTCATTAACCCACTTAAATGGTTTTTCCAACATTTTCACAGCCATGTTCAGTTTTATGCCTTGGCTACTGTGTAGATGCAAGTTATTTTAAAAATTATTACCTCCTCATTTTTTTTCCTCTCACAGCTGGATATTAACATAAAATGGCAGCCTCTTCTACAGTCTCTGTAGTGCAGATTTCCTAACATAGGTGTACAGTGGACTGAAGTGGAGATTGTGGTGGGGTGAGAAAGTTCCCTCCCCACACACAGGGAAAGAAACCACAGCTAGCTCAGTCGGAAAAGCAGATGAAAGCTCTATTTACAAGCATAAATGGAATGCAATGAAAATATACAATATTTACAATATATACAGGAAAATACAGCAATGAACACAATGCAGAAAAGCCTTTTCCCTCCAGCCGGCCAGGGGGGTTCCCTGAACCCCCCTCTCTCCCTCCCCACCTCCTCTTTTTTTCCTAAAAAGGGTTAGAGAGAGAGAGAAAGGCAATTAAGGAAGGCAAGTTCTGTTAGCTAAAAAGCACATGCAAGAATTAGCTTTCTTATCTGGTTAGCTGTTAACTCAAGGCCGTTCCTGCTTCAGAAAGAGAGAAGCCGTCCAGCCCACAGGACAGAGTAGCACAGACTGCACCCAGCCTGAACCCAGACCAGACACAGACTGAACCAACAGAACCCAAACTCAAAACTGCACCCTACAATCTACAATGAAATTAGTTTAGACTATCTTGGTTTTGTTCAAATATCAAAAACATTCAGCCAGAGTGTTCAGCAACTGTCTCTTTCTTAAAGGCATAGCATCAACCGGTCACAGAGATAAAAATTGTCTTTCTAGATTTTGATTGGATTTAAGATGTAAAGCTTCTCTGGCACATAAAAATAGAACCCATGGTGGGAATGTGGAGGCACTTGAGGCATGTTCATTTCAAGCACTAACGTGTTGATATGCTTTGGCATTCTGACAGACAGGTATCAGTTGAATGTGGTTTTCAGGATCATAAATTTAGAAGTAGAGGCACCATTCTCACTTTATAGCCTTTTTTTCACATCTTACCTTGTAAAAACATTGCCCACAGCTGTAAGAAAAAAATAAGTATCTTTTTTCTTGACATTTAAATCACTGTATTATTAGGAATGTTGATTAAAGTAACTCTCTGCTTTGAATGTTAAACCCTTTCTTTTAATTAATTAAACATATATGTTTATATATCAGATAAATAACATGTTATCTATTTACCAGAAGATGTTACTGACCATCTCCAGTTTTGTTACTGAACATTATTATGAAGTCAAATCTGAAAATAGTTGAATGACTTCAAACAAATAGTCCACTTTAGCATTTAATATACTACTGTGCAGACATCTTTAATTAAAAATATTTTGCTTTCTTGACAAGAAAAATGCATAATCCCAAATCTACAATCACTGAAAATGCCTATAATTCCTTTTAATGTACTTATTCTCAAAGTTGAAAAAATGAGATTCCTTTTGTCAGGTTCTATTCCAAGTTAAAAGATATATTACAATTTAGAAAATAGAAGCATTGCTTCAAAAGGAAAGAAAAAGCTCAGAATAAATGCTTGACATATCATGCTATAATGCACCATTGTTTTAATACCATCAAAATAACACCAGAAGCCACTTGAGGATTCTCTGCTGAGCTGCAGAGGCTTGTTCACCAATCACTAGACATTCAAATGGAATAAAGAAATCCCCTGTAAGACCAGCTAAAAGTCTCGGAATTATTCTTTCTTTCATCTGACAGACTTGTCTTAGACATAGAATGCAGAAATTCATCTGGCAAATAACAGCTTTACCTTTGGAAGTTACATGCATGGATATATATTATGTGTGTGGTGTACATATACATATACATATACATATACATATACATATACATATACATATACATATACAAAAGTTGGGTGAAATATAACACTGAACTATCCCCCCTGCCTGCCTCTCTTTAGCTACTGAGTTAGATTTTGATGAATTCCAATAGTGCTATGTGATTTCTTGAGGATCTCCTTTGTTCAGATACAAAGGGACAGAGGGAACAGATTTATCAAACACATGAACCGAAAGCACTCTGAGCCACTGGGCTGGCACTCTCATCTCAGACAAAACTTGGTCTTTATTGTCAACCAAGTGAGATAATGTTAAAGACAACCTTTCAAGCAAATCACTCAGCAGCCAGTTTATAGGAACTGGTCTGTAACTTCTTAGCCGTGCCTTCCTCATCAACTCACATGCCATCATTCTGTCCTTGGCTTTGCTAGCTTTTGTACTATAGGATGGTAAAAAGGGAAGTTCCACATGTGCAGTTTCTACTTTCCAGCCTGGAAAGCAGTTGAATGTGGGGGAAAGCACTGCAGTTTCTTATTTCCACTGCTAGCCAAAGGTTCCCTTTGGACCTTAACTCGTATGTCACCCATATTCCTAAGCATGCCTTCACAGATGACTTGAGCTTGATACTTGTATATTGTTTGTGCCATTGACCTTAATCCAGTTCCCTGCTGCTAACGTTTTTTTTTCCCCTTCTTGATTGTTGGACAGATATTTTCAGATACTGTCTTCTTAAGGTATACTTGCACTTTGTTTTAATCCTGGTTTTAGGAACCCCTGATGCACCATAAACATGTGGTAAGGGCAGAGAATGGGAACAGAACATGGGAACACACACTCCACAATGCTACCTTCTAGTTTTGGTATTATGAATTTCTTTTTTTCCTATTTTTGTTTCCCAAATAATTCCATAATAATGGAATAATATGAGAAGGGGGAGAAAAGACTAAATTGAATACATTACCTTTGCAAATAGATCTCTGATTACAGTTGATGCTCTGAGACTATCACTACTGTGATAACCAATACATAATTTGTAATACTAAGCCAAGTTCTAGATCTCTAGCTGCTAATTTTAGGTAGAAAAAAAATGTTTTCATCATTAATACACTTTTCTTTCATTTATATTCATTGATATCCTTTGCTGAGTGAAAAGCTAAAATAGGACTCCATTGAAATCTAAATAGATAATTTTACTGTATTTTTCATCCTTTGTTCAGTCTTTATTGCCTACTTTTCACTTCAATTATCTTTTGTTTCATATTTGAATAAGAGAAGAAGTAAAATAAACTCCAATATTAAGACAAGAGTTATCTTATGTGACTTTAAAGGAAAAAGCTTTATTTAGATTGCTCTTTTTATTTTCATTTTTTTAATTGTATACTAGATTTTGACTGGAGTTAGGCTTTTAAAAAACTATTTTAGATGTAATATTAGTTTGCTAGATCTGTACAATGAGGGAAAAATACTAAAAGAAACACCTTAAGTTTTCAAATATGGAATGGAATGGAATGGAATGGAATGGAATGGAATGGAATGGAAATAGGATAGGATAGGATAGGATAATAGAGATAGATAGATAGGATATAGAATAGAATAGAATAGAATAGAATAGAATAGAATAGAATAGAATAGAATAGAATAGAATAGAATAGAATAAACCAGCTTGGAAGAGACCTTCAAGATCATCACATCCAACACCACCTAATCAACTAAACCATGCAACTAAGCACCCCATCCAGTCTTCTCCTAAACATCTCCAATGATGGCGACTCCACCACCTCCCCGGGCAGCCCATTCCAATGGGCAATCACTCCCTCTGTGTAGAATTTCCTCCTGACATCCAGTCTGAACCTCCCCTGGTGCAGCTTGAGACTGTGTCCTCTTGTTCTGGTGCTGGTTGCCTAGGAGAAGAGACCAGCCCCCACCTGTCTACAACCTCCCTTCAGGTAGTTGTAGAGAGGAATAAGGTCTCCCCTGAGCCTCCTCTTCTCCAGGCTAAGCAACCTCACCTCCCTCAGGCTTGTATTCCAAACCCCTCACCAACTTTGTTGCCCTTCTCTGGACACATTTCAGCAAGTCAACATCCTTCCTGAATTGAGATTCTTCTGTTTTTCAATGCTGAGCCTCCAGTAAGTCAGTGTAAGGGTAACCTGCAAACACCAAAACAAGAAAAAAACAGCACAACTCCCCCCCCAAAGAAACAAACAACGACAACAAAAAAACACTGACAAAAAGATTGTTCTTCACTTGGATGATGCACTCCAAATACCATAGAACCCAGTTTCATGTCTTTGTCATCTTCTTGTCTGATTTTGTTTTGAAAACAGGAATAATGAAATAAACTATAAAAATGTTTCCTTCCCCCCTAGATATTTACTTGCAGTAACTAGAAGGTGTTGTTCATATTTAGAATAAGAAATACTCTTGTATTCATGGTGGACTTTTTAATTACATCTGCACAGGAGTGTCTGGAAGGTTAGTCAGCTGATGTTTGCAGATCTGATGAATTTCTATTTTAAAAAAATGTAAAATCATGAAAGAATCATTAATGTATTAATTTTCTGTCTTGTCAGAGGGACTGGATGGTAGACCTGTAGAAGAATCATTTCCTGACACATTTTTAATGGACTCAGAAGAACTATATACCTCAAAAAGAGAATGCATAACCAGGGAAGGTATTGTGGTGGAGCATTTCCTCAAAATGAGGCATATTGATATTGCCCTCCTTGCCCTGCACTCCTGTCACCACTACTGGAAATGCCACTGTGCGTGTTGACAACTGCAAAATGGACAAATGTGACAGCACCCAGCTGCAGAAAAACATCCAGTACCATTTGAAAAGCTCTGTTTTCTCTCTTACCAGGCTTCCATCCACTGCTGCTAGAAAGCACCTGTCTCTCATGGATCCTTTTAGATCTGCTAGCACAGCTAAATATCTCAGCTATCAGAAAGTAATAGAGTACTGTAGGTTCAATGCATTTGTACAGTCTGGCAGATGTGGTATGGACCTATGGATTGTCATCTTGCTGGGTGGATACTAGGTATTCCAGTGCTTCTAAAATCCCTCCAGACATCTGTGCTTTACTAATTAACCTAGGGATTTAATATGAATTTAGTAGAATCATTCAGCTTCACTGAGTGTGCTGAGATGTCTGTTGAGTGGAATACAACCTTCTTGTGTACAGGTGGTAGACCTTAAAATAGACACCATGATTTAGGTGTCTTAATCTCAGATTGAATCCCACCCAAAGAATTTCTTCCTTGATTACGTGATGGTATTGGATATCCAGTACACAGATACTTACACAGATACAGATGTTTGTCTCATCGTTGTTGTTGGATCATGATATAAGTATGTGTGTTATTACTAGAGATCCTCTATGCAGCTTTTTCCTGCTGGCTGCTGGCAGAGCTGCACAGCATTCTCAGTTTATCTGACCACCTAAGGTTCCTGTGTAATCTCCAAATCTGCTGGGAAATATAGTTCTTGGCTGCCCTATATGAAACTTTTCTTGGTTGAAAACCAGGGCATGCATGAAGTCAAAGGATCTCACAATGTGTTCCCAGGCACCAGCCATGCTAGCTCATATGCTCAATGTGGTTTTTTGCTTGTTTGTTTTGGTTTTATGTTTTTTGTGGAAAATTTTCAACTGAGGAACCTTAGTAAGAGTTAAGCTGCTTGCAAAACTGCTCTCCAATTCTTATAGTATTCTTACAGGCATTAAAATATTTCCAGAGGTTCGAATTTGTCTTCTTTTTTTTTTTTCTGCTGTTATTTTGACAGCTCCTCTGAGCTTTGACTTGCTTATTTGAGACTGCTTTCAAAGTACATATAGATTCCACTATTCAGACAAAATTTTATAGAAGTCTGGATTTTAATGATTCATCTTGAGACATGCCTGAGCATGATGGTAATCTTTGGCTAATTATAAGACTATATATCTAAAACTATTTGGGAGGATGCAGCTGCCAGAATAAGTGAATGCCGCATTATTCACTCACGTCTTGTATCATAAAGCACTCTCCTTGCCATCCTCTGACATTGAAAAAAAGTCATAACCTGGAAATAAAAGTCTGTAAGGAAAGGCACTACATCAAATAGTATAAGCTAAAGTGGATATGAAGTGCAAGAGAAGGCTGATCTGGAGATCTGACAAAACATACCTTTGAGCAGGGGTGGAAGAGGACTCCACTAGACGAAGACATACAGAGATGTGTGGAGAGAGTAATGCAGAAGTGCTGAGACAGTGTAAGAATGTAGGGAATATTTTTCTCTTCTTTTTGCTAACTGAAAAAAAAAAAAGAAAATCCTCCAGCCTCCAATTAATTAGAGGAGGGGTGCAACATCTAATAGCCCAAAACTCCCAAGTTCCATACTTGCATGAAAATGACTTTGTTGTAGCAGTGGAAATCTCATTTCACCTCTCTTGAGTTTTCCCTCTTGTAATTCGGAGATAGGTATTTATTTCACCTCATGAGTGTTGTATAAAGAAAATCAGTAAATATATGTGTGCAGCTTGATGATGAAAAGTATTTTGATTTTTAAACAGGAGTTGTTTATTTTTGTCTTATATATCTTGAACGTTTTTACTGGTGCTGGTGTAAACTCAGTTGTGATGTCAGACATTCTTATTCAACAACCCTCCCACAGGAACTTTTAAACATAATTCAAATTAACCAAATAGGATCAAGCATTGTCCTCTGAATATAATAATCTCTGCCTTGTAGAATTATGGAAAAGTAATTAAAAAGCTGGGTATAAGGATCCCACATCATGTTTCCTAGTTTGTTCTTGCATGTAACACTTCATGCAAATCAGATTATGTTGTCTGACTTAAAAATTAATGGGCCAGATTCTCAGCTGAACTAAAATCAATGGAGTGAAGCTGATTTACACAAGCTGTGGGTCCGATCCATGACATTTATTTAACTTACTGAGCTTTAAAAAAAATGGAAAAGAAAGAAGAAAAAAAAAGAAAACAAAAAGGAAAGGTTTCTTTTTTTCCCTTTCAAAGATTATAGCTGTGGTTCATGGTAAACAACACTGAACTCATAAGATCCATGCAAAGAGCTCCAAAGAGCTGGAGTTTGACGTCAGGTGCACCTCTGAGTGAAATGTGCCCACTCCCACTACATCCACAGGAGGCATTGTATCTCATAGACCCAATTCTTTCTTTTCCATCTTAGGGCTTAATAACTTATTACTGCTTGAGTTGCATCAGTTATTTTGGCTAGGGAAAAGAGGAAGCAAAACATTGCTGTGATTGTTCTTCCATTTCACATAAAGCAACCTGGCCTCACATGAGGCCTAGCAGGTCCAGCAGGAAAGAGCAATACAATACAATACACCAGGTTGAAAGAGACCTTCAAGATCATCACGTCCAACCCATCAACCAATTCAACCCACCTAAACAACTAAACCATGGCACCAAGCATCCCATCAAGTCTCCTCCTGAACACCTCCAATGAAGGTGACTCCACCACCTCCACGGGTAGCCAAATTCCAATGGGCAATCACTCTCTCTGTATAGAACTTCTTACTAACATCCAATCTAAACCTGACATGGCGCAGCCTGAGACTGTGTCCTCTTGTTCTGGTACTGGCTGCCTGGGAGAAGAGACCAACAACCTGGCTACAACCTCCCTTCAGGTAGTTGTAGAGAGCAGCAAGGTCACCCCTGAGTCTCCTCTTCTCCAGGCTAAGCAACCCCAGCTCCCTCAGCCTTTCCTCATAGGGCTTGTCTTCCAAACCCCTCACCAACTTCATTGCCCTTCTCTGGACACGTTCTAGCAAATCAACCTCCTTCCTAAACTGAGGGGCCCAGAACTGGACACAGTACTCGAGGTGCAGCCTAACCAGTGCAGTGTACAGGGGCAGAATGACCTCCCTGCTCCTGCTGGCCACACTGTTCCTGATGCAGGCCAGGATGCCACTGGCCTTCTTGGCTGCCTGGGCACACTGCAGGCTCATGTTCAGCCTCCCATCAACCAGTACCCCTAGGTCCCTCTCTGCCTGGCCACTCTCCAGCCACTCTGACCCCAGCCTGTAGCACTGCATGGGGTTGTTGTGGCCAATGTGCAGAGCCCGGCACTTGGATGTGTTAAATCTCATGCCATTGGATTCTGCCCATCTGTCCAGCCTGTCGAGGTCCCTCTGCAAAGCCTCTCTACCCTCCAGCAGATCAACTCCTGCCCCCAGCTTGGTGTCGTCCACAAATTTACTGATGATGGACTCAATGCCCTCATCCAGATCAGCAATAAAGATGTTGAAGAGCATGGGCCCAGCACTGATCCTTGGGGCACACCACTAGTGACTGGCCGCCAGCTGGATGTGGACACCATTCACCACCACTCTCTGGGCTCGTGTAGGTAATGATGCAATCTATATGGTCTGGAATTGAAGTTGCAGTAAATGAATAAGTAATGCATGGTAATTTTCTCAACTTTGCCGTGTTATCATCACACATCACTAGGACCAGTACCAGAATGGTATATTAAAGTCAGTGGGAAAAAGAATTTGATTCTGACTGCACCTCAGTTTCTCTGGGTTTTCATCTTGACTGAAACTGAGGGATTGATATCACACAGAGATTTTGGAGGGAAATAGCAAATTAGTGTCAAATATCCCATGTGTTCCTAGAATGTTCATTCTTTTTCCACAATTTCTTTTGTAACTACTTTAATTATCATAATTTAATGGAAGACACAAGGAGATACATGTTAGTTAGATAGACTACAAAAATAGCAAAAAACAAACAAACAAAAATCCTAATTTGGTTTCAGGGAAATTAATAAATGCTTCATTGGATACAGGCATTCTTATTTCACTTACCTAACCCACCTCTAGAGGGATA
The DNA here is from genome assembly GCA_015227895.2 of Colaptes auratus. Lineage (NCBI taxonomy): Eukaryota > Metazoa > Chordata > Aves > Piciformes > Picidae > Colaptes > Colaptes auratus. Next base: position 48,320,564 of record CM037640.1, on the reverse strand, counting down.
TCTTCATTATAAAAAGTCACTTTTAATAAAATGTTTGTCATTCAAGCAGTTCCTGGGTTTACTTTTTCTCTTCCTTTGTTTTCTTCTCTTTCAGACATCTCTGCATTTGTGTTAGTCTATGTTGTAGTCAACAGATAGGGACAAGCTCAACAGCTGCTGTGAGCAACTTTTAGTTTGTGGGACTTCATGTAGTATTGTTCTTGCTTTACTTCTACAGTTATATGCAAATAATGATTGTATTAGATCGGCATGAGGAGCATGTACATTTGTTCATCAGATGGCAGTGAAAAACAAGAGGGACCTCAAACCCATTAACTGAAGAACTGAATGAATAATATTTACTTATTTCACTGGGGTTTTTTGATCAGTTTGTAGGGACATTCTACAGAAGTAGATTCTTTAGCTCAAGGCTAGTGAAGCCTAATGAAGCAAAAATAAGACACAGAGATCACAGTATCACCAAGGTTGGAAGAGACCTCAAAGATCAGGAGTTAATAAATTCTAATTCATGTTTCCTTGAAATAAATTGAAGAAAATTAGACAGGTGTCTGACCAGATCTCATTTTGGAAACATATTTTTGAAGATTGTAGGGTTACTTGTGTGTTCCACTTACTCTGTGGTATCTGAGTTAAGACATCTAGAAAACCTGTTGCTCCAAATTAGTCAGTGTGTCCACATGATTGCTCTACAAAATCTTAGCATTTATTCACTTTATTTTTGTGAGAAACCCTGCTCATTGTTTTTCGCCTAAGAAGAGGGATTGAACTGGGGCAGCACATCTATTGGAACAGAGAGCAATTTGCATGGATATTTGCACTTTGAGAGCTATGGAGCTGAATGGAATGCTCTTGGAATATATTTGTAAACAAAATGAATTTTCTTAACACCTGCATGTCCAGCAGTAGTTTGAATGTAGTTACACTGATTGATACTTCTGGAGTTTCATGTCCTTGAAATGGAATTTCATTTCTCTTATTCTGCGACACTGTAAATAGAACAGATGCAGCACCTGGCAAGAATGATATCTGGACCACCTCTGAACTGAAGGACCCACAAATGCATCTGAGCTCATGAGCTGTGTTCTGGCCATGTCACACACTCCCTTTCTACATCCTAGCAGTTTCAAGAAACAAATCTGGATATAGAAGGCATTCTATGTTCTAAGCAGGTCCTCCTGGAGACATCTAGCCTGATCCATCAGGAAAGTTTCCATGATTGCTCCCGTAATTTGGAGATTAATACAAATCTCAAATCCAACAGACAGGGACACCAATTAAGAAATTGTAACCTCTTCATGTCTTACTCCTGAAGTTACTCCTGAAATAGGAGGAACAGTAAATACTTTGTTTCAGTTTTGCACTTCTCCATATATAATGTTACCTTAGGTTTTTTGCATCTAGAGGATTCTCTGTGTGTGTGTGTGTGTGTGTGCGCGTGTGTGTTTGTGTGTGTGTTTGTGCACATCTGTGCATGCACAAGGCTAGGACAATAGTGCCAGGGCATAGATTTTTAGAAACAGAAATAGATGGAACTTTATATTAGTATAAGCAATAAATGATTCTTGTCCAGGTGTTAAAAGTGTTTATATACTGACAGTTGCTACTCCGGTCATATTAGATAGATTCGCGTCAGCAAGCTGAACATGGTACAGATGTACAGTGGTGCTCAATCATGCATATTGAAAGGCCTTGGAAAGACTCATTCTTACTCATTTGTGGTATCATATACTCTTCTAATGACACTGTTTTAAGTCTTTTTATTTTGTTTTTGAAAACAATTTTCTCTACAACAACCACACTTACAAATACATAGTAAATAACTGCATGACACCTAGAAGTGTCAAAAGTGACAGATACTATTGCACCCCAAGCCAAATTAAGAATGAGAATTTTGATCCAGCGTGTCTAATATTTGCATACCTGCCCAGATCTAATGTCAATGAAAAGACAAACATTAAAAACCTACATTCAGCAAACAGTAAACAACTTATTTAACTTAAACATCGCTCTTGTTCTCTCCATTGACTCTAACATGAGTAGGTTAGCCAAGCTGAAATACTTTTTCCCCAGAAATTTGTCATTATGATTCTTAACTGAAACACTACTAGAAAACTAAACATCAGCTATGACACCTTTGCTTCCTCTGTGAGCTGTTTTGTTTTTTAGTTTTGTTTGAATTTACTTCTCAATAATCTGCTTACGGCATGACTCATATTAGCTGGCACGCTGGAAAATACCCAGTTGGTGAGATGTAATCTTCCCAGGCAAATCACTGGTATGCACAAGAAGTAACAGTACATTAAAAAAAATATTTTTAGTAAAGCAAAAACTTTATTCAATAGGAAATGACACAAGACCAAGTGCAGGGCCCTGCATCTGGGTCGAGGCAATCCCAGGCACAAATACAGGCTGGGCAGTGACTGTCTGGAAAGCAGCCCTGAGGAGAGAGACTTGGGGGTGCTGGTGGATGAGAAGCTCAACATGAGCTCTCAGTGTGCACTTGCAGCCCGGAAAGCCAATCAGATCCTGGGCTGCATCAGGAGAAGTGTGGCCAGCAGGTCAAGGGAGGTGATTGTCCCCCTCTACTCAGCTCTGCTGAGACCCCACCTGGAGTACTGCACCCAGATCTGGAGTCTCTATTACAAAAGGGATCTGGAGGTGCTGGAAGGTGTCCAGAGAAGGGCCACGAGGATGATCAGAGGGCTGGAGCACCTCTCCTATGAGGACAGACTGAAGGAGTTGGGGCTGTTCAGTCTGGAGAAGAGAAGGCTCAGAGGTGACCTCATTGTGGCCTTCCAGTATCTGAAGGGGGCCTCCAAGAAGGCTGGGGAGGGACTTCTTAGGACATCAGGTAGTGATAGGACTAGGGGGAATGGAATGAAGCTGGAGGTGGGGAGATTCAGACTGGACGTGAGGCAGAAGTTCTCCACCATGAGAGTGGTGAAGCCCTGGACTGGGTTGTCCAGGGAGGTGGTTGAGGCCCCGTCCCTGGAAGTGTTTAAGACCAGGCTGGATGAGGCTCTGTCCAGCCTGATCTAGTGTGAGGTGTCCCTGCCCATGGCAGGGGGGTTGGAACTAGATGATCCTTGTGGTCCCTTCCAACCCTGACTGATTCTATGATTCTATGATTTACATTTAACTAAAAATGTTTAAAATGTGTAGATGCTACTGCCACCTCTCTTCTTAATTTTGATAATAAAGTCCTGTCTTCAGGAGAATTATCTAGCTCTTTTGTCCCTGTTTTTGCAGAGTGCACAATATTGTTCGCTACTAAAAAAGAAAAGCTAGATTGTTGATCCAGCTGTTAAATCATGGCTACAATGTATCATAAACAGCCAAAAGATATAAAGCAAGAATCTAATTGACCAATGCTTGAGTAGTGTGTGACATTATGTAGCTGTTTTAGCCGGCTTTGTAACATCACAGAAATCTATAACTTCATACTTCATGAGTCAGAATCAATAAACTTGTCGTTACAGACTCCAAAATCAATCTTGCCTTACATGCTCCCCCTGTTTTACTTCTTTCTATTTTCCTGCTACTTCCTAGCAAAGCAAAACAAACTGCTGTGAGAATATATAATCTTTTGAGCTAAGTAAATCAGATGAATTAGGAACATGAACTATACAGGCAAAATCACATCATTTTCAGGGCTGAATGTTGAAACAAGCACTTCAGAGATGGCATCTGCACCCAAGCTGGTATTCCACTATAGCCATAGTCTCTCATTTCTCCCTCACATTTTTGTAGGTTATGGTGATGTTAAATTTAACATTATCAGCCTTTGGCAAATGAAGACTTCAAACTAAATTGAGAAGCCAATCCCTAATTTCTCTTGTGACGTCTGCAATTCTTTTGTCTTTCATTCTGATCTCCAGTATTGTACAATACAATACAATACAACAGGTTGGAAGAGACCTTCAAGATCATCACGTCCAACCCATCAACCAATCCAACCCACCTAAATACAATGCAGTACAATACAGTGCAATACAGTACAATACAGTACAATACAACCCACCTAAACAACTAAAAAACTAAACCCTGGCACCAAGCACCCCATCAAGCCTCTTCTTGAACACCTCCAATGAAGGTGACTCCACCACTTCCACAGGCAGCTGATTCCAGTGGGCAATCACTCTCTCGGTATAGAACTTCTTCCTAAGATCCTACTTTTACCTGCTCACTTCAGGTACTCCAGCCTTGTAGGTGCTACACTTCATCTACTTACCTTCTTAAATATATATCCAGATGTCTTAAAGCCTCTACCATACAAATGTCATTGATCACCCCAAGGAATTTCATAAGCTCGGTCATTCAAAAACCAATGTAGGGCACTACTGTCATTCTAAAAATGTTACTACAGCAATTGTGTCATGGGAATTATTTGTATAATATCTCTTTGACCTTGTAGCACATAATAAATTACTTGAAATCCTTACCCTTTCAGGAATGAGTAGTAAGGTCCTTCAGGTATCCTACAGAGAAAGAGGACATTGATGGGAAGAGTGTCCCCAGATCTTTGGAAGTCCAAGAAATCACTTACCTCCATATTCTTAAGGTTTGTCCTAGTTATTGGGGTGGGGGGAGGGGTAGGGAGGAGGGGAGGAAAAAAAAGTCAATATCACCATTGAAATGACCAAAATTATGGTAAAAACAGTCCCTATATTCCTTTCCTAGGGGATTTTGTTGTTTGCTCAGGGCAAATCTAAGTAATTTTGGTGCAGATGACATGTCCTGCCATTCTGCCATTTAAGCATCTGAAGGACTCATCTCCAAAGAAGTATTCAAACAATATATGAAAACTGTTTTAACACAAATGACCTGAGACCAAAAATCTCAAAAACAAACAAGAAAATTACCATTATCTTTGATATAGTTTATTTATAAAGTATATCATTTCAGTATTCTCTGCCAACATAATTCTGCTAATGGATCTGAGATTTTATCTCCAAAAGGACTGTACAAATAGTATGCTTTGTGCATCATATAGGTCCTGGCACTAGCTGAACCCCAACAATCTGAATACTAATCTCCTCTGAGCACAGATTTCCTGTATTTCCCTCATTATTTATTTATATTTCCAAACAGCCCAGACACCGCTTAGGATGTGGTTTAATAATCTTGGCTCACAGCATTGAGCTATTAGTGCTTTTGTAAAGCGCATTTGTTGGCGTTTATTTTGCTATGTCAACCCACTGGAGCACTTAACAAAGGTTGGTAAATGAGAAGTTTGAGCAGAGAAGGAGAACAGTTAGCAGGTGCCATGCATTTGCAGAGATGCATTCGCTACACTGAACGTGTAATCTCAGAAAGATTTGGCTTAAAATGGCAGGGAAGAATGAAAAGATTATGATGTATGGCATAATTATTTTTTTCTTCACTTTTTTATTTTTTCACAGGTTCTGGCATCATTTTTGCCCATTTATAAGGAGGGCAGAGCAGTTCCTCCACACAAGATGCCGTGTCATCCTTAATTGGCTTCTCTGATCCTTCTGAAAAGGGGATGTGGATTCTTTCCAAGATTAATAACTGTGCATCTGTTAGTATGACAGATTTGTGATCAATAGACCTACACACGTGTCTGAAGATATCAGTAGCAGTGAATGAGTCTAATCAAGTAATTATTAAAAAATCAGCCATTCTCCAATCATCTGTGTCTCTTTATTTTGATGATATTTAATTCTGCTATGATACTTTAAATGGTCTAAGTATCACTACCCACTAAGTCCTCTCTCTCCTCTCCTCTCCTCTCCTCTCCTCTCCTCTCCTCTCCTCTCCTCTCCTCTCCTCTCCTCTCCTCTCCTCTTCCCTCTCCTCTCCTCTCCTCTCCTCTCCTCTCCTCTCCTCTCCTCTCCTCCTCTCCTCCCTCTCCTCTCCTCTCCTCTCCTCTCCTCTCTCCTCTCTCCTCTCTCCCTCCTCTCCTCTCCTCTCTCCTCTCTCCTCTCCTCTCTCTCTCTCCTCTCCTCTCTCCTCTCCTCTCTCCTCTCCTCTCTCCTCTCCTCTCCTCTCTCCTCTCCTCCCCTCCCTCCCTCTCCCTCTCCTCTCCCTCTCCTCTCCCTCTCCTCCCCTCCTCTTCCCTCCCCACCTCCCTCCCCTCCCCTCCCCTCATAATAGAGATTTTATTTCTTTCGGGAGACCTATAGGTTTAGGAGAAAATTTATCACCTCACATTATACTGATAGAAGAGGTAATTATGCTTTTCAGTCAACGAATGCAAGAGGGACTGCATATATGTATGAAAAGGGTAAACTTAGATCCAAGTGAACATGCTATACCACCAACAGCAACTTACCTCCTTGCAAAGAAAAATAATAATTCAAAGGAGGTGAAGAAAAGGTCTAGTTGAGCATTCCAAAGCTGTTCTCTACTAATTAAATAATAGCATTAAGCTAGACATAGTTGTTAAATTAGTAAAAGGTAAACATGCTAACAAAACACCTAGAAAAGGGTCAATGAGATAAGCAAAGCTGAATTTCAAGGGTGTTGTTTGGGTTATTTCTAAACAGTGTTACACAGGGAGGCTTCTCAGTGAAGGCTAATCTTTATCATCTTTTCCCAACACAAGGAATCTTTTGTTTTTATGCCAGTTCTACTGTCACCTTGTACCAAGGTTTTATGAAGCCCTAACTACTTTCAAGAGCAGCAAGCATTTGACCTCTGTGCATTGGCTTTTTGACCCTTCGTGGTGGCCTGCTTTCAACTTATAACCACGGATCTTCAGAGCAGTGTCTCAGTTTTCTTGCTTTTGGGGAGAGAATCTTCATAAGATTGACGTTTCATCACTTCTCCCTGAGGATCTGGCTTTTTTTTCAATATGTAAGTTATGATGCTTCACACGTTGTCCCTGGCAAGACATTTTCCAAGCAAAATGTCAAGATTTGCAATATGAAAACAGTTTCCCATGTATTGAAATTGTAGTGAAGGCATGAAAAACATTTCGGTTGAAACAGAAATCATACCCAGAGATTCTTTTTGCAAGTGGTAGGTTCAGGTTTACAACCACGTGAGTTACTGTTGCTGCCCTTCCCCTAGTCTGGTCAGGAACTTAAAGGTCAGCACGGGTTTATGTGCTACACAGACTAGCTGACACCTATCAAGGCAGCTATAATGATTTATTTTTTCCTTAATACCTAATCTTACACTTTCCTCCTCCTTTTTTCTTATTTTTCCTTCTCTTTTTCAGAATGGGATCCCTGTACAACTTTATGAAAAGAGGAATGTTTTCTCTGATTCTCATCTGGGAGGAGTTAATAGTTCTGTTCTCCTCCCTGCACCATTTTGTCAAATGAGCCATTAAAATGACATGCAAGAGCTTCAAGTTAGAATTACTCTAAATTATGCATTTCCTTTGATGCTACCCTGCTCAGCTGCCTGGGAGATATGAGCTTGATATCACATCCCAATCTCATATTCCTTCCCATTTAAACAGAAAACCCATGAATAGTAACTAGTAATTAATAACCTTCTCCAACTTGTCATTTCCCTCAGTCCCTAAGAGAGATATTGCTTCCCCCATCAACACAATAGAAAGTGTGAGGAAATGACAATACAGTTGTTGATTGTATTATCTTTTCTGTGGTGTTCCTTAATAGCAAGTTATTGCTTGAAGTCTAAGAAAAACCTCTGACCACAAAGTGAGTTAATGTGTCCTCCCCACTCCCTTGTTAGGAACCCCACTGGGTCCTCCCCACTGCCTTGTTAGGAACCCCACTGGGTCTGAAGACCTATTATAGGAGAAAACTACTTATTTCTCCCAAAGGAAGCAGGTTTTGTGGGCCATTTATAAGAATGAGAGACAAGGTTTTGATCTGCTTCATTCTTAAGTTCTAATATTAGATATTGATCCTCAGTGCCAATGACTGTGGTATCCTACAACTATGCAACTAGGTCATCATGGGAGAAACTGTGTTTCAGAATATAAAACAGACCAGAATAGACCAAACACTTCCTGTCCCTCTGGAATGATATCATAACTGCAAATATGCTACTGCCTGCCCTTCTTCTCTGTAGACCACCAAATCCAAAGGAAAGCTTGAATTTGTATTGCTACTTCACTACCAAATACCTCGTGACATTGAATGATTATTCTTCACAAATAGATGCAAGCGTATTTGAATGCTGGAAAATTATTGTGGCTTTTTTAAAAGGAAAAAAAAATGCCAGTTTGTTGTACATATTTATAGAGATTGTTAAATAAATTAGTTTTATATGCAAATATTTATTGATGTGTATGCAGATTGTACAATGCTGATTTATGTTATCATCGAGATAATTATTTTTGCATTGCCTGCCCCACAACTGATTTTTCAACAAATTTCTATGCTGATTGTTTTGAGCCATATACTACTGGGATTCCATATGTGTACAGTAGTCTGCCAATGCACAATTAATTGCAGATTTTGGAATGTAATAAGTGCATTGTGAAATTACAGGAAATATGTAGAGGAAAAAGAGCCACACATTGATTAGATAATCAATATTATATATATTATGTATATTATAATTATTATATAATATTGGAACTTAAGAATGAAGCAGATCAAAACCCAGTGGGGTTCCTAACAAGGCAGTGGGGAGGACACATTAACTCACTGTGTGGTCAGAGGTTTTTCTTAGACTTCAAGCAATATATAATATATATAATATAATATTATAATCAAGCTGCACCAAGGGAAGTTTAGGCTCGAGGTGAGGAGGAAGCTCTTCACTGAGAGAGTCATTCATCATTGGAATGGGCTGCCCAGGGAGGTGGTGGAGTCACCATCCCTGAAGGTGTTCAAGAGGGGACTGGATGTGGCACTTGGTGCCATGGTCTAGTCATGAGGTCTGTGGTGACAGGTTGGACTCGATGATCTTTAAGGTCTCTTCCAACCTTGGCAATACTGTGATACTGTGATTTGAATATGAAAATACATCACCTTGTGTCACATGTTTTGACCCGTTGTCTATGAATAGAGTATGAGATGAACAGTTAACCTCAAATTTAGCAATAATGCATAGATCTTTGGCAAAAGAATGGGGCAAAGAAGACTGCACCTTTAAGAATTTTTATCACTTCTGTCCTGTTTTTCATTGCAAAGTCTCAGAATGGTTTATGAACATCAATTATATCACACTTTTCTCCTCACCTACTTCAAATGAGTAAACTGAAGTTCAGCGAGATTAAAGGGCTTCTCTATAATAAACCAGCAAATCACTGGAAGAGCTGAAAGCAGAATTCAAGAGTTTGGGTGAGAAGACCACATTATGCAAAAATTTAATTATGAAATTAAAAAAAATTCTTGAGTATCAAGGACGGTGTCCACTATTAGATATACAATTGGATCCAATCTAGTGAAAACAACATTTGCATGCTAGAGGGAACAAAATGTATCTTTGTGACGGAAGCATTCAAAGTATTCAAATCACATTTGAGGCTGTTTTCCATAATAACATGCCTGTTTGTGAAAACAGACTCCTGAAAATTGTTTGTGCATCAAAGAACAAGCAAGAGTATATGAATTCATGTATCCATAGCTCTGTGTGTGTATACCAATACATTTATATTTTTGTATGTACACATAACCAATAAAATCAGGTTATTAAAGCTACAAATACAGGAAGAACAATGAGGCTGAAAAGGTTACCAGACAATGACATTTTTAATTCAAAACTACACAAAATCAACAGGGCAAATTTAATCCAGCTGTAATCCTGACCGTGAACCAGAGACAGAAAACAATAAATTGCATTATTTCATCTGAAAACTTATTTCAGTTTTCAGACATACGAGCAGTTGTTTTGTAATATCTGCAATTTCTTTTCAGAAAGAGAATTAGTTCTGCAAGTAAGGGCAAGTAATGGGATATATTTAAGATGTTTATTTGGTTTTGTACTGACAACAGCAAGATCCACTGAAACCTTTGATGAACTTCAAACTAAGATTTCAGCATTTCACAAAGCTTGTGATGTTTTTGTTCTTGGAGATTTATGTGGCTATATTGTATCTGGCACTAGCTGGCAAACAACTAACAACATAGCACAGTGGTGACTGCATGATGCTGTCTCTGTTCTCACTGTGAGCCGATCAAAGGTTCCTATTTTAAGTATCGTTAACAAATTGCTCTACTGGTGGAAAAATCTACTAAACTTGTCACACACTGACAACAATGGAAATAATATTCATCAAGAAATGTTTCAGTCTATTTGTTTTGGAATGTTGTCTGAGAAGATGTGTAAAGCAGACGTCTTGGTAATTGTATGGACTTATCTCATCAAGGCCTCCGAGTCAGCTCAGCACCCAATTGTCAACGGACTTAGCTGCAGATACTGAGTAAGGATGTCAATGTGTGTTATACTGCAATTTCCCTTACACCTTGTCATTTCTGTCTTTCACACATTTTGCTTGTTTCATATCTCAGTAAAATTTTAGCTTCCCAGGCAACTGCTGCAATATGGCTGGCACCTTCACCCTGATCACACCACAGTCAATGAAAAGTGTCTCACTGATTTCATCAAGACCTGGATCAGGGGGCTTTCTGTGGAACAAAGTGCATTCAAGACTGTCTTGTGTAACACTCCCAGTAAATTCCTCTGTCATATTCTTGGTCACATCGGAAGCTTAAGATTCAATTCCTTCTTTCTGGACCCAAACAGCTGAACATGAGCCATTTATGATCCACCTTCAAAACTCAGCAAAAGTCAGTAATCTTACATTATTAGATAGGAGAATGAGCAGCGATGTTGGGGCTTGTTTTAGTTTTGTTTTTCTTTGCTGCTGCCTGCAAGAATTTGTCTATTTAATAAACTACTTAGTAGTTCTTAGCATTATTAGTTATCCAGAGAGAAAGGTTGGTATGTTCAGGGGTCTCCAGTGCCCGTTTTACGACATGAAGCAGGAAATGTATTTATAGATACACACAAATCAATAATATTTCTGTGACAGCCCTTCCATTTGCAAAGGGCAGGGTGGTAACATTCTTTATAAAAAAGTGTTGTGAATTCTCATGCCAAAATTTACTGTTTCTTTTGTTCATGCGGGCGGAATTCAACTCATTGAACCTTCAGTCATCATCATCTGCATCTGGGTCGAGGCAATCCTGGGCACAAACACAGGCTGGGAAGTGACTAGCTGAAGAGCAGCCCTGAGGAGAGAGACTTGGGGGTGCTGGTGGATGAGAAGCTCAACATGAGCTCTCAGTGTGCACTTGCAGCCCAGAAGGCCAATCAGATCCTGGGCTGAATCAAGAGAAGTGTGGCCAGCAGGTCAAGGGAGGTGATTCTCCACCTCTACTCAGCTCTGCTGAGACCCCACTTTGGAGTACGGCACCCAGATCTGGAGTCCCTATTACAAGAGGGATATGGACATGCTGGAAGGTGTCCAGAGAAGGGCCATGAGGATGATCAGAGGGCTGGAACACCTCTCCTATGAGGACAGACTGAAAGACTTGGGGCTGTTCAGTCTGGAGAAGAGAAGGCTCTGAGGTGACCTCATTGTGGCCTTCCAGTATCTGAAGGGGGCCTCCAAGAAGGCTGGGGAGGGACTTCTTAGGACATCAGGTAGTGATAGGACTAGGGGGAATGGAATGAAGCTGGAGGTGGGGAGATTCAGGCTAGAGGTGAGGAGGAAGTTCTTGACCATGAGAGTGGTGAAGCCCTGGAATGGGTTGTCCAGGGAGGTGGTTGAGGCCCCGTCCCTGGAAGTGTTTAAGACTAGGCTGGATGAGGCTCTGGCCAGCCTGATCTAGTGTGAGGTGTCCCTGCCCATGGCAGGGGGCTTGGAACTAGATGATCCTTGTGGTGCCTTCCAGCCCTGACTGATACTATGATAGAGCTTAGTCACATCACCTAGGTTTTATCCATAGCCATGAAAAGAAAAGCAATGCATTCAATGCTAAAACAAGCAATTCAAGTAAATGGAATGACTCACCCTCTAATGAACCTTGTCTCTCTGCATTAATTATAGTACCTAAATAATTAATTTAGGCTAGACACATAGTTTCTCTGTCCCACTATTAATTTTTAATTCAAAAGATAACTAGGACAGACTTCAGTAAATGTGTGAATGCATTAATTTATGTCTATGAATAAAATATACACAAACATAAAATACGTAATGCATACACACATGCATAGATGTGAAAGTACACATAAATGCACACACACACATATATATATATATATATATAAAGATGTACACTCATCTTTACTTTCAAATTTATATTAGTTTTGTACCAGAAAATTATTTCATGCAGAGATGTTTTGATTTTCGGATTTGTATTTGAGATGGATTTGAAGCCAGTATACCAAAACAGTTGCTGAGACACTGCAGTTAAAATCTCTCCCAAATATATTTAAATTCAAAGAGCCTTGCATCTTTTTCTCTTTTTTTTTGGCTTGTATTTTTCCTCTAGATAAATGCTAACTTTTGACGAGATTATTATCATTACCAGTAATTGTTAACAATAATATTGTTAATACTAATTAGCAAGAATGCTCCTACACCCAGAGTAAAAATAAGCACAGCTGAAAAATACAGGCAAGGTGCTTGTTAGGAAACTGATCAAACAAGCTTAATTATGACCCCCAGATAAAGGGACTGCCATTAAGCCATTAAATTATCACAGATAAGACAGACTCTTAGTCACTGTCTGAGGATAAATCACAGCTAACAACAGCAAGGAAATCAGATTTCAACTGCTAATCCTTTTGAGGTTAGTGACAAGCACCATTTCCCCTACTGTTTTGCATCTATTTATATTGCACTCCGAACCCCCCAAATGGCCTCTGCTTATCTGCAGCTCTAGATAATTTATGCCTATTGGTGTGTCACCTCACAGCAGAGGCTGTTATCAGCAAAGAGGACTTTTAGGAAATCTGATTCCTTGAAATGCTAATCCTCTGGAGATTACTGCACATAAACAGGTTTTCAGCCATGATTTACTTTTGTTTATTGGTATCAGAGATTAGCACTTTACAATTGCCATTTCAGACATCTGCTGGGTTTGAGAAAAAGGTGATCATTTTAACATATGAAGCTGGCCTGAGTCTAGCAGTCAAAAGGCAAGATAATTTTTTTATTTATATACCATCTCTTAAAAAGATTTGTAAATATTTTTACTACATGAAAGCCTGATCTTAAATGCCTCATTTCTTAAAGTCTAATCCAGAGAAGCATGTACATTTCCATGTCATTTTAATCCTGTGGGTGATCATAGTAACTTTGATGGGATATTCTTGTACTAAGATTCTAGGTGTGCCTAAGAGCTTTGCTGGATCAGGCCTCAGCAGTGTGATGCTCTGTGGTTTCATCCAGCTGTGATTGGTACTTTCTGTGCTGAAGTGGTCACTGATGAGAAAGAACATATGATCAGGAATTTTATTAAAAAGCTTTTTTCCTATCTTAATGCCTGTGAACTGCTGAGAAGTCTTTTAGCATTTGGGTGGCAGTTAGATGTCGTGCTTCTTAGTGCTACAGACTATTCCTAAATGAAAACCTACAAAAAACCAAATTCAAACATGCCTATTAGTAGCATAATGAAATCTTGAACAGTAGGCACATAATGCTGCTGAAAATAAGTGGACTAAACACATAGTTCAGTATCCAATTTCTTTTTTTCTTGTACTCGGGTTCAATAGTCACACTGGATGAGATCACACCGAGTGACATGACTGATTGCTAATTATCCAAACATTCTGATGGTAGCTGTTGGTGGCAGCTACTGAGATACAGTACTATGTGTCAGAGAGATAAGGAGAGGAAAGAAATTAAGTTGACCTTGAGATTTCATTACATTTAATGTCATCTAATAGCACCTGATATTTTTAATCCTGGTTAGATTGTCCTTACCAAATCCATTCCCACTGGCAATCATGATGGAAAAAAGAGAAAGAAAAACAGAAACAAAACAAGGAGAAATTAAAAAGAAGAAAAAGGGAAAGAAAATGAAAAAAACAACAAAAAAAGGTTAAAAAGGAAAAAGAAAAAGAAAAAGAAAAAGAAAAAGAAAAAGAAAGAAAAAGAGAAAAAAAGAGAAAAAGAGAAAAAGAAAAGAAAAGAAAAAAAAGGAAAAGGAAAAAAAGGAAAAGGAAAAGGAAAAGGAAAAAGGAAAAGGAAAAGGAAAAGAAAAGGAAAAGGAAAGGAAAAGGAAAAGGAAAAGGAAAAGGAAAAGGAAAAGGAAAAGAAGAAAAAAAAAGATAAAAGGAAAAGATGAGTTTCATAACTTCTGTACTGCTGTCTCTCTTACATATAAGAATGTATATGAAGGCAGCCTGGAGGGAAGGAAATGGGGAAAGTAATGCCCCCTGTTTTTAAAGGGATACTTCCATTACTTTAAAGTACACATTATATAATTTTGAGGCTTTTTCCTGGATCCCTTGGGGGAATGCTGTTAGCCAGCAATTCTGTTAATCTTCTCCAAAAGCACAGGAGTGAGTGAGTGGAAAATAAATATGTTCTCTAAATAAAAGCAAAGGATGGATGCCACCATCTGAACATGAGGAGGAACTTCCTCACTTTGAGAGTGTTGGAGCACTGCTCAGAAAGGTGGTGGAATCTTCACCTTTGATGTCCCACCTGGATGCTGTTCTGTGCAGCCTGTTCTGGGTAAACCTACTCTGGCAAGTGGGTTAGACTAGATGATCTCCAGAGGTCCCTTCCAACCTCTATCATTCTGTGATTCTGTGACACACAGGCAAGCAAGAAGACAGATTACACCTGGGTTTCTTTGTGCTGGATTTCAGAAAGTTACATTTTTATAGACATGAAGGTTTCTATGCAATTTCAATTCATCTGTCTTGTAAAGGCAACAATAAATCATGTCCCTAAGAGACAGGTCCACATGCTGCTTGAACACCTCCAAGGTTGGTGACTCCACCACTGCCTTGGGCAGACCATTCCAATATTTGATAACTCTTTCTGTGGATAAATAGTTCCTAATATCCATCCTGAAACTCCCCTGGTGCAGCTTGTAACCATTTCTTCTAGTCATGTGGCTTGTCACTAAAGAGAAAAGACTGCCCACTCCTTTCTCGAACCTCCCTTCGGGTGGTTGTAGAGAGTGACAAGGTCTCCCTTCATCTTCCTCTCCTCTAGGCTGAGCAACTCCAGCTCCCTCCGACAATCCTTGTAGGTCATATGGTCCAGGACATTCACAAGCCTTGTTGCCCTTCTCTGGACATGCTGCAGCACTTCAACATCCTTCCTATAGTGAGGCACCCAGAACTGAACACAATACTCAAGATGTGGCCTCAGCAGTGCTGAGTACAGTGGGATGGTCACCTCCCTGTTCCTGCTGGCCACAGTGTTTCTAATACAAGCCAGGATGCCACTGGCTTTCTTGGCCACCTGGGCACACTGCTAACTCATACTCAGTCAACTATCAACCAATACCCCCAGGTCCCTCTCCAAGTCACAGATTTCCAACCACACATCCCTGAGTCTGTAGCTTACCATGGAGGTGTTGTGACCCAGATGCAGGACCTGGCACTTGGCCTTATTGAAGTTTATAACCTGTCCAGATCCTGCTGCAAAGATTCCCTACCCTCTAGCAGATTCCCTACCCTCTAGCAGATTGACTTAGCCACCCAGCTTGTTGTTGTCTGCAGCCTTACTGAGGGTGCACTCAATCTCCTCATCCATATCATCAATAAAGATATTCAAGAGGACAGACCTCAGTATTGAACCCTGGGGGATGTCACTAGTGACAGGGCGCCAGCCAGACTTAACTCCGTTCACCACCACCCTTTGGGCCTGGCCATCCAGCCAGTTTTATCCAGTGCAGAGTGCTTTTCATAAACCCATGCTGACTGGGCTTGATGGTCTGGTCATCTTGTAAATGCCTTGCGATGACACTCAGGATGACCTAGTCCATAACCATCCCTGGCTCTGAGGTCAGGCTGGTAGGCTTGTAGTTCCCTGGATCACCCTTTTGGCCCTTCTTGTAGATGGGCATCACATTTTACAATACAATACAATACAGTACAATACACCAGGTTGGAAGAGACCTTCAAGATCAATGCATCCAACCTATCAACCAATCCAACCCACCTAAACAACTAAACCATGGCACCAAGCACCCCATCAAGTCTCCTCCTGAACACCTCCACCACCTCCACGGGCAGTCGATTCCAATGGGCAATCACTCTCTCTGTATAGAAATTCTTCCTAACATCCAGCCTAAACCTCCCCTGGCGCAGCCTGAGACTGTGTCCTCTTGTTCTGGTACTGGCTTTTTGTAGCCTCCAGTCATCTGGGACCTCCCCAGTTAGCCAGGACTGTTGACAAATAATGGTGAGTAGCTTGGTGAATAATAGAAAATGGTTTGAGTGAATATTAGTGTACTGTACTAGCTTTTGCCTTAAACTGATTCATCTACAAAAGTGTGTTCTTTTCTTTTGCTGTGAGCCTTGCATATTGTTCCTATGTTATGCTTCAACTGTTTTCAACAGATGTTGGAAAAAACTGCAGCATTAAATTTAGGAAGGCATGTGTTTCACATATTTTTACAAATTGGCAAATTCTTGATATTATAAATTACAGTTACATGTTGTAGATCTTAAATTACATTTAAAAGAAATTCTGCTGGTTCTAGTTACTGAGATATAATCTTGAATTGGTGTTATTGTTCTGGATTGTCGAGTATTAGGGGGTAGAGAGGGTTTGAAATGCTCTGTTACAGTGAGGTTTGAAGTACTCTTGTCCAAACTAGCATCAGTTATTGCTGACAACAGTGAATTTCCTTTTAGGTTTCACTTAGCTGAAATATTTAATGAAGCATATAACCAACCATTTGAATTTATTAGAAAACCTGCCTTCAGACTGACCATCTCAATTTGCTTTGCTTGATACTTCAACTTTAATATGAATTTCTGTCCACTGGTTAAAATTTCATTTGCAATATTAGAGTGGAGAGACTTCCTATCGGCATCTACACCAATTCAGACATTGTGGATATCAAGCAGGAGGAGCTGGAAGGTGTTGTGCAGCAGGGAAACAATGATATAGTCACCATCATGGAAACATGGTGCAATGTCTCACACAACTGTGTGCTGCAATGGTTGGCTATAAACTTTCTAGAAGGGATAAACAAGGAAGTTGAGGTGGTGGGGTGGCCCTGTATGTCAAGGAGTGGTTTATGACTGTGTAGAGCTTAAAGATTGTGACAAAAAGGTTGAGTGTTTATGGGTAAGAAGGCATACAAGGCAGATATCATGGTAAGAGTCCATTATAGACCACCCAACCAGGAATAAGAGGCAGAGGAATTATTCTATAATCAGCTAATCACTACCATCACTACCCCCTGCTCTCATGGCAGACTTCAACTTATGTCTGCTGGAAATACAATGGTATGCAGCAGGAAAACAAGGTAGAGAAGAAAGAGTCTAAGATGTTCCTGGAATGTGTGGAAGATAACTTTGTGGCACAGCTGATGAGTGAGTGGGAGTGAGCTGATGAGGTGAGCCACTGGACCTGTTGTTTGTGAATAGAGAAGGACTTGTGGGTGGTGTAACAGCTGGAGGCCATCTTGGGCATAATAATCATAAAATGATAGAGTTTTCAATTATCAGAGAAGGAAAGAGGGGTGTCAGCAGAACTGCTACCTTAGACTTCTGGAAGTCAGCCTTTGACCTGTTTAAGACACTGTTTGACAGAGTGCATTGGGAAGCAGTTCTGAAGTACAAAGGAGCCCAGGAGGGCAGAGCATTTTTCAAGAAAAAATTCTTAAAGGTGCAGGCTGTCACCATGAGCTGAAAGATGAGCAGTAAGGAAGAAGACAGACCTGGCTGAACAGAGAGCTTTGGCTAGAGATCAGGTAAAAAAACAAGTCTATGGCCTATGGAAGATGAGGCAGGCTATACAGGGAGAAAATTATGAGGGCCAAAGCCCAGGTAGAACTTAATCTGGATACTGCTGAAGAAAACAATAAAAAAGTGTTTCTATAAATACATTTGCATCAGAAGAAGGGCTAAGGTGAATCTCCATCCTTTATTGGGAAACACAGTGACAAAAGATGAGGAAAAGGCTGATGCTTAATGCCATCTCTACTCAGTCTTTTGACAGTAAAACCAGTTGTTCTCTGAGTATCTAGCCCCCTGAGCTGAAAGACAGGGACAGGAAGAAGAATGAAGCTCTCATAATCCAAGAGGGAAGGGTCAGTGAACTTCTGCATCACTTAGATACACACAAGTCTATGGGGCCAAATGAAATCTACCCGAGGGTACTGAGGAAGATGGCAGGAGTGCTCACCACGCCACTTGCAATCGTTTATCAGCAGTCTTACCTAAATAGATTGGTCCCAGATGAATGGAGATTGACATACTTGATATTCATCTACAAGGAGAGGATCTGGGGAGCTACAGACATGGCAGTCTGACCTTAATGCCAGGAAAGGTCATGGAGCAGACCATCTTGAGTGCCATCCTGCAGCATGTTGAGAATAACCAAGTGATCAGGCCCAGTCAGCATGGGTGATCTCCTTTTAAGACAAGATGACCTGCTTAGTAGACAAGGGAAAGGCTGTGCATGTTATCTGCTTGGACTTAGGTAAAGTGTTTGACACTATTTTACCCAGCATTTTACCCAGCATTCATCTGGAGAAACTGGCTGCTCAAGGTTTGGATGGACATACTCTCGCTGGGTGAAAAACTGGCTGGCCAGCCAGACTCAGAGAGTTGTGCTAAACACAGTTGTATCCAGTTGGTGGCTGGGCTCAAGTAGTGTTCCCCAGGGCATAATATTGGGACCTATTCTGTTTAGCATCTTTATCAGTGATCTGGACAAGGGGATTAAGTATGCCCTCAGTAAGTTTGTTGCAGATGACATTAAGTTGGGAAGGAGAGTTGGTCTGCTGGAGGGTTAGGAAGCTCTACAGAGGGTTCTGGACAGGCTGGATTGATGGGCCAAAGCTGATGATGTGAGGTTCAGCAAGTACAAGTGTCGAGTCCTCCATATGAATCATAACAATCCCATGCAATGCTACAGGCTTTGAGAAGAGTGGCTGGAAAGCTACCAACCAGAGAACGACCTGAGGGTATTGATTGACAGCTGGCTGAACTTGAGCCAGCAGTGTGCTCAGGTAGTCAAGAAAGCCAGTAGTATCCTGGTTGGTACCAGAAATAATGTGGCCAGTAGGAACAGGGAAGTGATTGTCCCCCTGTACCTGGCACTGATGAGATTGTGTCTCTAATATCACGTGCAGTTTTGAGCCCCTCACTACAAGACATTGGGCTGCTGGAGTGTGTCCAAAGAAGGGCAATGAAGCTGGCAAAGCATCTGGAGAACAGGTCTCATGAGGAGCAGCTAGGGGAACTGGGATTGTTTAGCTTGGAGAAAAGGATGCTCAAGGAAGACCTTATCACTCACTACAACTGCTTGAAAGGTGGTTGTATCAAGGTGGGTGTTGATCTGTCTTTCCAGGTGAAAAATGATTGGACAAGAGGGAATAGTCTCAGCTTGCTCTGGAGTAGGTTTAGATTGGGCATTAGGAACAATTTCTTCACTGAAAGGGTTACCAAGCATTGGAACAGGCTACCCAGGGAACTGCTTGAGTCACCATCCCCAGAATTATTTAAAAGATGCAGATGTGGTGCTGAGACACGGGGCTGAGTGGTGGATTTGGCAGTGTGAGGTCAATGGCTGGGTGTGATGATCTGAGACACCTCTTCCAACCTAAACAATTCTATGATTCTGTAACTGTATTCTGTGAAAGTGCAGACATCTGTGTGTACATTTATAAGAGCAAGCTTGAGCATAAAATAAATCAAGGCTCTATATAAAAGTCACCAACTTAGGCGGTTCCTCTTATTTTAAAACATCTTTTGTATTTCTGAGGATTGTAACAAACTGAGAATTCCTGTGATTTAGAGATTTGGACATCATTACTTACAAAGTCAGATACCCAAAAGTGGTTTCAAGTTGAGTTTCCAAACTTTTGGAAACCTGAATGCAAAGTTATGTTACAGAAAAAATTTTGCTTTTACAGAACTTGAAAAGATGATTTTATTCATTTTATGTTTTTATTCACCCTAAAGAATCAATAATTTTTCACATCCTAAATTCTGAGGGTTTGGATAAGAACAAAAGATTGAACCACATCCATCTTTCAAGAATATTAATTATAGTTTACATTCAAAGCACAACTGAAAAAACCATAAAAGTCTTGAGTAAACTTGAGGCAACGAAACTAAATGATGCAAGAACAAGTCCAAGTGAATGTAAAAGAAGAATGCACTGAATAAAAAGAGTGTGCACATCCAGACTTTGATCCCAGCCTACAGAGAAAGAAAATACCTAGAAAGGTCTAGTAAAATGGGCTGTGGACAAGGAGTGAGTGAGACTTCTTAAAGGACCTGGTGTGAATAGACAGCTGCAGAACTGGCAGAAAAGTTCATCAACATAAAGTTATTACTTAGAATTTTTTAAGCAGGTTTAAAGCCTTTCTGCCAGTTCCTTTCTTTGTGTCTCTTAGTATATTAGATCTCCTAGAAATAGCTTTACTGTTATTTGGCATTGGTGTGTAAGAATTCACCTTCTTTGCCATTTTGGCATTGTGTATCAAAAGAGCCCATTACATACCAGAAAATGCCACCTGACCTGGGATTTGTTTTGAATTTTCCTCTAATCCCAGATTTCTGTTCAGTCTCCTTTATTTTATTGCTGCCTGCCATTGTTGCTCAATAAATATCTGTCAATTACATAATAGAACCCACTAAAGTTAAGACCAGCAACACCAAGAAAATACTGTAGCAGTGGAGAGACTGGTCCAGCATATATGTTGAATAAACTGAGAAAGTAAGAATTTAATTATAAATGTGGTAATAGCCTATATCAGTATAGATATTTAGACATAGAAGTAGAGGAAAAAAGTCATTCAGGGCTTACTCATTTTTAAAACATTGCATAGCAGTTTGATTTGGTAGTTTGTGGAGTCTCTTAATTTTTGGCTTATTAGCTCCCAAGGTTCAGAGAAAGATTTACAAGCATCTGCACTGTAATGAAACATATGGAAATTCATAACACTTTCTCTAGGAACATCACAAATCTCCTCTGACAGCTACTTCTCTTTTGTGGCTGGCCAGCCCAGTATAGCTATAGCTTTTGAAAGAATTACTTTTATAACCATAGAAAAATAACCATAGCACGATATATTTCTGGGTGTTTGGTTATTTTGGGTGTTGTGGGTTTTTTCTGTTTGTTTGTTTGTTTGGTTGGTTGGTTGGTTTTTTTATGTAGGCAATTAGAGATTGTTCAAAAAACCAAACAAATAAAATAGACTCTCATTCCTCCTCCCAAATATCCAAGATGCAGCTCAAATTGAAAAACTCTAAATGTCAGTCATCACCCACTTATATCCCCCACTTATTTCCCCCACTTTGTAAAATTTCCTAATATCTAAGGGTATCCTAATAACTCAGAGGGTAAACTCATCTACAGTCTACAACTGCATACTCTCAGTATACACATAAAGTAACATGGGTCATGGCATAATCCTATTGCAGACAGAGAACAGGTTTTGGAGTATTACTAAAATGCCATTTCAGTGAAGTGAAGATAGGGGACAAACAGAAGTGAGTCCTTTTGACAAAAGCAAGTTTAACAGATTTGCTAAATCAGAGTTAGAACTATTCTCACTGCTTTCACTGATATTGTAACAGATCCCAGCTTAGACCTGCAATGAAACAGAAGTGGCTCTATGCAGCTCTGGGTTATCACATTGATGTGGTAGTTCCCCAAAGTCCACTTAGTTATTGCCTAACCCTGTAAGTTCAATATTTACTGGGACCAAAAGAAAGAGAGGGTTTGGCACCTCGGCATTGTAGTTTGAGGCTAGAACTCACTGTGGGAAATAGTTGGATAAACAAGAGGTACAGCTACTGTGGGAGAGACGCTGCAAGTCTCACCTCTCAACACCCTGTAGTCCCATGTGTAGGGCAGTGTTGAAAAATATACCAATATCAGTACACCATTCACTTGCTTTATTTCCCCCATCAGGCTCTTTCTACAGTTCACTCAGACTATTCCCTGCTCAGTATGCTGCAGTTGGTGGAGGCTGCTGTTAAATACCCAGCTGTCCTCTTTCAGTGTAGAGGGATGCGTCTAATCTGGATTTATAGCTTCTGCAAGGAGGCAGGATATCTAAGGGGCTAAAGGCTATTCCTAAATGCACTTTATGGATCTAGCCCTTAGCAATTTTTCACTCTGAAGATTGTATAACCACTCTGTCAGAACGAGTAGGCAATAAGGCAGACTAAATTCTACTTTTAAGGTTTCCAATTAATAAAATACAAATGACAATAGCTTGGAGCCTCCCTCCCCCATCCTGAAAAAACACAGAAGTGAATTATAGCATCTAGGCATTTAAGTGTGTGCAAAGATTCCTGGACTGAGGCATAAACTAAAACAAAGGATTTAAGCAAAAGTACTTTTATTTTTAATAAAGGGAAACGTGATATCTAAGAACTGTCAGATGAGAAAGTTTGATACAAAATGATTTTTAAAAGTTAAACCAGAAGCTGCCTGTAAGGAGCTGCAAAATAATGTCACAATTTTGAATGCCACTGGCCATAAAGTGGTGATAAAATTTGATAAAGCAAAAAGAAATGCACCAGGGAAAAATAAGCCTAACTGTACATACACAGGCAGGTACTACAAATCAACTATTGCTTGAGAAGAAAATAATAGTGTCTTAATATCAGAAAGCTTTCTGGATACATCAAGTCAAGCACTCAGTATCAAGTGAAAATGTGAAACAGGGTACTTGGATGATTAAGAAAGAAACTTTAAACAAAAAAAAGAAAACATATATATATATATATCACTGTATAAATACACTGTATCGCTATATCACTGTATAAATACATCGTACACTCTTATGTTGAATAATTCATGCAGCCCTGGTCATTCTACTTCAGAAGAAAGAAGGACAAGACAGAAAGAGAAAGAGAGACAGAAGGAGGAAGTAAATTCACAGGATCTAGGACAAATTCAGACTATTAAACATAGTGCACCCTCTGATTTAGGAAGCATTTGAACTGTACATATTGGATACAGAGCCCTGAAGGTGTTTGGATATCAGCCAGGTGTCTCTAATCTGCAGGGTACAGTGGAGGCCCCATGACAAGACTGTACCCTTCCCAAAGCAGGACGCCTGCCAGGTACACAGGGCTACATGGACTTGTGTTAGTGCAGCTCTCATAATTTTGTGCACAACCAAGTGTCTTCTTGGAAAAGCCGATAGACAACAATAGGAAAGGATTGGAGGAAAAATATAGGCAAGGTTATAAAACAAAAAGAAAACAAATGAAACCATGCTGTCCTTTAATCTCAGAACACATTATAATACTCATTTTGTTTCCCCCCGGCTTTTTTCCTTTAGCATCACAAGGCTACTGAGGTAGCTGGTATTAAATCCTTTCCCAAATCATACATCCAGTTCAGTGTCTGAACTCAGAAGGTAGGTCAGACTGTAGCATTCAGAGGTTATGCCACCTTTTCCAACAGAATTTGTCTGGGTTTTTTGGTAGCAGAGGATATGAAGGTAGGACCTTCCTCAGGGCCAAAAGATAGTTACGCACATCTTCCATATCTGCTATCGCATCAGAAGCAGAGGCAACATTTTGCAAGATCAGTCTTGATATTGCTTTATGCTGACTTATTGCAAAAAGTTTTACTCAACTGAGTTAATGAGCTTCTTTCAAACATGTAAGAATGTTATGCAAAAGAATCTGCATTATGTTGACATACTATGACATTTCTTTGCAATCTCTTTTTTTAATAAGATGTGTACTATTATAAAACTTTGAGCTACATTTGATTGTAAGAGGAATTTAAGCAGCGTAGAATTTATAAGGGTGATACCATGGCTTCATGATTTAAATGCAGTGTTATTTCAATAATAGTGGAGAAATGTTCCTAAAGTGGGCCTGATTCTTCAGTTGCTGCTGAGCATTCATTGGGTTAAGTCTCCATACTAGGTATGTTCTTCAGTAACTAAGTTTCTACATTGACAGATTTGGTCCTGTAAACCTCATTGCTAAAACGGTACCCTGAGGTGACATTCATTAACTCAAGTAAAGTTCAAATTGAATAGTAACAAAATACAACAACAAAAAAAACCCCAGCTTGACCACTGCTGCCAATTGAGAATCCATTAAGCCACCATTCACTAAAATCTTAAAGCAAATGACAGACAAACCCAACCAGTTAAGGATTTTTGGTAATACTTCGGCTACGACTTTCAATTGTCTCCTTCTCACCTAGACGAATTATTTGAACCCTATCCAGAGTCATCAAGATATTCTTAGACGAGGTCATTGTCTCCACCAGACAACACTTAAATCATTCCACTCCTAGAAGAGACTAAAAATGGGCATCATATTGATAAGGTGTCACAACAACCAACTTGATATCACTCTGGTGTACATTCAAGATCAATGACTCATGCAAAGCTGTGTTATCCTGAAGGAGAAGAAAAAAAATTATCCATCGCTTTCCTCTACAACTTAGAAGAAAAAAGTACAACAGGTGAGCACCTATAGTACCCTAAACATCAATACTTTGCAGTCAGAAGTATCAAGCAAAAAGTGTCTATATAAGCCAGAATAATAGAATGCTCCATAACCACCAGCAGTCTCTCAACTGTCATACCAGTACATCTGCCAAGCTACAACTACGTCTAAAAACAGTTTCACTGGAGATAGAAAGATTTGAGCCTTTCCAGTGTGCTTTCTGATAAACTTTCCCAGGCAAAATGGAAGAGCTGTGAGGAAGATTTAAATGGACACATAGTCTGCAGCAAAAAAGTGGCTTCCTGTAAGCAGATCTAGTTAATAATTCTTCAAAGAGTTGGCAAAATGCCTTTTCTCAGGGAGACACAGAAACTTGTTTTGGTCTTTGTGGCCTAATCATTAGACATGGTTGATCACCAAAGCAGAGGAGAAGGAAGTGAGGAAGAGATTAGACTGGCCAGTTTGCAGCTTTCTTAGTCCTGAAGAAGTCTTACCTTGGAAATCAGGAGATTTTAAAATGTCTGGCATTGAAAATGGCAATTTTTCAGTTTTATTCTTAAAACACCACCGATTTCTAGGACACCACCCCCCACAACAAAACAAAACAAAATGCCAATCCAACATAACTAAAATACTTCTCAATTTTATCAGAAAATTTCATGAAACATTTTTTTTTCCAATGAGAAAAAATTTGACTAGTATTTTTCTTTAATATCAAAATTATTATTTTCAGCTTTAAAAGAAATTGATCAACTATTTTTCTTTCCTGTTCATTCACTGTAAATGTTATAATTTCTGCTTCTTTCTGATCTAGAATGAAAGGACATTTTAAAGTGTCCTGGATTGGCTGGAGTATTATAATTTTGCTGAGTATTTCTCAGCAAGACCTATTTGTAAATAGTGGCAAAGACTCCCATTGATTGGTCTGCATGAAAAAGGCTAACAGGATGCTTTCTGCCATTTGCTACCAGCAGCAGCATCAGTAGGAGTAAATCTGTATTATCCCAATTTAAACTTCTTCCCCAGCAGGTTCTTTGGAAATATTTGATTTAGGTGCTTCTCCTTCTCCTTTGCTCTTCTGTATACATATTTTGTGTTTAAGAGGAGAGCTAGAAAGAAGATGGGGAAGCAGGGTTATATTAGTGTGAGGAGCTTCCAGGGCAGGCTTCCAGGGCAGCTTTGCTGGCTCTTCTCTCCCTAGCAGCATCACCATGTCCTGCTTCGCCATCCTCCTGAAATCATCATGCTCTTCAGATGTGGTCTTTCACTCTTGGCATTAGTTATAATCCTCAGTTTGTCAGGTGTGTGTTCTGGCCTCTCCCATACACCTCTGTTTACTCTTCCTCCTGTTGCCAGTCTGTTCCTCCCTTCTTCTCCATTCCTTTCCACGCTTCTTTTCTACATTTCCATTCTCTAATCCCAACTACAGTCCTTATGAGCGTTAAAAAAATGCCTCATAGCGTTCACTGTGCCTCCAAACCAATCTCATGATCTTATGGTTATAACTCTTGTTTTGCTTCCCCTTTCTGCTTCCTTTTTCTCCTGCCATTATGCCATTTTTATTCAGGCTGTCATCTCTTCTGGAAAGGGATTTTTCTTGTTCTCTGTTTTGCAAAGCACCTGGCATGTTTTTGATTCTGTCAAACAAATAATAACAACAGATATGAAATTTGCAGTGCAGCAGAATCCTGATATCAGGAAGTAATAGAGGCAAATTACACTATCATTGTCATTGCCATGTATACACCACTACTTTAAAAAAAAATCTCATTGACTATCTAGTTAAACATCAATAAACCCAAAGATACCCAGGTAAACACCTCTAACACGAAGCAAAGGTAGTTGTGTCTCACACTGGATCTCAATGAGCCACAGGGTTGTATTTAACAATTTCAGTACTGGAAATAAAGGAAATTAATGAACGAGGTGCAGTTTTCCAGCTGGGTGTTTGGGTGTAAAATTGAGGACTAGGAGAAGATATAGATAACTTTAAAACAGAAGAGCAAGGAAAAGGGTGGAATGGGTGTGCTCAGTTTAAACTATGCTTAATTAAAGAAGCATACACATGGCAGTTATATTCTAGGATGTAAACTAATGTAGTAAACTCTCCTTTATCCTAACTGGTATTACCAGAAGCTGTCAGTATTTCTAAAGAATCTTATAAAACATTATAACTGACTTGTCTCAGTCTTTACATTAAGCACCCCAAGACAGTCTTTATTTTACTCATGTTGCCAAAAAACCTCCAGAAAGAAAAGGAAATAAAAAGATGTGGATTTTACTGTGCATTTAGTGACAGGCTAGTCACATGAAATCACTAAAATAATAACTTTAGGACTAATGGATCCAGGCCAGTAGTGAATAGAAATTATTTCACATGTGATTAGCAACATCTTATCTAAATGATTTGAAAATTCATGAGAGAAATGCAATTTATTACAGACATTGAGACAAGTCAATGTAACACTAGCACTAAAGAAAAATAAACCAGCAGAAGAATACCCTCCTGCCATACCAACCAATATTCTTGCAGCTGATTCCAAAGTAGTATCTGTCATTCCAGAACATGGATTAGATTATTTAACAGTGTGGATCAAAGGGAAGATAGCAATTCAAGAGAAGAGCATTATTAATACATTGTAACATGCCATACATCTCTGTCACCAAACTGGACAAAATGGGAGCAGATGTTTTATGATAAAGTGAGAAGAGGATCTGACAATATTAATAGCCATAATATCCAAGGCTTATTAAAGAAAAAAAAAAACAAAACAAACAAACAAAAAAAACCACCAGAAACAAAAACCAAGCACTAAAAACCTGAAAAGCTAGAGGAAGCAATCTGGAGGGACAGAATGATATTTTCCTGTCTCTTGTGTAGTGTCTTAGGGACTTATTTTACATTAAGGGAAGGTATTAACTAAGCTAAATCTTGCTTCTATTAGTGGGTTTTTTTAATATATACCTGTCCTTTGGAACCCTAGTAATGCAAGGAATGCATGAGAAAAGAATGCAGCAAAAACCACCTCTGAGGAGAAACTCTTTGCAAAAGAAAGACTTTTATTGACCCTGATAGTGTCTTTTTGCTGTTTTGAAGGCAAGTAAGTCTTTGAATTAGTAAAAATGATTGACGCGAATTTATTCACAGCTAAAGGGAAATGGTAGTCACAAACAGCACTTAGATGCATAGGTATTGAAAACCTCAGGTTACATTTATATTGGTTCTTTCTCTACTGAGATTTTTGGTCAGCACCAGCACAAAAGGTCTCCAGATCAAGAGATTCACGAGATAGTGTACATACACTCTGGACCGTGGCATGGCTTGACTCTGAACTGCACCTAGTTCTCACGGCCAAGTACTGGTTTCACCAGAGCAAAGATTAAGTGCAGGCTAAAAAGTATGAAACATCAATAAATGGGAGATGAAGATCTCTGTGTGACATATAGCAAACTGACTTAATAATTCCCTTGCATCTGTATGACCTAGCTATTGATTATCATAAGATTCATTACTAGCAGCCCTGCTATCCAATGCCATTCCAGGCCTGAATTAGATACTCTGTCTCTCTGGAATAAGATTGAAAAAATAAAATCATTTGGAGAAACTGAAGACCAGTTAAAGAGAGTGGATAAATTAGATGACAAGCCCTTCTGAGTTGAGGATAGGGCTTCAGTTCTCAAGGGATCCTGGGTATGCCATCATGCGTCCCAGAAGTATATCTGGAGGTGTCCTGAGAAAATTACATTTAGGAA
The DNA here is from genome assembly GCA_015227895.2 of Colaptes auratus. NCBI lineage: Eukaryota > Metazoa > Chordata > Aves > Piciformes > Picidae > Colaptes > Colaptes auratus. Next base: position 48,292,322 of record CM037640.1, on the reverse strand, counting down.
TTCACAGCCCAAAATCTTCTCTGAAAGTAGATGCCTAAATTCACCCTATCAACAGGAAATGTAAAAGAAGGATCAGAGGGATCATGACCATTTTATCTAACAGCTGAGTAATAACAGAATGATGTCGTAAAGTGTGGTGCCTGCAGACCAAGATACTAGCTCCTCTGGGATGTGACAGGCCACTCAACCCTTTCCATGAAAGAAACTCCATTTCATTCAGAGCAGCAGTCTCTTCATTCCTAGAGAAGTGGCTAAACAGGAATATCAGAGTAAGAGGGAGGGGATTTCTGGAAGGGAAAGGGATTTCTGGAAGGGAAAGGGATTTCTGGAAAGGAAAGGTATTTCAGGAAGGGAAGACATTGCACTATGTAGGAAGGAATTTTGGAAGTAATTTGGGATTAGGTTTAGCCTGAGCAACTTTTTTTCCTGGAAAGCAGCTGCAGCTCCATGTGTTGCAATATATGAATACCTAGAGAGTCCTTCTTTTCCAACACAGAGGCTGAAAGTATCATGTTGGCTTTGATATAATACCTTCCTGCCACCCAATGCTTTAGAGTCAGTCTTACTTTTTCTACCCATTTCTAACCCATGAGAATAAGTAGGCCACCCATCAGAACAAAAAAAATGAGGTAAGCCTTCCTGGAACTAGAGTTAAAAGGATGCCAGACAGGTGTTACATTCTTGTCAGCTGTGTATCCTGAACTCTGAGTCTCCATGATTCAGCTGTCAATATGCATGAGGGGAGTCAGTCTACTGGCTTGTTCTGGCCTTTACAATAAACAAGGAGAGAGTCAGCTCAGTACCAGGTGGACATCACCTCTGTAAGGTATCCCCATACTTTCAGCAAACGACTTCTACTAATGTACTTCATATTCATCTTCTTACTAACGGCTACTGACTTTAGATAATGTGAGTTTTGATCACCACAAGGCCTTAAACCCAAACCAAATAACGATGACACAATAGCACTTATGGTCCAAGCACTGCCAATAATAATATTCTGTTTTGCAGAAGTATGCTATGACAGCTCAGGGACAGACATGTATACCAAGCTATGTAGTTTCTGTTTCTCTGGTATCTGAAGTGAAACACCATTAATTTAAACCTTAACATTTAATCTTAAATATCAGGCAACCACTTCTAAAATCATTATGAAATATATAATACCCATTCCTCTAAGATTTTACATTTAATTCATGTTAAAAAAAAAAAAAAAAAGGAGGAAAAAAATAAATTCAACTTCACACAATCCTGTTTCAAAATACAAGCATAAAAATGGTGTTAGCTGCTTTCAAGATATAACTTATATGGATTTTTTTTTTCTTTTCTGTTTTAGATATTTTGCTATACTGACAGCAGGTAATATTTCAGGGCCTATCCTCCCTCTTTTTCAGCAAATAATTCACAAACAGATAACACAGGTAAAGCATTTGTTTCCATATGATTTTTATTAATCCAGGTAAATTAATTTCATAGTATCCATGAGAAATGGATTAATTGATTATGGAAAGTATAAAAATCCCAGAAGGTAGCTCTTTCTTCTTGCTGCCCTGAGATGGTCCCCTTAACCAGGTCTTTTGATTTCTGCCATTTGGGTACCTCTTAGATTGCACTGCCAATAGATATTATTTAAACCATACTCCTATTAGGCTGCACCACTGGAGCTATCAGGCAGTTCAGATGTTAAGCCTGACTTAATTAGTCTTCCTTATTCAACGCCTCAACAACCCCAATGTATACAGTTACAGGGGTTTTGTTTGTTTGTTTATTTTGACCATCACTAATGATTTCTGCACTTCCATATTTGGAGTGATCTCTCTGACCCATAGTTTGCTGGTCCTAGATAGACATTGCATTTGTTGATGCTGCTGGGAAGGATGTTCCTTCCCCGCTGTCATTTTACACCCTGCCCCTAGTGAAGCATGGGTAATGCCAGCTGTGAAGAAACAGAAGAGTAGAGCACAGTGCAAAAACTATTTTCCCTTCTTATGGTTGGCGACATATGTTTCAAACACCAGTGGCACCTTTGCATAAAGAAATAAAGATGGACACCTGCAGAGGGTCTTTGGTGTTGTGATACTCCGTTAACTGTAGCAAGAAAGGTACCATTTGGGAGACCACCCAGTCTTAGGCAAGAAGTTTCATGGGATGGGAGGCAGCTTGTGGATGAGATTTGCAGCAGACAGCACACAATCTATTTGGGATGCTTTTGCCAGCATCAAAAAGGATTTGTTCTTGCACAAGTTCAGGTAACGTAGGCACTGGAACAATTTTTTGTCTTGAAAAAAGCACTACAAAGAAATGCCTGAAAGTGTTGGATTATTTTCTTCCTCTTCCTTGTCCCACTTCCTCCTCCTGGCAGTGGATGAACTGGTGATGAGTGTGTAGGGAAGCTACGTAGCAAGGTGAAACCTTTCTCTGCACAATAGTAATTGATCACTTGTTCATAGTACTGACACCCAGTAATAACCATAAAATCCTCATTAACAATCCTTCTCAGTGTCTTGCTGGCCCAATTTCTTCCTATAGGCACACTGGCATGGATTTGAACCTAACCCTGCCTTGTTATCCAGCAGCCTATGAAGGTACAAATGTTGGCTACTGGGAAAGAAGACACCACTATTTTGTATAGAGTAGTATAAGGGAAGACTTAAGGGCCTAATGAAGTAGAAGAACCATGAGAAAGACTTGGGGTGAAATGGACAGAGAGTAAGGGCTCTGCAGGGCAAAGATCCTGCAAGAGAAACACATAGGCTGCTTAAAGTCACCCACAGATCCAGCATATCTTCTCAGCCCCTCCTTTCCTTCAGAAAGCCCCCTCACTCCACCTTATCTCATTCTTCTGTTATCTTAACCCACCTTACTCTTCCACATGGAAGTACCAGTGCTGCCAAGACTAAGCAATAAATGGTGAAGACTTGGTCTAATTCTGTTACAATTTTTTTCTTTCTTTGTTCTTATGGACTCATAGATTTTCCATTTGTAGTCTAGCCTAAACAACAATGGCAGAGGATATCATCTACCCAGAAAGCTCCATACTTTGGGAGGTGGAGTGAATAACACTGTGAAAGCTGTATACACAGACTTCCCATAAACCCAGCTCTTTCACAATCCTAACCACCACTTACAATCTGTCATTTCTGAGTGGCCTTCTAGAGGTATCTGGATGATTTTACTTAGTTTATTTTGGGGAAATCAGATTTCTCATGCAGTTCGCTATATGCAGCCTCAGTGGGAGAGGATATTTAATTTACGATTATGACTGAAAAGAACACCCTAGAGAGAACTAATCTGAGATTCTTGCACCTGCTTGCTCTTAAACCACACATTCATTCTTGGCATAGGCTAGTTGGTCCCTGAGGAAAGGAAATTGAAACATATTTTCCAGCAGAAGTCTTAAAAATGGGCATTCAGCCCTTCAGGAAGGCAGTGGAAGCTGGCATAGCTAAACAGCTTGAATGATAGTCAAGAAATTGCCTGAGTAATGTTTCAACACATATGAAATGTGAGGGATCAACATGGATACATTCTACCTATCATTCTTGAGTCTTGCCTCTTCAAGCCAGATTTGGTTGTTCTAGTAAAACTAATGGATAACTTTTATTCTCACTGAGATGGCATCTTTGGAACAGGAAGTTTGTTTCCTAATATAAAAGGTAAACTCGTGTTTTCCTGGCAATTATGAGGAAATAATCAGAAAATATTTCTATTGCACTTGGTAGACCTTACAGACTCCTCAGCATTCCTTCTTGTTACAGATAAGGGGTTATAATGTCTCCAGTTTATAAATGACTTGAAATACCCAGAGTCATAGAACTCTTAGTACCAGTAGCACACATGAGCCTTTGGGTATAGCTATGGGCTTAAGCACTGAGTGTGCTTTTCAGTGTTGGTCATATGATTCATCAGGTGATCTCCAAGTTGTAGTTTTTTAATTAGTGGTATTAATTATTATTAGCAGCACAGTTCTACAATTGGTTATCTGGTTCAATTAAATACAGAAGCTTTGGTCCGTGGCTGAATAGATGTTCTGTTCCTGATTTAGCTCTTCTGGCACTAGTCATTATATCTTGTTTTGTCCAAGATTCATTTGGCTGGCTACACAAGTTTTGCATGGCTGTACCACATCTTTTTTTTTTTTCCACAGGCTATCAAGACATCAACTATTTATTGACTTGTGGATCTTTTTTTCTGTGTCTAATTAGACTTTAATTTCACTCAATTTGTATAGTACCAGTGCTAAAACCTGCAATCATTACCCTAGATTTAAAGAAAACTACTCCAAAACCTTCTGAGAGTAAATATCATCAGAGTTCATGTTTTATTTTCAGGCTTTTAATGTAAAATTCTCCTTTCATGTCTCTTTCAAGTCTGCTTGAATGAGCTGTGTATTGCCAGTTGCTTTCCCATCTGTCTCAATTTAGTCTCTTTGACAAATTCCAATCTGGCCTGAGGAAAAATCAGGGTACTGAAACAACTCCACATTAGATTATTAGGTGTAGTTTATTAACAGCATCTCTTTACTTAAACAAAAAATTCTTGACACTTAAGTCCCCTGCCAGCAATGTCTTGCAGAGCCCTATGACTTAGAGCCCTATATTCTAAATGGCTTCACACCCCTTTCTTTCCATTCCTTCCCATCTTCTGCCTTTTCACCAAGTACAAAAGTCAGTGGTTTTTCTCTTTTAACATTTAACCTTTCATGATCTCACTGGACATATCCTGTGTTTGTACAACATATAAACTCCACATGGCTCCTTTCACTTTCTAACTGCCAAACCCTTATCCACCCTGAAAGGGCACTGAGAACTGCATGAAAATTATAGACACACTAATTTTGTCCCTTAGCTTGTTTCAAGAGATTTTCCTCCAAATGCATGTTTTCGTCATCCTGCTACGAAAACCTCACAAAACCAAATTCAGAGAGGATAAAGTCCCATAAATGGAGCTTGCATTCTGCCACTAATCTTTTGTCAGGATATTGTAGATTTTATGCCTATGGCTTAATCACTTGTATTTTTCAAATTCCTGTGTGGAATGTGTTACCAAAATGGTGAACCCGGTCACACATTGGGGTTCACAGGTAATTTACTGGTCTGGGTTTTTCTTTCTTTGTTTACATGTGGGGTTTTTTCCAAGTTATTGTATCCCCTTCTCCCTCCCCCATCCCTCCCCAATCATTTTTTTTTTGCAAGAAAATTTAATTACAGAACTGCTTATTCACAAGTAAATAGAAGGCTACACTATGCAAACAACAAAGACTTCTGTTCAAATATAATTGTTGTCTACATTTAACAGCCCTTAAGGGAACAGGAGAGAAAAATAAAGGTTGCTGCCCAGAATTTCTTATTTTCCTGGAAATTTGTTGGAGGTTAAGATTTTGAGTAGTCTTTCAAATCCCAAATCTATTGTCTGCAAGTCCTTTCCAAGTTAGTGGAGGAAAAAATTTACCTGTTCCTACACATAAGTTAATTCATCAGAAGTACAATCCTAACAGGTCCTGAACACAAAGAAATCCTGCTGTGCTAGTTGCTCAGCAAATCATTGCACCAACTGCCCGAATACCCCTGCAGCACTTGCTGTCAGAATTAGTTAGGCAAGAATTTGTATTGCAGTCTCTTAAACTGTTCCCTTCCACAAGCACCCCAAATGTCACTCGTTTAAAACGAAACAAAGAAACCAACAAACAAACCCCACCAAACCCCAAATGCATATCACGAGCATATCAGCTTCTAACCGCATGCAGGGAAGTAATGCACTAAGGTTGTCTTAGCTCTAATACGGCACATACATATTTTTAAAAGGTATAATGACCCTTTATTGACTGAGCTGGCTGTGACTCCTCACACAAAACCAGTGAACAGCTTCATGCCTTTACTGGGCAAGAGTGCCAGCCGAACCTGCCCTTGTGGCAGGATGTCTCAGCATCATTTGGTATCATGGCTGTAGTGATATGATCACTGCCCCAGTAGTAACTTGAAGGTTGTGGAATTTAAATTGCTCTCGAAATGGTTATATATGAATTATTTAGAAAGTTAAGGACAAATTATTATTAATTTTTTTTTTATTTCAACTACTAACCAATAAATGTAAAAAAATACCAACAACAAAATAAAAATAAACCCCTTTATCCCCCACATTAAAGCAATAGTTTTTGTAACATTCAAAACAGTGGAAACTATTTACTGTGTATTACTATTACTGGAGAAAAGCAAATTTAATTTAAAATCATTTCTTTTTCCAACCTCCCTCAGTGGATGCCAGATAACCCCAGCTTAAACAAATATAAAAACCTCATTTTAAATGGAGAATAATACAGACAGAGCTCAATTATTGAGATATTAAGGGCAACATTCAATTTGAGATACATTTAAGCATCTTGGCCTCCTGGAGATTTTTTACATGACAAGGCTTTAGATAAACATGGTTCTGCAAACAGCAACTATCATATCTGATCACATAACCTCTGGACTGAAGCAGTATGTCAGCAAATATTTCTGATTATTTAAAATATTAAAGAACTGTAATTTACTAGGCAGGTCTTCCTCAGAACAATCATAATTCCCCCGCCCCTCCCTCCCCCCCCCCAAGAATTAATACCCATATACAAATAGCATTTAGATGAGCTGTTACAAACCTCTGAGTAAAAATAATAATAAAAAAAACCCAAAACACACCTCTCTGTGATACAGCCCAATTTAAACACATCCTGGAAAACACTAATAAGGAAGGAGCTGCCTTTCTATAACACTCAGTTTGTGGGGGAAACTGTAGCAGCCAAGGACCTACAGGGTAGGAATCACCTCACCTAACTTTAACTGTCTAGATATTAGATGCCTAATTTAAGCTAATCATCTGGGTTCCCTCTACAGGCAATGGAGATAAGCATTCCCAGAGGGAGATTCATCCTGCTTGTCTTAGGCACCTCTCTTTTAGATGCATATAGATGGATAAAGTCACAAAAGATCAGCGTCACTAACAGCCTGACAATCTGTCTTTAATGATGCACAATTTCCAAATTCAATGAAATCAATCCAGAACTGAGATAATTTCTTTGTTTCATCATTTAGTCTTTAATTCTCCCTCTGACCCAGCTTTTTCTTCAGTTCCTCCCATTGGCTTTTTCTGGCACTTTATTTTTCTTACACTAGACTATGTTTTCCTGGAACCTGGGGAATGGCACCAACATCAATATGCTGCTGCTCTACCAGGTACAAATCCATTTACATGCATGTGCTCTAAATTGCAGTAATGTTCTGAACAGATAGATAAGATAAGGTATTGATAGCGATTGTGCTTTCTGGGTCTACTCTACCACTTTCAAATGTGTAAAAATCTGTGGCAACATTAAGGCAATCAAGGTATATAGATGAATGCTAAAATATATTTACTATTCAAAAAAGATGGCTTAAATCAAACAAGGAAAATAAGGAAGAAATATTATTAGGGCTCTCACTTTTACACGTGTGAGCCCAGGTCAACACACATGCTTTGAGGCCTCTGTGCTTCAGAGTACTGAGCAAGTCCTAAAAGTGAAGTCTGGCCTCAGCTCCCTTGCATTTTGGGTTTGTGGGTTCTCAGCAATACCAGCACTGGTGCATCGCACCTTTAATCGCCAAGCCCTTAGAAACAATAGCCGAGATTTATAAGGAAGAAGGTGTCTGAACTTAAGACTCCTAAATTCATACCTGGGTGCCTAAGCAGCAGCAAAACTGACAAGCACCCTGTGCAATTGTCCACAGATGCTCACTCCAGCAGTGAGGCACTTAGCATTTGCTATAACACAAAATGGATGTTTATTCAGAGTGTTCCAATGGCTACTCAGAGTGCCTTGGCTAAGTACTTGTGTGCACAAATTTCAATGTTGGGCACCCACCCAGTCTACTCTGCACCTTACTTCTGCACCACTTCTAGAAAATTAAATTTAATAGTTAAAAAGCCATCTCGAGCTGCATACATGAAAATAACTCCATTTCTATTGAATGACAATCTAGTATGAAACAAGAATATTCACCTTTTTTTCTTACTCTGCCCAAATCCAGGCAATAAATTAGGCTTCTCAGCATGACTGTAAAGTGCTGTGAATTGTATAAACAATCATATATGGACACTGAAAAATAACCCTTATGCACATTGCATTATAGTTCCAAAAATATATTTACAGTCTATTACAAAGATTACAAATGGAAGTGTCTACGTAACGGGATTATGCTAGTTAAAAGCTTTTTACAGATTTTTTTCTTCAACAAAGGCAGGGAGGACAAAAAAAAAAAAATTAGTATAACCAAACTTGATTTTTCTAATGAAACAAATAAATAAAATGACAAATATAATACTGTACAGTGATCTAAAAAGAGGGAGGAGAGAAAAAAACAAAAAAAGGAGGGGAGAAATGATGCATTTAAGTTTTTGATAACTATCTTTGGTCCTAAATGTGGGAAAACACATTATGTAGCACTGAATATACATGTTTGTTTGTGATGCTCTGCAAGTAAAATAGAAAAATATAGTGCATTTTCAATGTATTCAGAGCTCACTACACATAAATGTGTGTACAAAACAAGAGAGTATAAATAAAATTTACAAGGTTTACAAAGGAACATTTACAGGGTTTTTCTTTTTCTTTTTATTTTTTTTGTGTGGATGCCCACATTATCAAACAAGACCAATTTATGACTGATCCCTGGGATCTTTCTCTATCAAAATCAATAGAAGCAGCCCAAGTCTCTTTGGAAGTACAGCATTTCATTTCTGGGGTAGTTCACGATTTTCAGATTTTGTTTTGATTTGTTCTGTTTTTTTTCTTAAAGCGTTTCATCTGGTTCGTATACATTCCTGCAATATCTGTAAAGACACTGTTCATTATTGCTTATGATAGTTAAATAGTTTAATTCTTTAAAAAAATGGTCACCTTAAGGAAATGATGTAAAAAGATACTCCGTTGAGCAGCTACTCTGTTAGCTGTGTTCCTGATGAATGGCTGTTGTGTCCGTTTAAGCACGCAAACGCATGTCTGTTCAGAGCAGCAAAAGCTTGTACTAAAGAAGAAAAAAACCTGAAAATTTTGAACTGCCCCTTGCCTCTTGCTCTACAGCTCTCATATAAAATCTCTGTCCCTATGCCGACAGCTGGACTGCATACAGCTTTAACTCATATAAAATATATGCCAGCTACGTCTCTCAGATTTGCTGATGCAGAGTATTGAAAAAAACAAAAACAACACCAAGAAAAAAAAAAAAGAAAGGAAAAAAAAAAGTGATGTGCTCAGATTAAATGGTTTACATAACACTGGAGCACTGCACCCACGCTCTGAGACACTCCTACAATCACTTAGCCATTCAATGCAGTGTCTCAGCAGGTTTACAGCTGCAAGATCTACATCTTAAGAATATATCTCACTTTAACTCTAGTCCATTAAAATCATCTTGCAAACGATTTGCTAAAAGTGCCTAGAACTACTTAGGGGTCATTATTGCTTTTCTTTTTATTTTTTTTTCCTTATTTTTTTTTTTGTTCCTTTTTTTTTCTTTGAAAAGATAGTATATGTCTAACCTTAAAAAATTCTTTAAAAAATATCAGAGCTCTTGGCAACTTGCATTTTCCTGACTCTCTGCCAATTAGCTAGCCATGTCGATACGCTGCTGATTGAACAAAAGTAAATGGCACAAAAGGATACCAAAGTTTGGACAGATATACATTGCTTGGTCATGCTTCTTAAATCTCTAGGAACTCAAATAATCCTTCAGAGGTACCCAGTGTAGTAATGTGTCATAGAATTAGCACTAAAAAGGTCCAAATATATAAACATCATACTAAAAGAAAGTCTTTATGAAGAATAAACACAAATGATTAAAAAAAGATTCAGAAATCACAGATTTAAGGAAAATATTTTGTTGAATTCAACAATAATATCATGATTTTATCTGACAAATATATTCTTTCTTTTAAATTTTTATGTACATTTAAAAAGTCTATTAGATAAAAAGGAGGTTAGAGAGCTCAAGGTGTTTGTATGTTTATTCAGGTAGTACTTTGTTTATTGTCACTGCTGTTTTCCTTGCCACCACTGGTGGATCCTAATTCCCTTTTCATAAATTCTGGTGGCACTTAGGAGTTCAAGTCTGTAGGTGCTTCTTGTAGCTCTTCTATTCACTGCAGGAAGGACCCAGGAAATCAAGTGTCTTCTAGCAGCACTTCATATATACTGAAGGCCAGTGCTGTTCTCTCAGTCTGTCACCTCCCTCATAAGGGAGAAATGTCTATCACACTTGGATGCCAGTGCCGTGTAAATGTAGCATTTGTGCTCTCATAGTCTGAATGCTGCTCATGATTTTCTTTTGATGACCAACCAACGTGATCCCTAAACTCATCACATCCCTGGGGAAGATAAATGCGTACATTGTTAATTTTTCAGGTTAGACCGCTACTGTGAGTCAAAGCTACATAGTGGTCTGGGATACAGGTTTCTAACATAGAAGCTACACTGGAACCTCAGCTCAGTCCCATGAAGGTCATACAGGCACTGTTCAACTTCTCAGTGAGGAGTACAATTACATGGCAAGTACCATGCAATTGCACTGCATGTAGCTCCACATCTGAGAATAACATCGGCATGTTTTGCACTAAGATAATACTTCATTGTGGCGTTTAAGGACACCCAAAGGAAAAGATGTCTCTTGTAAAATACTTTGGGTGGTTTTCAGGACAAAGTTATGTATAAATACAAGATTTGAGGATCATATTTGGCTTCCTAAAGAGATGCCTAAAGAAACTCTTTGTATATTAACCCATATCCATCATGCAAATCGAAGACAAGGAGCCGTTTCAGTTCCACCACTAGTAATGCTTCTGACCTAGTAGAAGTGGGTGCTGATGACAATTCCCAAGCTATAGGCTGAGATCCCTAGTGATAACAGGCAGGTAAGAGTAGGGTTTCAAACTTCAGAATATTGTTTAGAAACTTATTTAGAAAACCACAGCTCTCTGAAAGAGGAATTACGTGTGTCTGACAACCACCATAACAAGAACATTGATTGCAGGGTGCCAAGAAGACCTGTTTAAGATGGCAGTACCATTACAGGCCACACTAGCCTTTGGAAAATTGTATTGCTTCTCTAGACTTTTACCCTGATGCAAAGTCTTTTCTTGCAGGACACAGACAGCCCTTGACCAATTAGAAGGAAATTCCACATCTTCCTATAACATGTCTGAAAAAAGGTACCAATTAAGTAGTGGAGGCAAAGTGACTGATTTCCTATACATACATACTTTGCAATGGCCACATTCTTGCTCATATTCTATCCCCTTGGTGTTATTTCAGTTGGTCTAAAAAGCAGGGGAAAAAGTGATGCCACACACAGGTAGCAGGGAATTTGTCCTTTTGTGAAATACTGTAATATAACATCATCAGCTGCTAAACCAGCTCATTTAGCCCCAAGTGCCATGTTTGTACTCAGGGTAAAGTTTTGAGGTTGAACATTGTGTATTATTTTACCTATAAATTCCCTAAATGCAAGTTAAACATGCCCAGTGCTAACTTACTCAATAGTCATCCTGGCAACTGATTCAAGAGAGTTGTAGCCTGCTGCTGTGAAATTATCCTTATATCTTTCCATCTTAATAGCTTGTAACCATTCGCCTACGGAGCAGAAAGTGGTAAAATCGGGAGTGTTCTGGTCCAGAAGAGGGCTAATTGGTCTACGAAGAAGGAAAAAGGAAAGTAAGTTGTTTCCAAAGAGAGTAAAACATCAGGATGTATTTAGCAAGGTGAGAGTCAAGTAAGTTTGGGGTATTAAAAATGTTCAGAGTAGAATCATTCTGGGTATAGCTCTTGACTACTCTGTAGCTCACAATACGCACTTCCTAAGTTTATTCACGTAAAAGATGAAAGGTCAGAGCAAGCAAAATCAGCCTAATGGACTATTGTTACCAACAGAAAATCAACATTATAACCTAGTGTCACAGCAGCTGCAACTAAAGTTGCTGAGTAACGTAAAGATGCTACTCTTTCAAGCATCTCGGAAAATATAGTTGTATCTATTCCTGTTATTCAATTGGATGGGACAAAACAAAGACAAAGAAAGAGCAGAGACACAAAGTAAGTTGCTCAAGGTCACAGCAAATCAGTCAATAGAAGAACCAGGAGGGGAACATAGCCCAGTGGATACCCTAGTGCATTGATCTAGCTAGCAGATCAAAAGATCACCATAATTATATAATTCACCTGAAATTTATGAAGAAGCCATTAAAAGCTACACCATAAATATAATGAGATGCAATCACTGAAAGTAGGTAAAGCCAGGAAATGAAAGGTAAAAAACTAGAGTGTAGCATGTCAAAGTACATTGGACAAGTATGAGTATTATTAATTACTATTTCTACTGTATTAGTTCCTAGGGCAAGGGATGCATCATATAAAGCTACAATAGATGATCCTTGCTCACCGGACTTGATTTTAAGAAGCAAGGAAAATAAAGACTGCTAAAGGCAAGAGTGCTGAAAGAGTGATGAGCAGGCAGAAGTTTGACTGAGAAATGTGTTAATTTTGTGATATTTACTTTTGTTATTTGATTATATTTTTAAGACAGTCCTTTTTGGCTTTGTTCAGCATGATGAAAAGAGAAAGGGAAATGAGGGAAGGGAAGAACAGGGAACAGTAGGAAGGAGGAACCGAGAGACACATGAATTGTGAACTGGAACCAGCCACCGAGGAGAAAATCCAGAACCCAGCCACATTCAGCATCATAAGAATACAGACTAAAGCTTTTCTTACCTGCTACAGGTTCCCAGTGGTGTTTTCAAGCTGTTTGGGTTTCGAATCATTTTGTCCAGAATACCAACTATCTGCTCAAACTTTGGCCTTTCACCACGTTCCTTCTGCCAGCAATCTAGCATCAGCTGGTGCAGTCCTGCTGGGCAATCCATGGGTGCTGGCAAACGATAGCCTTCTTCAATTGCTTTTATAACCTAGTAGCCAACATAGTTAATCATTTTTCATCAAGGAACATCTAAGGCATAGATATTACTACCCAGTTCAAGAAATAAAAGGAGGGAAAAAAATAGAAAAAAAACCCCACAACTAATCATAATTTACCATCAGTGCTTTGAAAATATGAATCCATTGTTTTTGACACTAGTATTCATGTTTTCAAACAATTCCCCTGACTTTATCTTTGGGCTTATTAAGCATATTGTTCTGTGTGTGCAGAACATAGCTATATTACCTAGTCAAGTGAGCAGTGGGGAAACAACAATTAAATTCACCAAGACAGCAACAGATAGATTGATAAATGGAGTCATTTCTAAAAGCATTATGAGTTGCCCCCAGGCTTTTATGAAAGAGTGTGTGGTAGAAGTAACTGATTTGTAAATGGATAGGAATCTGTGCATGCACATATAAAATACAGAAAGCCTGAAGATACTATAAAAGGGTCCAAGAAAAATGTTTAACAGACATAAAATATTAAGAAATAAAGTTATATTCTATGTCTAACCATGTTATATTAATGATAAAGCATCAGAAATGTGCCATGTGAGAGAGGAAGCCCTGGCTGAATGTATTTGAATATATCACCTAAACAGAAAGCTAGATTTAATAAAAGATGCTGCTAGATTATGATATGATTGTAGGAGAACATCAATGTCTGAACCAAGAATTACACCCACCTGTTGACTTCCTTAGCCAAATCCATTTGGATTGAAGTAAAAAATAAAAATGGGTAAAGTAAAATCACAGGAAACGGTTGTAAACCTTGAGGGCAGGATAAGAAAGCACGTCAGGAAGCAAGGCAGATAAGAAAGGCTTGTGAGAAAGGGCTAAAACACCATTCATGGGGGATTTCAAGTATACTGACATTGACTGACACAGCAGTATTAGAATTGCTAAGGAAGGGTGCTTGTTCCTGAAAGGTAGAGCATAGGACTGTCTTCTCCCTTGGTTTGCACAGAAAGTAAGATCAGAAGCTTATTCTGGATGTAGCCCTAGGAAGTAGATATGATATGATAAATAAAGTTGGTGAATATCCAGGGTTTAGTGAAAATAATAACCTCAGATAGAAAATATTGCATAGGTTGTGTGAGGGAATGTAAAAGCAATGGACTGCAAAGCAGTCAGACCTGCAAAGAATACAAAATGATCTTCAAAAAGCTGGCTGACATCCATGATTGTAGCAAAACCTTTTGCAGGAAAGTTTTGTGAAAAGAGGAGGCATAGCCCAGTGGTAAGGCACTTACTGCAGGTTTGTGTGACAGAATGTCCTTCTGACCTCAGGGAAGCTGCCTCATCTCCCTGGGTCTCAGCTTTCTGTCTGAATATTTAGAATGACAGTACTGCCCTATAACTCAAAGAAGACTGAGAAAATATTCAATTCCTGCAGTAATACCCACACCTTGAAGAATGCGTGTGGTGACCTTTTACAGACAGTGAAGTTATCTGTCAGGCAGGGTGGGGAGAGAGGATTTCTGCAGAACAGAAAAATTGGGAGAACAGAATTATACAGAAAAGAAAATGAACATGTAAGATCTTTTAAAGCATTATTAAGAGGAAAAACAAAAGAACAGCTCCTTATGCTTAGAAGTAGGAGTGGAATAGAAGTGAAAAAAAATCTGCAGTTGTGTAGGACAATTGGTGTGCCATGAAAAGTAATGCAGAAATTTCTGGCTTCTAAAAGGTAAAAGGCATGCTTTATGCATGCTAGATATGATTCACTACAAAGCAGTTGCTTAAGATATCAGAATGCAGAGAAAACCAATGAAGAATGAAAACGCAGGTAACAGTAACACACCCACCAAAGTTGTCCAAGTCCCTTAGAACTGGTAAGCTATTTAGAGAAGACTATATCCAAGAAGGTAAGTGATACTGCAGAATCAGTTTCTTTGATGTGTATTCTGAGCAACAAGAATGAAACTGGGAAATATGAAATAATGAGTTAGCTAGGGATGGATGGAATTGCTGACAGTACACAAAGCACTGGGAAAAAAAAAACCCAAAGCAAACAAATCATTCTAAAATACTAATAACTAAAATTTCCTATTTGGAAAGAAAAAAAAACAGTTGATACAAAATTGATGCACTACTAGCACCTACTCTACTAAGAAAGGTGGGATTACAAAAAACACTGCCTGGAGACAATGGAATAGAGGTAGGAAATTATTTTTTTGCTTTACATAAGCAAAGTTACAAAGAGAACGCAGCTGGAGTGTTTACTGATTTTCCATTTCCTTTCTTTGTATTGTAAAATTTATTTGAGTTGTTATAGTTTGTTTTTCAAATTCTGCACATAGTTTTGTCTTTCAAATTCTGCACATAGTTTTGTCTTTCAAATTCAAAGACAGAAAGAGAAAACTGCGAAGAGTCAAGTATGTTTCCATCAAAATCAGGCTATCTTACGATGTAAAGTAGATTAGAGGGCGGCCAGGTCTGTTCGCTGCACATACTGGCTGCCAACAAAGCAATAAATATGGGTAACTGGACAAAGTAATGTTGTCATTCTGCTTCTGGGTATACAATAATGACAATATTAATTAATAATCACAATAAAGGTAATAAATTTGGGAATACAGCAAAGGAAAAAAAAATGTAAGGCTAAGCTGATATGTGTACCCTAAGTTCTTTTTCCAAAGATCTAATCTGCACTAGGCTCAATAATCAAATGAGAGCGAAAACTAGCAAGCACCAGCAGTCTACAAAGGGAATATAGTGCAGCAGTTTGACGGCTGCTGTCAAGGATTAAACTGAGGGGAACCCACTGCTCAGAGAAGCTGTGAATCATCTGTGCTGAGCCTGCTGTGCCTCTGTGGGGAGCTTGCAGAATAAGTGTTCTTCTGGTGCACCCTAGCTCCAGGTCACTGCTAAAAAGAGGATTTTTGCTTAAAAAGAGATTACAACACAAAATTGTATCCTCCATCAGGTTAAAACAATGACTTAAAGGAAGAGGAGCAGAATTAAAGAAACACAGGCTACAGATCCAAAATCAGGAAAATTTATTTTTTAAGGAAATCTGGTCTGGTATTTATCTGGGACTATACCCACATCTACTTTTAGGCAAAATTAAACATTTGAGAGATATAAACTGCCTGAGTATATATGGAAATTTAGAAGAGACTTATTAGCACTTTTATTCGCGCTAAATACTCCCATTGGTATATGTGAAGGAAAATAACTAATCACAAGATGATTCAAAATTGTTGCATCATAGATTTATCTATGGTTTGGCAGGGTAGGTAAATTTTTTGGGAGGATACAAAGACCACACAATGACTTGGGAAGATCACAGCATCCAAGTATATTTGACATTATTTTACCAAGCAATCGATGCATCTTTTAACTACGTGCTATTGAAGATTATTATGCAAGATGCTAAAAAGAGATGAAACAGCAAGAAGTGGTAATTAGTTGTTTTATGCAAAAGGTTCATTCATGCACTTTACTTTCAGGTTTCAATAGAGGGAATACTTTTCAAAATCTGACAAGAAGCATGAAGATACCAAAATTTCTCCCCTATTTAAAAGTTTTCCTTGAAAGATAGGTAAGGTTTGCCTTTGAGGCATCTTATATTCCTGTCAGACTTTTTTTATGTTTGAATCTACTACAGAAGGAAGGTGTCAAAAGAAATGAAACTCTACTGGGTGTCTAGGGAATGTAAATATTTCTCTTTCTCTGCCCCAAGGACTTGTTTGCCCATATTTTGACAGTCCATGAAATCTTTGACACTGAGACCTGTCAAGTATTAACAACTTTGCACTGTGCCAAACTGACTCATCATTTACACTTTTATCTTTTTTTTCCAGCTTTGATGTCGATCATTCAATCAAAAAAAATAAAATAACAATAAAAAAAACCCACAAAACACTCAGGACCTTTATCTGAAGAACTTTAAATGGGGCTCTTTCTGACATCTTTCTTACTTGCATGGTTTTTTATCTGCGCTCGTTCCATATTAATAAATTTGTCAGCAACCAAGACTAACACCCGTCTGTTCTATTACTGCATACCTGTTGCTCTGGGTCATATTTTATGCAAACAAGGGTATGGTCAAATCAGCATAATTAACTTGAAAATGCCAAAGTAGGTCATTAACTGCTGCTCAGATTTTTAACAACTTTTTTCAGTTATTGCTCTGAAGTCAGAAACCTCTGAATGATTTTGTTACTGGAAATAAACCCCAATTCTTTCTATGCTTAAGTGTAATACAGTGAGGAGCACTTTGTTACTATTTTTGATCTTCCAATTTTACTTGAAACTTGAGACAGAAACCTACAGTATCCACATGACAGAAGAACAATTTAGAGATTTAGGTGAAGAGTGAGAGCTCTGTAACTTTCATGAGACATCTACAGCATTTTGAGAAATCTGATTTATAACCCAACACTTTATGCACGTATAGTGAAACAACATGTATGTGTCTATGAGATATAGCATTTTCTTCCTAACACACACACATGCTCCTAGACAAAGTAAAACCTACATCTTGATTTGACATGTCCCAGTAAGGTCGTTCTCCGTAAGACATTACTTCCCACATAACTATTCCGTAACTCCACACATCACTGGCTGAAGTAAATTTGCGGTACTGGATGGCCTCTGGAGCTGTCCATCTCACTGGAATTTTTCCACCCTATTAAAAACAACACAACAAAACAAAACAAACAAACAAACAAAATTTAAAATTGGGGTTTTTTTCTCCACAAAATTAACACATCATCTTCTGTAGAGTACATTTATACCTACTTTCTTCAGCATCAGAACCAGCATTTATATCATCTACTATAGCGGACTGTAGACTTTTCAAAGGAGTCTAAGGAAGTTTAGCTTTTAAAACACTTAGAAACTTAGATACCTATGTAAGCTAAGTTGGGTGCATTTCTCTGGTAGTGCTTCTCTCCTTATTGATTTTAAGGGGCTGCTTAGATATCTGATTTATACTACTCATTTAACTCCTGGATGGCTGACAATAGATGAAGGGAATCATCCTGTTCATATAAAACCACTGACTTGTCATATGGCTCTTCTGAATCTTGGACTGATGTTTTTAAAATAGGATACCACTTAGAGCCCAGCAGCAGGAGTGACAGCCATGAACACCGATGTGGTTTCCTGGATCCCTGCGCCTGTTGGAGCAGATTCCAGGGGCCTCTCCTTCCCTCAGCATGAGAAAATAGGTACAAGGAGGCCCCATGGGTGGGAAAGTGGAGCTGGCTCAGCAAAAGAATAAAGAGCATAGTGTGCTTGATGAATGCTTATTTTAGAAAAGTGTCCCACCCAAAAGCAAGGGAAAGTACAGGAGTTGAGCTTTGTCACTGTCTAGCCTCAAGCTAGTCAGCCTTTTGGAGAGAGACAATCTAGCCTGAAAAAAAATAGAAAAAGAAAGAAAAAAAAAAGTAATAGCTTACAAATATTTTAATTGACTCAGAGTAAAAGCGACGATTAAAATATTTATGGGTAAAACTTTCCCATTTGTTAAAACACAAACTCAGGAGGAAAGGAATAACAAAAACTCTGTGCAAAATTTGTAGAACTTTACTGAATAAAAAGATACGTTTTCAGAAAAATATCAGGCCCTAATTAGAGCCAGACCTCCGCATACACTCCTTTCCTTTTTAGTGGTTAACGTTTCCCAAGCCAAGTAACATAGTCTCTTATCCATACTATCTGGAAGGTATATTTTTCTTAGCAAACGCATCTCAAAACTACTAAACACCACAGGTTTCTCTTACGGTAGTAGTGTAGACAGCCTCTGGATCATCTTCTATCACTCTGGAAAGGCCAAAGTCTGACACTTTACAAACAAGGTTGCTGTTGACAAGGATATTGCGTGCTGCAAGATCCCTGTGTACATATCCCATATCAGCCAAATATCTCATTCCAGCAGCAATTCCTCTCAACATTCCCACTAGCTGAATGACTGTAAATTGCCCATCATGTTTCTGGAGGGAAAAAAGGAGCAGCAATTCC
Organism: Colaptes auratus; assembly: GCA_015227895.2. NCBI lineage: Eukaryota > Metazoa > Chordata > Aves > Piciformes > Picidae > Colaptes > Colaptes auratus. The sequence goes on along the minus strand of CM037640.1, from coordinate 48,273,370 downwards.
TGTTAGTATAGCTGAGAAGAGAAATAAGAATTAGTTCTATGACTTAAGCTTTCTGCATATTTACTACTTCTGTGGCAATGCATCCTGAGGCAAAGAATCTTGCTTCAAACACAAGTTTTATTTTCTTCAAAGAGAAATGTGTGTGTAGTTAATGTACTAGAAGTAACAAAACTTGCCAATCACTATAAATTTCTGGCTAAGACATGGAAAGTCTCTTCTAAGAGAGATTACCTGGTGCACAGCTTTTTATAGTTTGCCTCTATGTTTTTCATCTCTCAGCATTAATTATACAAGAAAATAAGAACTATCTGCTTTTGGAGCCCTAGCTACTGATAATTTTATTCATAGCTTGTAGTTCATCAAACAAACAATCTTTCTGTTCTCTATAAAGTGTTTATACACCATCGCATACTATCTTGTACACCTGGTAAAGAGTCAGCTCTAAGCACACTCAGAAACTGAAATTGTTGTGAGCTTGCACTTTTTACCTTTGTTCTTCTCCTAAACACTACCATAGTTCATTTAGGGATTCTTGCATGCTGATTTCTACCATGCTGACACAATAAAATTCTGCTCCCAAAAGGCAGAAAATTGGCTTCAGGTATCAGTGGTTTTAACTTCAGCTGATGGCAATAATAAAACACACCATGTCTATGTCATATTAAATCACTTAAATTCCTAGAATGTTCCCATGTGATCCTGTCTGATCCTCTCATTTCTGGTCTGGTTTTGCTGAAGTAACATAGAGGACTGCTAGTAATTGTCAAGTTCCATTTAAGCCTAAAAATAATTTTAATTATATGGATAATATGCAAGTATACATTTTACAAGAAAGACATGGATGTGCTGGAAGGGACATGAGGATAATCAGAGGGCTGGCGCACCTCTCCTATAAGGACAGGCTGAGACAGGGTTGTTCAGTTTGGAGAAGAGAAGACTCCAAGGAGACCTTATTGTGGCCTTCCAGTATCTGAAGGGGACCTACCAGAAAGCTGGTGAGGTACTTTCTAGGATGTTGGGTAGTGATAGGACCACGGGGAATGGATCCAAGCTAGAGGAGGGAAGATTTAGAGACTTTAGGAAGAAGTTCTTCACCATAAGGCTGGTGAGACACTGGAACAGCTTGCCCAAAGAGTTGGTGGAAGCCCCATCCCTGGAAATTTTTAAGGCCAGGTTAGATGTAGCTCTGGGCAACCTGATCTGGTGGAAAGTCTCCCTGACCATGGCAGAGGGATTAGAACTTTATGATCTTTGAGGTTATTTCCAACCCTGACAATTCTATGATTCTATATGCACATACATAAACCCCTATCTTTTAAAGTGACAATAAATAACATTATATATCTGTCACTTAAAATATGTTTCTAGATATTTTCATTTTGGTACTCACTCTAAGAAATGCATCTAAGGCCCCATTCTCCATGTATTCTATTACAATCATGACTGGCTTCCCTGAAAGAAAAGAAGACAGATTTTATTTGAGAAACTAACACAAATGGAGTGCCTTTTTTTGATAAAACACATGTTACTCCTTTGGAAGACTGGATTGTTGAGACAATGAGCATTTCTGAAGGCCTCCAGCACTGTTACTGAGCTCTAATAAGTTCTTAAATGTCTGCATGGAATGTGGTCATGATTCACAAAATTAAACCATACAAATCAAAATGTCAGTGTGTTCTCCTAACTCCTGCTGTGTGAACAGGACTCTGGAATAATGACACTTTAGATAATATGAAAGGACACAAGAAACCTTATCTCTCTTCATGGTCTTTGAAGCTAAATGAAACTAGAAAAATAATATATTTCAAAGTATTTCATCCTTTAATCATGCATGCATCTTATTTTTTTTCCTTAGGTTGTAGCATAAAGTAAGTATTGTTTTAGTTAGTTACGCATCAGGAGAAAATCCATTAAGAGTGTGCAGCCTGTTTATAATTTGAATCTTTGACCACAAATAAGCTAATGTAATTTCTGCCACTTTGTTGTTATTGACTGACAGATCAGGTTGCTGCTTACCTCTGGTAACGACCCCTTCTAAGTGAACAACATTGGGGTGGTCAAACTGTCCCATAATGCTTGCCTCACACAAGAAATCTCTCCTCTGCTTCTCGGTGTAGCCAACTTTGAGAGTTTTTATGGCTACTGCAACATCTCTCTTGCCAGGAAGCTTTAGACGTCCACTGCACACTTCACCAAACTCTCCTAAAATGAAGTAGATCAACACTGATTTACTCTGACTGGAATAGCAATATTCTTTTTAGGCCTTGATACAACTGGTTCTTAAACCAAACATGTGGAATGTTCATATTTTAAAGGCATTACTTAAGAACACAAAGATAGGCAGATGCTTTACGAAGTGCTACCTAAGTACCTCATGGAGTAAACACTTCACATTAAGTCAATCTACAGGCATCTAATCTTTTAAAAGACTAGTTAGTAATTTGTAGCATGTTTTTTGATAAATAGGAAATAAATATGAAGTAACTATTTTTCATAGGAAAATATTTTCTCATAAATAGTAATACCATTTCTAGGTGAAAATGTGATTTTGGTCTACATGGTTTCCTTGCTTTAGATCCAGTAGATTTTAAATTATACTTTGCTTTTTCTAAAGGCAACTCTTTCTGAGCTGCTTTTAATTTAACATTGTTATGGTATTAAATGAAGCACTATATTATTACCTTCAAGCAGGATACTTTGCAGATTATAAAATTAAAGGTGTGACTAATAATAATTTTGTAACAGTAAACAAAACCAAACAAATAACAGAGGTTTGAAAAGGCTTCTAAGCTAACAGAAAATTGGATCTTGAAGAAGTATGTGAAAAAAAATAAAAGGTGAATCAACCAGCAAGGATATATATATATAAATATATTTTCATATATATATATATATATATATATATATATATATATATATATATATAAAAATATTTTAAAAGCCTCAGCAAGCATTATCTGGGACAGAAGTAATTTGACTTCATCAGACAGGAGGGAAAGTGGAAGCATGTGTGTGAGATGTGGAGCTGAATGGTAAGACCTCTACCTCACTACTACTTCACAGCCATGTCAGCAGGGAGAGAGAGAGAGAGAGAGAGACTCCCTATTCTGCAGCCAGGATGAAAAATTTCTTTGGCTAAACAGGAGAAAAGGTTAGTAATATATGATATATGGAGCAAAGGGAAATACCTCAAAAAAAATCACAAAAATATTTAATAATCTGGTACTCTGCAAATTTATCTGGAGTATGAAGGATATAAATCCAAGTCCCTCCTCCAAATCAAACCAAGTTTAAAATTCGTCTTCTGCTTACTTGTGGAGTGCCTTAACTTTAAGCAACTGAGTATACACAAGTATGAAGACACACATATTTCCATGGTTTAGGGTGAGGGCTGAAAAAATCATTGATTTAGGAAAGACTAAAACAGAGACTTTGTATCAGAGAATCCATCTGGGACATAGACCAGGGTCCTGAGAAACTCAGTGTGATCAGAACTTAAGTGCATGTACATACTAGCAAGGTGTCTGGCTGGCAGTGAACAGAGGACTGCTTGGAAATGCGGCTGAATGCCTGAAGAGATAGATGTTGAGGTCTATTTAGGACACCATCACTGACCCAACAACATCTCCAATAAACTTCATATACCTCTGTTAACACCATGTTGTACTTGAGCTAACTGGACAGACACAGTACAACTGTTCCTGAAGCACAGGTAAGGCATTGGCCTCAGCTGTCCTTGTGTACTGCAGTTGTGGTTTGAATATCCATTGTCATAGCTATGAATACCATAAGGAATGACTGTAACATACACAACAACTGGCTGCTCACACACTTAGTTTGTTGCCTTAACATCCCTTCTGCACTTCATTAGCAATATGGATGACTATTAATGAGTTCACCACTCACCTCATTCACAGCTCCTACCTGCAAGAGTTTACTAAAGGATATCAATTTTCTCTAGCCATACCTTCCAAATTTTTTTCCACGCCAAAAACAAGACATAAGTGCATGTGTGTGTGTGTGATATTTCAGAGCCAGGTAATTAGGGTACTTGGCAAAGAAGACATTAAGGATTAACTCCTTTCCAGCTGTCTGTGATCTGATTTTGATTGATTTCCAAAAGCAGATCACTCACACTCCGGCAAACCAGAAACTTGAACTTCGATATTATCCATTCAGGCCAGGATGCTAGCCAATGAACTACTTTTATTCCCAAGAAAGTAGTATATTCTTCTGAAATTATGCCCCAAAATTATCCAGAAAATATGACAAGGGTGGGAATACTGCACAGCCGCACGGCCACTAGCTCAGCATGCCAACAAGGAAGAGGCTATAACAAAAAATGTGTGGTATGAACAAGGACTCCATACAGAGGACACCATATTCTGTATCTGACAGGTGGCCTCAGCAGGATGGTAATGAAAATGTTGGCAAGAAAAGCACATATCCCTCATGCAAATTGAGCACAAAGCATACTTGCACCCTGTTTCTCTGAGAGACATGGCACTACTCAACAGTTGATCTGGCCAGCACTGAAGATGGATATTGAGACTGCTAAGTTGTTCTTCTGGTGGTGTCCACAGTAGAAACTCTATATTCTTCTACGATGTATGAGTTTCAGCTGATTCTTTGGGTCTTTACTATACTGTTGTTCCTGGACTGCATCACATTTGCCTCTGATTTTTATCTACATCAATAGGTTAATGCCATAGCTAAACTCCATACACAATGTGCCTTCACCATATCACTTCTAATTAACTTTCTTCACAAAAACTACTGACACACATATAGGGTTTTTTTACAATCAGTTACACTCATTGAAGTCAAATGACTATTTGTATTTGCAACTGAAGCATTTTCAGCATTTTGCTCAGAAGGCATTGCTGAAGTCCAACTGAATTCATCTTTGTACTGTGAACTGGTGCTGTGCTGATAGGTTTTTAACTCAAAGCACAAGATAAATCTCAGTAATTTTTTTTTCCTAGATTCTACCATTCTAGATTCACAAAAATTACTATTTAGCAAGGTAGGATTCTTACGCTCTTACTCATCTGAAGGAATAATTTTCTCAAGCAGTGTTGTTAATGTCAATGTTACTACTCCTTGTTTAAGACATGATACAACATGTGTGAGGTTACTTTAAAGAGGCATTGTGAATTCTAAGTGCAAAGATTTTCTTAGAGGTAAACCAGCTGTAAAACAGAGATATTTCTTTTTCTCATTTTAAATAATACCACAGTATGTAATTTACAGTGCTAAACTATAAGGTGATTTTAACAGTATTCTACTAATACTTTTATAAAACAGCAAGAAAGCGAGAGAACATTTCCTTCAGGAATCCAAAGTAGTTGATATTTTTCTTACCCATGGAAACTTAATTTCACTGCATGGAGTAGTGCAATAAAAATGACACATATCTTATTAATGCAAACAAATGAAACTGCTTTTTTAGTGCACGAACACCATGGCTTAAGTAGGTGGTAGACAGTTCAAGAGGAAGAAAAGCAATGTAATGCCGGTGTAATTACAATCAATCATGAGAAGTTAAACAATAACTTTTTGTATTCATAAAACAGCAAAAAGAAAAATGGTAGAGAAAAAAAAAACACACCAGCCTTAGGGAAGATTTTGTTATACAGAAACAAGACCTTCATAGTCTCTATTTAAGATTTTGTGCTGCAGCCAGTTTTTCTTACTCACAAGAACAAAATTCACAGGTCAAAAAGCCTTTTTTCACAAAGGAAAGGGAGTAGAATTTCCACCCATGCTTAACGCCTTTGCTCTGACAGGAAATAATAGGTAGCAAAACTGACCCCTTTCCCAATTACATTTTTAACAGCAGATACAGGATTATAAACCCACCAGCTTTCAATGTCAAGCAAAACTGTTCATTTACTTATTTATATGTTTGTTCTTACTTTTTCCCCCGTTATTTGTTTTTACATTTTAGAAGCGAGTGCAGCTTCATTGCTCTTAACCACTCCAGCAAATGAAAAAAGTTCTTCTGTACTTGAGGAATAATTATTTGCCTGTCATTATGATGTATGAGTTTCGATCCCAGCTAAATGGAACAGTTGAATCAGGAAGCCATGGCAGCCTTACCTGCACCAATCACACGCTCAATTTTAATACAAGAGGCATCTAGCTCCTTGGCGAATTGATGGACAGCTCTATTTGGGTCCTCGTAGGTTTCAGGGTCAATGTAGGTTTTGGTGCCTGGAAATTTAACTGTAATGATGTAAGAAAGCATGACTGTGATGAAGCAAAGGCACTTATTGTGCAGTCAGCCCAGGAATTTCATTATTCAGAGTGCTCCTCGGAAGAGTGAAGCTACTTCCACACACCCTGAGTCAGAGCTGCTCTAAGAAGCGACATTAGTTTTAGGCATCATCTACAAGCACATCAACAGAAATAAACAATCCCATCTCTAAAAATGACTAACAGTAGCATCTGCATATCCTCCTTAAAGTGAAAAAAGTTATAAGTATTAAATATAGCTCAATGGAATAAAACACAAGGATTTAGTGGGAGCAAAAATTAATTGGGAGAAGGAGTACAAGAGCAGCAGAGGATGTGAAACTTGCTTTTCTTCTCTATGTAAGGACAGGTTATCCTGTTGTGCAAACATCATCTCTTTGTTATCTTTATCTTCTAGTGGAATTTGAAAGGCTCCTCCACCTACTTCAATTTGGTTAAATTATTGGATGTAATAGTATTTGCAGACTGTGGAAACTGCCAAGCTAAACTACTCCCAGCACACAGTATTTATACCCTGAAGTATGTTTCTTTCACTAGAATATAAATATGTGTAACACTTGTAGTCAGCTTGAGAAGGTATACGAAGGGGAAGTGGGCTTTGTGGCACAATTACTCCCTTTCTCAAGAACCTAAGGGAATAATTTGCCACAACTTAGTCTTTGCTTCCTCTTTTTCCAGCGTAGCATGCGGTGCAACTCAGGCAGCAATAGCGCTCTGGACATGTAGTTTTATCCCCCAGTTTGCTGCTGATTCAGGAAAATTATTCTTTGCTCTTCTAGTGAAAGAAACTTCTGGTGAAAGTAGAGCAACTCAGGAATCTATTAATCAAGCAATTATTATGAAACAGATTTGGCTCACAAGGATTAAAATCTTGAACTTTAATTAAATCAGTGAATTAAAACTCAATATGAACATGAAGGAATGTTCCTCTGATACACTGATGTACAAGAGTGGGACCAAAAGTTAATACAAAACAAATAATTTATGGTTGCTTTGTAACCTTTTAATTGAAAAGAAAATATTTAAAATTTGAAAATATATTGGGGGAAAAAAAAATTTTAATAATTATATATTTGTGTTTCAGATGATATTACTGGAAAAAACAAACCAAACCATACCCAAAAGCCCCCCCAATCTGTAACAAGAAGAAAAAAATGTAGGCAAATTGTTTGAGTAATTTAACAAATTTCCAACTGAAGAAATTATTTTGCATGCTGCCCAGACACTGTTATCTGCCATATTATGTATTTAAGCAGATGCTCGTCTTCCAATTGCATTGATGGTGAAAAAAATTAAAAATTAGAAATATTAATGTCTGAAAATCAAAAGAGACTAAAGAAAGTGAGAAAAAAATCAATAGGTTAACTTCCTACATAATAGTGCTTCCAGGAAGGGAAATGGAGAAGGAAGCATCCTTTTCTATTTGTGGCAATGGGCCTGGATTGGAAGTAAACTTGTAAATCTCATATAGGCCTCTAATGGTTCTTTATTCAAGTTATCATAAAACGTTTTGACTTGCCCAGGTTATCCTGGCATACCAATGTGAAATAATACTGGCCTGTATTTGAAGGCATTGTTAGAAGAATACTGTAGGAGGAAAGCAAATATAAATCTGAACTGCTTGACTAAACTCTTCCATTGTACTTGTATCTTCAAGTGTATCACTTCAGGTCACAGAGAGCTGAGGGGGAGCGAAAGGAACCATGTGATATTCTACTGAATACAGTGCTTTAGAACTTGCTTTAAAGAAAAGGTTATTTGTAAGTTTTTGTGTGAAGTCATTGTCTGTTGTAAGCTACATTTTTGAAAATCCAATCTAGTCCCTCAGCACAGAAGAAAGTTGTCTAGATGCTGTGGAACCAAACTACACCAAACTGGTTTTCACAACTCTGTGTCCAAGCTCATGACCACAGACAACACTGGGTTCCATCTCCTTCTGTACACAGGTATCAAATAAAATTAAATACTACACTTTCAATTGACAGATGACTTAAAATAGCTTGGCAAAAGGTGACTTGGATTTGGTGCTATAATTTTTAAAAGACTCTGTAATCTATCTGTGCTGACCGATTTGCTGGGTAACCAGATTTCATCAGAGTAAATTGGGGGAAATGAATACTTAAAAAGTATCACTATGTCTGGACCAACTATTAGTATTTTCTTATTAATTTCCACATTAATTTATTTATGCCTTAACTGAAACAGAAAAACGCCACCAATAATGGCAATTATTTAGGTAGCATATTCATTTTTGTATATATATTGACTACATAGAGGATCTTTTCCTTCAAGGACAGAAAGAGGATTTAAAAAATGAAAGCAGTAGCTCTTCTGAAGATGTGAAAAGCTTATGCATCCATGAGAGGTAAATTTGAAATTCATCATTCCCAGAATAGCAGTATTTAAGTAACATAAGACTTTTTGATGAATTCTTTAAAATCAGCTGCACTGCAAAGTGATGGTAAAAAAATTCTTATCCTATTACTATTTTCCACCCTTTTTATTTCCCCACAAATTATGAATTGATTGACTGAAGTTCAATACTTATTGCATTTAAGCGATTCTAGGTAGCAACACAACCAAATTCAGGAAGCATGAACAAATTCCAGCTGATCTGATTTCTTTTTCAGGGCAGAAAGGTGAAACAAAAACCTTGATCTGATTTTGAGGAATTTTGGCTAGAAGTACTCATTTAAATGAGGCATGCATGGAGAAGCTGCTGTGATTTGGTGACTAATGGCTACTTTATTCTCCACGTGACTTTACATTCTGATAATAGCTCATGCTTTTAACAGATGTAAAATCAGATAAACCATATTGCTTCCATTAGAAAACAAAACAAAACAAAACTCATGTACTTAAGCTACAGCTGCAATTACTGGCATACAGCAAAGGGTACATACAGCATAGCATGATTAAATGGCAAGTTCTACTGATATGAGAGTTATGAGAAAAGGGAGAAGACTGCAAGCCCAGGCATTGTTCTGTGTCAAAATACATATTTGGTATAATTCTACTCTGTTATTTTGCAATTTCAGGAATTCAAAATAATTTTCACCTTAGTTTTACCAAACTCCATGAGTTTGGGACTGATTCTAAATGATATATTTTTTTTTCTTGTCAAAATGATATTACAGCTGAAAGGGCTAAAATAAGAAAATTTTAAACCCATATTTCAATAAAACTTAAACTATTCTTGTGTAATCCTTCCCCTCCCTTTACAGTTTCAGTTGAATTTTCCCAGGGTTCTAGCATTAGCTCAGATGGTAGCTGTGATTTTAATTCTTAGCTAGGCAGCTGATTTTAGAACAGGGAACAGCAATGAAGTAGCTAACCTTTATTTTAATATTAAATACTGTGTTAAGTGCCTTATGTTTGGTAAATATCGAGGCTACCATATTCATAGTAGCAGAACAGCTTCATTGTGACCCACATTTTCTTAATCTGAGGTAAAAGATCATATAGTCACTTAGCCAAAGGTCTCTCAGATACTGCACCTTAGAGAGATCATTAGGACAGTGTGAAACACATATTCCAAGGAACCAAAAGATAAAAAAAAGGCAAAATGCAAACAGCAGTATATCATACACATGCATGGAAATAAAACCGTCTGTGTGAGCAATGTTGACTTTAATCTACATTCTTTTTGTGTTTTTACAATGTTGAACTTCCCACTTGCTATTTACACAGCATTTTTGAATTTTTTACGGCTTTGTCTTTTGTAACAGTGTTGTTTTAGTGTTGTCTACATTATTGCAGCTGGGGATTTTTGAAAGAAGGGAAATAAAACAAAACACTTACAATGAAAGTAAAGTTCTTCGTCCCCTTCTTGATCAGCTTTGCTGTAGCCACAATGCCTGAAAAGAAAGAGACCAGTTTTACTGGTAAATAATGATTTACTTTACATTTAAAGTCCTGACAATATCAGTTCTGCAGGCTGGGATTTTCAGGCACTGGACACCTAACTCCTGTAGGCCCTTTGAAAGTTTCAGCTATAATTCTCTTGACAGTAAAGTTTTAAATAAATCATGAACACTTGCAATCAAAAGGCTTTTGTATCAAATACCAGTTGGGACAGGTTCTAAAGAGAAAATTCTAGTTCTAATGAAAAGCTTCTATGGATGAAACAGAGGATTAAAGAACTTGAAAGCAGAACACTGTTTTACATGAGGATATTCTTAAACCTACTGCTGTGCCTCTTTTTCTTGAATGTAAAGTCATTTCAAGGCTGATCAGATAATGTGTCAGACTTCTCCACATGAAAAAAAAAATGAACAGAAAGAGGGACTTTGAGGAGTACAGGTAAAGAACCTGCTAGGGGTTCCTTTACAGCACATTTACATAGGACAAAAAAAGAACATCTTGATTTAAGCGTGTCTTGCTGAAGTAAGAAGACAAACTGTATAATTGATAATGGGATTTAAATTAAAATAGCCCCTACTAAAAACTACTTCCATTTCAGGTTGGCAAATTACTATCACAGATTAGACTATGTCTGAAGAGTTCACAAGACTGAGGTCAGATATGGTTATGCCTTTGTAAGTTGCAATACCTTCGCCCAATGATGAATCCAAACACCATGAATACCAGAATGATGGTTCCTGCCACAGCAACCACAGCTATGATAATAACAGGATTCTGTTCACTGGAAACAGCTGTGGCTACAAACAAAGCACAGAGCAGAGATTAATGAAAAATTATTCCCTAAAAAGAATTGCAAAAAAAAATGAAGTCAACCATCATGAATTGCAGACTGTTCACCTTTGCCTGAAACAATTACATTGATAAAGTTAATCTGAATAAGGGCTTCAACTGGAAATTCATCCAAATGTTGGAAGAGTTAGTAATGTTCTGCAGGGAATAAAAAGGAGGTACACTGGAATTGAATTGGCTATGTGGTATAGCCATTAACCAAAAGCCAGCGACACCGCCAGACACTTCCACACTCTCTGACTGCTGCGCTGCCCTCTGTTTTGCTCTGGGGTTGACTCCTATGTAAGAGGGAAGGCCTGGATATCCCTCCAGAACTGGTTGACAGGACTTTGATGGTACCCATGAAATAGTGTCTAACTGTAAGAAAAATGCTTGAGATGAAACACTGCCTATTAACACAGATCTCCTAGTTACCGTATTTCTATCTCTGCTATTAATCATTGCAAATTGTTATTATTATCACTTGTTTCTGCTAGCAACTAAAAGGTGCTTCTGCACATACAAAGTGGAATTATCCATGCTTCAGAGAATTTACATGCTAAAATATCCACACATTATTGCACTTTTTTATTCAGATATGCCCATGCTGATAATATATGCAAATGTATGCATGTCACATTAATGTAAACTGAGGATGTAAATACTTAGCCTGAGAAACCTCAAGGTTTGTTAAATGTCTAATGAAGGTGGCCATGTACTCAGTCACATTAAATGAGTACAGCTGTACTGAACTCTATAGAGCTCTGCTGGTTTATAACAGTGAGGACTGAGCCCAAGAGACTGAGAATAAAGGAGGAAACATCAGGCAGCGATGATGAGCAAGGGACTATGAAAATGTGAGTCCTCTGTGAGCAGCAGAGAGATAGAAAAGGAAAAGGAAACCCAACCAATAGCTGCTAAACTAAACTGTAGATGGTATGCCAATATGGTGAACTGTTGGTAGTAGTAACAGAACAGGAATGTCTACATGAAGATTGTATGAATTCCACAGGATCAGGTTCCTGTTGCAGACTTCAGAGATTCCCACAGAAACAAATAAACGAGTCTTTTCTTTGCTCTCTCTGGGGAGAAGTGAGCCAATCAATGTGATTTTTTTTCACTGACACTGGCCTATACCAACTGCTTCCCTTCCAAAATAACAAACCTCTTGATTCCCCACCGCTTCCTCGCATCAATTTCATTTTCTAAATAAACTTTGTAACTTTTCTGTGCTCTACCCAGTGCAAGTGAGGATGATCTCCTTATTCGTATGGGGTTTTAACTGAAAAGAAAAAAATACTTATTTCTAAGTAACTCAGGATAGTAGGATGTTACTGCAGGCTTGGTGCAGCTTGAGACTGTGTCCTCTTGTTCTGTCGCTGGTTGCCTACAAACTCCCTTCAGGTAGTTGCAGTCTCCTCTTCTCCGGGCTAAGCAACCCCAGCTCCCTCAGCCTCTCCTCATAGGGTTTGTGCTTCAAACCCTGCACAAATCACTGGTCACTTCTCATGAGAGAGTATAGGGGCATAAGTTATTACAACTCAGTTCCTGTAACATCACCAGGACATCCAAGTAGACAACCCCAAACAACACCAAATTTATGTGAAATAAAACATTTCCTAAAACTCTTCCCTCCTCTCTTTGAGTTTCAGTGCAAACCTCACTTGAAAGTAAAAAAGTCATCCTGTCACAATGATCAAGGTGCAAAGCTGCATCCATCTAACAGGGTTTGGAAAAACACCCAGCACAGCATGACACTTATTCTGGGAGACAAGTTCAGTGCATAGAGGTTGACATATGTGAGTGGGTTGCTCTGTTTAACTGTCTCACAGACTTTGGGTACTGGTACACCCTGGAAGTAAGCTGAGGATGTTATTTGGGCTCTGGAAAACTTTGGGGACATGGTAGACAGGCCAAGTGGGGGTAGGTGGGATGCAATGTCTGATATACTTTTACATCAAAATAAAGTAAGTCCAATTGTGGGTATGGTCTGATGTGAATTCAGTGACAGCAGTCTGAGACATCTGCTTCTGTTCAGGTACAATGTGTTGACTCCCAGTTCTGTGTGATCAACTCAGCCTGTTACTGTAAGGGTGAATTAGAACCCAGCTTCTGGGATGATCACTGTGGTTTGTCAGAAATGCTAGATGCTAGACTGTTCTTAAAGGAACGCTTTTGGGGTACAGGTGATTCTTTCAGGAGGTGCATGGCATGGTTACTTGCGCCTGATGATGCCACAATGGTGATGTCAGGGAAGTATGTCTTTACCTCTGCTTAAACTGTGCTCAGACTTAGGGGATGACACCTGTAAGTGTCAATGTAAAAGAGTTAAACACATCTTTTAAATACATGACTGTAGCAATGGGGAATATTCAAGCACTCAGGAGGATTAAGAAAAAAACATCCAACCAGGATTAAAACAAACAAATAACACCCCCCCAACCTCCCCCACAAAAAAGAACAGGATAAAGAAAAAACAGAAGCGCAGCTGTAAAAGCTGTGCTGCTCCTCCAGTGACATTTTCACTTGCAGGCAACCTGAAATGTATTATTTGCAGAAAGGAATTCCTGATGAATTTCACCATGAAAGCTTTAATGATAATCTGGATTCATTTCAGGCCAAATACTACTTTCTTAAATATTATGCCCTATGTGTTCTATAAAAATTTGTAGTAGTGTTATTTCAGACGTTAGGAATAAATTGTACGTCTGCATATTACTTCAGTCTTGCTTGATTTGATTTGATTTGATTCATAGCAAGAGGAAAAAGCAAAGTTTTAGTCATACTAGGTTGTGCTGAGTCTTTCTACCATGATGCTGATTGCTGTAACAAGTGGCAAAATCCCCTTTGGTTACAAAAAGCACAGGATCATCTTCATATCCACTGGCTAAAAGTCATCTAACATAACTCTTAAAGACTGCAGTGAATCAAAAAACAAAATTACCACTTCAGTGATACCAGTGATCCCTGGTGAGATGGGAAGAACAGTTGGGAGAAAAAGATAAAACCCCATGGACTGAGGTAGGAAGAATTTAATAGAACAACACAAAGAGAGAAGAAACAATGGCCATAACAACAATACTAATGAAATAGTACATAAAACAAGGGGTGTATAAGGCACCCAGAACTCACTGCCTCTGCCTGTCCTGACCTTCAACTCCAATATCACATGCTATTCCCAACCAGCTCCCTACTTTTATAACGGGCATGATATCATCATGGTATCAAGTATCCCATTGGCTGGTTGGATTTGGCTATCCTGGCTGCAGCTCCTCTCAGCTTCTTGTGAAAATTAACTGCAGCAACTACCCCAGGAGAAATTCAGGTGGGGAATGTGACTATTTGATGGTCACCATATATATTCTTGCATATATATGTGTGTGTGTGTGTATACTTTCACTGAATATATTTTTTGACATATTTAAAAGCTGCATTCAGAAGTCCACTGAAATAATGAGAAGCCAAGACCATTAAACCGTAGCAGAGCAGGGGATTACTGCTCACCTGTACAGTACTTCACTTGTGTTATATTTGCTAAAAATGGTCCAATAAAGTTGTTCCTTAAGTGCTAACAAAGACTAATTTGATTAGCCTGCAAGTTCTGATAAAGCTTTAAATAAAATATGAGAAACAAATATTGCTGTGTAAAGCAATTCCAGTAGAATGCAATGGAATTCACTGTCTTTTTACCAACGTTTTAGGCATTTCTGAAAGCCATTTGTGGAAAACTGCAGATGATTATCCTTAGTAGGAATTACATTCCATAATGTCACAGAATTACAGAATGATAGGGGGCGGAAGGAAATTCCAGAGATCATCTAGTCCAACCTCCCTGTGTACACCTAGATCGGGTTTCAAAGGGACACGTCCAGGTGGGTTTTTAAATCCTCCAGTGAAGGAGATTCCACAACCTCTCTGGCCAGTTTGTTCCAGTGTTTCATCAACTTCACAGTAAAGAAGTTTCTCCTTCTGTTTAAGTGAAACCTTCTGTGTTCTAGTTTATACCCATTGCCCCTCTTGTTTGGTGAAACAGGACATTTTAGTTGGCATGTGCATATTGGCTGAGTACATCAACAGATTATAAGCAGTTTTTCATCCCCTGAGTTATAAAAAGAATACATGAGTGTTGTGATGTATTAATTCTTGGATTTCCTTATCTTCCACATATTGATCAAACTCAGTCAAGACTGTTTACTCTTTAAATTATTTTTCTTAATTTTAATGGCTACCAGTAAGCTTACAGTATGCTTCAGTGTACAAAATTGCTCAAGTAATTAAGGAAGTGTTGGGAAAATATTTTGGTCGAATAAGTTTAAACCACTATGGACAATAAATTAGCTAATTAGAAGAAATTTATGACAGATTATGAAAAGACTTTTAATTTGTTTTCCAGAAATCTACTGAAAATAAGAAAACTGATTCTGCTTGTGCCTCAGGTTTTCATTCTGCAACTGACTCTTTGAAAAGCAGAGCTCTGCAGATGGAGAGTATGCTACAAAACACTGAGCTAATAGCATTTGCATTAACAGTTTATTGCTGCTATTATGACAATTACTATTTCAATTATTTTTTTCTGTTAGATAGGTGGCACTAATTATTATTGATAATTTTCATATTCTATGTGGAATCAAGACCTAACTGCTGTGGTTTAACAATACCTATAAATTGTTCAACTTACACCTGGCTGCAGTTAAGAAGATGCAATAGTGTGCATCCACACTTGAAGTATGCTGCATGGAGTGCAGAAAGCAGAGTTGGCATCCATACTGTGTGATCAGCAAATTTGCAGATGACACCAAGTTGGGAGCAGATGTTGGTCAGTTAGAGGACAGAAGGGACCTGCAGAGGGACCTCAACTGACTGGACAGATGGGTGGAGTCCAATGGGATGACATTCAACAAGTCCAAGTGCCAGGTGCTGCACTTTGGCCACAACAACACCATGCAGAGCTACAGGCTGAGGTCGGAGTGGATGGAGAGCTCTCAAACAGAGAGGGACATGGGGTTACTGATTGACAGCTGGCTGAACATGAGCCAGCAGTGTGCCCAGGTGGCCAAGAAGGCCAATGGCATCCTGGCCTGCATTAGGAATAGTGTGGCCAGCAGGAGCAGGGATGTCATTGTGCCTCTGTACTCTGCATTGGTTAGGCCACACCTTGAGTACTGTGTCCAGCTCTGGGACCCTCAGTTTAGGAAGGACATCAAGACACTTGAACGTGTCCAGAGAAGGGCAACAAGGCTGGGGAGAGGCCTTGAGCACAAGCCCTATGAGGAGAGGCTGAGGGAGCTGGGATTGTTTAGCCTGGAGAAAAGAAGGCTCAGGGGTGACCTCATTGCTCTCTACAAATACCTGAAGGGTGGTTGTAGCCAGGAAGGGGTTGGTCTCTTCTCTCTAGCACCAGCACCAGAACAAGGAGACACAGTCTCAAGCTGCATCAGGGGAAGTTTAGGCTTGAGGTGAGGAGAAATTTCTTCACTGAGAGAGTTGTTCGCCATTGGAATGGGCTGCCCAGGGAGGTGGTGGAGTCACCATCCCTGGAGGTGTTCAAGAGGGGATTGGACGTGGGCCTTGGTGCCATGGTCTAGTCATGGGGTCTGTGGTGACAGGTTGGACTCAATGATCTTTGAAGTCTCTTCCAACCTTAGTGATACTGTGATACTGTGAACCTGTAGGCTACGTACTCTCAATTCCACATACGACCTGCTGTCAGGCAAGTCAGCTTGAATCTAATGACCCAAACAGTGTAACTTTGCATGGGTCTACAAAAGAGCGGTGAAGATGCCAGAGACGCAGGTGGTTCCCATGAATGGGCTCATGGCTGCCAGGTCTGAGCGATGGAAGAATTTCGTTCAGAAGGCCCAAAATAAGGAAAATCTGCATATCTGCACTGCTTATGAAAAATGGTGTCTGTGTGATTTTTAGACTTGTTTCATTATCATAGAAAGAACAAGCTCTCCCAAAACTTTACCCCTCTGCTGAGATGCCATAGTCAGAATCTCTGGTATAGTGTAGTGAGAAAGTTTGTACTTCAGCTTCACACTTCCCATTGTGAGGGTTTCTGAGAAGCTGATTTTTCTTTACACAGGTAACAACATGTTACCTGAGCTTTAAAGAAACCTAGTATCTTTGTATCTTTACTGAAACAAGTGGAAATTAGCCAATGAACTCAAAAAACACTAAGGGTGGACATACATAAATAAAAGTATAGAGAGTTTTTCATGAAATCAAACAGGGGAAAAGTGACTTGGAGAAGCTTCTGTGGGATGAAATCTCCTCTCCTCAGTTGGAGAAGAATCTATCAGACTTATCCAGCTCACCACTGCTAACTTCTTTGTGGGGGGAAAGAGTTGTGTATTTGAATGAAAAAAATAAAAAGAAATTGTGTTAGAAGGACATCAGACAAGAAGAACCTAATTACAAAACCCAATTTGTTGTTCTACTGCAAAAGAACTAATGACAAAAACCTATCTTCAGATAGAACCTCATTCTTTTCAGTTTTGATAAAATTGCCTATGACTCTTTCCTTTCTTGCTTTATTTTCTACTTCTACTTTGACCAGAAGTGTTAATTTCCTATAAATCTAATAGTTTACCTGTGGCTTCTTCTAGTGTGGCAACATCAAGTCTGGGGCTATAATTTCCATAACCAGCAGCAGTAAAAGCACGAATCTGGAAAACATACACTGTTCCTGGCTTTAGGTTATTAATAGAAGCTGAAGTGGACTTGGTCTTCACTGTTGAGTAGGTCCTCTCCCTTTGATCCTGGAAACAATAAGACAAAAGATTAAATGACATTTACAGGTCAGATTTTTATCATGGCTGTACATCAGCAACTGACAGCAAGTCTGGGTAGCTTATTTCAATTTGTTGAATGCTTTTTTAACCCAACATTAAAAATAAAGTATACTCTGTGGAGTATTACAGAACACTGTCAGTACAATGAGGAGTTCTAAGTGTAACCTAAAATTCAAATGGGATGCTCATGTTGTTACCCATAAAGCAGCCAGACATAAAATGATTGCTTCTTTGGCTCTGATTACATTTTCTGAAATTTGATGAAAAATAATTTGACCACTGCTTTCCAGGGGTCTAAATAGTTCAAAGACAGAGAAATCTGTTATTTCATGGTCAGAACACCTTCCCTCTTACCTTCTAACACCTTTAAAACATACTATACTGCCAATGTATAACTGGCTGGATTTTGCACCAAATTCTGAGGTCTTTAACTCAGTTTTCACTTGCTTCTGTTTCTCTGACTTTTAGTCTTTTCTCAGGTTTTTGCTCTATGAACTCAAGAATACCCCTGTGTAAGATTACAAACCCTGAGAGTAGTAACTCACTTTCAAACACTACAAAAGCTGTATCACAGATCATTACAGTATTCAGAAAGCTCTATTTATTCATCACATTTACTGATCCAGATTATCTTTCAGCATAGATATTTGCAGCTCTGTTGATTTTTGGCGGCAGATGCAACCCTGATTTGAAGGGCAGAAGAGATGAATTAACCAACCATATGAATGCACCACATGACCAGAGAAGCATGAGCCGTACGAGGCAGTGCTAATGAGAAAGACACAAAGGGAAGGAATAAATCTGTAACTCATTTCAGTAGCACTTTGATAGCTAAAAATTATGGAGAACCTTTCCCTTTGCAGTCAGTAAAGCAGCAAAGACTTTTGCTGAAATACAGGGTTAAACACAACATACAAGATCTCTTTTCTGAGATGCAGTAATGGCTTCTCCTGGGTCTTGCCCAGTCTGTCATTTGAGCAAACTCAACAGCTCAGCTATCAACAATTTTTCATATCTTCTCCAAGAGGGTTTAAATCATCTGCAAGTGAGGACCATGGTGGAATGTGTGTTGGTATGTGAGAAAAAATAAGAATGTTGAGAGATGAGAAACAAGTGTAAGCAAATCATAAGCAGTCAGATTTGGGACTATAAGCCACAGTGGAATTTCAGATTTTGGCTATTGATGCATAAATGAGGCTTATTTGACTTGCCAACAGTTCTTGCATTCAAAATAAATAAGTAACAACAAAATCAAAATAACCTGAATGAGAAATCTCATAGGACAGGCTTACTTGGGAGATTTCATGCAGCTTTCATTTCAGCCCGAGCCAGAAGTGAGAGGGAAAAGCAACACTTACCAGAATATTTCAGAACCACAGAAATGTTTGCTTTAATTGGGATCTAAAAGGAGCTGAAAGTTCAGATAGTGGGTTTTGCTGGGCTTTTTTATTCTTCTTTTCTTTTAAACTAATGGAACAAAACTTAAAACTGATGCTTTTGCTATGAGCAAGAACCTTATGAAGTACTTTTCAAGCCAAACTGCATTATATTGGAAGGAAAACAATTATTTAAGTATTTGTGTTGAAATTGTATCACCAAATTAAATGTATATAGTTATAGTTTATCTCTTACTGTTCATAGGATAAGCTTCTTCTTATATTAATTTCACTGTAATAAGTATAACAGGGAGCTTTCCTTCCATAACAAAAGAACTTTAACATCAGTTCTTGTCTTTGTAAACATAGGAAACTGGCAATGAAATTCTGCCCATTTAAAGTAACACGAATATATAAGGAAAATAAGACAAGCCACAGTCTAAAAGCTGTCATAGGAAAAGTCTAGTATCTTTCTTTTCCCACTACCTACTTAAATCATTTATTTTATTTTAACAGACTAGGAACTACTTTGCATATTAGAAACTCTACATATTTTGGTTTGTAGGGTGGTTTTAAAATTATTTATTTTTGTGTATGAGTGCAGACAACAGTTTTACTTTTGGTAAATGCAGAGACATTTTTGGTGGTGTACATGTATGGACTATTTCTGTGTATGCCCACATATATGCTTGAGGAACCAAAATTATCTCCTAAAATTGGTAAAATTTCTCTTAAAAAATTGTTTCGCCATCTATACATATCTGCTAAATTTTGTTATAAGAGTGATTAAAGCAAACAAATTCAACTAGGAATTAGCATCAACAAATAAACACTTTATTCCCTTACCAGATCATATCAAGATCTTTTGATAAGTCTATTTGTGTAATTCAGCACTGGAAATTAGATGTGACACCTGATGTTAGATCCAATCTGGTCTGAATTTACTTAATTCTATGATACCTCATAAATTGACAGGTTCTTTTTGATACAGATACTATTACGTTGTTTGCAGAGATGAAATGTTTTCACTAGTGATCACAAAAGAGCTCCTTTGTTTGTTTCTCTGCAGTTCAACTCTTTCATTTTTCTCCCAGAGTGTTTTATAAATAATAGGTATATGTCATGTGCTGCAGTAAATTTCCCCGGGAATCTGGAGGAGCTACACTTAGTCTGGGTCCCATGACAAACATATTGCTTCACAACCTGCCTTCACTCGGCTTTCATCCAGCTTATGGGTGCATGTGGCCCAACTTACATGCTTGTCAGAATTTTTTTATTCTGGAGTACTTCACAGTTATCATGAATGAAGACCTAGACACACTGAAATGGATGGTAAAACTCTGACTGACATAAAAACGATTGCAATTTCACTCTACCGGAAACAGAGATCACTGCATCTACTATTGAAAAGCAGCTCTCAGTTCATTATTGTGTTGAGACATAAATTTTATAATGCTGGGACTTTTAAAAAGGGCAAATAAGGAATATTTATCATCTGAAACTGTAGGAAGTGCATTGGAAATTTTCAGACACCAGCTCAAAGCTGTCCAGCTCATAAGGAAATAGCAAGTGCAGCCGAGAGTTGTATTTGATAGATCATCTCAAGAATGGAATTATGGTGACACAGAAGGAAATGAAGCAAACTTTACATAGAAGGTAGAAGAGGCAGGAAAATTGCATGTATCATTGTAAAATATCCAAGTCAAATTCATTAAAAAAGAAAAAGAAAAGAAAAAGGGGCAGATTTCAAGTGTATATTGCATTTTTAGGATACCAAAACACAATATAGAAGGCAGATGACAGCAACGATAATTACAGAAACTTGCTAGTTATGAAAAACAAGCAAAATCACCATGACTTTGAAGAGACAGGATAGTTGATAGCTGATGGCTTTAACATTGCTCCACACACAGCAAGCCAACACGAAGCAAATAGCACATGGTTGTACATTACAGATAATCTTAGTACTTACTTTCTCATAATACTTGATTTCATATTCAGTAATGACTCCATTGGGATGTTCTGGTTCCTGCCAGGAAAGCTCCACGCTCCTCTGCAGCACTCTCTCTTTCATTACTCCACTAACTTGTGAGGGAGCTGTTTGGACAAGATGTGTCAATAAATAAAAAGCAAATTTGTTGGATGCCTAAAATCAAATGTCATTACTGATCTGCCCCATGCTGAGCCACTTTCATTACGGTAAAAAAAAGCACCTTTTCATAGCTCACAATTCAAAGCTAATGAATATTCAAGCACAACCATATTACTGTTCATAAACTTTGAAAACAAATAGAATTAAAGTCCAAACAGCAAAAGGTGTCATTGCTCAAGTTAGTGCAAAACTGATGATGGGATAAGAATAACAATTAAGAACATTAATTCTGATTAAGACAGCACAGCAGATTTTTAGACTGATGTGTAGTAAATTAAAAATCTATATATTTATTCAATATGTTTCTGAAAGGTGCATACAAAGAAAGCTACTATTTTAGAAATAAGATCACATTTTAGGCTGATTTCATATAGCTGAGTCCAATTCTGTTTAAGAAATAGTCTGTTACACTATCTGGATACAACATAAATATGACATGAAAACAACTTTGTTAAGAAGCTAAGACTCCTCTTTCGTACTAGTTCCAACTTTTCCAGGCAGTCTCTCTTGGCATTTTTTGAAAGTGTGAGGCAATTTTAAAAGTAGATCTTATGACATGAACTGGACACTGTCTTCTTCTACCTGACTCTACAGAGTCATATATGCACATTTGCATGCATACACATGCACACAGTTTCCTAATAAACATTGGCCATGAACAAGTGCCTTTTGAAAATACCCAAGCAATGCACACTGTACAAGCATTATATATCACTGATTCTCATCTAAAAATATGTGAGCAATAAAGTAATAAAATGTGAAGGACTGAAGATTTATCAGCTTATCCCATGCTTAAAACAAAAGGAAAAAGACAGATTTTCATCTGATGTGCAGTTCCAAAGGTTGAACATCACGTTTTTCCTCAAACATACATACTGCCTGTATTAATGTGGCACAGAAGTCCTTTTAAACCATAGCTCTTAAAAAACAAACCAAAACAAACCAAAACAAACCAAAACACAATGCCCCAAAACAAAAAACAAAACCAAAACAACTGTGGCATTGGTACAGGACTTGATCTTGTTCTATTTCAATTCAATGGAAATAATTCAAGGGGGTGACACTGCTCATGCAAAAGACAAATAGGGTGGAGGATCTCAGCCTCCACAGTTAAAAGCAAAAAAACCATTTATGTGTGCAGGAACTGGGTCATATGTAGGAAGCAAATACAGACACAGGAAAGGCAATTTAAATGAGAGATCAATTTATTTATGATTTTTTTAGGTATAGCATCTAATATTGATTCTATACTAGAATGGTTTTTTAAAACAAAAATTTGGGAAATTCTAAATATTTTTCTAGGAAAAAAAAGAAAAAAGAAAAAAAAAAAAGAAAAAAAAAGAAAAAAAAGAAAAAAAGAAAAAAAGAAAAAAGAAAAAAGGAAAAAAGGAAAAAAGAAAAAAAGAAAAAAAAGAAAAAAAGGAAAAAAAGAAAAAAAAAAAAAGAAAAAAAAAGAAAAGAAGAAGCATATTTCAGAAGTGTATATAAAACTTTCACTATCCAAAATAATGCCACCTTCAGATATAAGAAAACCATTCTTATGCCATGCAACAAGCAGGTGAATTTCACTTCTATTTAACACAAAGAATAAAACATCTAGAATGCACACTTCTGTACCATTAATGATAAATATGTAATGATGAAAAAAATCTACAGTACAATCAAGACAACAATCTTCTCAAAAAAAAAGATTGCTGATTCTTATTTTAATTGTAAAGATTCTAGTATTTATTATTATTATTATTATTATTATTATTATTATAACATGTATACTCATGTAGCTTTCAAAAAATCAGTTTCTTTACATTTCATTAGAAGCTCCATGAGTCCATGAAAATTAAGGACTGAAGCCAGGCATGATAAGTTTCATTATGCATTATTATGTTGGATATAATCAATATAATCAAAGTTGAAGACCCTTTAATGCAGGCTGCCTAATTGATAAAATCGTTAAATTGTATCAAGCAAACACCATGGGTTGATACATCATCCCAAAGCCAGGATCGCTTTCCGTGGCTTGTCATGCATTCTCTTTCTAAAAGCTTAGAGTATTTTCACTCTCCAATTAGTGAAATCTATTCCTTTTTGTAGCTATGAGCCTGGAATGTAGCAAACTAATTTATTCTGTCTAGTTTTCTTCGCCATGATTAACTAGTTGTCTTCTTTGTCTAAATGCATACCACAGCATCCCGGCTGAATTTCAGAGAGGTCATTATGCTTCATGTAGAATGTTCTGTCTTACCCACACAAATGTTTTCAAATTGCTAACTTTATCTTTTCTGATGTCCAAAGTTGTTAATATTCCTACTTATTAGGAAACAGTTCTATATTACCTAGGTCACTGGAGTTAATTCTCAACATCTGCTGCCTTTTGTTTTAGCTTATCAAATTTTTTTGTTCTGTGGGTTGTAGCATTCATAATTTTTTTTAAGCAGTGAAGCAAAATGAACTCGTTTCCTCTGGTACTAGTTAACTCTGTGTTTGTTGGGAAGGAACCACAATACACAGAAGGAGGAACAGAGTTGGTGGCAGATTTTAATCAGGGAAATTAAATATATTGCATAAGATTCCTACTTAAGATCTGTACAAAATACACCACAAACAGGCATAGTCCATTCTTAGGGAACTTCCACTCGAAACAAAATTTCAGTGACTTAACAGCATTGCAGGACTCTAAAATAAACACACTCTAAATATATTCCTGTCTGTTAGTATTCTTTTCTTTCAGGAACATGCAGCTGATTTGGGGTTTTTAGCTAAAAACATTGTGATACTTTTCATTGGTAGAAGAACTACATGAGGAAGAAGAGGAACTTCAACCTGCCAGACTGTATATCCTGGTAGCTCTGAAGACATATTATATATAATTCCTATAGCACATAATATTCCTGAAATGCAGTAAGTTATGCTTTTGCCAGGAAAAGAAGAGGATCATCAAATCAGTTGAAGCCAGAGTATCCTCCTCTGGCAAGGTACACCAGGCTGTTGTTACTGCAAGGAAAACTCTGTAAAATAGAGCAACCAAATATAAACCAATCTATGGATGCAAGAGGCTAGCTATATATGCTATCTTTATCCCACTTCTTTAGTTGCATTTCTTGATCTGTGCTTAATGAGAGTGTACAGGTCAGAAGCATTTTGTCCTTCAGTATAATAATTTCTTCTGTATTCTCTCTGTTCCTTTCTCACAGACTGATTTACATTCATGTTTTAGTTCTTTTTGGTTTCCTGACACTTCTTTTTAAACCTTTAGCTCACTTTTTATCACCTATCCATGTTAATTAATTAACAACCCAGTTATGGTTTTGAAGAAAAACGCCCTGTTTGTACAAGCTTGAATATAAGCTGAAGTATAAACCCCATCCATGAATACAAGATAAAATATAGCATTAGCATGTAAAAAACCAAACCAAAACCAAACAAAAATCCCCAAACAAAAAGTTCTCTACAATAACAGAATTTAAAATGACACTCTTTTCCCATTGCTAAAGTATATAATGATGCTGCTGATGACAACAATAATAATAATGATAACAACTATTTCAGGTTTGTTTTTCTTTTTTCTTTCAGTAATCTAGTTCTTGACACTGCACCTATAACAAAGTTGTTTGTGATAAAGACACTTCTTACAGCATTTCTAGACAAGTACCCAGTCCTGAATGACTTGAGCATGCATAATCCCTACTGTATCACTTCAGGTTACAAAGAAGTATCACTTGTCAGAATCATTATTTCCATAATATATTACACTGGGGGATACAGGCTGTTCAGCATTTGCTATCAACTTTATTTCTGATATACCTCATCTCTTCTTTTTCTCCTTCCTGCTGACACAATATCTAATGCATCAAACACACAGAGCCTCTCAGGGCTAACAGGCAGATGTACCTACACATGCAGCATAAGAAAGTACTTAGAGAATGACAGGCCTTCAGCACACTCATTCACCTTTTTAAAATGCTTCAAATATACCATTCAGCAAAAGGAAAATTGATTTTCACCAGGTTTCAACATCACAGCCACAGAGAAATATAAGTCTGCTGGGCTTTACTGATAAAGCCTTCAAGTTATACAGATTTCAAGCTGGTCATCATTTTCAGATCAAGTCATAGAAAAAAAGTTAAAACTGAGGTGTCAAAAAGAGCAGAATATTCCAAGGAAATATGCTGTTCCAGAGAGAATATTGCATCTGGTAGACTGATGTGTTACATCCATGTTGCTAAGCCAAGCATATGGTGTATTATTAATATGTGCAAATATATAGAGAATATATATATAGAACTGTGGTAATTGTTTTGGAAGGCACTGCTTTTAGTCCAGAGTCCCCTGAAAATGTTATACTGTATTTCTGCTCAGGCCTTTAATCTCCATCCTTAGCTATTCTCTGGTTCTCATGCCTAATCATTTCCCCTGATCCACAATGTACTTTCCAAAAGACAAAAGAAGCTGCAAAGTTAAATCTTTTGCACTTTGTATCAGAAAACAATGAAATAAACCCAAACCAAACCAACAGCCACAAAACAAACCCCAAACCAGGAAAAAGTACAGAATACTTAAACAAAACAATAAAACCTCAATAATTAAAACATCTGAAGCCGAAGTTTCACATAAAAGAGGAACTAGGCATAATGCACCAATTGCTAGCACAAAATCATCTGTAATACCTTTTCATTGAAAAAAAGGTAACTCTGCAAAAGATGCATAGCCATTTCTCTGAGATTTCTTAAAGAACTCCATCTTGAATGCAGCTCACTTCCATGAACAAGCTGCTCCGTCTGGAGAAGAGAAGGCTCCGAGGTAACCTTATTGTGGCCTTCCAGTATCTGAAGGGGGCCTCCAAGAAGGCTGGGGAGGGACTTCTTAGGATATCAGGGAGTGATAGGACTAGGGGGAATGGAATGAAACTGGAGGTGGGGAGATTCAGAGTGGATGTGAGGAAGAAGTTCTTCACTATGAGAGTGGGGAAGCCCTGGAATGGGTTGTCCAGGGAGGTGGTTGAGGCCCCATCCCTGGAAGTGTTTAAGACCAGGCTGGATGAGGCTCTGGCCAGTCTGACCTAGTGTGAGGTGTCCCTGCCCATGGCAGGGGGTTTGGAACTAGATGATCCTTGTGGTCCCTTCCAACCCTGACATTCTATAATTCTATGATTCTAACAGCATCAGTCATGGAGACTATTAATTTGATACTTAAAGTATCTCCAGAATCAGCATCCCCCGTGTTTAGTAGTTCATGCGTATAAAAAAAAAAAGCCCAACAAACTATTAAATATTCTCAGAAATAAGAATTTCAGTCCTGCAGTCCCACTTCATGCAGAAAGTTTCACAAAATGAGCAACAGTAAATGCTGCTGGTGCAGGACCAAACCCTGTACTAACAAATGGTATGAAATCAACCTTTGCAACTCCAGCTTCATGATTTGAGTAATGAATGAATGGCTATCAGCCTTCCCTAGCCACATTTCTATACTTCTCTAGCCCACAATAGCAACAAAGTATTTAAGTCAATCCAAGCTTTGTCAAGCACTTGCTGAAACCAATAGTAACCCTCTCACTTTCACAGCATGGGATCCTTACAGAACTTCCCTAAGGAGGAAAAAATCTTGGCTTTTGGCCTCTTTGCTTTTCATGTCATGGAGATATGAGGCAATCACTCAAAAACACCAGCTTTTCACACAAAAGCAAAAAGATCAATTTTTACATCCCTGCAAAACTGTATCTTAGGACCCAATGTAAGTTTTACATTATATGAAGCATTAAAACCATTTTTCTGCAACAGTGCTCTGCAGCAGTTGGGGGGTATCTTGAGCAGTCAGCCTGAAAAGTACATTGCTAACAAAGGCAAATCATGGAAAACTAGAGATAGCATCATCCCAATGGTTATACCCTACTCTGTTATTTCTCTTTTAAATGTCTTCGCTGTCTCCTTTCTTGGCAGAAAACTTTAGATAAAAAAGTTGTTTTGACTCTACATCTATTTTAAGTGAGACTGGAACCTGGCATCTTTCCAACAACAAATGAGAAATGAACCCATTTTATATATATATATATATATATGAAAATAGTAGCAGAAAATTATACTGTTGTTAGCTCCTAAATGGTTGTTCAGTAAGAGAATACAGAACTCCCTATACTCTGTTAATAGTCCTGCACCAAGATTACCCAAAAAGCACCCTTCTGCTCTGGCTTGTGTGCTAATTTGCTCCCAAGAGACAGTGTGTAAATGAAGTCATAACCTGGACTCTCACCATGTTCTAACTTGCTCTGAAGGGAAACAGGCATCAGAATTGCCAAAATTACTAAGTAAGAGTGGTAGGCAAACAGATTATACACCTTGAGGAATTGCAGCTACCACTGGCAGGGGCCTGGGGTCAGCATGTGGCACCACACCAGTTTTTATGCTGGTCTGAAGCAGTATGCCTCTTGCTTTTGCACTTCTGAGGAGTTATCTGATGCACAATGGTGTCACCTAAAACAAAGCCTTGACAAGGGTTTGCAGGTACTGGGTAAATTTTAAAACTTTATTGTGTAGATATCTTCCTTGTTTATTCTGTTTCTTATAAAGATACAAAGGCTTTGTGTGGAAAAAAAGCAAGCAAACAAACAAAATAGCAACAACACCCCTCATCCCTAGCCCCACTGTATCTATAGAATTTGTTTTTCATATTTATTGTAGTATTAAAATCAGTAAAGCTTTCAGGGCACCACAATATGCCAGTGCTACTCGAGCCATGACAGAGAGCTGCCACAGCTTGTCCTTTCAATGCTTGGAAAAAAAAATTCCCTTCATGTTTATATTAACATTTACAATAGTTTTCATTTTATAGCATATGAGAGTTCATGAAAAAAAGGCAGAAAACAATACAATAGCTATTAAAATGTACATTATTAAATGGATAGCTGGAAACTAGTAAGATTTTCTTTTTTACACTGTATTTCTCTCCCCTCAGTTAAATCTCCACATGACAAAGCAGCCCATGATAAAGGGTTATTGAGTACCACTGTATTATGCCATTAGTACCCATTGCTTTGGATCAATGACAGAGAAATTCCCCACTGTGTTTACAAGCTGTAGCATTCAAAAAGAGACTTAAATAAATCAGATATTTTACACTAACAATATCCTACAGAGAAGCCATTTTAACTTCCTCTCTGACACACTTTACTTTCCAGCTCATAAATATAGTACAGGGTACATACAATGCTCTTTAAGCCATGAGCAGAGGCACACACAGCTCTCTGGGCCACTTGGGAATGTCCTATGCATGGTAACAGGAAATGTTGTCTTGACTGCATTACTTCTTTACATTTTTTGCCATTGTTTTTGTGGTTGAGAAACTCTCCAATTACCTGCTAATCTACAGAAGCAGTAGTTACCTAAATACTCTTGCAAGTCAAGGCATAAATATAAGTTAAAAAATGAGGTAAAATAATACAATTTGACCATCCCTAGTATTATTAGCATAAAGTTCTGAGAAAGCTTATGCTCAAATGGCATTCTTACCAAGTATGTAGTGATTTACTAATTGTCCA
Source organism: Colaptes auratus (assembly GCA_015227895.2). Classification (NCBI taxonomy): domain Eukaryota; kingdom Metazoa; phylum Chordata; class Aves; order Piciformes; family Picidae; genus Colaptes; species Colaptes auratus. The sequence goes on along the minus strand of CM037640.1, from coordinate 48,244,570 downwards.
TGTATTTTATTGGTCAGATGAATTTGAAATAATTAATGCTTTGCTAATTACTCCATCAAAAAACAAATCACCACTCGGATAGTTATATATGCTGTGTACTCTGGCAGAACTCTGGGGAGGGAAACCAACAAAAAGAATGAAAAAGAACTTACCACAAAGAAAATGAGACAGTTTAGAAACATCAGGGCTGACAGTTTGTCTATCATGTTCTGCTGTGGTTTTTTGGTGTTTTGGTTTGTTTTTGGTTGTTTTTTTTCTGGTTAGAGTCTGTATCTAGATCCATTCTATGAACTCCCCTGTTTCTTCTGCCTGACATTTGGTACAGATATTATTGTCATATCTGTATTCCATTTCTTCCAAAACTGGAGACCTGGGCATCAATCAGTGCTGAACGGATGCTGAGATGCGTAGCAAGTGACAACACCGACTCCCAAGGTATCCACAGCTCTCGCTTTGTGAAAAGTTTTGACATGTCAGGCACAAACTTGATTCTTACAAATGCGTTAGAGCAACAAACACCAGCCTTACAAATAACAGAAAAGGGCTTTTGTTCGACTGCAGCATTTGTTTTCTTTTGCAGAAGAAGCATTTCTATATTAATTAGAGTTATTTTTTTGTGTCCTGCCTTCTTTTGGAATTCATATTTCACAACTCTCTTTTTTTACCTTTTTGGTTTTTTTTAATATATATCTATATATATTTTTTTTAGCAGAAACATCTGCCACCATCCTTGCAGTAAATCCTTGGCACACAGGTATTATTCTTCATCAAAGATAACAAAACACCACAAGCCTCCTCAAAGATGAGGATTGTCTTTTCCCTGGTGGGCTACTCAGACACATTATGTTCTCTCTCTGTCTCCAGTCATCTCTGCTGGCAAGTGTCAATTACAGGCACAAGCATTCGGGAGCGGAAGGATAAAGCACAATTTACAAATTCTTTCCTCTGGAAGTAGACAGGTGTAATGACTGAGACTGTTTGCTGTAATTGAATTTCATGCTGTCATCTATTCAGTCACAAAAAGATGTCAGCTTCAAGGATGCTACTCATGGGAAAAGAAAAAAACAACAACAAAACAAAACCACAACAAAATAACAACCAACCCCCCCTTAATACATTCTCATTGCTAGTCTATAAATCATATTACCACCCTAGTTTGACTTCCCTAAAAGTAAAAGTTGCTTTTACTGGAGAGTATGAGGTGATTAGAACTGCAGCATTAGAGGCCTACAGACAAGCAAGATTATGTTAATTTAGTGGAGGACATCCAAGAGACAACTGTGAATGAATTTCAGCCCCGTAACAAAATACTTTGTTTTGGAGATAGCCAACCAAAACAGAAAGAGACCTGGGGTTACTGATTGACAGCTGGCTGAACATGAGCCAGCAGTGTGCCCAGGTGGCCAAGAAGGCCAATGGCATCCTGGCCTGCAGCAAGAATAGTGTGGCCAGCAGAAGTAGGGAAGTCATAGTGCCCCTGTACTCAGCACTGGTTAGGTCACACCTTGAGTACTGTTATCAAGTTCTGGGCCCCTCAATTTAAGAAGGACATCAAGCCACTTGAACGTGTCCAGAGAAGGGCAACGAGGCTGGGGAGGGGTCTGGAGCACAGCCCTGTGAGGAGAGGCTGAGGGAGCTGGGGTTGCTTAGCCTGGAGAAGAGGAGGCTGAGGGGTAACCTGATTGCTGTCTACAACTACCTGAAGGGAGGTTGTAGCCAGGAGGGTGGTGTTCTCTTCTCCCAGGCAACCAGCACCAGAACAGGAGGACACAGCCTCAAGGTGAAGTTTTTCACAGAGAGAGTTGTTAGGCATCGAAATGTGCTGCCCAGGGAGGTGGTGGAGTCACCATCCCTGGAGGTGTTCAAGAGGGGATTGGATGTGGCACTTGGTGCCATGGTCTAGTAGTCATGAGGACTTGGGTGACAGGTTGGACTTGATGATCTTTGGGGTCTTTTCCAACCTTATTGATTCTATGAAAACCTTGTACCGAAGTGCCATGCCAAGACAATAAAACCAATTATTAACAGGAAAACATCTAAACAGTCTAAAAAAGATGTCAGCACAAAACAGGAATTACCACTGTGTCAAAGGTTTGATCAAACTTGTGTTTTAAAAGATATAATTGTTCAGTAGGGGGAAAAAAATTACTCTACTAATGTTCCTAAAATCCATGTAACTTCTGTTTAAGCCTTGCAAATTCCTGTGAAGTGCATTATAACAGTACTGCTAATGATATTTCTGAAAGCAGCATGGGTGGTATTTGTGGGGAATGTAGGAAGAGTTCCTTGCAAAAATGAATTGCACTTTTTCCCCCCTCCCCAGGTTATAAGCCTGTCCTTATTCTCCCAAAGAGCATTAAATCTCTAGAATTTAAGGAGAGAGATAAATATCCATCCAGGAATCTCTGTTACAGAGGCAAATATCAGAAGTAAGAAGCCAGAAGTTAGTGACTATGCACAGGAGAGAAAGCCCAAGAGCAAAGTGGAGGCACAGAAGCTCTCAGACTACAACTCTGTCAGTCAGGGCTCACAGAAGCAGTTTTGCTGCTCAGAGTGAGGTCACCACTGTGGACAACTGTCACTGACATAAATACAACACTCAGCATTTTCCTTGAAGCACAACAATTTGTGTATGTGCCAACAGCTACGAAAAAAATCCATTCGATACAATATTGTTTGTCTCAAATGAAATTATTTTGGAAGTATGGACAAGCTGTTGAAAAAAATATTGTCATGCATAAGCAGAAGGAAAATATGTTCTTAGGGGAATGTCTCTTAGGGGGATATATTTTAAATCTTAAATTTTAAATCTTAGGGGGAAACATGTTTTGTAAAGTGAGGCTGGCTGATTGATATGAATGTGCAACATAAACTAATACCTATTAAACAACAGTAAATTACTTTAGAGATAATGCACATAGTTAATAAAATACACAAAATGTGTCTGAAAATATCTTCAGTTTGCTTCTATTTTCTCTCTTTTTTGCAAATAGTAATGCTACAACTTGCAACAAGAATAACACATTTCCAGGACTTATGTAACTATGCCTGATAAATTGGCATGATTTTTGGAGAAGGTATCCCTGAAATCATTCATAACTCTAAACATAACTTCCAAAAGTTCTTAAATATTTTTTATGTTGTTTCCTCAGTCTCCTTATTGCTTAAAGTAATAATACAATACAATAAACCAGGTTGGAAGAGACCTTCAAGATCATCGCGTCCAACCTATCTACCAATCCAACCCACCTAAACAACTAAACCATGGCACCAAGCACCCCATCAAGTCTCCTCCTGAACACCTTCAATGATGGTGACTCCACCACCTCCCCGGGCAACCCATTCCAATGGGCAATCACTCTCTCTGTATAGAACTTCTTCCTAACATCCAGCCTGAACCTCCCCTGGCACAGACTGAGACTGTGTCCTATTGTTCTGGTGCTGGCTGCCTGGGAGAAGAGACCAACCTCCACCTGTCCACAACCTCCCTTCAGGTAGTTGTAGAGAGCAAGAAGGTCACCCCTGAGTCTCCTCTTCTCCAGGCTAAGCAACCCCAGCTCCCTCAGCCTCTCCTCATAGGCCTTGTGTTCCAAACCCCTCACCAACTTCGTTGCCCTTCTCTGGACACGTTCCAGCAAGTCAACATCCTTCCTAAACTGATCTTTGATTTGGGGGGGATTTTGCTTATTCTATGAGAACAGGCTATGGTTCAATATTTGTCCAGCTTCTGCTTGCTGGCAAAGTTTGCACAAAGACTTGCCTGATGCAGAAACTTATTAAACTGGAAAGACATCAATCATTTGATGAAAGCGTTTACTATGTGGTTTTAAAAGCCGTCCAGAATCATCATCTTTTTACAGACTTTCTAGTGGCTTCACCTCCTTTAACGTTATGAGGCTCTAAGGGAAACCCAAGTTCTGTATTGAAAGGTTAACTTCTTGGAGATTTAGATTACGAAAATGTCAATTGCACAAATTATAAACCCATTTAGCTTTCTGATTAGTTCCACTTTTAGCATACCATTTAGGGCGCAGCTCTGACCTCTCATCAATTATATTTTAGTTTAGTTGCATTGATTTTATCTACATTATCCTTGCGTTATACCAATGGAAATAAGATCAGAATCAGGTCCTAAGGGTAAAGTAATTAAAAATGTAATTACCACAACTGATCATTAGTTGGTTACAACTTTTTTTTCTTTTTTTTTTTTCCTTTTTTTTTTTAGCAAAAAAAAGATTGCAAAATTTCTTTGCCAATTTCACAACAATAGGTTTTCACTCTGTTACTTCAGAAATAGCTCTGGATGGGATCCAGATTATTTAACTCAGGTAACTGGTTGCACCCAACTTTTAGATGACTTCAGTTGTCCTTTTGTTTTCTGTGACAGGGAGGTAAGTACATTGGAAATACCCAGAAAGAGATCCTGCCTGTTTAAACTGAGACTTACAAAACTGGAAACATCTTCATTTTAAGGGCTTTGTCAAAAAAACAAAACAAAAAGGAACAAAAAAACCCAATAAAACAAACATCAAAGCACACACACAAAAAACAACCAAAAAACCCCAACCAAACCAACAAAATCAGAACAGCCTTTGGGTCTTAGTCTCTTTCGGTTTTTAACGGTGTGAGTAAGCAGCAACTACTCTGACTCCTTTCATCCTGGATGTCGAACTTTAATCAATATCCAGGATGAAGGAGATGAAAATGGAGCTCTTTGCAGTAACAGAAAATGATGCAACATTTACTCACAAAGGTTAAGCTTTAAAAACAACAACAAAAAAATGGTTCTATTTTATTGCAGAATTATTCAATACATTGGAAAAATAAGGAACATTGCATAGGCATCCTTGAGTGGTTTTTTTTTTCCTAAATAATAAACTTCAGATCTGATTCTCTATTTCCTCACTCATAATGAAGGTATTAAGAGAGTGTAGTGTTGGTCTCTCTTTCAGACTGCATACAATATAGACTGCCTTGTTAAATGAAAGTATGGAAAAATGGTGTTTGCACATCTAACAAGTCTTTCCAGGTTGCAAAGGGTACAGCAAAAAGGCAGAAAAATTGGGATACCACACAAAAAAAAATCACCAAAACTTGAGTCATAACCACTGCATCATCCTGTATTTGAAAGAAAAGCAGTACTTTCTTACACAGACTGTGCAGATCATTTTTCCATTACTATTTTCCTAATCATGGAAACATAGGCTCCTAATCATAGAAACAGAGAATCAACAAGGTTGGAAATGACCTCAAAGATCAAGTCCAACCTGTCACCCAAGACCTCATGACTACTACAGCAGAAATTATTGCTACATACACATATATATCTATAGCACAAAAGTTTTCACCACCAACATTGGAAGACTTCAATTTAGTGTTTAGTGGAACCTTAGACCTAGGATTCCAAGGTACACCAGAAAAGCAACTCAGTTTACATGAGTTCACACAGTATACAATGTGCTTCCTATTTAGATTAGGCAAACAACTGGACATAACTTTGACCAATAGTCCATTAAATATGAGAATGTTCAATGTTGTGCAGTTTAGAAACAGAAAGAGAAATAGGACTATATCCTGAATATCAGTTTATTACCTTATTCATTTGGAAAAAAAGCTCCAGTATAACTATTTACACTCATGAATGTATTCTAATACACACATTAAGATGGATGTACATCAGAATCATGAATACCTATAGCTTCATTCCTTAATGAATATGGTCTCACCAACGCTTAGCATGTGAAATGAAAAAAAAATATTATTGCTACTGGAATTTCCCATGATAATAAATATACTGGATGGTCATTATTCTTCCTTAAATGTGTATGTAAAAGCCCTCTCCTGGAAAATAGCTACGCTAATACATTTAGAAACTCCTCGTGTAATCATTCAATGATAAAAACACTCCTTCTACTCATTACCTAGATATGAATTTCTGTAGCTCTTTGTATGACCCCTACTGAAGGAGGTGGAGCAGTAGAGGGGTTACTTAACTAATTAAAGCTGTACTGAACAAATGCTCAGGGATAATTAAAAAGAATGGGGGGGGGGGGCAGGAAGGCGGGAATCCCCTTTGTTCTATTAGCCAACGGTGGTTGAATTAGTCATAAAATAAAGCTGACAATGATAAGGGCATGTCTTATTTTAAATCTCTACTTGAAGGGGTATTCTTTTTTAAACCTTGTAATTTCTTTAATCCAAACTAAATTAAAGGTTTATGGAATACGCATGCAAAGTCAGAGAATATAAAGACTCATGGCACTTGTATAATAACTTCTGTATCCCACGGGAACCAATCAGAGCTTCATAGATGCAATATGTGTGCAAATAAAATAGGATAGATACCTTCAAGCAGACAGGACTGCAAACTGATTTTAGAAGTGAAGTACCCAATAGGTTTATCTTTGTTAAAAGAGCATTTACTATATACAGGCTGCATATGGTTGCAATGTATAAAGTGGACTGGACTGGTTCCATCTAAATTTGAACCTGAGATATTAAATTAAGATTGCAGCCTCCTTAAAGTCCTTTCAGTTACTGGAGAAAAGGATCCTGCAGGTCATTTAGACTTTATGGTAAGCAAGTCTTACATGGGCCTTTAAAATGGATTTCGTTGCTTCAGATATATCCAGAGACAGAACCTACTATTTTACTGCTAGGTCTGTTTTTCCATCATACTTTTTTTTTTGTAGGGCTTGAGTTTTTAAAACAATTTATTGTTATTATTAAGTTTTAAATGGTTAGTCTAATACTTTTTTCAGTGATAAAAATACAGAGATGCTAATTTCTTTTATTTGTATGAATTAACTATCCATAGCTGGGAACTAGCATCCCTAATTTAAACTCTTAAATCTATGCAGTAGATGCCTAATGAAAGACTCTTCCAAAAAGAAATCTAATCAAGGAAAAGGCCTTCCCTAAAAAGCCTTGAAAGAGATATCTTATCTGGTACACCTCAGGTGCCCATTTAAGGAGGTAGAACTTCCTTCTGAGGGAAACAGGAAGCATCTGCTAGTCTACAAGAAGTAAAGAAGACATGTCCTTTTAGGAGTCTGATTTACTCAGAGCTCAAAATTTGTATCAGCACAAGACACAAAGCAAAGTTTTACAGATGGAGTCTACCATCTTCCCACCTTTTTGCTGCAGTCATTAGCTTTTTCCAGGATGCCTAGAAACCACTCACATCTCCTAGATACAGACATCTGAGTTTCTCCAATTAATTCACAAGACTGCATTTACCAAAACACACCAATGTAGATAAAAATGAAAAATTAGGATGGTGACTAATGGGGCTTTGTGAGGTGCAAAATGCAAACAGCTAACCAGCTGACCTGTAACAACCTGGTACAACAGCCATATAGAATCATAGAATTGTTAGGGTTGGATGGGACCTCAAGGATCATCTAATTCAAATCCCCCTGCCATGGGTAGGGACACCTCATACTAGATCGGGTTGCTCAGAACCACATCCAGCCTGGCCTTAAAAACATCCAGGGATGAGGCTTCTACCACCCTCTTCCAGGGTCTCACCACCCTCATGATGATAAACTTATTCCTAACATCCAATCTGAATCTACCCATTTCTATTTTTTTCCATTCCCCCTAGTCCTATCACTCCCTGACATCCTAAAAAGTCCCTCCCCAGCTTTCCTGCAAGGCCCCCTTGAGATGCTGGAAGGCCACAATAAGGTCTCCTTGGAGCCTTCTCTTCTCCAGACTGAACAGCCCCAGCTCCCTCAGTCTGTCCTCATAAGAGCCCTCTAATCATCCTTGTGGCCCTTCTCTGGACACACTCCAGCATGTCCAGATCCTTCCTGTAACAGGAGCTCCAGAACTGGATGCAGTACTCCAGATGGGGTCTCACCAGAGTGGAGCAGAGGGGGAGAATCACCTCCCTTGACCTGCTGGCTATGCTTCGCTTGATGCAGCCCAGGATGTGATTTGCTTTCTGGGCTGCAAATGCACACTGGTGGCTCATGTTGAGCTTCTCCTCCACAGTCACATACATGACTGAAGTCACTGAGCATGGATTGAAACTACAGGATTATTCAAAACGGTACTTTAACCATACATTTTACAGTACAGCCAGTCTGTCCAGATTACACAGTTCAGTATTAAGAATGTATTTCTCCTCCTCTTTTCAACTTTGTGGTAAACTGCTGGCAAAAGGACTAAAAAAAACCCAAACCAAATGTAGTATATACATTTAATAAAAAACTAGGTCTTAAGTCCTCCACCAGGGAAGGGAAGGGAAGGAAGGGAAGGGAAGGGAAGGGAAGGGAAGGGAAGGGAAGGGAAGGGAAGGGAAGGGAAGGGAAGGTTGGGAAGGGAAGGGAAGGGAAGGGAAGGGAAGGGAAGGGAAGGGAAGGGAAGGGAAGGGAAGGGAAGGGAAGGGAAGGGAAGGGAAGGGAAGGGAAGGGAAGGGAAGGGAAGGGAAGGGGAAGGGAAGGGGAGGGGAGGGGAGGGGAGGGAAAAGAAAATACATGGGTTTTCAGTAATTCATGCTTGCTTTCTGAGAAATAAGCTAGCTGCATCTGCCTCATTGACTTTAACATGATGAAGGCAAAATCTGGAAAAATTCCATTCCAGTCCTGACTATGTAACAGCAAGTGAAATGCTATGACTGGTCTTAAGTAATGGCTCAGCACTTCCAGAAGGTCAGGAATGCAAGTAGTTGGCTGGAGTTTAAAGGAAGCTTAACTGCTGAAAGAGAAAAGCCATTTTAATGACATACCTGAGTCTCAAAGCAGGTTAAACTGCCTGCATAGATACAAACAATGACAATAATAATGTTAGACTAAAGAAATTCCCTTCACTGGTAGAATACCAATGTTTATCAGAGGAACTCTACCTTGTTCTTAACAAGTTCAATCATGCAAAAACAAGATCAATAAGGGAGGATGTCTTTAAAGCTCCCCTGTTGCATAATTGAAATTACTTTGAAGATCTGACTGTATTCATGGAGAGTTAGCAAACTGTCCCTGCAGGCGCTGGTGACATGAGGCTGCTCAAAATACAGTATTTCACTTGAAGCATATCTGACTCATTCTATTGGCATAAATGTCACATGTTTAGCATTAACCGCTTTTACAACCTGCTTTATAAATACACTTTGCTTCCCCTTCCAACGGCTGTCTTCTCCTTTCTTTTGTTGGAAAGATTTTTGCTGCCCACTTTTGCCTCTGACGGTTTGACGGTTATTACCTTAAGACACTGCAGGTGTTCCATAGCCTTCAGCGTATTAGCAAGTGACTAATTTTTAATGCCACGCCTAAAAGAGTAAGGCTCAAAGGCAGAAAATATAAATAAAAATAAAATGGCAACAGAAGCAATTTTTTTTTCCTTTAACAAAAAATCCAGTTGTATCATTTTTTAAGCAGAAATGAAAAAATTTCTAATAACTGGCACTTTATAACATGGCACTGCAACACTCAGGTTATAATAAATGGAACACAGAGCACTCTTAATTAGGCTATTAATCAGCAGAGTGAAAGGTGGATCAACAGTGTTACCATTTGCTCCAGAAACAGGTTTCCAGATTGTTGCTGATTATCCAGACAGCGGCAGTTTTGCAACAACACAGCATAAACAGCACCCTTTGCCTCAGTCATTCTGGGACTTGGAGGAAATCTGCCTTCTCTGCAGCAAATTGGAAGAGATTCATTTGACATGAGAAGGAAATTTCAAGAGTTTGGAAGAAAATAATTTGATATGAGAAGTAAATTTATTAATTTGAGTTCCCGAAATGTCCCCTGGCCTGCATCAGTATTTTCTGAATGGAAGTTGCTATGTGCAAGGCTCTCTTTCTAGAATAAAGCAGACATGAAAAGAAGAAAGGTCAGCCTTCCTTCTATATTATTGTTTTCCTATTAGCTTTTTGCTATGAATGCCTGATGACACTGATGTGATTTTTTTTCCCTCTTGTTACTCTTGTCTTACTGTCATCACTCCATCTTCTCTTGTTTTGTCTGTACTGAAAAGTAAAAAACAAGTGTTTCTAGCATTGACTCCGCTATAATTTCTGTTATGTTTCATGCAAGCAAATGCACTCAAAGTTTTAAACTAAAGTGGAAGTCTGGAGAAGAGAAGGCTCAGAGGTGACCTCATTGTGGCCTTCCAGTATCTGAAGGGGGCCTACAAGAAGGCTGGGGAGGGACTTCTCAGGCTATCAGGTAGTGATAGGACTAGGGGGAATGGAATGAAGCTGGAGGTGGGGAGATTCAGGCTGGATGTGAGGAGGAAGTTCTTCCCATGAGAGTGGTGAAGCCCTGGAATGGGTTATCCAGGGAGGTGGTTGAGGCCCCGTCCCTGGAAGTGTTTAAGACCAGGCTGGATGAGGCTCTGGCCAGTCTGACCTAGTGTGAGGTGTCCCTGCCCATGGCAGGGGGGTTGGAACTAGATGATCCTTGTGGTCCCTTCCAACCCTGACTGATACTATGATACTATGATACTATGAAGTCTGAATAGCAAAATGGTAGAGCTTAATGAAACCAGAGAGTTTGCTGTGTGGGGATGCAGACTTTTAAATTTCTCTACTGCAGAACCAAAGAGCATGGAAAAGACAACTTAATATATAAAAAGACAATATATAAAGACAAACTTAAATATAGCAAAATAGAGTCATTGTAAGGAAGGATCTATCAAACCACTAGACAGATGGGTATGAGAGGCAACCAAATTTCAACATAGTTGAGAGCAACCTCGAGAAATTATACTCCAGGGTCTCCTCTAGTATTACCACAGAAAACTACTACTTAACTGACTTAACTGAAACCTACCTAACTTAAGCTGTTACTTATTACAGAAAATCTTAGTACAGATAATTTTTCTTTGTGATTTTTCCCATGGCAGATGAAGAGGATTAAAAGTTACTGAAGTAAAATAGGGATGCATTGATATTGAGAGGTTTAAGAGACAACTGTGTTTGAATGGAGCATCCAAACTTGGCTCTTATTTTTTTTTTATCCTATGAGCACCTCTCATCCTTTTCATTGCAAATGGTAACTACACTTTAAAATAATAAATAAGACTTGGTGCCCCCTCCATCCCTCTCAGTTTTCGAACAATGACCTAAATCTTGTCACTAGAAAGCATATCTAGGCTGTATTCCCCGAGGAACTGGGAGGTAGGTGGTGTGTACCACTTGAGAAATAGGCCCCAAAAGTACAATGATGCCAGGGGCTGGAAAACCAAATTATTTCTTTTAATCACCGGAATCATCCAGCCTTGTGTTAAATCACAGATCCAAGGGGGCAAAAAAAATTAAAAATTACAAGACTAGAATAAAACAGAGATCTGAATGAAATTAAGTTTTATCCTCATTCCCTTTCTTTGTGACTCTTTTATCATAATAGTCACGCAGTTTTACTCTAAACAAAACTTCGGTGTCTTTCAAAATGTTGGGGTTTTCCCAAATTCTCAAAAGATTTGCTCTTTCCAGGTAGTTCTTTTGAAACAGCCAGCATTACAATGGCTTATTTAATGCACTCTGTAAAATTATTTCTTAGACCTATACCTGTATTTACTGACTTAGTGTTTCCATTTTTAACTTTCTATGTTCATTTTACTTTTTTTTTTTCATTCTTTAACAGCCCTGAGGTAAGCAACAACCTCACCTATGAATATCAGGATGCAGCTTTTAAACTCAAACTGCCTGCACACACAAGAAAGGCTTTGCTGTGGGCTTTCATTCAAGATGTATCACCTGGCAGATTTTTTGTTTGGTGGGTTTATTTATTTTCCGGTCTGATTCATTGGAACATCAGCCATGAATAGAAGCTAATACACCTGCTCTGTTTTAACTGCTCACCAGTTAAGTAATTCTGCCCCACCAGAAACAATTCATACAACAAATGATTTGTGCATACATGACATGAAAGAAACAAAAGAGTGTGAAACTGATGACCCTCTAATTAGCACATCTTTATTGAAGCAATGACAGCGTATTTATAAATGCTGTTGGAATTTAATATTGCCAGGACATGGAGTTTTGAAAATTAATGAATCTTTCTATCCTGAGAGAATACCACTCTTTCTTGAGCTACATAAAGACCTCTGACTACAGAGATGTTCTTGGGAAAACACTGTAATTTTTCAATTTAATGTTCTCTTATTGATGAGAAATAGGGAACTGAAGTGGCTGAGGCAATTACCATCCTGAAAGCTAACAAATACGTAAGTACCACAAAAAAACCCAACCAATGGAAGTCTGCTAAAGTGGACTACATTATGCTTCCCTGCCAAAGAAAATAGTTACCCCCCCCCCCAAATGTAATATGCATATGTGAAGGCAAGCCTGAATTTTGCAATAGTTTTTATAATAACCAGGTCCTACCACAGCAAATATTAATGTATTTTTAGAAAGCTCTGCCATTTAATGATCTGAATTTTCTTAGTCATAATTCAACTGGAAATGTGCATTATTAACAGTCATTAAAATATTCGGTGAAATATTACTTTGAAGGCCATTAATTAAAAAAAAAGTACAAGAAGAAAGAAACTTGGGTACTAACATTCCTGGAGACTTCTTAGGCATTATGGATTTCCATCTAAAAGGAAGCTGAGGAACTGAAAAACCTTACACACCAGCCTGCACACCAGCGACTGGAAGGTGCCTGGGTGTGCCATTCTCGAACGGTGACTTTGGATCAGAAAACCCAAGTTCATCATTCAGCTTTAGACACTACGAAGCCTAAACCAGTCTCCAAGACTCCTTAAAGTAAAGACATATTCTGATCTAACATCCCTCTATCTTTCTGTTGGATCTAGCAGAGTTTAAAAAAAAAAACACCAACGCTTTATCACTAGCATGCAGACTTCTGGTTAGGTGCTAAACTGAAAGGGATTAAAAGTAGGCCGGAATCCTTATCTAGAAAATGTATGTGACTGAACTTACACAGATATGTTGTCCCAGGGGAGTCTAGAAAGAGCAGGGTTTTGATCAACTATGCTATTCTAATCTCAGTACACCAAAGTTTGCCACACAAGTCAAAAAGAGCTAGCAGATCAGATAAAACAAAGAAAACCAAAACACTGGACAACAGTTTAACAAAGATACTTCAGGCTGGAATTAACAATGTTTACTTGCTCCATTATTTTATTTCTTTAGTCTTTCATTCTTTACTGTGGAAATGGTGGCATCCCTGTCTAAAACAGTATGTGAGGAGAATTCAGGACACTTGATTCACAGCGCTGTTCCTGCTGAAAGCTAGGTCTGTTCAAGTGTAAATATCAGTCTAGTTATATATGCTAACAAAATGCAGAAAACCAAGATTGTGAGCTCATTGTATATCTTCCAAATAGGTTTCTCATCTGTATATCTAGGGCTTCACCACAGCTCAAGGAGAAAATGCTCCTGCCACTCAAAGGAAGCTGTCTCAGAAATGTCAGTCTAGCATTTACTGCTTGTATGATTTTAGCTTGCAGAATGTTGAATATTAAATGCTGGGTTTTTACTTATTAATTACATCCATTTATTCTTGCTATTTCCTTTTACAGGTTGAAGGCAATTCATAGTAAAATCACTACAACTTCCTGCATTGAAGAGAAAACTCCAGACATGTTTTAGTAATTACCAGTACTGCCTGTGAGATTTACTCTGTAATAAAAAGAACAAGCGGACAGTAAGCACGAGGAGCTGGAGTATCTGAGGAATCACTGAGTGGGTGTGTGAGATGCCCTGACACTTCCATATCACAACTGTGTATGAAAAACATTCCCTCAGCTACAGTCATTACAAGTCTCTTTATTCACAAGAAATGAATCTTGCTCTTGAAATGCACCCATCTGATAGAGACTTTACAGGCAGAAGAAAAAGTGGCTGCTATTTCATTTTAAAGGTGATGATATAAGGTAGACTTTTTCTGCTCTAATTTTTTTTTTTTTTAATAATGACTTTGCATGGGGATAAAAGGCTAGTTTTTTTTCTGGCACAAACCAGTGGAGTGCCAAGGAATGCTATAAATTAATTGCTGCTTAGGTAATACATCTGTAGATTGTTTTGTTTTTCCGTACAGTGAACACAAAATTAAACCCACTGTTATACAGATTCTTTGAATGAATTGAAGTTCATGTGTTCTGATGTTGAAAATATGGTTTGTTTTTCTTCAGTACAATGCAATTTTTTATTTCTCAAATACAACATTATAACTTAAACCTCTTTAAAAGTTACTCAATGTGTTTGCCTAATAAGGCACACATCTGTTACATATGTATCCATTAAAACAGTAAGGTATTCTTTGGAAAGAAAATTGTGCACAAAGAGAAGTCAAATGATCAGTATGGTGACCAAAAAGCTATCACTATAGAAAAAATCATATAGTAATGAATATCCATTCTAATATGAATTGTATTATTTTATCCATATACCATGACTTTGAATATATAACTAAGAATATATCTTGAAAATGCAAGAATGAACAACCTAGTTACAAATACATTGACAAAAGTCTCAATAATTTGCTTATGTACTTGGTCCCATCCCCCCCCAAACCAACAAAAAACAATGACAACAACAACAAATCCATAACAAAACAACAAAAAAACTACCAACAACAAGCCAACACAACCAACCAAAAAATCTAGCTGTTTTCAGCCAAGTTCTCACTGCCATGAGAATATTTTCCTGGTAATTATTTCTCTTCTTTTAATATTGGAAACAACTTTCATACTAGTAATGATTTTTTGAAATAACATAACAATAAAAATTACTATCATAAGTATTTTTTTTAACTGGTTTTACTGTTAACCTGAAGTCTGGTTGAAATTTCAGACTGTGTTTCATCAGTCTTCCAGGGAAGTAATATTTTAACAATTTGAGATTGCAAAAAATGTGGTTTAAACTTGTCCAAGTCCCAGAAATTGTGCAGAAGAAATCCATCACATCCACATCAAATAAACCTGCAGACACTCAACTAACTGACTGTTTCCCCTAATTTAAAGTTCAAAAGCTGTGCAACGTTTCCTCTGCCATGCCTAATTAAAAAAATTGTCTACTGCAGAGGTTTAGGAAAGAAGACATGGGAAATGTGTGTTGAACCAGAAGATAAAGATTTTCATTTAAAACGGTGGAAAGAAATGTGAAGAATCTGTATTGTTTTCCAGACAGAACCATTGTAAATTGGCATAATAAATGAGCATGACCTAATTACTCAGGAAATTCCAGAAATTAGAATCATAAAGCTGTCCTTCAGAGTAAAGACATTTGTCTACTTCACCATGCAGTACATTGGAACAAGCAGTAAACAGGACATTAGCATTTCACCTTGTCCTTGGCAAAGCGTGCCATTGTTACTTAGAGTAAAAGCTTTTTGCGTTAGAGAACACATTTTTATATGTGTATCTAATGACTAGCGTAGTTGGTCTGAAGTCTGATGGGAGCCTTTCAACACTATTCTAAAAGGAAAAGAAAAAAAAAACAGTATGCAAAAAACTTCCCAAAAACCCCACCAAAACCCCTGATAATGACACTATCTTTCAGCCAGTTCGGTAGCAAAGTCTTATATGGCCCTGCAGATGAGAGATAATTTTAAGTAGACTGCCAAAAAAGAAGATGAAAAAGCCAGTGATTCCACGGATTTAATAAGGCATATTGATAGCAGTAAAAATAATAGAATTATATCTACTTTCCCGTCACTCCTTGCCATTTTCTTCCTTTATCAGAAAGAGCTGTATGAAACAAGATAGGCTACCTCTATTTCCACCTCAGTTAGCAGGACTCAGTCCTGCAGAAAAATCACCAAGTTGACTTGTGACATCACAAGCAACGCTCAGTGTAGCAGGTCTTAACGCAATTTTCAGAGTAAAGATTCTTTGACCAGTAACACTGGGAAAAGATGGGCTGCAAGTAGAAAAAAAGTATGAAAATATCTAAAACAATATGAACCGGAACAACGAATGGGATAAAGAATCTTTTAAATCTAGTTCCAGCAAAGGCAAACTTTCCAAAACTCTGTACCACAAGAATGCTGTAAAGATTCATATTCCATTTCTCTGAATATTTATGATGTACTGGCAGAATTCCCTTTCTTATTCTCCCATTAATAACCAATAATGTCAGTGGTATATCCAGACAGTGATATTACCAGTAGTTCCTGGGAATGGCAATAGCAATGGAATAAATATTTTAGTATTACAGTAATGATTGCTTCCAGTAGCTCCTGAAGTATGTTTAATATTACATAAACAATATAAAGGGCCTGGTAACATATGTGAAATATTTAAATTTTTCCATTATCCTCTGTTTGCCAGAATTCATCAATAAGAATGTTCAGGAACATCTATATAACACTCAGTAAGGAATCTCTCCATAAAAGGTGCATGCAAAACATACACTGTCCAAAGGCTTGTGACTGTGCCAAATCCAAACAGAATATTCAACAAAAAAACCAAACCAGAATGTTTCAACAGAAAATTAAGAATTAAAAATAATAATGGATAATCACTATTTCCTTGCTAAAATTTCAACTTACTATTCTTGGTTATTTTGCTGCAAGCGTGGTTCAAAAGAAGTAAATCATGAAACAAATTAAATTACACCCTTGCACTTCATACAAAAGATTAATATTTTATTTCAAAAGTCTCAGAGTTTTCTTCTTCCACAGACTGCTAAGCAAACAAGCAAACAAAAATAACAAAAAAAACTCCAAGCCCAACCCAACCAAACAGAAATCCCACCAGTTTGAAAAAAATTGAGCCAAAAATTAAAAGCTGGAATGGAAATGCTTAAGCAGCTGTAAGCCTAATTGACACTTCTCTGTATGTACCCACATCTAGGCTAGGATTATAATGAAACCAAGTATGTTCAAGGAAGCCTTGGCTTCATAAAGCCAGCTTTACTTGGAGAACTTGGCATCGACCCTACAGCAACAAGTGATTTAAACTTTTGTCATTTCAGGAGTATACATGTCCACGGTCACACTGAATCATAATCACAGTACTTGGGTACAGAAAGAAACCCTTCCTTCTTTGTACAGAGGAACAAACCACCATAATTTATTTTAAAAGAAAAATTTAAAAATAAACGCAAATTTTCATTAACTGGATCTAGTTACACTTGACAATGAGTCAAGTGTCTGTGAAATTATATCAAACAATGTAAATTGCAAGTAAAAATGATAGGGTTTGTCAGCTAATGAGCTTTACTTACTAATCTGCAGAGCTGTGGAAAGGAGAGGTATTTTAGAGCAAACAAAAGTCCACCATATGGTGCAAGGAAAGACGCATAATAATTAACCCTTAACAAGGGAAGCACTGCATGCTATTAGTTTATGAATTCTCTTCACATTAGCTAGATTTCAAATGCTGACATAGTTTATAACAAAAAGAAACCTGGAAATGCCCCAGCAGTCCTAAAGACCACTGTGCTTTTGACACCTGCTTGTGGATCAACGTCTCCCTCTCGCCTTCCAGGCTGGGATGAAAGATTTGGATTTTTTACGTCTGCCAAAACTTCTGCACAAATGCTTTGTTTAGTCTTTGCAGTATAGACGGGTGGAAAAGAGGAGCACAATGAAGAAGGGGAATGCTTAATCAAGCCTTTTGAGCGTGCTGCAGTTCAGTGGTGTAGCTGCCTCCTCATGCAAACAGCGGGGCAGAAACAGGAGCCTCAGATCCTGGGCTGCCAAGACAGCCATGCTCCTGTTTCCTGTCTTCTGGTAATACACTTATTGAATGTATGTGCACTCTCAGACCAGAATAGAGTTGTTTGGATAGGAACACAAAGGGGATTAAGTGATCACTACTACTCCTTAACTCAGGACAACATCTAGTGTTCAGTACAAATGCAAATGTTTTTACAACACACATGCAAATCGAAATGCATTACTGCATCTTCACTTCAAACATGAAACATTTTCAGGATTTCTCGGAGCTTCCAACATTACAAGCAAGATTCTAAGAGAAGGAAATCTGGATGTGTCAAAGTATCAAAATTAAAATATCTGCAGCAACATGAAATGTGTAAACTGTACTAAGGTTTGCTAGGCCTGTCCAGATTATAAGTGCAAATGAAATGTCATGCCAGTTAACTCCGCAAACACTGTACTTCTGTACCGCTATAAAAGGTTCACATAGTTTTTCACTGGTTTCTGGTGTCTACCATCAGGGATATGCTTTCTGGAAAGCAAGTTTATGCCCTTTGACAGATGGGAAGGAAAACATTCCTTTTTTAACAGGGTGAAGATTCTTTGTATTCATATGAAAATGTTGAAAAGCTTTTGTAGCTCTTAAATTACAGCGTTTTTCCTTATGAAAATTGAAGAGGATTTTTTTTGGGGGGGGGGGATAGGATCTCATTTCAGACAGCATAAATGGACAAAGTGAGAAAGTTTTCTAAAGATACTGTTTAAAAAGAGAGACTAGAAAGCAGAATTGAAGGCACAAAGAAAGTTGAAGGGTGAAAGTATACAATAAATTCTTTATCTTTCATGAAAAAGTCACTCTTTTGAATACTTTGAGGTTTAATCACTAATGAGTGATGTGCTATATGATAACTCAAAGCTCCATCTCAGGATCTACCCATACCAAACCTTTATTGCTCCTGAAAACTACAACCTATTTTTTAATGGCTCACTGAACTGAATTCACATACACTCTTCATCACCTGCTCTGGCCAGTGTCCATTAATAGCAGGAAGCTTCAGAAAGAAAAATATGGCTTACATTACCACTTTGAACTAAACAAAAATTAATTCACTTTGTTTTGAACCTGCAGAGAAAAAAATATTGGAGGACAGGGAAGGAGGACAATGAATGGGAAAAGGGCAATGGAAGAGAGCAAAGAGAAGAGGGCAATCAGCAAAGCTCATAGCTGGGAAATGCTGACCTGCAGATTAATCTGGTCCAATCTGCAATAAATTCAGGATGTGATCTGTGCCAGCCTCCACAATGAAATCAATTTGAATGCTACTTTATAAATCATTCAGTCATTCTTTAACAAGATGAATGTCTGGCATGATTCTTTCCCTCTCTGCCTCCTGGAAAAGATTACATTTTGAAAATCTTTAATTCTGAGAGTCTTCAATGTGCCAAAGAAATTAGAGTGAATACACAAAGATTATTTAGACTCACCATCACTCCCAGATTAGTGTGGGCAAAAAAAAAAAAAAAGAATAAATAGATACATAAACTCCAAACCATCCTTTTTCTACATCCACCTTGTTACTTTGCAGAAACGCTAACAGCAATACAAACTATCACGGAGACTGTTTGTTGAATCAGTGCTTTGCTACTCATGCTTCCAGGAATGAGAAATAGTTTATAGCCAAATTCACCCTGATACAATTCTGAGTGACATTAGATTTGATTCTAAGCTACAGTGAATTAATCATTTACCTGAAATGAGTCACCAAACCAGAGAAAGGGTTTTCTGGGTTTGATTTTTTTTTTTTGTTGCCATTTTCTTTCTGAAGGACATCAGTGAGAAAAAATAAATAATATATTTAAAAGTTTTCCCATTCTGAAGAAGTATTTTTCTGATTCTGATTATTCTGAATCTGATGCAAGAAATAGGCATGAGAGGTAAGTGGGTTTTTTTAACCAGGCCATCTGGCACCTTGACAAGCTTTAGTTCTGTAAATTCTGAAAGCCTGCACTTAAACATTGAATTAAAATCAGTGAGATTTAAGAATATGTTGACTTTTACATACCATTCCTGTTAAAAATCAAAGCTGCAGGAACCAACCTCTGTGCCATGGCGTTATCAATAGATTCTGGCAGTATGGCGTACTCTGCCCCTGACAAGAAATGCAACTAAGTCCTGAGACTGTCGTAAGGCTCCATGATTGTTACTGTCAGTAATGTTTCAAGTTCAATTCAAGAGCAAAAGCATTGTACCCAGATAGTTTTAGTAAATCAACACTACAAATGCTTATAATGTAAAATTTCCCTTCCACCTTATGGGCTGTTATCCTGAGCAACCTAAGAAACCAAAAGTCATCACTGACATTCAGAATCTGAAGAGAATAAGTACAGACATAGGAACCTCCTGAAGTATCATTCTGTTAATTCAGTACACATAGCATGTGAGAAGACTCTGTCTAGAGATAACTGGGCTACCACCCCTGAGAAGTGCTTGACTGAGTTAAAGATTCTGAACAATCTTTACATTCTCTCATCTTTCTTCTTCAGGAGAATAAAAGATATTCAAGAAGAAATTAAGTTTCAAAATCCTTTCTTTGGTGCCTCTACAGAAAAAACCAACCAACCAACTAAAAACAACTCAACTATTAAAATACCAAGTTGCTTCTTCCAAGATGAGTCTTCAGTTGTTTGCACACAGCAGACATGAGTCAAAAGCTGAACTAACCAAACACAAAGATCTAGTTATTCACTTCTGATTAACTGTTCTTCACCCTGTCTCACCCTGTCTCCTCAATGTCTCAATAATGTTATCAGGAATGAAATAAAAATTTGTCCAACTTCTCTTGTCTCTGAATATCATTCCCTCTTCAGTGTCAGGAAACAAGGATTGGTTAAAGCTGCAATATCCCAAACTCCAATATTCCAAACAAGTTTTTTGCATTACAAGAAAGGTGAATAGCACAAAGAACCAGAGACATTTTAAAAGCTTAGGTTATTGAACAGAGAAAGTGACATCTGCATGTCAGGTCTCTGTGGCACTCCATGAAATGAAGAGAGCAGAAAGTGCATGCACCTTGTCTTCTTTCACTAAGCTCTTCTACTAATGAAGACCATTCAGCCTCCCTTCTCATAATACAGGTTCAGAAACTATATCAACTAAAAACTGTTAAAAAATTCTGCACTTTTAGTTCAAAAAGCTGCACATAATAGAAAGATTTGAAGTAGCAATCATGTTGTTCCATCCTTTAAATTGTTCCATTTGTATAGGAAAGATGGATGGTTGCATAGCAGAAAAAAAAAACACAAAAACTTTCTTATTATGACAGGAACTTTCTGATGGCTGGACATAATGTTCTCAGGATTGTGCTGGGAATAAAGTTATTTTGCTGTGATGGCCAATAAAAATTATCTATGGAGTAAACAGACTTTTAAAGAAGAAAACAATTAGATTACAGTAAAAGACTATTAAATGCACTACTCTGATGCTGGAAAGAGGGCGAAAATGCTAAGGAACATTTAGGATTCTTTTTACAAGAATACAGATATATATTGAGTTTATTTTAGTCTGGGGTTAGAGGAAATAAAACTCTCTAACAGAAGTATTCCTTGAACTTGTCTCTTCTACTATGTCATACCAAATGTAAATTGATGGTGTTATCTGAAGTTTAAATCTATGTGAAAGTGACCCTTGAGGCATATGTACTATTTTCCCTCTGTGAATCCATCTTCCCTGGCAAGCCCTGGTTTCTTCTGCCAGCTAAAGACCATCCATTCTGCTCAGACCATCCTTCTTTATTCTCTTGCAAACCAGCTGGTAAAAAGACTTATTTGACACTCATTCCAGGGCTTTGCTTATTTTTCATTATTATTACTAATGTGGTTCTACCTTTTTTAAGCCTTCTCTCTTAAACTGACAGTTTTTCTCTCTCTATTGTAAAACAAAATAGGAATAAAGGGAGGAAAAAAAAAGCAACAACAACAAAACAAAACAAACAAACACAAAAACCAGAGGAAGCTCATATCTGTTGGAACTTGTCTATTACTTTATGAGGAGTGAGTATTCCAGCTGGAGAACTTAGAGTGAGGAGTACCCAAAATCACAGTTCAGGGCCCCAAAACAGTGGCAACACTTGCACACACAGCTAAAATAAACAGGAACAGAAGAATACAACTGAAATTATGGTTACTTATGGTTTGTATATTCACATAGCTTGATCAGTAATGAGCTTAACAATTTTTGGTTAGTTCTTCACCATAAACTATGTCCTTTGAAACGCTGCACATCTGAATTAAAAATAGATCAATTGTACTCTTTTTTTTTTTTTAAAAAGGTGTCCTCTAAAATCCAGGCAATATTGATATTTTTTATCACAATGGATAAACAGTTTAAGGAATGTCAACTTCCATTGAGAGTCACAGCTTGATTTACATATTCTGATTTGCAAAGTTCTCCACCTCTAATGGAACAGACTAAAATAATCTGCGGATGTGTCTGTTTGCCTGGCACACTTCTTAGGTATTTTCTGTCCTTCCTCTACTTGGTAATACACTGTTTGAGTTTTGGCATTTCTTGAGTCAGTAAATAAATACTCTTTGACAAATCATGGTGTTTCCGTGATTGGAAAGAGACCTCTTGATCACAAAACTTAATGCATTGTTGACTACATTGCAGGTAATATTATGTGGTTGGGAAATTAAGATGCAAAATATCAGGGAGTTTCCCTTTTGACTGGATGATTGTTCTAGAGCAAGATGCATAAATTGTTACCTTACAAGCATCTCCTATCTGCCTTTCTCGTGCTAAACAAGATAGGTATTTTCATAGGTGAAACAAAATACATATATCTTAACAACCTTAACATGTTTAGTGAGGAGTCACTAAACAATCTTTTTGGTAGGAGAGAAATTTGAGGGGAAGAGGACTTTTGTCTTGGAAGCCCGATGCTAGAATTTTGTGATGAAGGGGGTAGGAGGTAGAAGTGACAATGGGAGGGGAAGGAAGAGAAGGAAGCTGTAAAATGCAAAATCTGAACCCCATCTCCTTTATGAAGCCCAGCTCCCTGTGGTATGTGATATAGCTCAAACAGAAGTACTTTTACAAATATGCTTTCTGGACAACTCACTGAGAGATATAGTTCTGCTGAAGGCAAGTTTAATGTAACACAACCCAAAGAAGTGAATGCAGTCTCACTTGTTTTCTCTTCTTACTGCCTTGGGTTATTCCAACACAGGCTTTTCCAACAGTGCAGAGTAGTGGAAAATATCCTGGTAAATTACAATTTCCTTTTTCTGCACAGCATGCCAGCTGCAGAGCAGAAGTGTCCATGATGCTCCTGAAGTCTGTTCAAGCTCTGAGAGTTTCCCTTGGAGAATCTGTCCTATGTATAGAATAAACATCTGCCAACACCAGTGCAGTGATAGACAGGACAATACTGCTTTGGCTGTGCACGTAACTTTTTCCTTTCTTGATCCTGGCCTGGTCTTGGCTGCCAGGTGGCTTTTGATGCAGTATCTTAAGGATAAAATAGAATGTTCAGAGCAAGTGAGGGAAAAAAAAAAAAAAAAAGAGGTGATAGAAAATAAAATTAAGAAAGGAAAACAGGAGTAGAGATTAAGGGATTTTTGCCAAAAGAAAATGTACGGAATTCCCAGGTGTCTATTCAAAATATGAATCATACATCAGTCAGATTGCCCTCCCATTTGTAAAAGTTTAAGTGAATGCTGTCTATGGGTGTAGTTTAACCAGACAATGACATAAGAGACAGTAATTAGATAAAAATATTAGTCACAAAGTTGACATTAAGTAATCAGCATGATTAAACAATTAAGGAAGAAAATTTGGAGTTGAGACGCTTGAATACTTTACTACACTCTGCTTAGTATTTCCTTCTGTATCTTCAGCAACACTTGATATCTCTCCATCAGAAATTTCTACTGAAACACTGGATAATAGTTCTTACCCTTATATATGATGCCTATGAAGATTAGAAAACAATTAGTACATCACATTATCCTAGAGATTTTCTTATACTTAGGATAAGAACCCTACGGGGCGTATCGCTGTGAAAACATAATGTAATCATTGCATTAAACAAAAAGGTGATTCACTGACCCCACTGTGTCTAATTAATAAGAGCATTTCTGCAAAGGTAGGACTAATACTGCTATTTGTATTTAGCAACAGTGAGCTTACCCTTGCCTCTCTAACCATCAGCAATCTTTCTTCTCCCAGAGATGACAACCATGAAAAAGAACTGCTTTGTAATACAAGGCATCCTTCTGATTTATTTATTATTATTTAGCTTTTGAAAAAAAAAAACCCACCAAAAACCAAACAACTGTATTAGCCATAGGTTTTACTATGACTAGTAGAGAATAAATACATAAATCTGAAAGCATGAGATTTATTAAATTCATTATATCATAACAGACTGGTTTTCTAATTGCAGCAGCAGTAGACAGGAGCAGCTGGCTCCAGAATCTGAAAATGAATGAATCCATCATGCCACGATTGGTAGGTTGTGGGAAGGCTGCTTACTATTATAAAAATATTAGTTAATCAAAATAAAGCAAACTATTCTAACCAAGGTGCAGAAGAAGCTTACTTCAATTTTGTTCTAACTTACTCAAAACAATCATTAACTCTTAATTTTTGTGTAGATAGATGTATTTTATGTTACAGTTTGCCCAGTTGTACAACAGCAAGAGATACTGTGCTTGAAAGTCATTCCAATTACTATGAGAAAATCAGCTTTCATTAACCTAAAGTAAATGACCATGACCAAGAATGAAGAAACAAGACACAGGAAGACTAACATGAAATATCTTTTAAATGACTTATTATTTTTGCACACGAAAAATAAACACAGCAAAGACTATCAATTTTTATCTAGCTGATGTCTATTTCATCTTCACATGAGGAGATATATAAAAGGAGATAAAGAAGTTGCTTTCATTTGGAAATGATGAAGAATGAAAAAAACCCCAAACTGTAATAAACAAATGATAACACAAAAAGATAAATTTAGCAAAACTAGTAAAACACAAGCAAAGACACTGCAAACTAGCCACAGTCTTGCCTTTATAAGTGAATCAAAATGTGAAGGCAGCAGTACACTGCAACCCCAATCTGCACTTGCCTGCATCTCCTTCATTCAAAAGAAGTACACTCAAACTGGTTGTTTTGAGGACAGCAAAGGATATGGAAACAATAGTGTCTCAGGGTTACAGCAACAGGAGAAAAATGTTTTATTGTCAACATGTTCAGATATGTATTCAGACTTTTTATTAACAGACAGCTTTCCACTGTTTTTTTTTCCAAGTATAGTCCACTGTTGTATCATTATTGTCCCCACAGCAATGGTAAGTCAGATGTGTCATACATGTTTGTAAGGTTATAATAAATGGTTATGTCTTCACTAGGACTACAGCATGCCTTGCAATTATATTTTTATGTAAAGCATTTTTTTCCTCAGAACATATTCATATCAATTTCTTTATGCTTTGTTATATTGCATTTTATTTTTCAGCTTCTAATTATAAGAGACCACGCAAGGACCTTTATTGTTTCTCTAACAGATGAACCTTTGGGGGAGAGAATAGAATAGAATAGAATAGAATAGAATAGAATAGAATAGAATAGAATAGAATAGAATAGACCAGACCAGGTTGGAAAAGAGCTTTGAGATCATCAAGTCTAACCCATCAGCCAACACCATCTAATTAACTAAACCATGGCACTAAGCACCCCATCCAGTCTCTTCTTAAACACCTCCAGTGATGGTGACTCCACCACTTCCCTGGGCAGCCCATTCCAATGGGCAATCTCTCTTTCTGTGAAGAACTTCTCCATAACATCCATCCTAAACCTCCTCTGGTGCATCTTGAGACTGTGTCCTCTTGTTCTGGTGCTGGTTGCCTGGGAGAAGAGACCAGCCCCCACCTGGCTACAACCTCCCTTCAGGTAGTTGGTAGACAGCAGTAAGGTCTCCCCTGAGCCTCCTCTTCTCCAGGCTAAGCAACCCCAGCTCCCACAACCTCTCCTCATAGGGCTTGTGCTCCAACCCCCTCACAAGCTTTGTTGCCCTTCTTTGGACATGTTCCAGCAGCTCAACAGCTTTCTTAAACTGTGGGGTCCAGAACTGGACACAGTACCCAAGGTGTGGCCTAACCAGTGCTTCCAACACTCTAGTCAGTTCTTCTCACTAGCAAACAAATATTTCTAATTATTTATACAACAAAAATAAAATATGACCATTTTCCTAATTTAGATAAATTTTACTGTCTCTGTTATTCACTATTTTGGACTACACTTCTGAATTTGATGCTTTACTGAAAAGGCTAAGTACTTATATAAAAACTTGCATGAAGTAAGATATGGCACTACCTCTCATTTATATGTTGGTGAAAGATGCCTATGAGTTTAGCACAAAGCCCTTTTAATCAATTTCAGTTCAATATATACCATGACCTGCCATGAAAACAGAGAGATGCAACTGAGATTAGAAAGTGCCTTTTATCCACATCTGCTCTTAAAAAATATTGGTGTATTAAAAGGTGGACTTCACTAGGAATTAAGAGTAAGTGTGTTCTTAATATACCAATATGTTAGTAAAAGTCCATACTCATTTTGGTGAAAATACATGCATATTATAATTTTGTCCATTGTAAAAGGAGTTCCAAATGATGAACTTTATATTTCCCTGCTATAACCTGGGGATAAAGAGTAATTATATTAGCTTTTTTAAAAGGATTGAAGCCATTAGAGTACAAACCACTTTTGTCCAAGTTCATTACACAAGAACAACCCTCCCATCCCCCTAAATTTTCATTATAATTAGAAATAATCTAACATAATTTTCACAATTAGATGCTATGATGGATATATGTTCTTAAAAAATCCACACAAAGCTCAAATGAATAAAACAATAAAAAGAGAACAAAAATTGTCACGTCCTTTCCAGTTATCAGGTTTATCTATAATATACTAAACCTCATAAATGCCAGTTGAAAAATATTTTTTGATCAAAGCTTGCATGTTTGTGGCAATGCCCAGTGCTCTGGAAACAGTGTGGTACAAAACACAATAAATAATACCCTGAGACAGCACTAAGGTGAGGTAAGAATAAGCTTACTGAATCACAGCGCCAAAAGAATCTGGACAAATCTAGACTATAAACCCACATGTAAGAGGCTTGTGGCGAGTTGAAATTTCCCCCCAACATTTACTTTGCCAGATCAGACCATCTGGAAGCAAATGAAAGCTGTGTTTACAAGAAAAACTACAACCTACAATGGAATGCAATGAACAAGTACAAAACATACAGAATTTACAATATAAACGGCACAAGAGCCCCCCTGGTCAGGGACCAGGGGAAACTTCTGGCTTCTCCTTTCCTGCCTCCCCCTACCCGCCCTGTACAAAGGGAAGGGTGAAGGGACAGAAGCAGAGGGATGTTAATACCAAAACAATGAAGCCAAGGTTAAGCAGAAGCAAGTTAATATCACTCCCAAGTGAAGAAGTGAGAAGAGAAGAATTGCTTTGGTACAACCCAGCCCCTCAGTTTAGGAAGGACATCGAGACACTTGAACATGTCCAGAGAAGGGCAACAAGGCTGGGGAGAGGCCTTGAGCACAAGCCCTATGAGGAGAGGCTGAGGGAGCTGGGGTTGTTTAGCCTGGAGAAGAGGAGGCTCAGGGGAGACCTCATTGCTCTCTACAACTACCTGAAGGGTGGTTGTAACCACAAAGGGGTTGTTCTCTTCTCTCTAGCACCAGCACCAGAACAAGGGGACACAGTCTCAAGCTGCACCAGGGGAAGTTTAGGCTGGAGGTGAGAGAAAGTTCTTCACTGTGTTGTTCGTCATTGGAATGGGCTGCCCAGGGAGGTGGTGGAGTCACCATCCCTGGGGGTGTTTAAGAGGGGATTGGACCATGGACCACTTGGTGCCATGGTTTAGTCATGAGGTCTGTGGTTACAGGTTGGACTCGCTGATCTTCGAGGTCTCTTCCAACCTTAGTGATACTGTGATACTGTAACCAATCTTATGGTAGATATCTCTCCAATGAGATTGTTTAGAATTGTTTATTTTCCTTTTTATACCCAATAGTGATTTGTTTACATTTTACTACTTTTCTGCTCGAGATCTGTGAAAAAGTTTAAAGGCATAGCCTAAAACTACCACAAGGCTCCACATGTCTCCAGACAGTGTAGCACAGAAACTGTATTTTCCATCATGGGGAATGAGAATGAATCAAATATGTGTAACAAACCCATCGCTTTATGAAACACCACAGCTGTTTATCTTGTAAAGTTCTACTGTTTCACCATCATTAAGCATGCATAATTATAACTTAATTTTATGTTATTGCCCTGATGTTGGGTGAGTGCACAACTTCATATGCGCTTCAAAAATGGACAACTCTTTGCTATCAAAAAAGGGACACCACCAATTTTTATGTTTAATTTTTTTCATCAGGTATAGTCTATGACTGAAACATCTTTAAGTGCTGTTGCATAATTATTTTATTATGCAGCTTTCCAACAAGGAAGAAACATGGCACTTGAATTCTGGACAAGCTTGTATTTTTAGGAAGCCTAGTTCAGTGAGATACAGGACTAGGATGACTTTTTGGCACTTTTAAATGTTTCCTAGGCTGGGCTATGATGGAAATTGGAATGGGCCCCAGGAGATGACAGCTGAGGGGGTCTTTCTATATTATAGCATACTCCAAGGATACCCTAAGGTAAGCAGAATTGCTCAGGGTTTGCACAATGCCACATGCTGTTATTTTGTTATTGAAGGCACCGCTACGTTTTAGTACACTGTGCATTCTTAGCCCACTGGCAAAGAGGTGATAGGCATCACTGGTCATCTAGTAAAGCAGTTTGGTTCCCCTTAGACCATCATTTATAATGCAGCCATTTTTTTTATGCCTGGAGAGATGCTTTTCTCTGCAACCTGTGCAATGATAACAAACAATGGAGTCAGCTTCACAATATTACATGCCAAAAATGAGACAAAAATTCTTTACCACCTACTGCACAGAAATGCACAAGACTAAATCTCACTTCCTGTGTTAACCTATCTGTATGGGAATGCCACTGCAACAGATCTCTACCAGTGCTATCAGGCGGTGTGTGTTATGGAGGTGTGAGAAATACACGCCGTTTGGGTTCAGAGTCCAAGATGCACCCACAATATCTGGGAAAAAATTGCACACAAAGAACATCTCTATTGGGAAAAAATAATCATATGGGGAAGAAAAAATATTTACAAGGTTGCTTATTTAAAAAAAAAAACAAACCAACAAACAAAAAAAACCCACCACAAAACAACAACAACCAACAAACAAAACCCCCAAACAAACACCACCAAAATCTATCAACCAACCAATTCCAGGAATCCCTGTTGAAATCAGGGGTACAAATTAATTGCTGATATTAATGTGTGCAGTATTTCACATTGTCATAAGACTGCTGCATGGCCTAAGTCACAGAAAGAACACACTTCTCTCACTTGCTCGCATTAAGACTGTCCTAAGGAGCTTTAAGCTGAAATCCTTGCCTGAAACGAAGTTTTCAGTGTCTGAATCTGTTTTCTTCCTTTGGATTCCCTGGCAGAGGGACTCTCCCCCACTGTTTGTACAGTGCCCAGCACAATGGGACATTGAACCTCATTGTGTGCATTAGACACAACAGTAAAATCATTATTGTCTACACATATCTGCGCTGTTTCTTTGGTTTCTCACCATTATTCATGTGTTCTCTCCTCTCTCAAACTTCCAGCTGAATGGTCTCATGTGTGAAACAAGAGACTGCATTGGTAAACATGAACTATGCAGATACTGAAATCAGCAAGCAAAGCATACATGATAATTAAACACCAGCAGATGCTTGCTATTTGCTAACTAGGTCTTAAACATCAATACGTTCTGGATTATATTCTGCACTCCTCAGGCTATTTATTAAGGCATAGTCATAGGAAATGTTGATCAATTTTTCAATTTTAGTTTTAACTGTTTCACTTCCTGTTGGATTAAAATTATTTTTACAAGGCCTAAAAGCACTAACAATTGAAGAAATGTGCTCCTTACTGATCTGATGAAGTACCGTATCAGCTTCCAGTCATTCCTGCTTTTTAGCATCTTTGAGCCTGACATCAGTTTTGGATGCAGCTAAATGCCAACTATCCCGATAAACATGTACACTACCAGCTGTGGCTCCATCTGCTCAACTAAACATTTTCACACCAAATCTGCTGGGGAAAAAAAATATTGTTTTTGGAGATGGTTTGTAACAACTGAAATATTAAAATCTTAACTCCAGGTGGCCCTTCACTTTTCTATTCCTCTGATGAATATATTTAGAAGAAACAAAACCATCTATTTATAGTCTGCCTCAAACCCATAAAAGTCAATGGAAGGAATTTGGTGAAAAAAAGAATAGATAAATAAAACTGAAATCCAGAGCTGCTAAACCTTCACTTTGTTTCTTGTAGAGCTCTTGAAAATGCCTACGTGACTGCATGATGTGACCAATGTGCCGTGGTAGCTATAAATAGCTCCTGGTCCCTCTACCCCACCCTTGAGGCAGGGAAGACTGGTGTATTTGTCAGCCTGCTCCCAAAGCCCTGCAGCTGTAAACCCAGAGCTGCAATTGGTACTTCAGTAAACTGTTATGATAGCTGTAGTGTTTCAGAGCCTTTTATGAAAACAAAAGATGCACCTTTTCTGTGAGCAGTGAAGTCAACATCCTCCTGGAAACTTAGATGTGCTATTACCAGTCTGAACAGACTTCCTCATGTACAGCACACTCTGAAGTGAAAGATGTGCATATGTCTTTGTAGCAGAGAGATCTCTAGACTGCTACTGTTAATCTCCTCTTTTTGTATTGGAACATTTGGATCTCCTTGAACAAAGAAAATAAGTCCTCAGGAAAAGGCAAAGCAGCACTGTGAATGTCAGTCTTGTGTGAACTGTTAAAATCATGTGAGAAAGTACAGCATGATAAATGAGAGGGCACTATGAACAGTGCCACAGTGCTAGGGCAACAACCGTAACACACCAAGGACTGAGGTTCAAATTGCTAAGGAAGGGCTTTTCACTTTCCACTCCCCTGTTGGGAACCTGATAGAAGGTGTTGGACAGCCCTAATTTTGTCACTGTGAAAGCCAGAGAGGCTGTTGTGCAACAGGGATAGTACAGTGGCTGAGCAGGAGAAGAT
Organism: Colaptes auratus; assembly: GCA_015227895.2. Classification (NCBI taxonomy): domain Eukaryota; kingdom Metazoa; phylum Chordata; class Aves; order Piciformes; family Picidae; genus Colaptes; species Colaptes auratus. Next base: position 48,213,766 of record CM037640.1, on the reverse strand, counting down.
TAATCCTAGCCTCAAGAAGTTCAAGTGCATTTTTCCTGCTACACCTGCTAGGGCCTGTAAATTGCTCTTTCTGAAAGTCCTTGACTTCACAGGCCAGACTCCTGAGATAATCCTTCAATTTCATGAACACTGCATGTGTTTGAAAACAATGGATGCAAGTCTATTTAACTCAAAAGACCAGTCGATCTAGACCATCGTTTCTTTTGTACAGCATCATCTTACAGGCAAATCAGAACAACTCCCTGCTCTGGTTAGGGCTTCCAAACAGTTGGTGTAACATAAGTAGTAAGAAAACAACACAATAGTGGTTTAACAGACTATACTGTGGTTTAAAATTCAAAGACATCCTAGTGGGAATTCAAGGGGAATGAAGAGGTGTCATACTTCTGTAAATGCTTCTGAGTGATGGAAGCCAGGAGTAATTTTATTGACATGAATGGAGTAACACCAAGATTTTTGTACTAGAGACATCATACCCATTTAGCTCTGAAGTACCCCTTGACAACTAAATACCTTTCTGTTTCAGAATGTTAAATTGCATTTTTGATATTACACCTTCTTCTGTTACACATTTTCCTTATAAAAATGAAAGAAAAAACCTCGCTGCTCCTAATAAAAAAGTCACTGAGGAATGAGCTTTAAGTAGACGTGCCAAGCAATTAACAGTTTAGACTGCATCAGAGGCTTGTGAGCCTTTTTGATAACTGCTTTCTCATGAATTCATTCTGAATTTCTTCTTACTACCTAAGTCTAGTACATAGAAATCCAGAAAGTTTTTTCCAATTCTCTCAATTAAATAACAGAAATGAAAAGAGTTGAGAAATATATCCAAATTCTGATAAAGATTTACGTTTATGTGCTTTATCCTTTCTGCTTCACTTAGAAACATCTTGTTTCTCTGGATGAATGAAAATCTTTCAGTAGAATCATAGAATTGTTAGGGTTGGAAGGGACCTCAAGGATCATCCAGCTCCAACTCCCCTGCCATGGGCAGGGACACCTCACACTACATCAGGTTGCTCACAGCCACATCCAGCCTGGCCTTCAAAATCTCCAGGGATGAGGCTTCCACCACCACCCTGGGCCTCACCACCCTCATGAGGAAGAACTTCTTCCTAACATCCAATCTGAATCTACCCATTTCTATTTTTTCTTCCATTTCCCTTAGTCCTATCACTACCTGACACTCTAAAAAGTCCCTCCCCAGCTTTCTTGGAGCCCCCTAATATACTGGAAGGCCACAATAAGGTCTCCTTGGAGCCTTCTCTTCTCCAGACTGAACAGCCCCAACTCCCTCAGTCTGCCCTCACAGGAGAGGCGCTCTGGCACTCTGATCATCCTGTGGCCTTTCTCTGGACATGCTCCAGCATGTTTTTGGACTAGGAAAATGTATTATCTCATATCAAATATATTTATCACATTACAGTTCTTACTAATGAAGCCACTGCAATCTAATATGTGCCAATGTACTTAATAAGATAAAATAATTCAACTGTGAAAATTTAATCCCTTTCGTTCCCTTCATGTTTTTGACTCAAGATGCTCTACAAAGAATCTCAGTAAAAACAAAACTGTGAATGACATGAGTTCCAGAAATGAGCCAAATATTACAAAGGTACGTGCAGAGGTATATGTACCTAACTCACTTCACTACCTTCTGGATTTTGAAGATCTCCAACAGTGGACCATGTTTTTGTAAAATAAAAGTTTTAAAAAATGAAATAAAAAAATTGAGTCCAATATCCAGCACTGCATAAAAATAAATTGGGTTTTCTATTGTTCAGTAGCCAGTATGTCTGGCTAACACTAGGAAATAACATTTTGTTAAAAACCCTGTCATAACACTTGTTTAACTATCTCAATATTTAACATCAATGTAGATACTGCATTATTATCTATGCCTGTGATTTACAATAGAACTAAAAATAGTCTGCAGCTTCTTCAGAAGGAGCCATATAATCCACCAAGTTCTTGCAATAATGCTTTTCCATCTACACATTCCTGTTATAATTTGGCATATTTTCACTGTAGTCCTCTGAGCCATATTATTTTATGAAGCTATGGCTCTTTACAAGCACAGGCATATAAACAGAATATGTATTTCCCATCCTTTCTCTGGGAGTAGAGGAACGAATAACTGAACTTCTAAGCTGGAAAGTGCCTTTTTGTTCTGCTACGGCTGTTTCAGTGTAGCTATCAAGATAGAAGCAAGTCCAAGAAATTTGCATCACACAGAGAAATAAGGCAATATTTCGATAGTCATCAGATTCTTTGGGAATTAACTGAGAGACTTTGATGCAAACTGTACTTCTGTATGCTCTCTCCTACAGATAAGCCTTATATTTACTGTGAAGAAATCTGCTGGAGGACTTCCAGCGGTGAAGCTATCAAGCACTGGGGCTTGAGATAGCCTTTTAGATATCTGGGCCTAGGCCAGAGAGTCTTGAAGATAAGAGTGGAGACTGAAGTTAAGCCTAATTCTCTGAAAAGCCAGTGTAAGGCAGTCTCACATGCTCATGGTAGTCTGAGTCGCTGTAACCTTCTGTATTAAATGACTTCCCCTGCCCAATAAGAGCTTTATGCTCAGGTATACAGTGTTGCTATCATCCAGGAGAGAAGCAGTAAATGCATGAATAACTGCAGCTACTTTAACATCCAGCAGGATGGGGTAGAGTCTCTTACCCAAAAAGGAAAGTTTTACATACCAGATGTCACTCTGTGGTGGCTTTAGTGTTGACACAGAATAGGCAAGTACTCCTATACTGTGGAACGCACTGATAGAAACATAATGTATACGTTTGACCAGACACTCCTATACTGGGCCTGGAAACACTGATTCTGTTCTTGGTAGTTTCATCTCTGCTTCATTAGAATAAGAGAATCATAGAATCAATAAGGTTGGAAAAGACCTGAAAGATCATCAAGTCTAACCTGTCACCCAAGACCTCATGACTGCTAAACCATGGCACCAAGTGCCACGTCAAATCCCCTCTTGAACACCTCCAGGGACAGTGACTCCACCACCTCCCTGGGCAGTTTCAACCAGCTATTCTTCATTTCTGTTTTCTTGCAATCAGGTGTCACTGCAATGAAACTGAAATGGTTACAGGAAATTTATGAGATCTGCATATTTCTTGAGCATAACATTGGACTTGTTCACACAGTGGCTGAGTACAGATGCCAAAAAGAGCTAGCAATAAAACTGATTCTTGAAGGACACCAGGATGAAGAACAGAAAGGCAGTCTGCCCTGACTACTTGTTGGATACATTTGCCTGGGAAGAATGCCAACCATTTTTGTGTATTACTTTGGATCCTGCTACCTCTCTCAAGCAAGAAAGTACTGTCTCATGATCAGCTGTGTTAAATGATTCAGATATGTCTGAAGTGAAGAGAATAGATGTCTGTCCTCTCTCCTCTGACAGAAGCAGATTAGCTATTACACATGCCACTAAAGCCATTTCATGCCCTGCTTTAAATTCAGATTGTACTGGATCTAGAATTTTATCTTAATTTATTTAATGCAATTGGCCTTTGGCTAGCTTCTCTATGAGCCTGCAAAAGGTTTCACAATTATTCTGTGTCTGTATGTGGAGACAGACAAAGAAAGATGATTATGCTTAGCTCTAGGGTGAAATGTGGAAACTCTTATAGAGCATATGGAAATGCTACACAAAGGTTTGGGACAGGAAATGAATAGCTAATCCAACTGAAGCTACAGGGGGAATGATAGGGATGTGAGATACAATTATTCAAACTGGAATTTGCTCAGGACGCTGAGGTTAACACCTCTCCTCTTGCAAAGTGTGCCAAGGCTACAGCTTCAGGACTTCAGTTTTTTTATTTCATTTGAAAAGCAATAAATCCAATTGCAAAATTATTTTTTTTTCCCACAAGGGACAATGGGCTTGGCACAATACAAGTAGGAAGAACTGCCTTTTGAATGATCCTTCACACTTCTTTCAATGTTTGTATTCTCAGTGCAGGTATCCCATTCAAGTAATAACTCTCCCCAGTATACCTCTACTTAGTCTGATAGGTGAAGAGCTTGAACAAATACAGCTACAGTGACCTTGAATTCACATAATTTAATCTTGACAACTAACTAAGAAACTAAATAACATAGTAAACTGAACAGTGGGTCCTTGAAAATTTTGGTGCTGTTATTTTCAGGTTAAAGAAGACTGGTAAGTAGAGGAATGCAGGTTATTAACCCCATATAAATGTACACACTCTCACACATATAAAGGAATCAATTTTATGATGTCCAAAAGCTGTACAAAACTCCTATGTCTTTGTAGGATTTCGCTGATCTCTCAAGAATGACAGATCAATTTGTTAAAGGAAGAAAAATGGATTGAAAACCCACAATGTCTCATAAAGTAATTCCTTTCAGAGCTCTACTTTTTTGACAAATTAACTGTGATCAGCAATCAATTTTCTCTTCTATCTAAGCTTCCAATAATTATATATAATAATAAACAAAAATATGTATGTAACCAATTCATACCAATGCCAAGATTTTTCAGAAGTAGCCTCTCCTTTTCAGTTCCTTTGTTTTTGTAACTCACAACGTAACTTCCAAAGATGCTAATTGCCAAGAAGTCCAGTGGCCCTTAGGTCATGCAGGAAATATTCCTGCCAAGGAGTCTGCCAGGTGTCTGCTTTGATGTGTCCCTGAAGCCTGACTGAGCAACTCAGTGCAAGGTGAACTTGTGTCCTATCGCCACATATTCCTTCCTAAACCTTTGAAAGGAATGGCTCCCCACACCAATCACTGCTGAAAATCAGGGCATGGCCATCAGTCAGTGGGCATCCAGCACCTGAAGCATTCAGAGAAACCACACTTTAAAACCTCAATCATATTTCTCCATCATAAGGCAATTATGTCATTACTTACAATCTGTAATCTTAAAGACCCTCCTCTAGGGGTTTCATGCCATCCAGTAGGTTAATGACCCGTTGCAAAGTACCTCCTGATAATGGGATTCAAAACTTCATTTTAGCACCTTGATTATGAATGACATGCTTCTTGTTTCACCATCAGTAAAGTGCTGAGTCATGAGTAGCACAACGTATGAAAGCAGAAGTTTTAACATTAACAAAGCTAGAACAACTACAATCTTCCAAAGGGTCCGTAAAACTCACAGCATACATAATATGCTATTGTTATCTGTAGAAGAAAAGTCTTAGCATCTAGTTTTTGTGCCAGACAAATTAAGGCAACATTTGTTTAAAATGCAAATCAGTCATTTTAAGGGTCATAAGTTTGTGTTCTAGGTTTGAACCACTGATGGCATAATATATACTAAAACTTTTAAAATCTGAAATAATCTCATTTAACTCTAGGAACAATGGAAAGTAATATTTAGGACTACTCCTTTAACTCATTACAACAGGATTTTGCCTCCCACAAATTACAAAAAAAAAAGTGTTTTGATTAAGAAATGGTGAAGTCAGAATACAGTTAAATATATTTTTAATATCAATGTTGAATAAAGTCCTAATGAGTCTTAAAAAGATCTTCAAAGGTTAACAAATGCAACATCCATTTAAAAGTAAACAAACTGGGGATAAGTCTTTGCTCGCCTTCTAAATTTATGCTAACCAATGAAACAACACTTACTCTATGTTTTATCAGTCTTGACATCAGTATTAGAACAGCTATACAAACTGCCATAGCTGTTTATACATCCCTTCCAGCCATTTCAATGTGAACAGTGTCCTCCTTGTTTCTTACCCTAGACACAGCGATTTCATCATCTCCAGTTCACGTATCAATTACCAGGCTTCTGCGATCTCAACAAAGATTTTTATTTCCTATGTCCAAACTTTCTTAAGCAATAAAATATACCACCATCAAATTACAGATGAAATGTTTCTGAGAAACTGGAGAACATTAAAAAAAAAAAAGGGGGGGGGGAGGGGAAGGTATTTCCCTAATTAAGAAAGCAGGAGTAGAAGGGTACTTTGAGATCTCTGTGTCCAGTCACCTGCCATCTCAGGCAACCAGATAAGGTCATTCCTTCCAAAAGAATGACCAAGATTCACCTTAAAATCAGATTATGTCTCTCACTACCCTGATGAAAAAAACCCTGCTTCAGAATCTCAGTGGTCTCATTGCTAGAAAACTTACAATTTCCAGCCTAAATACCTCATGTTACGTCACTACTAGTTGTTCCATTACATATAATTCATGATTTTTTCCCCACATTCCCTCCCAGTGTATTTCTGAATAGGGAGGTCTGCAACAATAAGGTGTCTCTCTCTATTTTCCTTTTGAATCTCTGTCACTTCAAAAAGGGAACACGAGGAAGAAAATTAAGTACTACGTATAAAGATGACTCACTGGCCTAAAACCGGGGATATTCCTAGAGCAATGGAAGAGGGACAGTTAAACTTAACAGTTAAACTTAACAGTTATAAAAGGGAACTAAACCTGACTCTCCCATTTCACAGAGCATAGCATCCCATTTTAACAGAAGGCTGAGCCTGTTCTTCTATCAAAAAAATCATGAATACTGGCACACTCACCTCTGAACAGGTTTTCTGGCTCTCAAGCCCACAAACTCTAGTGCCAAACTACAGACAGAAGGAAAGGAGCTATGTTTTCACTTTTCTTCCAGCACATTTATCCCGTACTCTTCTGAGGTTTTTGATTTTCTACTAGTAGAGGCTGAAATTTCATACTATTCTTGATCCCTTCTAATAACAGGCTACTGATAAAATATTCCTGTTCTCATCAGTGGTCAAAACCACACTATTCCATCATTATCTTCACATGAGATCTGTGGAACCACAGCTGAGAGTAAGAGGCAACGGTTCTGTTGCCTTTTAAACGCTGGAGTCTGGATTATGCATTCAGCATTCAGGTCCTTTCAAGTACTTTGTATGTTTTCTGACTGACTTTTTAATGTAGAAATAAAACTACATGTCTGAGGTCTCTTGAAGCTCACATGATCATGGTGTTCAAGCAATACAATGAGGGCCAACTTCGAAGGATTCTACATTATACTCATACTGAGTATAATGTTTTATTTTCCAAATGGCCACTCTTGGACTTTTCAGAAGCAAATCATTTTGTTAAACTCTAAAATATAAATTACTTCATACTTATTAAATAGAAACCAAATCTCATTTTTTTTAAACTAAATCTAAAGCATAAATGGGTTTGTGCCTATTTTGACAAACTGATCTGCAGTTCATTGTCATGAACCACACAGCCATTACCAAGCTTCTAGTTTCAAACTGCCTTTTTTTTTGTCTAAGATCAGTTGAAGACAATAAAGCAGTAACATAGCACCTTCTGCCACAGAAGTGAAAAATTTGCTTTCAACTCTTGTAAGAGTCTGAGCCTCTTCTGTATCATTTTTATCACAGTTAATCTCTGCAGTTATTACACTATATTAAATCTGTACCACAGCCATATTTATCTTGAGCTTTTCTGTTATTGGTATGTTCATGAAAACAACAAACAAAACAAACCCAAATATAAATTCCCCAAGGTGTTTCATACAATGAGACATCAGTGGATTTCACCTAACTCACAACCAGTTACTAAAATCTAACTACCTTCATATTTTGCAGTACAATATCTATCACATTTATAAACTCTAACAAAAAAGTAAGTATTTTTATCCACTTACAATCACCCTACCTTACCAGATTTTTTCTTCTTCACACCCCTCCCTCAAAGTGGATTTAATAATACAATTAGTACCAGTCACCTAAGAGGATCATTTTTCTGAAAGGCTAAAATATATTTCAGAATGGTAATTTCAGGTGTTCCTACTATGAAAGAAATTACATCTGAGACAGCTCAATGCAATAATCCATAAATCTGAATAACATATCTATGACCAGATTTTCCAATGCTAGCCTACATTTCAGTGCACTGTGGAACACAGACACTGTAAGCAGTTTTATGTCCAGACTTAATCGAGTCCAATAAAATAATTAGGACTGTAACTCAAAATGGGTAAAAAGTACAAGTGGGAAAAAAAAAAAACACCAAACCTCCCAGAGAATTCCCCTAGAAAAAAAGATTAACATGGTGTTACAAAAATGCCCTGAGTTTAAGTATTTTCCATATGTGCAAATAATAATTACTAATGTCTATGAAGTCATTAATAATATTGTCGAATGAAAGAGATTGTTTGTGGTTGAATAGATTTTTCTTTAAAGGTACAAAATCTGTATCACCTCTTCACTTCAAGGTTAAAAGAAAATTGCAAATTCACAGGGGTCCCTGATGATCGAGGTAGGATTAACATATTTTCACCTCTTCTAATAGAACCACTTTGGTACAAAATACATTGTTCTGCCCTGTCATGATGTATGGCTCATATTTAGAAATTTGACAGTTTTGGAATGCATTATGGAATTCCATTAAAGTGAATACATTTTTGTGATGCACAGGAAAAGATAAAGAGGCCACAAGCCCTGTCTCCTTTTTAAAAAAAAAATGGCTTTTCTCACTACAGTAGTAAAAAAATTAGATAATGTGGTATTTACAGGAATGCTAAGTCCTATTCTCCGTGTTTCAAAAACCAGGAGGAAGATAAAACTATTCCATATAAATGCTAACTGCTTTACAAGAACATAAACTATATTAACTGATAGAGGTGTCAGTTAAAACCCTCATTTACATCTGCAATAACAATAATTTTGAAATCCTTTGTAATTAGACCTGTAAGTGGACTGTGATGTTTCAGCTTCTGAGTGATATTAATTACTTAATTGTAAAATACCAGAAACACTGATGATGAACTGTTATTTCACAGAGCAACACTGACACTGAGATGGGAAAGAAGGGAAATGGGCAAGAAAAGGGGTTTTAGAAGGGAAAGGAAAGAGGACTAGAAAATCATCAGTGAAACCTGAGGTTAGGACATACATGTGCCAGGACTCCTTATATCCATGGTGACAGGACAGTGCAAAGTTGTCTATAAACACCTGGAATGTAGACGAGGCATTTTATTCTTAATACACATCTGGGGTACAAAATCAGTTGTATCACAAATGTTATTAGTCCATTGCCCAAAAGTGTTAACATTTTCTTCCCTTCAAGAAGAATCTTTTGAAATAGTTTATTAGATGGTGGTGGTGGTTGTTTTTTTTCTTAAGTAAACCATGTTTTACCTTCCCTTCAGTCTTTCACCCCCAGTTTTCAAAATCAAGATAAATAAAGAAACAGCTTTCAGAAGATTTCTGCTCCCCCTGTTGAGAATCATTTAATTTACTCTGTTAAGAAAAGCAGAACAGTAGGGTGTGGCCAGAACAAGGAAATATATCACTGAGTGGGAGGGAGTCCATTCATACAGACTCAAAAAGATTGCACTCTCAAAGCATCAGCTGAACATTTGAGCTTTCGCCTTCCCTTATTGTCAGGTCAGAAAAATGTAACATGGAGCAAAAAAGGTGGCAAAGCAATCAGAGCATCACACTGCAAATGTATGAGGCAGGACGGGGCTTTGAGAAAGTGTCAAAGAGGAATGAGGAGGCCACAGCTTGATGGCTCTGCTTACCATCATCTGGAGCTGTGGGAAATTGTCCTCACTGTTTGTACCTAAAATTTACTCTGTGATTACCTCTGTAATAGTGGTTTGGCTACAAATTACTTCAACTATGTTTCAAATCAAAATAAAAATAGCAAAATTGGTGGCCAATATTCAGTATCCTCTGTTGTTCTCTACATCGACTTTTGTGTGATCTTACAAGGCCATCAGATTTAAAATTGCCTGCCCTGAAGCCATTAGAACAGAAGCTAAGAAAAACTTCTGCCCATATGTCTGAACAATCTCTTGAGCTTTAAAGATGTTGTAATGCAGCAGAAAGGTGACACCTACATTTTAGAACACTTCCAATGTAAACAAACCCAAGATCTTGCCACAAAAAAAAAGATAAGGAGTAGTGGTGCTGTCTCCATAAAATTATTCCTCTCATTTGGAGTAGTGGAGTGAGAAAAACCATGATCCATGAAAAAGCACTTTAATGTGACCAGTCTTGTTATTGTAGAGTACTGGGTGAACAGCTTATTAACTGCAACAAGAAGCAGATCTTCCCAGGTGCAATTAGGGAATGGAGGAATGCATCACTGTTACTGTTTAAAAACTGCTGTTTTAAAAAAACTGCTTTTGTCCCACGGGGGAAACTCACCTAGAACACTGAAGAAAGATTCACAAGGTTTACTTTGCCAAAAAAATGTTGCAATGATTAGTGACTAAAAGCAAAGTTCCAGCAAGAACAAACTATTCCAGAAAGGTCACAAGCTTGGGATTTTTTTTAATAAGCAAATGTATTATTAAAACACCCTTAAGGACTAACCCTGCTACCTACTGGCTGAAAACTTTGAGATTACTGGTGGGATTTGTTTCTCTTTCATATGCAACACTGGCAGTTACCCAGTGCATCCAGCAGTGCCACAGGAGACCCAAGCTTGCAGGTGATATACTGGACTAGTCCTGTGTACAATCTCTCTTGCATTACAGTTTGCAGGAAAAATACAGAGAGATAAAAACGCGGGCTAAGCAGAGTTTACAGGAATTCCAGTCAAGAAGAATTTGACTGTTACTGAATAAAGAAGACCAACAGCTCTAGATTAACATCAAAACAAGGGATTCATTTGTTAACATGAAAAAATAAAAAAGGAAAAAGAATAAAAACACACACACAAAAACCCAAACCCACACAAGAACAAACCAAACACAAAATGAGGAAGATGGATAACTTTAACCTACCTTAGTACTTATATAGCCACTAGCAAAAGAGTATCAAAACACCTCACACACACTAATGGACTTTTCTTCACAATGCTCCTTTGATGCAAAGAAGTCCTATTATCCTCATTCTTCTCATGAAGAGCAGCATCATAGAGAGATTAAGTCATTTATCCAATGTAACACAAGATACCTATGGGACTGACTATGTAATTTATCATGGATCTCCAGAGCCCCAGTCCAGTGCCTGAACCAGCAGACCATTCTCTCCTTCTAGACAAGAACTGCTCTACAGTACCTTAAATGACCTTTCAGAATGGCTACTTTTTAAACACTTTTTGTTCCATAATAAGTCTAAAGAAAGTTGTTAAAGTAATAGACTTTGAGAACGCTTAATTAAGCACTCAGTATCTTGTCTCAACATCAGCTGTGAAACTTGGGAACACAAACACTTTTTCAGATCAAATATTGCATTTCTCTACAAAGTCAGCAGCAAAGCTAAAGCTCAGCAGCTTGGCAGCTGGCAAAGATCCTTCGTGCTCTGCAAATGACCATACTTTATATTTAAAGTACTTTATGGGGTTTGTTTTTAGTTTGTTTGTGTGCTTGTTTGTGGGGGGTTTGAGGCTTTTTATATCCCTGCAACTGGAAAACAGCTACTATATTTGCAATATATGTCTGATATATATATATATATAAGGAGCCATTCATTAAGTACCAAAATAAGTTCTTTCCTGGCAAACTGCAAACAAAAGTGCAGAGATGAGTTTATCAATCGGTAAAGCTGCTTTAAACCAGAAGGAAGCCAATCATTTTCTTTTTGTGTTCAATGAATGTTTCAGTGTAATTCACGCTGCAGGAGCACCCATGAGACTGGCAGTCTAACACGCTTGGTCAGCATCTGCCTCTAAAGAACAAAATTAATTAAAATATGCTATTTAAAGAAAAAGAAAAAAAGAAAGAGAAAAAGAAGAAAAAAAAAAAAAAAAAGAAGAAAAAAAAAAGAAGAAAAAAAAAAAGAAGAAAAAAAAAAGAAGAAAAAAAAAGAAGAAAAAAAAAAGAAGGAAAAAAAAAAAGAAACAAAACCCCAACCTGCTACATTTCTTTCTTTATTCAGACAATAAGTACAATTCACATCAGCAATCTAAAATTCTCTAGCCACTACGTTCACCTGAAGGGAGTATGACCATGAGTGAAAAGTTTATTAGGTCATGCTCTTTTAATCTTACCTTTAATCTCTCTTTTGGGTGACTGCCAAAAGCACTGCTTATGATGATGTTTATGAAAAAGAGAATGAACTGAGATCATCATTTAAATTCTGCACAGATCACAAACAAGTTTCATATGGTAACAATTTTTGGTCACTGCTTGGGTTGACTGAATTTGAATTGGTGACCCAAAGGTGAAAGATTCTGCATGCTAGGATCAATCTCCATGCAGTTCATTGTTCTCATATTCTGAAGTTCAAAGGTGTAGAAGTGAGAGTTACATAGTTAAACAGAGTTGCCCGCACTTTTCATCCAGTTATGATTTTCAGATTCTTTAATTTCTAAGCATAATCCATGATCAAACTTTACTGTGATGAAAAAAAAAATAATATTATGATTAAAAAACATGGTACCTCCTTTAAGTAAGAAAATAATCTGGCTGATAATATAATTTTTATATGAAAGAAGCCCTGCAAACAGTAAAGAAAAAAACAGTGTTACAGGTTCACTTGTGCCTTTCTAAAAGTGTCTGCTTATTTCAAGGGGGTTTAGGTAAGAGTATCAAATAGACTGCTTTGGCTAACTTAAAAATTATGACAACAAAGAAAAAGCCTGTGATCTTAAGATTTGTACACTTCACAATCTACATACTTTCCCATTTCCCTTAAAAAAAGATTTTTCTAATCTAACACTGCTGTTCTGTACTCGTAACATGAAACTTACCTGTAACACAAATTCTGAGTCAATTTATTTCCAGGAAATGGACTTGTGAAAATTCTCATGGAATTCTCATCTGTATCTGAAGTACAAGGTTTCTGTCAGAACCTTTCCGAAATTTAAGCTTCTAAAATTGGTCTCCAGCGAATGGAATTTAGAGGAAATGGAGAAAACATTTCCAAAAAAAATTGAAAGGGAGTTTCCAAAATAGACTTAGTGTGTCCAAAGTGTAGGCAACTAAATCAAATCCCACACCAAGACAGCATTTTTGTTCAGCTTTCCAAATACCTTAACTCTCAATTTTAATGATGTAAGGATAAGGAAAAGAAGAATAAACTGCCCTATAAATTTATTACCATATTATTTAATCTGCTGGTTCAACAGTATGTTTTTAAGGGGCTATCTTTCAACAGAGCAGTGAAACATAAAACTGAATACAATTGCAAGTCCTTGATCTGGTATTGGGAAGAGGACTTTTGATTCATCCTCTGAATGCACCAACTCTACGAAGTAACTCTTCATCATCAAGAACTGATATTGTAAAAGTAATACATGATTCAAGACAAAAAAAAACCTCCAACTTTTAGTACATAGTTTCACAATCTGGTAACTATTTCTTCAGAGACAGATTGGCTTTTATGATCTGTGCTATTTTAATTATTTTCTATCAGACAACATTTTCTACCATTCAGTCTCAGCTTTGTCAACCAGTGCAACTAGAACACAAAACCCTGAGAGACATACTAAGAAAAAAAAACACTTATAAAAGAAAAGGGGAAAAAAGGCAAAAAAAGAGGGACCTAAACTTTGTTTCAAGGCCTGTTTGGATTAACAACAGACCCAATGCCCATTCAAGCACATATAATTCAGAAGGCCTGCCTGCCAGCAATAAAGACTGAAATTAGATACTTCATGAGATTAATTACCTAGATAGGACACAATAATGCTAGTCAAATGGGAAGGTAATTAAAGTGCACCTTCCATGAAAATTATTCATTGCTGATGGATCTGGTGACAGATAAATCAAAAGACACTTAAAAAAGCTACAGGTTAACTTGTGGAAGGCTGTTCCTCCCTGGAAGTTGTGACAATCATGAGTGCTCATTCCTATCATAAGACATGAGGCTTCAGGAGGGTAACACAGCCTCCAAGAAAGAGAAACTCGGTGAAAAGTTATCAGCATTGTGCCTGCAGACAAAGGGTCAGCTAGAGTGGAACCAGTCGGCTGACAGCCTTCGGATTACTAGATCTCTTTCCTTGTATGCCATAAAGGGGTACCGCAAGCGTAAAAGGTGGCAAGTGATGAATTAATAAGTTGAGTAGTCCCCTGGGTGCAATCCTTATAGGCAGAGGACATGCTGCGGTAATCAAACGGGGTTATAAATTGTGTACATTGAATGGCACAAAATGTGTCTCACTTCATCACCGTTAAGTCAAGACTTCCTGAATTTGTCATTAACTCTTTAGCTTCAATTTATTTATTTATTTAAACAGTAAAAGTAAGAGAAAGAGCTTACAACAACAAAAGGACAACTGATACTACCCAGCGGGATATACAGTCTAATGGAGAACCCTGACTCTTACTTTCTACAGCTACAGGGGTCAAACTGCACTCCTTTTACACCAAAGATCCCCTTGAGATGCACTGATTAAGTTCAAAACATTTGACTAAATGCATTTCTGAACACAGAGAAGAAACCCAGGATCAAGGAATTTTCACAGCTACTTCTTAAGCATTCATTCCCTACTTGGAAAAACAAAAAAAGTAGTTATTTCCCTGATCCCAGATTTTTATAGAAAATTTCAAAACAACGTTACTCTGGACGCAACATTTGATTATTAAAAGATATTACAATAGTTCAATCATTACCACCTCTCTCAATGGATTTTTTTTTAACGTATGCTCACTCCCTACATTGTGACATTAGGATAATTCTCACTGTTCAGTGGAAACTAAATGGAAAACAACTGCGTGTCACCCTTTTTGTCTAAATAGCCATTTTCAAGAGGTTAGATATCTGCCAGGGTTAGAGGAAAACTTACCACTAACTTCAAGGCCGTACATACATAAGCAAGAAGGTAAGTTTGAAAAATTCTTTACTTAATTTCTTCTCCTAAAAATGTACTTGAACTTTTCCTATGTTTTAAAACATCAGTTCTGCATGTTTTATAAATAACTTCATAACTGTTTTTCCCCATGCTCTGAATATTTTTCCCTTCCCTAGGCATCATTGTCAGTAGTCAAAATTTTAGTTAAAAAGTTCAGTTATGAAAAGTGATACAAACTTGAAAAATAAGAACCGCAAACTGAAGCCCCTTCTGTGTGCCCACAAGAAGTATAACTCTCTTTCAAAATAGAATTTATGATACCAGTCAAGACTGTTCCCAGGCCAGGGTACTATGCTTTATATTCACAGAATTTTACACAATCATATAGTAAACAGAGGCATGGTACTAGTTTACCAACTTCACCACAGTTTTGAGCAGTATGATTTCTGTCAGAAAAGTTGAGCTGATTTCATGCAGTATTACAGTATTTTTCAAGAAGCCACATTTACTGATGTCCTAATCTATAAATACAGCCCAATAAACTTAGTAAACTGTGGCAGAGTTAAGGATGGAGTACTGACACATGCTTGCCCATACCAGTAATTCATTAGTGCAGTTAGCTGGGTGAGCATAGTTGTGGGAATCTCAATGAGGGCATGCTCTTCTGTGAGATAAAGAAGTTTAACTTTGCAGGTGCAAGTCCTGACATGCTAGGACATGCTGATCTCTTTGGTGTATGCACAGCTTTGGTAAACATGGAACATATGTTCGCTTCCTTATAATGTCAATGCTTGTCTGTCAGTATCCAAGTGGAGTTTAGTTATTGATGCACATCTATGGACTGCTAAATGAGATGAGACTTGTCTGCCTCAGAGATCACCACCATCCTTTGCCCCTGCTGTAGTAAGCAGATGTATGAAAGATGGTTTCCTCTTTGGCATCTAGAAATTACTCTCCAAAGCATCATGAATGTGATAATATTCTGAGAGCCTGGTGTAAATCTGAGGCAAGGGTTGAAAAACGGCTCCCAGAAGGATGGTGATAGAGTTCACCTGATCTGTTTAGTGTTCATTGAAGGTTATTGGTTTGCAATTGTTCTATGCCACTGCATGGCCGAGTTAATTTATTGCTTACACAAAACTATATAGCATTGATGAGTGGCCATCATTGCATTAACGTAAGCAAGATCAGCTGTACAGAAACTGCAGCCCTTCTAGTGGAGACTCTTAATTAGCATTAAAAGAAAGCATAGAATAAGGTAGTTACATTTTTTAAACACTTTTAACATTAATGTTATAAACTGCAATCAAGTGAAATATCCCTATTTTAAGACACACCTACATACACATATCCACGCTAAATACCTTAGTTAATTCAATCAGTGGTGAAAGCCTTCAAAGAGAGTAACATGAAATAAAATCACATGAAATAAAATAACATTAAGTACTAATAGGACAAGTAATTTATTTTTAAGGAGTTTTAAATTCTTGAAAACAAGAAATTATTTTAGAATTTGCATGCTTGTGTAGTATTTTCTTGAAAATAAACAGAAGCATGTAAATAAATAATAGTCACATTGTGGCAGAAATTACCATTTGCACATGTGGGGGTTGAAAGAAAAGGGCATTCATGTCATCAACTTTTGGCAGTTAATTTAGATGGCTAAATAGGGAAGGTAATCTAAAGCTTCCTCTGTAATTAAGGATGAGTCAATGCAAAATTCCTAAATTTGGCTCCTGTTCCAAATCACTCCCTAAAGAAACCTATCAATCTCCACTGACTACAATAATGTAAATATCTACTGAAGACTTAAATGCTAATGTTTAATGCCAACATCAAAGAGGAGAACATGTAGCCCTGAAATGCTTTATGTGATTAACTCTACATAATGCAAAGAGCAATGACACTTTTCCCTCTTCATTACCAGTTAGGCTGCCATACACAAACCAAACAAACAAAAAAATAGAACTAAAAGTGAAATTTTGATCTCAGCTACACAAGGGAATATTTGGAATAATTCCACAGGAGGTCCACAGAGACAGATCATTAGAGTATTGGCTCTGAAATATTAACATCCAATTCCCCATTTTGCAGCCATGATAGAGGCTCTATGAACTTAAATAGACACTTTAGTGAAGTAAATGGCATTTCTCCACATAAGCATTGGTGCTTACTAGCTCTGAATCTGGCCTGCTGACTCAGCCACTACTGCTGGATAGGAGACTGGGTGCTGTGTAAAAAGAAAAAAGAAAAAAAATAATAAAAAGAGCACTTCAGGAGGCATTAGGAAATGGGGTACTTAAAAAAGAGAAATGCTTAGATGACAGATGGACAGAAAGGGTCAAAAGGATGTACAGTAAATAGATCCATTAGGAAGTACAAGTTGGGGGATTGCAAACTGAGAAATTGAAGAGTCTGCTTCTGCAAATGCACACACAGGAGAGGTAATGCCAGATTCAATGGACAATTGTGTATTACAAGGTATTGAAATGTAGCTAAAAGTTTAGGAGGCTCATCCTCAAAAAGAAAAGCTAAAAATCACAGTGATGAGACCTCATTCCTGGCATCTGAAGTTTACTTCAGAGGAAGTAAGATCTGGCCTTAAAATTCTGAAAAATAAACTAACATGCTAGATGAAAGCAAGATTTAAAAGAGATGAAGCTACATGTGTGCATGGGTGTGTATGCACACATGTGCACATCTCTCCCTCCCTTTTCCTTTCTCTCTGCCTGTACATGGAATAAAAAGGATAGAAGTAAGATATCAAACACCCCATTCTTTATTTCTAAGATTTCTTTCATTAACATTAGAAAAATACCAACACTTCTGTGAACAATTTTTCCTTAAGTTCTCTGTATTTCTGCATATATGGATTCTCTTGTGTCCAACACATGATTTACCTCATTCAGTATGGACAGGTTTTCACTGGTCTATTGATGTAATATAGGAGTTTGATTTCTACCTCTCTGTCAAACATAATTAACACTGGTCAAAAAATGCTGACAGAAGAGAAAGGAGCTGAAAATAAAAAGTCCAATGAGAATATTTATCACACTCACATAGCCCTGTATATTTAGAAAATTAAGCTAAAAATAACCTTTTCTTAATTAGCATTAATACTGAAATAGCCTGAATCATTTGATGTAGGCTACTTGCTGTGAAAATTTAAATGTGCAGATGAAAAACCAGAAAGTCAGGAAGCTTGAACTTCACCTGTCATTAAAATCTGCTTTGTTTTGCATGTTGCTGTCACAAACTATCTCATAGGGGAGAAAATGCACACTGTTATAAGCTTGAATTTAGGACATTTATATTGGTTCTACAATAAGATTTCTGTGCCATTATTGTGCGTGTGATTTAGCTGACTTATGTTCACATGCAGACATTGTTATGTAACACTTAGCTCAGACAAATGGCTCTGTTCTTGATCTTCCCTATTCTACCGTAGTTAATGACCAAATATTGTTAAAAATTGGGACACTAATTATCTGATGTCTACATGTTATGGATAATTAAGAATTGCTCACTCAGAAGCCATGTTAATTGTTTTTCACAGGTCTCCTTCTCTCGTCCTTGTGTCCTCAACAAGGCAAGCAGCTACAGGTTTACACGTACATCTCTGTCACGTACTTTGTCACAGAACATACATCATCCTTTCTGGCTCATCCCCGATTAATTTTGCTGGCTTGCAGCAATTATCTCTCCCTTTGTGACTGACCTCCTGGTAAATGGAGTGCATGATAGCTGGGCAATTTTTTCCTGCGTATTTTACCACTTAATTGATCCCTGTTGGCTGCCCACAATAGAATATACTAAACTTAAGTCTTAACATGATTGAAATTGAGAGGAAGTGGTAACTATGTTTTAGCAATTGTAGTTGACAGCTGTAAAAATCAGATCTTGATAATGTTCTCTCATTTACCCTATTACTTGGATCAGTTGGTTAAAGCTGTTAATGATCCTCTTGGATCAATGTCTTTTGCTTGTAGCTATAATTTACTGCATTGGTGGATTAGTACAGATGTTTTCATAGATAGCTCTGCATCATTCCACCAGATTGCTGTCTGCATCAAATTTGCTTCCATTCATCACTAACGAAGCAAAGAAAAAGATAATCAGCGTCTCCTATCTTAGCATTAACTATTGAACCCAGGATAACACTTCTATTGTTGTCAATTCTAGCCTTCAACCATGGCTTCCTCAGTAAATTGCCCTGAGAATTTCCTCTAGAAAAAGATCCAATGATATTTTTTTACTATAAGGGGGAAGGACTACAGAGATGTCAAACTGTACAAAGCAATTCATATACTAAAAAGTAGTAAATACATCTGTTCAATTAGGAATATGCCCCATGAAGTCAGGGCTGGTTCTATCACATGCAAAACAGAAGAAACTCTATAGGGCAGCAGTGTGTCAGAACAAACAAACAAACAAAAATGATACATATTTAAATACCCAGACTATTCCAGAATCTGACAAATCTGATGATGTTTATGGAGATATCATAGTAGGTAAGCCAGCAGTGGCTATTGCTATTACAGAAGAGGCCTCCCCTTCATATTATTGCCATAGCATCACAGAGATCAAGATCAGCTCATCACAGGCCTTTACTTTACCCCGACTTTCCAACCTATCTCGGTTAACTTCACACTTACCTGCCATTCACTCTTGGGTCATTAATACTTCCTAAACTCACAGAGGTACATGGGCCAGAAGGGAAAGATGTATATTTTTCACCTGGTGGCCCATTTAGTCAAACCCCTGTTTTTCCTTCTAAAAAAACAAGCTTGCTGTCACATAGAGTAAATAAAAAATAAGTAACTGAATAAAATATGATCTGTTCCAAGAGCAGCAGGAGAACCTCCAACTCCACTTCTAATGAGAATATGTATACAAAGCAAAGGTGAAATCCACTGACTTAAAATGCTGTACAAATCAACATGGTGTGATGGGTTGAGGCAGCCCGCCCTCCCCACCACAGGCAGAAATAACAACTCAGACAAACAGATTGCAAAAGTGATGGAAAGTTTAAATGCAAAGCAGTGAATGTTTACAGAGAGCCAGAAGCAAGGTGACTAAAGAAATCCCAAAACAGACCCAAGAAGATCCCATCCCCACCTGGAGGTACATCCAAGACCCCCAGGGCTCCTTCTCCTCCCCCCACCATTGCTAGGCTAGTCTCAGCTGGCCAGATCTGAGACTGCCCATCCCCCCGTGGCCTTGGGGCTAGCCAGGCCCATGGCCAGGAGACAACATCTCCCCCAGTTACCGGGTGACGGCGAGGAAGAAAGAGGAGGTGCCAGACCTCGCACTGGATCTTATAGTGGTGGTGCAGAGAATTATGGTAGAAATACCTAGTTTCCTGTGTCCACACACTGGGCTGGACCTCTGGACACAGGAAGCACCTCATGTAGCAGAGGGCACCCAGTCCAAACTGCAACACACGGCATTATCTTTC
Organism: Colaptes auratus; assembly: GCA_015227895.2. NCBI lineage: Eukaryota > Metazoa > Chordata > Aves > Piciformes > Picidae > Colaptes > Colaptes auratus. Next base: position 48,193,617 of record CM037640.1, on the reverse strand, counting down.
TAGACAACAAATTATGAGACTGAACTTTATCCCTAAGTAGCAGACGTAAAAATTGCTTCAAGAAAGCTCGTGATTCAAGACATTCTCCATCCCTTCCTGCAGTGTATTTTTGGCATACTAACCACACTATCTCTGATATTCTTACCAAGAAGGCCTTCCAGCTATTAGAGGGGCACCAGTGTGAGCAATCTCTCCCATGTAGAAGGTGCACATTTAGCTAGTCTATCATTTAAGCTTAATGGAGAAACTTCTTTAGGTCTCCCTGCATAAGATATCTTCTCTCTGTTAAAGGAATCATTATAGTAGACTGGCTGCATGCCATGCTGTCATCAAATGCTTCACTCTATTGAGAAGTTACAGTTAAATAATTTTTTAATTTACTATGTACAAACTCAATTAGGATTTTACATTTGGTGCCAAATATGCTTGCTATAGTGTCTTTCAGTAGCAACGTTCATTTGTCACCCCAAAAATATCTGTGCACTTAGAGGGTTTGCTTTGTTCTAATGAAAATGGTACTTGAATTCTTCAGAAGGTCTGAAACAGACCAGGAAATATGAGGCAATTCAAGGACAAAACTTCTGATGTCTTATTTACCTACAGATATGATCATGCTTATTTTCTTTGAATGTTTTTCTTTCTAGGAAAAATAACAAATAAATACAACACTTTAATAATAAATTACACTCTAGAGCCCAGATCTTACAACAAGATCTCAGAACTCACAAGCACAGTGGTTTTTGGCTAGATTGATTCAAACACTCTCTATTATTCTGTCCTCCTGATATCCCTGTATTTATGAAATATCACTAACATAATTATTTGTTCACTGAAGAAATTCAAATCTGTTCTGTAAATGCTGAAAACCAAATCTCACTTGTGCTTTTATGAGGCCAGCAATGTGTTGTTTCTAGCTACAGTCAGGAAACAGGAAGCTCAACCAAATAAATGAAAAACATCCTTGAGAAATGTTACAGCAGAATCAGTAGAAGTGTTATTTTTGCCAGTTTCTCCACTGGATTTCTCTTTTACTCTTAGGTCTCAATTATAGCCATGACAGTGTTTCACCTAAACCAATTTCCTATGGAAATTCTAACATTGTCAGACAAATATTTGCCTGTATTTCATAATCATCACCATGGCATTGCATTGGTAAGAAAATGATAACAAATAACAATGTGTTCATGAGGTCCTGTTCATGATATTCAGCACTTATCTAGATCCTGCACCCAGTTATCATATTGTAGTTCACAGCAAGCAAAAAAAAAAAAGAAAAGTAAAAATAAATCTGGAGATACAGTTCTCCTGCCAAAATGAATGAACTATGGAACTAGGTTTTGGGGGTTTTTTGCACATAGCTACACTGGATTGTGTATCACAATTTATAAATGTATCAAGTAATTTCTTATCTTAGTACTAGAGATATCTTGAAAGTCTTTGATGCTGACCCGGTCTTTGCAGAACCACGTCCGTATACATGACAAACTTTTCTGGCACTGGTCACAAAAAATATGATGGTAACACACATTGTCACTACTTTAAGAAGACAATTAGTGCACCTCATAAACATTGAGGAAATGTCAGTCAAAGGTCGTAATAAGAGAAGAAAAAGCGCCACCCAGACCTTTGTGTCATATTAGCAAACCAATCTCTCCTTTCTTTTCCTACACTGTACTTTGTATCACTCATTTTCTTCCTTGAGTACACAGTTATTTATTGCATAGCTGGTGAAATTATGCTTTAGTAAGGTATACTTGACTGTGGTGACATAATTTACTATTTCAATAGATCAGGGCATGGGAAAGTTAACAGTCCTGTGGCTGTCCAGCTTCTCCTAGCAGGTTGCTACCAAACATTTGACATACATAAAAGCTTAATGTGGCTATTCCTAATTCAGAGCTTTGTTCTGTGAAGCTGAAGCTTTACTTTGTGTAGCTAGAGTGTAGCTACACAATGTACACTAGAGTGTAGCTTCCTGCTATTTTTATTTCTAAATATTGTAAAATTCACATAGTCTCTACTTGAAAAAGTTACTCAGTTTCTTAGCAAAAATGATTGCATCTATTTCCAAAATGCTTTTGTGGTAAAGCTGGATAGGCAAAAACCTGCTACAGCCAGACTCAAACTGTGATATGAAGTTAAGTTTCCATTGAGGATGGCAGACTGCCCAATGCTATGGTTCCTGTGTGTTCTGATAGAGCATGAGGTTCAAATCCTGCTCCTATTGAAGTCAATGACAAAACTTCCACTGACTTCAGCGGTGCAGGATCAGACCCTAAGCAACACAGCTAACATCTGCTTTCTTGCTTTCTCTCTTATCTTTCAGTTAAAAAAGTATCAGAATATATTAGAACTAAATAGTAAAAAAAATAAATTACTATCCATTGTGTACTCTGTGATAATTCTCTTATAAAATGTATTGCTTGTAATTTCAAATAAATATATGTATATTATCAAAAGTGTCAAATATTATATATGCCATACCATCTTATACCCTATACAGATGACTCCTTCTTTATGAAAAACCTAAAAAAAAAATAAATTAACATTTAGCAATCTTACAATATTCTTCCAACCTAGCAATTCCACTGTATCTCTATAACCTTGTGAATTTCACTACATTAAATATAACCTGATGTAATCAGTGAATGAACAAACTGCTTTCCCTGATGTGATAGTATTTGATATACAGAGACTGGAATTCTTATCAAGTTCTTATCCATCAGTTTAATTCAGGCATAAAGTCAGTTACCACTTCCTGTCAAAATATCTGTCACATTAGTCCAGGGTAATGGGACTGCGGATCAATAAGCAGTCTTAGCTCCACAGAAATAGCCCAATCCATTTTTTAAATGTATTGAAAAGACATGCAAAAAACCTAGAAGAATAATAACCACCACATATAATTAAATTCTACTCTGCTTTTCCCCTTTGCAGTTGGTGGCCAGGGAGTCCAGACTACTTACAGAACCCTACTGTTTACCAACTTGTCTAGGAAAAACAAGTTCAAAGAGACTAAACTATATCTTAGATATTATTAAGAATAAGCACTAATATCTATTAAGAATAAGCACTAATATCTTTGTAGCTCCCATTACAATAAACTAAGCAAGATGGTAACCAAGAATACAATCATCATAACACACATGTTTCTAAAAACCACAATTTGATGGAAGATGCATGAGGATGTGACTTCTGAAAAGTGGCATTTTAAATAAAATAGTTATCCCAGATCAACAGGTAAAATATATTTGGTATTATTTGGTGAAAATAAAAACATTATTCTTGTAATGAGAATTATTTTTACGGGAAGCATTGTTCTCAAATACATATATAGATGATGTAGCTACATCAATGTGGGATCTACAGCTGAAGGCTAGAAGATGAAGCATAGCTCAAACAGTAAAGTCAGTAGGAGGAAATACCAAAGAAGCCTGAAGCTAAAAGAAGTCCACTGAAATGGGAAAACAGAAGCTGTGTTAACTGGAACACTCAAGCTATTTGCAATAAGCTGTCATGTATCACGAGAAGTGAACACTGGATGGAAAGCATAGATGAAGCTAGATTAAAACAACTTGGCAACAGAATGGGAAGACACCAAAATGGTCTGGGGAAAGGAGAGAAGTGAGAATAGGACTAGAACAATGAGGTCAAAGTGAGTGGGAAAGACGTGGGCATAAATCTTCTTGATTGCTACCTCTGCTGGGGGACAGCTCATTGCTGAAGAAAACTCAGGCTTAAGTGAGACTGACAGGGAACAGGAAACAAATAGATGGTCAACAGTGCAGAGACTATGAAAGAGGAGACTTTAAAAAATGAGTAGACATAATTGAGAGCTGGGGGAAATGAGAAGAGAAGCAGAGAAAAATGATGAGCAGCAACAATGAATGGAGAATGTAGAAAAAAGGAGAATGTAAAGTGTCACACCTGTTTAGAAAGACCAAAGAAAGGCAGGACCCATTACACAGTTTTACATACATAGTGCTGCTTCTAATAGTCATGAATTCATAGCATGTAATATTTTATTTTTTTCCATTTAAGTTGCTAATACAACTTTGAAAAAATCAGTTTCTTTTGATTTAATTTTTTTTAACTGTGAATGTTGGAATTTTTTTTAGGAACAGGTCTGGAAATTGAACTAAAAAAAAAGACAAAAAAATAGGAAAGCAAATCAACATATACAAAACAAACTGTTACTAAAAATGTTTTTTAGAGAGTAAGCTTTGATTATGGAACTGATTAAAGATTTTTTTAACTACTTCAGGTTCTCAGCTGTAAGTGTATCTAAAGGCTCAGTGTGACTTAGCATGCTGGGGAGCACCTTCCTCTCGCTGTGAAGCAGCAGCAAGTACTAGCAAGCGCTCCCTGAAGAAGCAGAGAGAGTATATTTAGGAACAAGTACTGGCATTACATTTTAACTTTTGTTTGTCATGTTTGGTTACAGCAATAAGACATGATGAGCATTCCCTTGGACATGATTTTTTCTTTCCAATGACTATAAAGACAACTCAAACCGGCTTAGTACATATACTTCAATTTGCTAAAAACCTGATAAATGTTGGGATTCATGTGATTTATCTCAAGTTTTCTAAGTCAGGCTAAGTAGTCTGTCCATTCAGACATATTCCAGAGGAAAGGACGTAGAAAGATAACTTGAAAAACACACTATCTTTGCAAAAGTGTCAACATAAAGAATATAAAATCTTTACTGAAAACCAGGGTTTTTTTCAAGGATTGAAAGTGCACAAATGCCCAAACCTGACAAATACTCTTCTGCTGTGGACACTCCCTGATTCCATTAGCCTTTTAAGTGTTGTATGGGAAGAAAGAAAAAAAAAAACCAAAAAGATAGATAAATCTGGAAAGGAATTTGATGAATCCAAGGAGACTACCAGTACCACCAAAAGGTGAATGTCTTAACAGAGAAGTGGTAAATCTCATCTTTGGTGAACAACAATTCAATAAGCTTGTAAAGGTAGCGTTTGTCAGCTGTCTGCCAGCTGCAGCTCTTCAGTACATTCACCTATTGTAACTGGGGCTTAGTCACATTTAAATCTGAGTTCTACAAGGATGCAGGGGTTCACATAGATCAGCTTGCAATACTGGGATGACATCCTGTATTCTTTGTATGATGCTGGATAGGCAAGATATGAAACAAGACGGTTTACTCCTGAGGGACTTGGTGCACTTATCTTTTACTTCTGATTCCAGCTCAGTTCTTTCATGCTTTTGTCAAAAAACAAAACAAAGCAAAACAAAAAGCCTCATGGTTCTTGGCTGCACCATAAAAAAATATGGCATATGACAACTGATATCCTAGTCACCAAGTCTTTTTACACAAAGCATGAATAGTAATGTGTCATATGTATTATATGAGAGCAATGCAAAATGCTACCTACCCACTTGCAGTTGTTTTATTGTATTATTTCTACAAATATAAATAGCTTTTTATCAACCATCTGGTTCTTTTCTGTAACATGCTCTCTTTGTCTCATCAGAAGCTTGTTATATGTGGGTGAAGAAACACTGAATAAATTCCATTACCCCATTCTTTTATCAATAATTTCCTGTTATCATTACACAATAATTTGAATTTTGTGAATATGGCCACAAAGGATCAATTCAATTAAGCCAAACTAAATAGGGAAAATCTCACTGCAAGCCTCTGTGCAACTGGTGAACCCAGTAATTATATATAGATACCTATTGTGTTAGCATAATAACATGTGAAGGAGGTTTAGTTAGACACATTTACGCACACAAAGAGGAATACGGACATAGAAAAAGTCATTTTAGTCAAAAGTATAGAACAGTCACACAGTAACAAATGAGAGCTGCGTGAATCCTAGTTTACTTGGCTATAAATAAATCCAACATTTTCTTTCATGGTAAAATAAAATAGGAGCACAGAAGCATAACAGCCTCCTTTGAGCAGTCAGTCTCTTTCTGTTCAATTATAGTCATCAATCTGTTCCACCTAAAATATTTTCCTCCTTGAGAAACCAAAGAAACCAGTACTAGGATCCAAAACATGCTGTTGAAAAAATAAAGTAAGAGAGGTCTTTCCTTTTGGCAAATGCATTTGTTCTAAAAGACAGTATTTTTTTTTTCAACATTCATTTTGTAATTTGAGTTAAAAAAAAACCAAACCACAATAAAAATGTGTTCATATGGTATTTTCAATCAGAGTATCTTTTAAGAGCTTGGTAAGGAAAGGTAAGAGTTACCTTCGTTTTACAGAGAGAGAAAACTATAAGAGAGCTTAAAGCAATTTCCTCCCCCCTCAAAAAAAAGAATAAAATATCTGTTTCCTATGTATATTCCTTTCAGTTGCTCAACTTCAAGCCTTTAAATTCTGATATTCAGGATTGCTGAAAAGACAAAGCTTCAGTTGTATGAGTACCCTTTTCTCTCAACAGTAACAAGAGTCAGAGTCTGAAACACTGGGAAAGGCTTGCCTGTGCCTAGTCCCACAGCAAACTGCAGAGCAGGGAAAGAAACAGTCAGGTCTCCCGCCTCCTGCTGCATACTCTTACAAAACTTATCTAGGTGGGTGAAGGTTTTTCATCACTAAGTGAAGTCTAGATGCTGTCCCTAATATATATGCAAGCTATAGTTTCAGAAACATCTCTGGGCTTGATGTGAGAATTATTCAGTAAAATCATATAGCCTGTGTTACTTACAAGATGACAAAGGACAAGTATGGCTTCTGGCCAGAAAAAGTCTATAAATCTATGACTATGAGAACACAAGAGAATTAACTATAATGAATCCTGGAGGTAACACAACAAACATCTGACAAGGCTTCTTCATGTTCCTGAGATGTGATACTACCCACCAAATTGCACTGTTTCTGCCTTTACCCCATGTGCCACTGAATCATCAAAGCTGATAAAATAAAGCCAATCTGATTTAGCTAAATAGGCAAAAGTCCAAATCCTCTTCTTCATCTGCTAGTTCTGTACAGACATCTACAGAGAGCAGAACACTGTCCACCTGTGCATGTTTGAAGAATTATAGAGAATAATCAAGATGCCAAAAGAATACAGACTGTGTACAAAAATAGTTTCAGGGTAGGTTCTGTGTGGTGAAAATCTCATCATGAACTCCATGAACTGAATGAGCACACAGACCAATCCTTTCAGTCAGAGGGATGGTTCCAAAATAATATGAAATGTCCATTTAGTATCCAGGAAAGCACTATGGTGAAATTAAACATCCCATAAATATCCCAGTCTAACAACTATGTAAACCATCCTAGGTTTAAGGGAAGGAAGGGAAGACTTTCAAGCACTTGTTTTGTGGGTTTTTTTGTTTGGTTGTTTTTTTTCATTCCTTTTTGAGATGACCATCTTTAAAGCACAAAATAACGATAGTTTTTCCTATTTGTTCGTTGTCCCTGTATGGCCCCTCAGCTCAAGGCATTACTGTAAGCAATCATTTCTACTGCACTAAAAAAAGGATAGCTTGATCACAGTCATTAAAATTTCTTCTGTGATGTAAGTATGAAGTATCCTTTAAAACACTGGTTAGTTGTTCTTGCAGCAAGCATCAGTTATCCTCTTCATAATCATTTCTTTAAAAGGCTTTTCTTCAGAAGCCAGATTTTGCAATTAATGCTCAGTTTAAGATGCTTTGTTCAGTGTTTAAAAGGTTAGTTTTACTTTCCACTCTTAAAAGTCCACAGTGCACTACTGTAAATTCAGAGGCCTATAATTTTTATCAACAAGTAACTCATAATTTCATAAACCTAAAGCTGAAAATTCTTTTTTTTTCCCCACTCAGCATGCAGACAACTAAAGCCCTTTTTTCCCCTGGGGTGATAAGCTAGTTTGATTTTATTTTCCCTGACATTTCACCTGTCAGATTATGATAAGTAGTAGAAACAAAGAATAATCATCACATTCTCACTGAATCTCATAATCAAATATCTGAATATATAAGATAAATTAGAAGCATTATCCTAGGGGAAAATATTAGCAGTAAAAAAAACATCAGATATCCAAATCATCTTCCAGTGACCCAGAACTCCCATACAGGTTTAAAAGGTTTGGAAAAGAAGCCTCCATCACATCTACTTTTTTTATCTTCATAGACTAAGGACTGACCTACAGTGAGAGAAGGACTGGGGGGTGCTGGCTGATGAGAAGCGCAATGTGAGCTGACAACTTGTGCTTCCAAAAAGCCAACAGAATCCTGGGCTGCATCAAGAGTGGCCAGCAGGTCAAGGGAGGTGACTCTCCCCCTTTACTCCGATCTCATGAGAACCCACCTGGAGTACTGTGTTCAGCTCTGGGGCCCCCAGGATAAGACAGACATGGAACTGTTAGAGTAGGTCCAGAGGAGGTTGACAAAGATGAGCAGAAGCCTGGAGCATCTCTCCTATGAAAACAGGCTGAGAGACTTAGGGTTGCTCAGCCTGGAAAAGAGAAGGCTCTGGGGAGACCTTATAGCAGCCTTACAGTAATTGAAAGGGACCTACAGGATAACTAGAAAGGGACATTTTACAAAGGCAGGTAGCAATAGGCTTTAAACTGGAAGCCAATTTTATATTAGACATTAAGAAGAAATTATTCACAGGGTGAATGAGACACAGGAACAGGTTGCCCAGAGAAGCTGTGGAGGCTCAAAGCCTGCAAATGGTCAAAATGGTCAAAGCCAGGTTGGATGGGGTCTTGAGCAACCTGTTCTAGGAGAAAACTGTCCCTGCCCATGGCAGAGGGATGGAACTGGATGATCTTCAATGTCCCTTCCAACCCAAACCACTCTATGATTCTACAGAATAAGAAGAAGAAGAAAAAGCAAAACAAACAAAAAAAATCAAAACAGTGGAGTTAAGACAATCTATTTAACAATAAAGGTGAATGCCTTCTTTATGCTTTTCATTAATGCTTTCTGAAAGCAATACTGAGGAAAAGAAACGGGACAGGTTATCATGAAATAGTAGGCTCAAATTAACTAGTTTTATGATTAATGAGCCAGAACACACAAAACGTGGTCCTGATTTACTGCATCTGCAGTTTGCATGTTCCCAGTTACCCTGTCTCACAGTGCTGAGATTCATAAGTGATGAAAACTTACCTGCTTGACCGGTGGTAACACTGACAGCTGCAAAAAGCCTCTGGGAATGACTCAAGTCAGAAACCCCATTCACAGCTTCAACTTCAAACGTGTAGTTAGCATGAGCTAGCAGGTCCATGACAGTGACATAGTTATCTACTAATCCAGTTTGCTGAGGCATATATCCAATATTACTCCCACAGGGAACACATTCACCCTGATCCCAGCTGCACCTCTTGCACAATATGCGGTAGGTCACGTCATTTCTTCCTCCATTGTCAGCAGGAGGACTCCACTCCAAACTCACAGTTGTCTGGTTGATATTGAAAATGAGGTTCTGTGGTGCAGATGGAGGTCCTATGGAACACACAAAAAAGTCCAGGGTAATTGCACAGAACCACAGTGGGACATGTAGCTAGCATTTTAATTACTGAGACAGAAAATAGTTGAAGCATATTTCTTCACATAAACATTTCATTATTTTTAGTACAAGCGGCATGAAAGCTTCCTTGAACTCAGTTGGCAAGAACTTTATTTATTTTCCATTAAGGCATCAGAATAACAATTGTCTGTATATTTACTGCAACTGCCTTTAGCTGTTTCTCTTCTGTGCAATTAAAAGGATTGGTTAATGTACCTTAAAGGTTGTCTTTTATAGTATTCCCAAGTACAGGATTTGTTTGTCTCTTGTAAAACATATTGCATCAATTGCATCTAGTCCTTTGTTATCAGCTCTGATATGATTTAGAGAGATATTTGTTGCTGCTTTGGGTGTAGGAGACTTCTGCTATTTGAATTACCAATTTGTGTAGGCTAGTCTATTTGCAGTTAGAAGGTTAAGCCAGATTCAATTACAGTTCAGTCAAAGCTCGGATCTGCACAGGTACTTCTCATTTTTCACGTTACTTCTTTTGGTATTATATCACATAAAGCACATTGTCTACAATTTTACAGGCATGGGAAAACTATGCCTGTATTCTATCTATCACAGTAAGTTATGCACTTGCCCCACATGCAGTGTTTTCCAACATTAGATCAAGCAAACATGAAAATTATATTTATGCTGATTCTATATTCACTGTCAACTTTTTTTCTGCTCTGCCTTTCAATTTCATTTACTGTTATAAATGTACTTTTCAAATACAGGAAAAGCCAACCGAAACTGCTATCTACAAGTGGCTGCACCTGGTTGGTTAAGCAACGTCCTTTGCTATTAAATTCATGACTGACTCACTTGTGCATGCGACATATGGTGGATCAGAAGGTGCTCTATAATAGCTATCTTCACAATCGCATCTTGAAGATCCTTCCTTGTCAGAGAAGCTGTGAGAAGGGCAGCGGGAGCACTGCAGATCTTGTGAGGAGGATTTGTAGAACCCACGGCCACAAGCTAAGGCAGAACAAAACAAAACAAGAGTTAGATTTGCATAGATTACTATTCAGATCTTCTCTGTCACGTGGAGTAAATATTCCTGTAAATGACTGAACCACTCGTTCTGTTATGTTGGTGCAAGGAAGATATTATGCTCCAATTTCTTCAGTTGATGCAGTTAACGATTCTGTAATATTTTCATGAGTTCAAGTTTATACCAACAGAACAAGAGGACACAGTCTCAAGCTGCATCAGGGGAGGTTTAAGCTGGATGTTAGGAAGAAGTTCTTCATAGAAAGAGTGATTGGCCATTGGAATGGGCTGTCCAGGGAGGTGGTGGAATCACCATCACTAGAGGTGTTTAGGAAGAGACTGGATGGGGTGCTTGGTGCCATGGTGTAGTTGATTACATAGTATTGGATGATAGGTTGGACTTGATGATCTCAACGGTCTTTTCCAACCTAGTTAATTCTATTCTATTCTATTCTATTCCTAATTCTAATTCTAATTCTAATTCTGATTCTAATTCTATTCTACAAATACCAGAGCAAGTACCTTGCTTAGCAAGTTTGCTGACAATACCAAACTGGGAGGCTTGGCTGATACAACTGAGGGCTGTGTGGCCATTCAGCAAGACCTGGACAGACTGGAGAGCTGGGCAGAGAGGAACCTAATGAGGTTCAACAAGGGTAAGTGCAGAGTCTTGCATCTGGGAAGAAATAACAAACTGCACCAGTACAGGTTAGGAGGTCATCTACTAGAGAGTAGGCCAGAGGAAAAGCACCTGGAGTCCTGGTGGATAACAAGTTATCCATGGGACAGCAATGTGCCCTTGTGGCCAAGAGGGCAAATGGTATCCTGGGTGCATTAAGAGCAGGGTGCATTAAGAGCAGTGTGTCCAGCGGATCAAGGGAGGCTTTCCTTCCCCTCTGCCCTGGTGCAACCTCACCTGGAATACTGCATCCAGTTTTGGGCTCCCCAGTTCAAGATGAGGCACTTAGTGCCACGGTCTGGTTGATTAGTTAGGGTTGGGTGATTAGTTGGACTTTTGGACTTGAGGATCTTGGAGGTCTCTTCCAACCTGATTGATTCTGTGAAGAGGGACAGGGATCTACTTGAGAGAGTTCAACAGAGGGCTACAAGGATGATGAAGGGACTGGAGCACTGCCTAATGAGAAGCCCTGGGGATTTTTAGTCTGGAGAAGAGAATACTGAGAGGGGATTTAATAGATGTTTATAAATATCTGAGGGCTGGCTGTCAAGAGGGAGGAGACAGGCTCTTCACCATTGCACCCTGTGGTAGGACAAGGGGCAATGGATATAAACTACTGCACAGTAGGTTCCACCTCAACATGAGGAGGAACTTCGCTGTGAGGGTTGCAGAGCACTGAAACGGGCTCCCCAGAGAGGTTGTGGAGTCTGCTTCTCTGGAGACTTTCAAGACCCATCTGGATGCATTCCTGTGTGTGCCCTGCACTAGATTCTATGGTCCTGCTCTGTCAGAGTGGTTGGACTAGGTGATCTCCAAATGGCCCTTCCAACCCCTAACATCCTGTGATCCTGTGTGATCCTGTGAACTAGCAGCATAATATTTTAACACAGAGGGCCACGGAAATATGACAACCATCTGTATTTCACCAAAGAAGAGTACAATAATGGTGTGAAATAGCTGGATGTCTGCAATGGGCCTAAATAAGGCAAAAACAATCTGGAGAAGTACTGCTTTAAAGCCACTGAAGTGTTCCTGGTATCTGAACAAGGGGAATGAATGGAGCAACAGTTACTCTTCCCTGATCTGTGAAACCCAAAAGAACTCTAACTCACCAGTGAAGACTGATGCTGAGGATCAGAGTTTTTCCAGTTTCACAGAGAGACACAAACTAGGCTGAAATGAATCTACTAAAACTTTCAAGGGTAAGTTAAAAGTTAGGTATATGGAAATATGCATGTAAGATCAGTTCACACATTGGTTTGCCCAGTGTGAACCCATGGAAGAAAAATGTGTTGTGTTCCAAAATTGATGTTTAGAAATAATTCTTTCAGCTACTGTGATGGTTTCCAAAGGAAAAACATCCATAAAACACACCTATAATGACACTTACAAGCAGAGAACAGCAACCTAGACAGCCAGCTTAAGAACAGATAAACTATGAGACTGTAAGGGATGAGGAAGAGAGAAGCGGGGACTAGACAATGCTAAAACTGGAAAGAGATTGAGAGTCTACTTCAGCACTGAGGTTATGGGAAAACTTACAAACGCTGTCAACATGAAAAACAGAACATGAAAGTCCTCCAGAACTTTCTAATAAAGCAAAAGCTTTTTCTACCACACTATTTTATTCTTTTTTCCCAACCCTAACAGACAGTTTAACCTTCTTAAGCCATCACCTGTAAGCAAAGAAAAGTGACAGTGCGTGAAACGTTCTATTTGGTATCAAAATATTAAAGCTAGTTAAATAGTCATTCTGAACTCAGAGAGAGAGAATTTACTTTGGTTATATTCATATTTGCTTGGATATTTTCTCAGGACAGAAATGCAAAGTACCCAAAGACACTGATATTTGGAACAGTTATTTAAGTTGCGTGGTACTTCACCGATGGAAAGTGCATGAAAACAATGAGCTTTATCTAAATCTCACTGAGGTCAATGAGGAATGTCTCTGACATTAATAGCCTTTGGACTGGACCCACAGTATAGCTACAGAAACTCAACTTATTAATCTGATTAACTTTATGCAACTGAAAGAAAAAAAATAAAAGGTGTCAATACTTCAGGTAACAGTAGATTAAAGTTGATGAATTAAGCAAATCAAAAGTGGATTAGAGCAGCATAAAATGATAGGAAATTCTGGCCCTCTATTGCTATCAATACAATAAGTTTAGAAAGAAAAATATGACTAAAGAAGAGAAATTGCCATAATGTTTAGTGTTTGTTATGCTGAAAGAAACGGTGGATGGAAGCGAAATTACCTGGCAGAGAAAATTAGCATGCAAAGCATGTATCCTCTGACATTGAGAAAGCAGTGTGAGTTTGCATTAGGAGAAAATCTAGCCTTGCTTGTAAAACGTGCTATGGTCTTATTCTGTCACAGTAGCTGTTATGCATACTATTCATAAAAGAAGATAAAAATAATTTGGGGGAAATAATTGAGATAAACATGACCTGTGAGTTCATATTTATGGCAAATTTAACTCAGAATTATCCTTTCACACCTTCTTTCAAGACTGTTTCAGAATTTCCTGACCAAAGACAAAAAGCAGAAAAGCTTAACTGATTTGTATGCCTGTATCTTAAGATATATATTTGAACTTCTGTCTGCTCTTTCAGTACTTGCAATTGAAATGTAGGGAAAATTACCAAAGAATAGTTTCCTGCCTTCCTTAGATAGTCATGTTCCTTTCATACTGAGGAAAACACTGGACATTGGATCTTCCATAACATAGACCTCTGCAAAGCGAAGAATAACTTAAAAGGCAAAGATCCCTACTGTGTTTCCAGTCTGTCCTTCTCAGCAGGGAACATTACAAAGCAAAGATTCAGAGTAAAATAGAGATTTCAAACAAATGTAAACAGAAAACCTCTTTTCATTTTTTTCCTGATGACTTGATCAAGACATTTATATGCTTAGTCACTTACTATTTAAAGTAAGTGTGCATTCCTTACTAGAGTTCAAAGGATCTGAAGGCCTGTGACTAGTTTACATGCCTGAAAGCCATTTATTCTCCCACACAGCATACCACAGGCAGCAGGTTCAGGCACTTCTACTGTGCTACCATCCTAACAGCTTTTTTTTTTTTCCAGTAAGAGGCTTATGACAACATTTAGAAACCACTTTTTTTTTTCAATGTATACATTCCAGAAACATAAGAGGAAGAATATTCCAGCACTGAAATTTTGAACAGCATGGAAATAGTGCTTTTAGAAAGGATTTTGAAAAACTTTTAAGAGTTCCTTAGAAAGGAAAAGACACAGGAGTACACATCGTAATTTGAAATACTGATTGGAGGGATATAACTAAATTATTTCTTGTCTTCATATATTTTGTCACAAAAATTTGTTTGTTTGGTTTTTTTTTCAGCCTAGCAGTGGAATAATTCTATTGCTTATGTATTTTATACATATTATTGTCCTTGAGAAGGAGCCTACAACAGAAAACTCCACCAAGACAGGGTGCTGCATGGACCACTTATGAAGGTGTGATAACTTGCCGGTGAGCTACTACAGATCACAGATGGGGAAAAAACCATCCACTCTTTTTTTTAACTCATTTTTTCCCCTACCTTGCCAAATTGCTGTGGGAAAATGCTTTGCATTACAAGTTCTACACCATTTTAAATCAATCTATTTTGATCAAATTCAGTTCTTTTATGTAATATTTTTAAGATCATGGAGACAGGTGCTGTAAAATCTTCACTTCCACTACTCTAAGTGGCATTAACAAAATTATAACTGTAAAAAAACAACAAAACGTTAACCAAACATTACTTGGAGCTCTGTACATGCAATCAAAAGTGATAAATACAGCTACTGTTCCACAGAAGTATCTCATAGCAAAGCTTGAGACAACTCAAATTGCGTTTGAGCCCATCCATTTTAATATTTCAATTCACTAGTGCAGAAGAGCACTCAGCAGCAGACCTACTTCCCTA
The DNA here is from genome assembly GCA_015227895.2 of Colaptes auratus. Classification (NCBI taxonomy): domain Eukaryota; kingdom Metazoa; phylum Chordata; class Aves; order Piciformes; family Picidae; genus Colaptes; species Colaptes auratus. The sequence goes on along the minus strand of CM037640.1, from coordinate 48,178,535 downwards.
TAAAGGGAACCTATTTTAGAAACCAATATATAGAACTCAAGCAATGATGTGAGATACAGAAGGGAGCATAACTAGTGAGGCAGAATTCTGATGTTGTAGCCATAATCCTCGTTATTGTTGATCAGAGTAAAATATGAACTCATTTGATTTTCCTCAAGCAGGTTAAGAACCAGGACTAGTTTTGCTACTGAAGTACTGTAAAAGAAGGGAACGAAAGGGAAGAAAGCCAGCACAAAATAAATTTATTTCCATTCACTGTGATGTGTTATTTACAGCTGCTAATGTAATAGAACAGCTCTTTCCAGATGAAGCTCCCATTTTGTTCAAACAGCTGCTGCAAAGCCTTACACATTCCAGGAAAGAATTCTGAACCAAGAGCAGTCAACTTTACTGATAGCACAAAGACACAGAATAACACATATCAGCATATCATAGAATCACAGAATCAGCAAGGTTGGAAAAGACTTCAAAGATCATCAAGTCCAACCTGTCATCCAACACCTCATGCCTACTAGACCATGGCACCAAGTGCCACGTCCAATCCCTCTTGAACACCTCCAGGGTTGGCGACTTCACCACATCCCTGGGCAGCCCATTCCAATGGCTAACAACTGTCTCAGTGAAGAACTTTCTCCTCACCTCGAGTCTAAACTTCCCCTGGTGCAGCTTGAGACCGTGTCCTCTTGTTCTGCTGCTGGTTGCCTGGGAGAAGAGACCAACCCCCTCCTGGCTACAACCACCCTTCAGATAACAGAATCTACACTAAATACATAAGAAAGCTACACTTCAGCCCAGGCACAATTATCTGCATAATTTCTTAACCTCATAACCATTAGGGACTGACAACAGTGACCCTCAAAGCACTGTCCAGCATCTTAGATTTGTTTACTTGTCTATTATAGCTACAGCTTCTCCTCAGAGCAAATCTTCCCACCTCCTCTGCAAAGCAAAGAGGTTTTTCTTGTTGGAAACCTGGCAGAGTTCCACCATGAAATAAAAAGACAATGCTTACAGCCCTCAGATGAGAGAGCTTCCTTACACCGTGGAGCTGCAGGGTGAAATTGAGCAGGGCATTGTCGCTTCCTGATTTAACTTCCTTGCCTGGAAGCCCCAAATAAAGCAGTATACTATTCTGTCTATATACAATGAAGACGACACTACCAGTTTTTCTTGGCTTGGAGTAAGTTGCTCTCTTCTTGTACATCCAGTAGCATTCAGCCTTACCAAGGACATATCTTGACAGCAGAGGCTGGTACATGGCTGGGCAGTGACAGTGCACAGTACTCACACGAATATATGTTTTAGCACATGCCACTGCAGTCAGTTCAGTCACAAACATTTTGAGCCAATGTGTTTGGCATCATTTAAGGACCTATGGAGATACTGTAAATAACGGAATACTGCAAAGCCACAAGTAAATAGTGAGGAATTAACACACACTGCTAGGAACTGTGATGCCACATCTGTGGCACAAGGCATTAGATGTTTCAACTAGAGAGGATGACTCCAGCTTATGTAGAAAGCTCTCTTCTCACAGCTCTCTGCCTGCGAGCGCATCACATGCCTTAGTGGCCTGGTAAAGATCAAATATTGTATATTCTTCTTTTCATATTTATAAAAAAGAAATTCCCAAGAAACTCTGAAAGAGGGAACAAACACAGATGTACAGAGCAGCAAACAGGAGCCTGGAGTCCCACTTCTGGGACAGGAAAAAGGGAAAAAGGGACATGTTAAGTGCTGTTCATTTTTATGTAACCTTTTCACTCTAAATACTACGGAGATTCACTTTGCTTCTAATAGAGCAAGGGAACTTAAACTGAGAGGGATGATGGAAATATGGTGAGAGCTATGAGTGACATGTGCAACAACTGATGTTTATATAACCGAAGGGGAAAGAGGAAACAGTTGTAGGGCAGTGACAAATTAACCAAGAAATTTTTTTTTGCTGCTACAATACCACAAACAAATTTTAAAAAGCAATCTCCATCTGTAGAAGTGCAAGGCTTCCTGGTGGCATATCAACTCATGACTTAAAGGGCACACAATTGCTTCAGCATGTTATACACTTCACTGAACATGGCTTTTTACAAGATTTTTCAAGTTTATATGAAAATAATGAAACATAATTACTTTCAAGGAGGTGACTGCACTAATTACAGTGTGATCCCCCTATAAAAAGTAGACTGGTGTGAGGGCAAAAAAATAAAGATGACATACTGTGCTAGCAGAGCAAGAATGCTTCTCTGTTTATTCCAGTTTGCCATCACGAGTATGTTTTAGCGCAATTTGTGCACACGTGCACACAGAAGAAGGTTAAATGGATGTTTAAAAAGCAATACTTTTTGAAAGCCAGCATCAAAGGATGACAAAGGAGTAGTTACAGAGTTTCAATAATCCCATTACTACTTACAAACTCAGGGCAACAGCCTGCTCCCTATGAGAACCCTGGCAAAATGACTGCTCACTTCAAGAGAGCTCAGGCTTTCTCCAGGTTCCTCCCTCCTCTTCTCTTGAATATAGTAAGTTGACTATATGTTAAATTGATCCCATACATAATTTTATCTCCTACAGGTAATGGCTAGAATTTGTTTTATACCTGTGTGGACATAAGCCTTCTTGCTTTGCATTAGCGTATCAATGCTACCTTTCTATCCTTCCCAGGCCTGCGACCATTAAAGACAATTCAGCTAAACTCCTTTTCACAGAAATGATGTATACATAAGGAGCTTGTGCAGATGTTTCCTGGATGAAGTTATGCAGCTGCAAAGACTTTATTAATTATAAAATGCAAAATGGATTGTTCTGTAATTGAAACTCTCTCGGGCTCTGATACATTTGAAAATTAACATACATATATGTATGGCCAGGACGTAGATGGATGCTGCTAGATTATTTGTTACAGATGGGTATTTTAGCTAATTCAGAAGAAAAGGCTGGTCTTTCTCCACTGGAGCTTTCAAGTATTTGCTTCATATTAATGTCTATGGTTCCATAACTCAGGACTGAAAGCACAGCTTGCAGAAACAGTACTCCCACTGCTAGTGTTGCTGACCTCATCTACAATGGACAGGTCCAGAATCTTTATTTTAATCCTATTGACAGTGCCTCAGTGGGAGTAATTATAACAGTCGGCCACAAATCCAGACCTCCTGTCACTGATATATTAGGATTTTTCACAACGAAAATGAGCAGCAGACAAGGAGGGTGAAAACAACATGGGGTAGTGATTATAGCAAGATTTGTCAAACCCCTTCTATATTAACCTGCTACAAACATATGACAGTTTGGCACAGGCGACACAAGAAAACACAAAATGTTTCATCTCCCACAGTATCAAAAAGAACAATTTTGAAAACAATTTGGGGGGCACTATTCTCTTACGAGGTACATGGCTGGCAGATCAAAACATCAGATACAGGCATGGTTTAGCCAACGTATCTGAAAAGTTTAGGTAAACTGAGAGCAAACCATTATAAAATAATTTTCAAATGAGGGTTTCAATGTGAAACACTAGACATAAAAAAAATCCAGTAACAAAAGGAGACTTATAACCTCTAATCTCCTTTTCCAATAATTTGTGTATATTCAAGTCACGGCTATGTTTGAAACTGTAAATTACTTTTATAGTGAGAGATGGCATCTGTTATGCCTTCTCTGGCACCTAATATATATTGTTTTATAAGGAGCTTAGACCATAGTATTTTGTCTAACAACTATGCAATGATAAATGCCTAGTTTAAAAAGATGTTTATTTAAGCTTGATTTTTAAACTGCAATAGCGTCTAAAGATTATTCAAGTTTCAACCAAGGAATTATATTGTATGGTTTAGCCAGTGTAAACTCAAGACTCTTAATGGTGCCTCAGCTAGAGTGTGAATGACAGACCTAAATAAGGCCATTTCATGGCTGCATACCATCATCCACCAAATATTTGCTGTTGCCTGTCAGGAATCTCTCAGACTTTGTATTCATTTCCCAAGCCTAATATGTTCTTGTTGTCCAAAGTCCAGCTATTGTCTTTTGAGAGATGGTCACATACTGCTGCTAATACAAATGGAGATCCAGAAAAAGAATGCTTGCTAAGTAATGGTAATTCAGTCCAATTTTTCCACTGAATGAAGTGAAACATCTACCTATTTACAAATCTGCTTAAAAGAGAAACAAACAAAAAACAACCACCCCCCCCCCCCCAACACAAAACAAACAAACAAAAACCCCACACATATAAAAAAGTATGTCATCATGTGTGCTTTTTTAACCTATCCATTTGCAAAGAAACATAGCACAAGGAAATACTCTGGCTCTGGCTAGGAAAAGCTAATTTATACACAAGGACAAGGTAATCAGGTTGAAGAACATATCCCACAAATCAAAGAATAGCCAATGTCACTACATTCTAACAGCAAAATTACTTTGAATCTAATGATTCTGATTAAGTACATAAAAGATTACATTTAAATAGCAATTAAAGAATCTCTTGTGCACTCTAAGTGGAATTAATTAACTGCATAAGTTAAAAGTCGGTCATTGAGGCTATGACATAATGGCTCTCTGCATTTTCAGAGTTTGCAAGAACTTGGGCATGTGCTTCTCGTTAACTTTCTTGGGAACCACAAATATAAAGACACAAGGAAAAGATTCAAAGATACAAAAATGCAAACAGATGCAAATCTATTACTGATTAGAGCGTGTTAGAGTATGAAAGGACAAAACATATTATCGCCTTCCTGTTCTTTCATTTCCTTTTTTATTCTTTTCTGTTGCATCCCCTATGCCCTTCCTTCAAAATTAAGTTTGTAAGGTGCTCAACTGCTGAGTAACAGCTCAACTGATTAGACAGATTGGGAGCAAATGTTTCACACTTTGCAGGACATGGTATAGATTTGTCACCAAAAAATTGAATCCATGCCTGAAGTTTTGCTAACAGCTGAAATTTTCTCTGTATTCCTCAGCAGGTTCTCAACCAGCCAGGGAATTAATGGAAAAATGTATTTGATTTGTTCATACTTTCTGCTTTGTTTGGGGGTTTGAGGGTTATTTTTCCCTCTTTTACTAAGCTGGCAATATGCAATTATTAACTTTAAGTATTTACTAAAAAACCTGTTAAGACTACAGTGACTAAATTCAGCAAATATAAGAACACCAACTGTTGTGGAAGTTTTGATGTTGCGACAGGAAGCTGTATGAATATCTACGCTGTAACACACCCCTTAGATCCATCAGCAGACAAGAGACATCACTGCAACAAGAAGAAACTGACTACACAAACTACAGTGTAAGTGGTGCTTTTTTCTAAGCAGATGTATGAAAACTTCATGCTAAATTTGTCACATTCCTTATCGATGTCTTTTTGTTTGACTGTTTCTTCTTGTTTTTGGGGTTTGTCATTGAGGGGTTTTATTTGGTTTATTTTAATTTGTACAAAATTCAATTCAGTCATAGCAAAACCAAGCAAAAAACCTTGACCTACTGGTGATGAAATTAATAAAATTGATTTTTCCCCTGAGCATTTTTCTTAAACTTTTTTGCTACCTTATTCTTGGGGTGTAGCTCAAAAAATGAAGCACCGAAAAGCTTGCCTTATACAGTGGTGCCACTTAAAGGATAAACTGATCTTACTGTGTTCAGCAGAGGCTTTGACATTGGCCGTACTACAACTCACCTCCTCTAGTGTCATATGGGTTCTGTACAACCATACCTTATCTTTCCAGACAGAAATTAATCTTTTGAGGTGTTTAACGAACATTTGGGCTTTATGATTGCCAACGTCTCTTAGTGAAGGCTTTCTTTACTTTCTACAACAAAATACACCAAGAAGCTCCAAGCAGTAATGAATATAATGTAATTTGAGTGGGGGATGTATTTGAGTTAGCTTGTTTTTACTGTATTTTCAGTCAAAAATCTCACCAGTCATAAATCATTCAGAAAATAGAAAAACTATTTGAAAAACTATTGTTCAATTTAAAGCCAACAATTCCCATAGTCCCTGACCTTGAAATCAGCAAAGGCCATTTGCTTTCATGAAAAAAATAAAAATAAAATATATCTTTAACCTCAAATACTGTGATCAGTTTTGGGCTTCTCAAGAATTTCATTGAGGTTCTGGAGCATGTCCAAAGAAGAGTGACAAAGCTGATGAAGGGTCTGGAGCAAAAGTTTTATGAGGAGTGGGTCAAGGAAACTGTTTTGATTGTGGGTTTTGGGGGGTTTGGGTTTTTTTTTCCACCCTGGAGAAAAGGAGGATGAAGGAGGACTTTATAGCTCTTTACAACTACCTGAAAGGAGACTGTAGAGAGGTGGGAGTCAACCTCTTCTCCTAGGTAACAACTGACAAGATGAGAGAAAACAGTTTTAAGTTGCATCAGGGGAGGTTTAGATTGGATATTAAGAAAAAATTCTTCACCAGGAGAGTTCTCAAGCACTGGAACAGGCTGCCCAGGGAACTGATTCAATCACCATCTCTGGAGGTTTTTAAAATACATGGTGCTTAGTAACACGGTTTAGTGGTGGACTTGGCAGTGTTAAGTTTATGGTTGGACTTGATAATCTTAAAGGTCTTTTCCAACCTAAGTGATTCTATGATATTAACGGTAGAAAATGTGCAGTGGAATCTGAAAGTACTGGTTACTGAGTAGTACCTGTTATTTTTTCCTCTTTTATTGATCTTTTAAACTTCATTATTTTAGAATCTTTTAGCCTCATTACCAAACAAACTAAAAAAAAAAGGTTGTCTTACTCTAAAGAGCAACCTTGCTATGCAGAACCACTGCAACACAACTACGATATGATGGCCTTTTATATAGAGCAGTGGATGCGTCCTTTGACACGAACATCTGTAATGCCTATTAAGCTGCATGAAGGCTCTCATCTCCCTTGCCAAATGAACAGTCAGAATCTTGCCAGTTTGGCAACCAGCGTCCTCTAATCAGGAAGTCATTGTGTGTTTCACCAAAGTCCACACAACCATATCTGCAAAATATCAAATATCTGCAAAAGCCCTTTCACTCCCTAGCTACCCCTGCTCTCCCTTCCTAGTAGCAACACTGAGAAACTTAGAGGAGAAGAAACATGATGCTATCTATTATGATGGAGTTGCTTCTAAATTAGCATCATAGGAATAGTGGAAACAGTGGTACATTTTGCTCTGTCATAGACACATGCCATACAGGTCTGCCAGACAAAGAGAGCTACGTATGCAGGGATCAAAGTTTCACACTTGCCTCTCATCATGCATGTTCTTCAATGGCCAAGTCCTGTGGCCATGGGAAACTGGTTATGTTGTCTCAGGAATAAAAGATGTCTGCATTTAGTACTTTTCAGGTTGCTCCTCTGCAACTTTCCAGCAGAGTCTGTGCATTGACTTGCCTTCCTGACCTCAAACATAGGCAGGCGTGGGTGGTACAATATTGGCTCAGGCTAGCTGGAGGATACAAAGGCAAGTTTTCCTGCCCAGGTGGCCATGAAGTTCACCTAACATTTGTCTCTAAAAGCATGGATAATCAGCTAGTCTGGTTTTGCTTAATACTGATTCCAAAATACAATGTAGATGCACTTATGCTGACAAAGGAATTCCCTAACAGCAATTTACTTCTGCAAGACATAAAATATACTTTATTACACAGGCATGATCATTGACATGTCACTGAAGCTTTATTTAGAAAAACTTCTGACATACTACTGTAAAACTAAGATTGTGCTGCTTGGTTTATTGATTCCTCAGTCCAGTTGATTCTACAACCAGTCTGTGAAGGCACAGAACAGGATCACGGGGCTGAGAAATGTTGGAAACGCCTCTTTCAGCAGCAACCCTTATTTGATGCATTAATAAAAAGTACAGTTAGCAAAAATACAACCTGGGTAGCTCGTTGTACTTCTCTAGAGAATAGTACTAGGTCTCCTCATTCAGTCTGTCATTACATCATAGGTAACCTATTTACACAGATGACTCCCTCCTAATGCCCCAAAATCCTGCTTTACAGCAACTGTCCAGATACAAATATTACAAAAGTTTCCTATGAAGTCCTCGACATAACCTGAAATATTTTCATGTCCCCTATGAAACAGCAGAGGTCTTTTGAGTGAGCCTTAGATCATATGACTCAAGGATAAAATTCTCTACAAAGCAAGTGTTGCAAATAGATCTGTTGCTGCAGACTTCACAAAGCTTTGAGACAATCAACTTGATGTGGATGTTTAATTTGATTTAACTGTAATGGTGCTTAATAACTGGCTGGCAAGAAATAGATCTGAAGGGCTTACTCATAAAATAGAACAGAAGCAAGTATCTCTATAAGCTTTCCAAGTGAAATGAAATTAAAATAACTTAATAACACATTTTTCTTTCCTTTAGACAATGACCTACCATTACCATTCCAGGCCTCTATCCAGAAGAAATTTTTTCACAGGTTTCTGAAACATGTTCCTCAAGGCCATCATTATACAGCAGGCAAATCCACTCAAACAAAGAGCCAGCTACTGAGCACCCACATGAGAGAAATTAGACCAGTTCCGCATAACAGTGCTACAAAACCTAAAAATAACTTTAGCTGCATATCCTGGTCTCAGATATTCCTACATCTAATGTTGATTGTCCGACTTACTCAAAAAATATACTCATGACTATCGACTCAGCGTGATTTTGGAGGAACTTCAATGCAAAAAAAAACCCACCCAACTGTTCTCCACAGTTACATTTGGGTTGAAATGGGAAGGAACAGAAATAATTCTTGAAATGAAACAAAACCCACACTCATTTCTTTAACAAGGGATTCCCTTTCAGGTTCACTGAAGCCAACAATATTTTTATCAGTGCATAGGACTAGAAATTTAAACTGTTTAATTCAAAATAAAAATGAATTTAACCTCTTTATCTAAAGATTAAAGTATCAGAAGCATCAGTTTATGAAGAGATTACAAACACCTAACACCCCTTTAATGGAAAAATATTGAAGAAAGGCATTACCATAGTAATTCACTGATATGAAACTGAACTGGAACAAAACATGAAGAAACTTCTCGTTTGTTTCAGTAAATTTACAGTAACAGAAAACACTGCTAACTCTGACAGATTTATCTGCTACAAGCTTTGATGAGAAAACTTCCCAGATTTACACAAGGCTTTAATTTCAAATAGTACAGCATGAGTTGTGATACTGTGAAATGAAGTTGTCTTTACTAATTGCATACTCTGAGCAGAAGCGTGTTTTACAGCAGACAGCGTATCAAATCTGCCTGGCTGATCCTTATGATTTGGAACTGTCACTTTCTACTAAGCACAGAGAAAAGAGGGAGGGGCAACAAAGCCGCTCAAAGATAGCAGCCATCCAAAAAGATAAAGAACATGCTGAGGAAAAGCAGACAACAGATTGCAGAGACAGAACAATCACAGATGGAGGCCAGGTGGGTGGGTCAAACAGTTTTTTTTCTTTTAAAAAAGGTTTATTTTCATATTTAAACAGTACCCCGTTGTGTAAATGTTCAGCAAAGAACTGATAAGAAAATGGATTTGTAAATGCGTTTGAACAAACAACAAGTCTTATAGTCAAGAGGGGCTTAGTTGTATATAATTAAGGGATAATATGGATGGTTGTAGAGTGTACGATACTGCAAGTGATTAAGCACCACTGCAAAACAAAGAAGGTGCATATCCAAGGAAGCTTTATGAAGCCAGCATGGAGTAATCTTAAAACATGAACTTTCCTTTAGAGGAGACAAGAGGATATTCATCTAACCATACAAAAGATCTGTTTTTCACTGAAAACACTATGAACTTCCATGCTGCTTCTGCCACCTAATCAAACTCTTTAACTAAGATTATCACATTTCCTCTTTCACTGTACACTACTATTGTATTTAATCCTTTAAAACCCTTAAGTGGACAGCTCTGTGCACATATAATGCCCAGGTTCCCTGGAACTGTGTGCAGTCATAGTACACTGCAAATTTCTGAAAACTTAGTGGCATTAGTCAGCTGAGCCATTGCAGCACTGAGGGCTTGATCCAAACCCACTCAAGTAAGGTGTCTTGAGCAATGGATGACCTTAATCATGCAAATGAGGAAGATCAAAAGTCCAGACAGACTACTGACCTATGCCAGATGCTTATAAAAAGAAAAAAGAGCAGGTCAGTGGCAGAGGGAACCTGCATCCAACAACCAAGCACTAGTAATCATGAACTACCATCTCAGTCTCTTTGATTAATAACCACTGACAAATTTTTATCTCATTAATTTCTCAAATTACTTTTATTACCTGACAGAGTTTGTCCAAGTGGCTATTTACCTGAATGTTAAAGCATATTTATTTATTATAAGAATACATAGTGCATGTTTCCACACAACTCCATCCATAGCTGTACATTGTACAGATACAGCCCCACCACCACTAAATCCAGGTAATGCTGACAGTAATGCCACAGCCGCAGACAACTCTGTGTGGCTCTCAAAAGTCCATGAAGCGGAGTAAAGAGCACACTCCAAACATCAACTATTACACGGGCCACATACAGGTGGCACTGAATGCATAGCCAGCTCAGGTATGTCACAGCGGAGACTGCAGTATAAACACATCAAAAATCTCCTCTGCATCCTGCTAGCTGTCAGGTAAATTTCCAAGATACCTGATATTCCAAGGCATTTAGGAAACTTGTAAGGATTTAAAAACTTACAATTCCCATTCCAGTTTTATATTATCATTATTTATTTGTGTCTTGGGTCACAACTTTTAAAAACTGAAAAGGCATTGTCAGAATGCTAATACAACATGGATGTATTCACATTAGCACTTTTGCTTGGATCTAGATTGCACTTTTGAAGTGCTTGCTATGTTTTGGTCCACATCAGAGTAATCTGAGGACATGAACTGGTTGTCTTTCAGAAGAAAATAACCAGGAGACATGCTCAAAGACTGTAACTAATTCATCCTGACCACAACTGGATTGTATTAGACCTACCTCAAATAAATATTCCAGAAATTTATTTACTGTGGATATCAAGGCCTCAGGACTAACTGCTTTGTTTAATAGATTCATTTGTATTACTCCATGCTCCCTGCTAGTGACACCATCATGCTGGAAAAACATGAATTCTTTATTTAAAGAAAGTTTAATGGTTGGCTTTGATTGACAAATCAGTAGATAAATTGTCTAACAGACGTAGAACTGACTCAGTGTCCGAATTGTGTACAATCTGTAACTCAAATGATATTTTTCTGTTCAAGGAATTCTTCAAACAGCTCTATGTAGCTTGTTAGAAAGACAAATTTATAGATGTTGTTTCCTTGGTGGTCAAGAAACTGCATAATTCTTTGAAAAAGAATCAGATATTTAAAGGGAAACAATAAAGAAAGAAAGTTGTTATAGTCACAAACAAATGAAAGAAAACAGAAGAAAAAAAGGAAACAAGAAGTGGAGGGAGAAAAAGCAAATTTCTGTAAAGTTCAGTAACAGGCAATGGGGCCCAGTTTGTCCTTGCATAACACATATGCAGCTTCCAGAAGTTAGAGAAGTGCCCTCACCGCCCATGGCAGAGCTCAGTTTTCCACTCAGAGTGGATTTTAAGGCTTTCAATTAGGCTATTCAAAAAATTCATTCATTCATTCATTCATTCATTCACTCATTTTCAAAAAGATGGACTGCCACAGAAGAAATAAAACATATCTCAAAAAGGCGTGAAAGTCATGGCAGTGGCCCAGGGGACAGGAGATATTATCACAGACAGAAAGCATTCCCTGATATCTCCTTGGCCTCTAACACAATTCCATCTCCAGTTCTGCTCCATTACCCTAAAGCACAGTGGTCCTCCAGCACCACTGTTCTTCCCCATTTTTGTGATTCTGCTACAAATATTAATGTTTTATTCTAAATTACAAAAACACAAAAAATAATCAAACTTTAATTAAAGTTAAATTTTGTATTAAAAATAAAACACCAAACAGAAGAACAAAACCAAAGATGAAACAAATTCAGAGACTTGATTGGCTGTGGAGGTCCACTAGGAGTCAAGGAATGGGGCTGAGCAGCGGGAAACAAAACAGGCATTCATTCTTCAGTCCTCACCCAGGGCTCAGATCATCTCCTACCAACTTTTTCTCAGCCAGATGAATTTCCATTACACAACCCAGCTCCTTATTACCAGCAAGCACTCTAATCAAACAGACCTACTGATCTCAAATGAATCTCCTCTGAGACAGTCACAGGAAAGCTACACAAAAGAATACAGTTTGGGCAGCTCTGACACTAGATTTAAATGCAAAGCCAGACCTGGGCATCCTGAGGCTTTCTTGAAGAAGACTTCATCAGGAAAAAAGGGGCTGCTGTGAGGGAAATATCAACAGAAAATGCACCAGTGTAACAGAGAGCAGGAATACTTTTCAGAAGTCATCCAAACTAATCCCTTGATCTCCACTACCTAGCTGGCAATAAGCCACAAATTGAATATTCAGGATGTGATTTCTCCCAAGACTGCAACACCTAAATTTCAGCCTCAGTATGTTAGTGCTTACACGCGAAATGAGTAGTTCTCATTGCAGTCTATGAAGACACTCAGCTCAATTCTGAGCTGCCTAAACACAACTCCCTACTCCAGTATACTAAAGACTATGCTGCCAGATCCCCAGCTAGTGGTCCAAAAGACTATGGATCTTCTGTGACTCCTGTATCACATCCACCAGCCACAGACATCTTGTATACTATGAATAAAACCCCATCCTCTTGCAAATGGTCACTGTAATGGCTCTCCAGGTGACACCTTCAAAATAAATCCTGCTCTCAGCCAGTTGTCCTGGCATGCCAACACATAAAGCATCCAGTCATAAGAAAGGCACCCAACTGCATAGCCTCATAAACTATCTCCTGATTTTATGTGCAAGCACTTTATCTAGCATCCTAAGATAGGTGGGTAGTGATGAGAAATGAGAACAGTAGATTATTCATAATTGTCTATCAGATCTGCCTCTGTCAAGTACCAAATAGATCCATACACATAGCACTGTAGAACTTTTTATAGCTTGTCACACAAAATCTCAGTGACTGCACTGAAATGAGTAATGTATGCCTAGAGGGAACGAGACATCAAGCTGAGGTTGGCATATCTGAGCTTTTGAGTAGAGAACTGGTGTACTGTAACTAGTTATCTAAATTCAAAATAAAATCCTGGTGAAGATGTTTATGATTAAGTTAGGCTATCCTGACATTTATGTGGAAGATGATGAAAATTAATTTGCTATGAATGCAAATTTTACCTGGCAATTTCTTGTATTACAGCAGCGGTATAGATAGAATACAAACTTGAAGAATCTTAATTCTCCACGACCAATGTGAGAATATCTATGTTTGAGGGCATGTGTGTACACATGCATTTTTCACAAGCATTCATGTTTCAATGATATGACACTTTCTACTGGACTATTGTGTATCCAAAAATGAATAGTAGGAAAAGCAAACAGTTTGAGTGAAGTTAAGAGCAAGTAAAGATTCTCTTACTAATGTCTGTAGAAAGCTGAGTTCAAGGCTATAAGGATTCTTAAAAGAAGGAAAAAACCCTCTACTCAACTTTTCATAACATCTTTCTTCAACCTTTGGTACAAACACACACATGACATCACTGAAATAGTACATACAAAAGCTATACACTGGGCTTTTTTTCCAGTAGAATGAATGCATGAAGCTACAACAAGCGTTAATTGTGGGATCTGGGAATCCCTAATTAATGTTACAGTCCATACACCTCCAAGGCTGTCAACCCCACCCAGCCACTAATTCTCATGGTGAATTAATATGGCACTTCCATGTATTTTTGTGCCCTGTTAGTTTCTATGGCCCATATGGCCCACAAGTGGTCAACACTCTATCCTGTGTTCAGCCTGACACTTTTAAAATATTTGGCATTACAGATAACTTTGTCAAAATAAAACAGAACACCACGCAGGGGAAAGAGCTCTAAGATGTAAAAGGAATGCAAAGCTCACTGGAATATTTCTCAAACACAGGGAGAGGTTTTGACTGTGTGTACCCACACATTTACCATCCGTGACACACATGGTGACTTCATTGTACATACTTGAAAGAATGAGCCTTAATCTATATCATCACTTTAGACATACTGGTTTTCAACCAGTAAGGTTCTCAACAAGTACCTCTGGATGGGCTTAAACTGATACTGCCTCACATCTGTTCTCTGCATTTATGCCTTTCATAGAATCACAGAATCAACAAGGTTGGAAAAGGCCTCAAAGATCATCAAGTCCAGCCTTTCCAGTAGTAACAGAGGTTTCAAACAGCTCACACTTAGTGGTGGATTTTCACTCATTATTCTTAGTCCTAAATGTAAAATGTATTGTAGATCAGCAATCAAAAAACCTGTTTAATCAAAGCCTGAAAATGGGAGGTAGCAGGAAGGAAAAAAAAAAAGAAATTTAATGTGAAAATAGGTAATTTTAGGGTTGCTGTACTGATTGTTCTTTCTTTTCTTTATTCTTTTTTTTAATATTTCATTCACTTACAGCCTCTCCTTTTTATTTGCAGTGAAGCTGCAGTAAGATTTTCCACCAGCCGTAGCTAGTTTGCAGAATTAAGGGCTACTGCTGTACGATTTAGAAACACAGATTCTTGACCTTTTTCATGATGATGTTTCTACAACATCCTCTGGCAGCAAAGCCTGTAGTCTAATCGATTGCACAGTAATTGTCCTAAAACTTAATATAAATTGTTTCTGACAGTGCTTAAGCACATAGCATTTTTATTTATGTCCACTGACATATGAAAATAAAAAAACTCCTTTTCTCTTTGTAACATCTTGGCAGACTTTAGATTCTGCATAGAAATCAAAGAGTTCTGCCCTGCTTTAATAAAGCCAAAACAGCCCTCAAAGAAAACCCCAAAATCTCTCAGCCTTAAGAATGAAGATGACAAATGCCAAATCATGCTAGCAGATGAATAGCTCCCACGAATATAAAAATTGAAGCACCTCTTTCAGATGAGAAAATCAGAAGAGCACAGGAGACAAAGGAAAACCTCAGACACACTAAGTATGCAAGAAGATTAAGTATGGCTTATGTGGCTTTACTAATAAATCAAATCCAGTAAAGCAAAACTTGAGGAAGAGACTGACTTTTTAGTATTATCTCAGACTATATTGTTCAGCTAAAGATTCAACAGATATACAGGCCTTGTATATGCAGCTCTTTGCATATGCAGCAAAATTTATGTCATCTGCTCAAGTTTTATACTAATCCTGTTAAACTTAGAAGATTGATGGCCCTGTTGTTTTCATGAAGGTCAAACAAGTGATGCAAATTTCTGCTGATTTTAGTACCTACATTTCTGGAGAGTTACTTTACTTCTGTGGGGTTTATATGTACTCTATTAAGGCAGTAGCCATGTTTAAATACTTCAACGAGATGTGAAAAGTCAATTCGTCTGTAATAACATAACATTTGGCAACCCATACACCTGCCTTATCTCCTTTGCATCAAAAGCAGATTAAAACTGCAGTTATTTTCTTTATTCTCCATCTCTTTAAATAAAGATTATTTTTAATTTTCAATGGACTCTTCCTTGCAAGAAGATGGCCACAGTAACTCATCGCCTTGAAATACATCTTGGTAACTCTTCTAGCTTCTCATTTTTGTAGCAGAGAATCTGTGTATCGTTCTTCCAGATATTCCAGCACCTTACTGTCCCATCTTCTTCAGCCTGATTTCCTGGCACTAAGTACACCAAGCTTGTCTTCATTTCTCTTGTTTTCTCTATTTTCTCTGATTCAACAATGAACAAGTGAAGCTAAGGGTGACACAATCCCATTCAGTGTAGAGACAGGAGCACCTCAGAATCAACTAATTCCTCTTCTTGAATCTGGTTGAAAAATGTAGGCATTAATACACTCAACAGCAACAACAGCCTTCAGTAAAACCTATGTAATTTCAGAAGAATTCAAACTGTTAAAAGGAAACTATCACTTGGATAGAGAATACTTTCTAACAGACAACAGAATTAAATGGAAAAACTGGCTTTTTTTGTTTTTTTCTTTTTCTTTTTCTACACCTCCACCAAAACAACCATGAAATGATAAAGTGGAAAAGAGCCTTGCTGTCAGCCATAGGCTATACCTAAGAGACAGGCACACTGAAGATAAATGCTTTGTTCCTGCATCTTTCTTCTTGTGGATTTCAGAAGAGGGTTGTGGAGGTTGAAGGGTAGATAGACAAGGGGCTCCTATTGATTTTGTGTTCTATACTTGCTCTTGCTACTTATTAAGAGCTGTGGAAATTGCCCATAGCTATCTTTTTCCATGTTTATTTCAGGCTGCAATACTGTCACTCCTGTCTTTGTTTATGTCCTGGAAAAGCAGTTCCTCCAAGGGCCACAGCTACAATAGCAGCAGACACCCAATTCATATAAATGAAGATGGTAAGAGATGTGTGAACACTTTACGATATTCCAAAGTCTCCTATGAATCGTTACATTCACTTAGAGAGATGAAGACCTTCAACCCATAATATCTACGCTTAAGACCACCCAAAAGCACATGACGGCAAGACAGATCCCATAGGATCAGGCTGTAAAAGACTCATTTTTAACTATGTGTCTTTTTTTCAACCAGAGTAAAACTCATTGCATCTCTCCTTCAAGAATTTGCAATGGTGTCAACAATAGCGGTAACAGAGATAGCAGCTTTCCCAGCATCTGTTGTGTCAGCACTAGGGCCATCAGCATAAACAGACTGTGCAAGAGAGTTGTCCCATGTGAATCTGTAAGACTCAGCCAATTCTCTCCATTCTGCACTGATCACTGATGAAAAGGATCTTCTTTGAAAGGAAGGGAAAATGTTTAACATAATGGGGCGTACATAAAGGAAGAAAAAATTATAAACTTTAAAGTTCCTTGTATGCACAAAATAACCTCAGGATGTTTATGGCTTACTTTCCCTGAATTTCTCCTGATAAATGCACACCTCAATCTGATAAATATTCCCTGACAAGCACCATGCATTCAGACACATAGAAGAAAAACAAACAAACAAAAAACCCCACCATACTTAAAAATCAACCTATGGATGACTAAATATTGATGAATATGATGTGAATTCTAAGGCAAGTTCTACCCTCCTCTGTCTTCCACTTTCTAATTTACAGAGTCTGCAGTATTTACAGTCACAATGTCAAGCAAAGTCAGAAGAAATAGAATTCTAGAAAGCATTACAACCATCATTAGCACTATTTATCTCAACTGTTTATCAGACATATATAAATCTTGATGTCTTTGTGACTCACTATGATGAAATTAAATGAGAACAAACAGAGCAAATGCATGTCTACCTCTTTTATATCTAACCCAGTCAGACAGTCATCAATGTATTTGATCTGCAGCAATATATTCTGTAATATTTCAGAATATTCTTGTCATTTTATCCAACTAAATATCTTAAGTATTTATTCCTTGTATATGTCCATGGTTTCCTATTAGATAACCATTCTCCAGCATTGACTGAATCACAGAATCACCAAGGTTGGAAGAGACCTCAAAGATCACTAAGTCCAACCCGTCACCACAGACCTCATGACTAAACCATGGCACCAAGAGCCCCTCTTGAACACCTCCACGGATGGTGACTCCACCATCTCCCTGGACAGAAGGATCAAACATTTCACACAAAAGCCTTACAACTCCATATTTATTTTCAAATATATATTTAATTTGTGTGCAATATGGTGCAAAAGGAACCGAAGTCATCATACACAAAGGCAGGAAATCAAAGCAGTTAAGAGTCAGCAAGAATGTTAAAGCATGTGATATCCCTGTTCAAACTGCAAGTACTGTAAAACCACAGAAGCTGTACCTTCACACCAAATCAATCCCCCATTTAGCCTCAGATATTTTAATCTGTTTTCTTAAAAGGACAGGTGCTGATGAAGATTTGAAACAGAGACCAAATGAAGAAAATGACAGGAAAAAAGAATCCCTGCTGCTACAAAATAGCACTCACCAGGACTGCATTTCTTAAATATTCTCCTTCAAGGAGAGTAGCATACAATTTTTTATATTTAGCCAGGGAAAGTGACAGACTGAAGTCAGAGTTGCTAAAAACAAGGCAGGTAGTGTGAAATCTAAGGAAGTACAGACTGAGAACTTAAAAAGAGGAAAGGGTTAAAATTCCTTTTCATCTTTAGAAAATCAGCACATTATTCCAACTGAGCTAACATGCTCAACTGTACTGCAGGATTACAAGGAAACTGAAGACAAAGGTTTCATTCACAACTCTGCCCTTTTACAAGAGATAACCTCCTGCACAGATGTAAAGTCAAGTCACGTCTGATTAAGTTCACTTCTCCTGTGACAGTGGCCAACACTTTTGGAATTAAAATAGAGAAACTTTGATCCTGTATCTGTCATTGTCCTGCACGTTGTTCAGATCAAAATTTAGTATGGCAAAGTGGTGCATGTAGATATTCGGTATATTTATGCAAAAAAATCATAATGAAGTTTATAACCTTTCCTTTCCATTTTCACCACTAACAAAAATGCCAACTCTTTCTAATAGTAAGATGTGAAATAATTTTAAAGATCACCATATATTTTCTCCTATTACAGAATATGTTTAAAATGAATCAGTACCTATGTTGCTGGGATACGTGCTTTTTCTTGATGACCGTCTTACTTGTGTTGTTTCTGCTTTATGACATCACAAATAGCTTTCATGGAGTGTAAGATGAGATAATAAGAGAATACTTTGTGTCAACTCCTATTCTAATGAAACAAAGATTCAGGCCATTCACTTCAGCAAGGCTGAAATTTACCTTTTAACAATGAAAATTTGCCAAATGCTGCTGGAGTTGCACCATGGTCACTGGACCCCCAGACAGCCTCCAACCACCACTCTCCCACCAGCCCTTCTCTATTGGTAAAAGAAGGTCAAGCAAAGCCTTACCCCTGATAGGCTCACACAGCATCTGGAATAAGAAGCTATCCTCCATACACTCTAAAAACTTTCTATACTGCCTCCTCTCTGCTGTGTTAAGTTTCCAGCAGGTATCAGGCAGGTTAAAATCGCCCATAAGAACAAGGTCTGGTGATCTTGAGACAGCCTCTAGCAGAATAATTCATCAGGCAGAATAATTAATCAATCACTTCATCCTGGTTGGCTAGTCTATAACAGATTCCAACCAGGATGTCTGCCTTGTTGGGCTTCCCTCTAATTCTCATCCACAGATAGTGTTGGATGATATGTTTGACTCGATGATCTCAAAGGTCTTTTCCAACTTGGTTAATTCTATTCCATTCTATTCTACTCTATTCTATTGGGAACAGCTGAACAGAACATGGCATCCTTTTATTTGTTTTCTGTGGGGTTTTTTTGCAACATTTGATAAATAAATAGAGCAGGAGGTTTCATGAAAACATGGTGTAATAAAATATGCATATTTATATATTTCACTATTTAATATTTTGGGCATGATATCTTCAGACACTGCCAGAACTTATTTACAAAGTATAATTTGTTCTGTCATTCGGTTGTGAGTAATACATTCCAGATATGGAGAGAGTTAAATGATTTAAGCATGAATTTTGAGAATTTTCAATATAGCCATTTAAACTGGAAATTTTGGTGCCATGATCTGTGGTTTCCCACAAGTGGGATTTTGTAACAAATTAGAATAGAATAGAATAGAATAGAATAGACCAGACCAGGTTGGAAGAGACCTTCAAGATCATCCCATCCAACCTACCACCCAACCCACCTAATCAACTAAACCATGCAACCAAGCACCCTATCAAGTCTCCTCCCAAACACCTTCAATGATGGTGACTCCACTACCTCCCCAGGCAGCCCATTCCAATGGGCAATTAGCTGGGTACTCATGGCTTGCTCCTTTGTCTGGTATCTTACTGTAACTGTAATTCAAGTGGCTCAGAGAGAGCAAAGGGGTCCTTCCCTCGTGCACTCCATCAGTGGGCTGCAGCCTTACCTTGGCTCTTCTGGGGCTTTTCCCCTTTCTGACTCCAAGCTGGGCTCTTAGCCTATTAGTTGTTTTGGTCCAGGTGCAAAGCCCAGGTGTAGTTTGCCTGTTAGGACAAGCTCTTCAGCTGCAAGTCTGGCAGCATGTGGCTCTTGAATCTTCCTTAGTGAGAACAAGGCCCAGGTGCAGTTCACCTGCTAGGGCAGGTTTTTCAGCTGCAACTCTGGCAGTATTTGGCTCTTGCTGCTTTCTGGGTGAGAACAGGGCTCAGGTATAGTTTGCCTGCTAGGGTAAGCTCCTGAGCTGCAACTCCAGCAGGATTTGGCAAATTGCCTACCTTGCTGGCTGGTTTAAATACTGTCCGAAGACAATTAATGCCCTTTGGTAACAGAAACCTGACAACTGAACCTATAGGATGGGTCATATCCAAACATGACCGGGGCACACACAATTCACAGGCATGTAACAAAGTTGATTACATGCGCTACATATTTATCTGGACCATGTAGACCCCAGGAAGTGTCCAGGTTTGCACATTCACAGGTGCTTAACCCATTGTCTGGGTTAGGTCATGTTTTTGGGTTTGTCCCTTCAGAACACAGGGGCATACCCATCTTATGGAAATGAGCTCCAGGGGCAGAAAAAACACATACCCATTGGAATGGTTTGTAGAAAGTGATGTTTTCCTCACAAAGCTGATGTTTTGGGGAATTTACTAGTTGTACCACGGTTAAGTTAACAGGGGTCATTCTATGAACAGCCAGAAAAATTTATTGTCCCTGAATTACACATCATTTTGGTTTGTTCTGAATTTACAGCAATGTGCTGCAAGATTATATTAACTCTTTTATGATGTTAGAAGGTTATATTTTACTACATCATTTCATTTTGTAAGTTTGTCAACCTATATTTAATCACTATTTCAAACTCAAAACAATAATGTAAAATTACTATACCCATATGCTACACTAACTAGCACCTACCTCAGAACTGTAGAAAGAAAGGGAGGGGGGGAAGTAAAATGTAAACCAGAAAGCTGACCCTATAAATATTTCTAATCTGTTTCTGGCCTGGTATGCTAATATTGCTCATTTATCACAAAAAAGTAGCATGTGTGCTGACACAGCACTGCAACTTTTTGCAAATGCACAATAGCCAGGCACTAATGGCTTTGAATGCTATTAGTGCATTGTGGTGAGAATAAATGTATCAATGAGTTTTTAATGACTTTAAATGGGATGCCTCTGTGCAACAGCAAGGACAGGCACACTGTGTTTTATTAATAAAAGAACAGCCATTTTTTCCCTCCATCAGGATGATCCCCTTCAGGCCTGAAGTGCACTGTAGGTGATAGCTTTGCGACAAAAATAGAAAGACATTCTCTTAGTCCTAAAAGAATGCTCTCTAGAAGGCATTACTTTCTTTGGACTCTTACACAGCCCCAGTCAAACAGCCCACATGTGAAAAACATATCTCAACAAAAAACTTCAAACTTCCTGCCTAATGAACAGTAGGCACACAGAAGGGTTAACAACTTGATGTCTACCTCTACTTACTTGCACTGCAGACTTTAAAATACAACCATTTCCATCTTCCTCCTCTAATGATCCCTTATTACCTTCTTTTACTATCCTCAACTACACAGCATTTGTCAAGCATCAAAAGTATTTGACAGCTTACCTTTCAAAAATTCAAGAAAAGAAAACTGAAATATATTTCTGCAGGAGCTCATACTGTACAACAGCAAGTAGGCATAAAGCTCATGATAATACCACAAGAGCTGGCAAGAGGCACTTCACAGAAAGAGAGAAATTCAGACTTATTTTACTGTGCAGTATAATTTTATTGAATCCCTGAACTTTATTTTTGGCACAGAATTAGAAATTACCCTGTTTATTTCTCCCCAGTGGTGAAAAGAAACTCAGTGAATGATGGAGTATGACCAAGATAGATCATTTCAGTTAATACAGCAGAACAGGAGCTGATCATTCCAGGAATGTTAGATGTCATAACATAAATGAGCAGCAGCAAGGCTGTAAACTTCTAGGGCTGTATACTGAGCCACTTAAGTGGAAGTAAAAAATTACATGCAAAGTAGAAAATGCAGTTCTCAACTAATGAGATTGGTATTGCATATCAAACAATTTATTCCCATTTAGCAGTCAGTGGTAAAGAGACCAGAGACTGCGAATCATAGCTAAACATCTGATTTGCAAGCTGAGGGTCACTGTGGTTTTCACATGTAGTTGTTCCTGACTAAATTCACACAAACAGAAATATGACTCATTCCTATTTAGTTTAAATAGCTTCTAAACCTAGACTCCCCTTGATTTGCTTGTTCTCCACCAACAATTCCAGTTTTATCCTGCACTCTTCAGCATAGAAGAACAGGTGTGTCCTGACTAGAAACCTTCTGCTGCTCAGTGCAGAAGGATATTTCCTTGCTCATAACCTGATTTTTGCCCACAGGGAGACTCCAGTTACACAGACATTGGAATGCAGGTCCTGTGCTCCCTGATGTGCTGCATGCTAGGAAGCTGTGAAAGAGCCAGATCTCACGTGTTCCACGTTCTCCACAGTTTGAACATTTAAGGGTATTTTACACATGCAAGCTGTAGCAACATTTCATTCCGAAAGGGGCTCTACAGTCACATGGAAGTCAACTGTCTATGCTTGTGATCTTCTTGGTACATTCTGTAGCAAATGTGCCTAGTTTGCAAGGAAATGCATGTTTTCACCATTCACTAGTCATACAAATTCAATATAATTCATACAAATATAAGGACTTTCAAAGCCCCAAGAGGTTTCTCTCCTCTCCATTCCTCATCAGTGGGGATAGTGTTCCCACACATCAAATTATGCCTTCCATTGCACCTATGCAATGAATATACCTTGTCCCACTCTTTACTTTGCCTATGATGGTTTTATATGGGTAACAGCTACTCAAAGTTGTTGTGATTATGCTATCAGTCATTATGATTACTCTTAACTTCCCAGAGTAGTCCTGTTGCTGGTACACAAAATGAAACAGGATCCTTGGCTTACTCTTTTGAGATACAATGATTGATGAAGATTAAAAGCATGTTTTAAAAACACAGCAAAAGAATCCTAAAAAAAAAAAAAAACCCCTTGCAGTTGTTTTAACAAGGGCTTCAGAATCAAAGTATGCTTGAGCACATAAAGTTGTCAAATCCTTGTGTTAAAAAAATTCTTAATCCTAAAGCAATTGATAATCTGTTTTAAAATGCAGTTCAAAGAATTGCATGGTTTAGTTGTTACTGTTTGTTCCAACAGCCATCTAAACTGTAGCCCGAGGAAAAAATGGATTCTAGTATTTGCAGTTGTGGAAAACAGCTTGAAAAGATGGCCCAACGACGTTTCAAGAGACTGAACAGATGCATACACAGAGATTAAGGAAAAACTATTTCAGACTTCCCTGATTTTGTAGGAGCCCAATTAATTTCAGCTACATGAGGTATTCAAGCCTGTCTAAAGGTTAAGTTAAAAAAAAAAATGAAAAAAATTAATTCTTAAATTCAGAACCATTCTTCTTCTACTGAACTCATCATTTAATTTCCAGTTTTGCAGGCGCTTAGGGATGGTGAAGAAAGAAAAGAGTCTTTCCAACTTGCTTAATGAGAAGCACAGAGCTCAATAGCCTTAGGTCCAGATCATAAATTTAAATGGTATCTTTTTTTTCCCTTTTTTTCCCCCTATGTGTGTGATATTACACAGTTCCTGCTTCTCCTGCCATGTGGATAAAGCACAGTAAAACCTTTTGTATGGGTAGGACAAAAATCACACACTCTGCCATTTGAGGAGAAAGAAAAGCCAGAGAAGCCACATTCAGTAAGGAAGAGGAAGAACACACCTTATTCTCTGCCATTAAGGATTCAGTTGCACTTACAAATAAGCAGCTCTTTTTATATTATTTATCAAAGTTATTTCCACAGCATTTGCCACTGATCTATGACAAGTTATTGTTTTGTGTAGGAAAGGCACTTTGAAAAGTGTTATGGGAAAAAAAACAAACAACAACAACAAACCACCAGGTAGTCCTTACCTCTTAGGGAAGACAATCTCCCAGATACTTCAAGGGGACAATGTCAAGTCTCACCATTACCCTCACACATTTGCATTATTGACTTTATGAAACAAAGGCAAAGCCCTGGGTAAAGAACTTGTTGTGCAAACTAAGAATGACTGCATGATCCTATGTCATTACCCAGCTACATACTACACGCTGGCTGAGAGAGTGGCTATTTGCACAGCATTCAGACACTGCTTTGCGGTGGTATGTGAACTATTAAGTGATATGCCTACCACAGCGATCAAAACTCCTGCTTTACCCTTGTGTTCACTTATTGACATATTCACTGCCTGGCACTCTGAAGTATAGGGTAGAGGCTGAGAAACATCTTACTATCAAGATCAGGCCCTTCCCAAAATCATGCCTTCAAATTGCATCTCCACATTTGTCCACAGTCTCTCCTCATCAACATATTCTCTTCCATTTTCAAGGGTGAATTTCCAGGCTTTAGTTTGACAACAGTTCTTTTAAGCAGTTCTATGCTTTGTGTGGGTGCAGTAAGCTATATTATTAACTTAAAAATAGAAAAGAAAAAATAAAAAGAAAAACCAAAAAAATGAGTAGCCTTGTTAGTACACTAAAGATTAAAATAGTATACTTTAATTAAAATCTTTTTTTTTTTTCCCCATATGGCAAATTTTGGTTTTGCAAAATCACATCTTTCATTTCTGGTAGGTTATTTACAGAATTTCAAATCTGTCCAACAAATTGTTACATGGTTTAACTGCTCTCTTTGAGGTGATTCTTTATTAGTCATATAATCCGTTTTTCTACTGATCAGGGAAGATGACTCAGTACTAAACATTCTGTCTGCTCATACAATTGATTTTTAGGGCTTTTTTCTTCCAATATTATTTTCTCTATCACAGTTTTGCTGGCTAGTCTTTATTAGTATAAATCATCTGCAGATGTGCAAGAGAGTTCACACTAGAGCTTCAAAGATCCTTTCTCTAGAAACTCCAGAGAACAAAGCAATTTTTCATACCTAATTCTATTCTTCTCTTCCCCACTGATCTAACTGTCAAAGAAAATCACAGCTACACTGACAACACAATACAGCATGAACTTGGATCCATACAGACTGTTTCAGAGTCCAGAGGTGAAAATTATCTATCATTCTAAACAAAATCAGACCAAAAAAATCTGCTGTTGAAGACCTCACATCTTATTGATGAGATTAATCAGAACTACAACCAACCTAGCTCCAAGCATGAACATCAGATTCCCAGTTTCTGCCAGGTTTCCTGCATGAGAGCAGCCAGACATTGCAACAATGTCACCAGCTGTTGGCACTGCCAGGCTTATTCCTGCCTTCTGGGACAGCAAAAGAGACATCACCAGCCGCCTCCCCACAACCCTGCAGCTCCCAGCTAGCTGTGTCACTACAGCCCTAATGAATATTCTGCTAACATTTAGTTTCAAGGCATCTTCCATTTTGTTCCATTAAAAAAAAAAAAAAAGGCAAAACAAACAACACAGCAAAACCAGACAAGCAACCTACAAACAAACAGGAAAATACATTAAACCAAACACTTTCAATTTACATTATCTTTGGATCACTTCCTCAGCGGCCTGCCTGTGCACAGCTAGCATTTTATAAACTTTCAACTACAACAGGAAAAATATTCAATACCAACAGGATGAAATGAATCAATCTGCCCATGGCTTAATTCACAAAGACAAATTTCTCTTTCATAGTCTTGTCTCAGAAATGAGAAATAAGCTTCTGTACTTCAGTATCCATTTCTGCTGGAGGAGAGGGCAGAATTAGGTCAATTTGGTGTTCTTTTTTTGGCATTCTACACCTTTCATAGGATAAAGCCTGACAAAGGGGCAAACTATCAAAACTTAACCAGAAATGAACTGATTTACAGCAGTGTGGTAAAATCAAATTGTGACTCAGTCTGGTTATTACTCAATGTAACTTACAGAAGAAATGGGTCTTTGTAAAGACTTAAACAAATGAATTTGCTTGCTTAGTAAACTTAGGGCTTGTTAAAGCCCCACTATGGTGCCTTACAGCTTTCAATGCTCTCTGGCTCATTTCTCTTTCCACACTGTTCAGTAGCTGGCTGCAATTCTGTATGTCAGAAATTTTGTAACTTCAGATAATTTCAGAATGATTGTAGAATGGCTTGAACATGGCGGGGGGGGGAAGAGATAGGAGAGGGGGAACCTATCTGAATAAATCAGAACTATCAGATAATGCATTAAAATCAGTCCAAACTAAATATAGTCTTTAAATCGTCTGAGCTACAAGACTGAACCGTCATATGTCACAGCCAGCACACGAATAACCAGAAGCAAACAAAAGTGGTGCTGTACTTGAAACAAGATCAATCACTAATTTCTTAAAATTTCATCCAGACACCTAGTGAATGTATATCCCCACCCCCACTTTTTTCTTTTTTTTCCAATCCCATCTGATGGGAGTCAGCATCAAGCAAAGGCACATACAGAAAATTCCAGCTGACAAGTTGCTAAGTCAATCTGTTACTACAGGAAACATGTTCACATCTTTAACAGGTGCAAACAAACAAAGGGTGGGAAGAACGCAACCAATAAAATAGTTTCCAAAAATCCTAGGTCTGTTTATCTTAAGATCAGATCTGAGTGATTTCAATTAGATGCAGATCTGTTCTGGTATTTGTCATCTTTTGCCAGCTTGCCAGATAATTGCTTCCCAAGCAACTCCAGTGATCAAGCTTTCTCAGTTCCATCATTAACTCACTCTTGCACACACACACCCCAGGAAAAAAAAAAAAAAAGCCATGGTACTTTGGGTTCTTTTTTAAGAAGACAGGTATGGATTGCAGCCTGAAAGGTAGTAACTATGCAACAATCATCATTCAAACATATTTTTAAAACCAGTAAGGCCGCATACTATAGTTTTCTAGGTCTCTGTTACCTGCTGCTGTGTTCTGCACACAGCATGGTTGTGGGAAGTTCATTGCTGGATACAGCTGAAATTTTTGATTAATAAAGACTACTCATCCTGCATCTGCACTTTATTATCATAAATCATAATGCTCATCTTTCAGAAGGTAAGCACACATGAGCCAAAATTACAGCTAATTTATGATAAAATAAAAAACCAAAATCAAAGTACTTTTCACCTCCCATGCCTGCTACATGCCTGTGTGCTTCCTCCAATCAGAGCCACAGGCTGCTGAGAAACACCACTGTGCCTTAAAGAAAGTCATAGTGTGTCACCCCAGAGTTACAACAGATGTTTGACACGGACTTTTACACCAGAGGAGTGCGGATGTGGTCTGTTCATAGAAGTCTGTGGAAGGTTTGGGGATCCAACTGGACAAAAGGCACTGTATAAATATGCAGTTATTATCAGTATACTTTCTGTCTTAGATGAACTTCTAGCAAAGTGGAACCTATGAAAACCGTTTTATGTTTCTGTAATTAAAACAGTATTAGACTAATTGTTTCACCATGACAAAATATTACTGGAGACAAAGGAAGACCTTGACCAATGCTTGGAATAGGCCTTTCAAAATAAAAACCATACCCATGACAGCAATATTTTTTTTTTTTTTACTTCTGTGATATATTTCCTTTCACAAAGGTATGTTGCAAAATAAACACTATTCTTCATTGTGTTCTAAAAATGTCTGCTTTGAACTACTTAAATTATTTTAATTACTCACTGTTTTACCAGCATAAGTAAAATTTGCTCACTGACCCATATATTTCTTATTTAAGTGAACAGAGCCACTTCTCCCAGATCATTTAGTGCAGGTTAGCCAGGCTTTGTGAGCAGCATATAATGATATGCAAACTAAAACCATAACTATGTCAGTTTAAGGTCAAAAAGGCCTATTTGTGGTTATTATGGAAATCAGTTTAAATGTGAGGTGGCTAAACAATGCGTCTTTGCATACTGGCTCAGCAAAAAAAAAAACCACAAACAACCTGCCAACATCTGCTTTTTGAAGTGTCAGATAACATTATTTCCAGGATGACATCAAGGGCCTTCATTGGCTATGCATAAGGTCAGTGAATATTAACTTCATTTACACTTGGCTGAGAATTGGCTGGTGCCAACAATAGAGGTTTAGATCCTCTGCTGAGCAGGGTTAAAAACTGACAGAAAGCTGCCATTGAGGAAGATGGATGATCGTACTAGCTGACCCTATTCCTCCCCAAGTGTCACAGCTTCAGCCTCCTTTCTATCTGCGCAACAAAAGACCCTCTCCGAGCTTCCCAGTGGCCTTCAGCTTTATTGGTACTAACAGGCCCAGACATTTTCATCGATTGGATTCTCTACCTCTTAAACACAAGAGCTTGCCCTCTCTGGCTAGCCAAACCTTGGCACAGATGTCTTTTTTTGTAATTGCTTCTCTGCTGTCTGTTGGGAAGGATGCAATCGGACAGGCGAACATCATGTCAACACAGAAAATGCTTCACCATTTATCTCAGTTTCCCAATGGCATTTTAAGGAAAGTGATATGTTGTTTGCCTAGGGGTGGGAGGTTAACCCTTCAGAGGCTCCAAGTGTCTATAAATGAAGAAACAGAAGTGGCTTTATTACATTGCTGTAATAAAATTCCAGTGAATTTGTCCAACACAGTTCACAAACAATGCATCTGTCTTTCCAATCAAACTATTGGAAATGCACATCTCCAAATGCACAGAAATCATTACGTTGCTACTGTGTATGCTTCTGTGTCACATCCTCAAGGGGCTTTTCAGTCAAGTTCAAAGCACACATTTGTGGGACAGCTGCCACCTGTGAGGTGACAACATTATATAAATAATAACACGGCTTGAATGGTTAATAACATCAACATCTGTAGATTTTCCAGCCTACTTAAAACCAAGGCCACAAACTCAATAAAACCCACAAAAATATATTAGGAGCTTAAATGGATTAGAACATATCAATTACATGGAATGAAAACAATCAGACAGCTTTTAATAGTTGAATGACAGAATGACTGGAGAAAGGATATAAAGGAAATATAACAGGGCTGTATGGAATGCTTTGGGGTTGAAAGAAAACAAAACTGATGTTCTTTTCTTATTTTTTTTTTTTTAACATCTGCCACTGGACATTGCTGGCAAAAGAGTAATGGATTTGACAAGCCACTTGTTTGATCCTACACAGCAATTCCTGTCTTTCTGCATAAACCATGGAAACACCCAGCCTCCTATCATAATTTGTATATTTTCCCAGATTCTGGGCTGCACTGCATGCACACTGTGCCAGACTGATTGTATAAAGCCACTCTTAAAGACATTATAGCTAGCCAGCGGACTGGTCTCCCACTGAGGTGCAATCAAAAGGATTATAACAACCCTTGCCCTGCCTAACATAGGCTTATAGCCAGAAGCAGAGGAGCACAGATTAAATGCCCCTTTTAAAACCCATAGCTCAAGTTATCTAGCAGGGACTGGCACCACTCTCAGACCTGAACATGATCCGAAAAACATGCATATAAAAACTGCTGAAAGAAAGAAAAACAGGCAGGGAAGCATCAAAACTGGTTTGTTTGGTTGTTTTCCTTTACGGAGCTATGGGGTTTGCAGTAAATATTATGAAGTAATTCTCTCAAATATTGGAGTAGAAATGCCAAATACAGGGGAGGCCACAAAGGTGGAGGGAAAAAAACATAACCCAACTTGGCAGTCTGGCCTATAAAGGTGAATTAGAAGTATCAACCACCGTGATACAGTATGACAGGATAGCTCAAATTACTTCAGTTTTTCAATAATACTTGCAGTTATAATTGTGGAATGGAGTTGGAGGACACAGGGGGTCATCAAATAAAAAGGCACATATTTTCTACTGAAGGAGCGGTAAAAATGTCACCATTTTCAAACTAGCCACACTGAAAAAGGAAGTTCACCTCAGTCATAAAAGCACTAGAAAAGAAAACCCTATCAAAATTCAGCCATAAACCAAAAAAGATGTCCAATGACAAAATATGCATGCAAGTAGTTGAACTGATTCTTGCAAATACAGTAATACATATATTTCTTGGAATGAGATGTTTAGTTCATATAGCCTACTGCAATAAAAAATAATGCAATTGTGCTATTGTACATCAATGCTCATGATGGCTTTTTTTTTTTGGCTTTTTTTTTTTTTCCCCAAACTACTGGTAGGGAATATTGCCACACACAATGAGGAAAATGCACATTTTTCATATTTGTAGTAATGACTATTAAACAAACTGCTTTTAGCAAGGACTGCAATACTGGGCCCTTGCTCTTTGTGTTAATAACAGATGGTTATGACACAGGGCCAATTCCTGTTTTCCTTACTCTCATACGTAATCCCAAGGGACTAATTATTTTATTTTTTATGAATAAAGCAAACAGGATTTTACCCAAGGGAAAACAACCAGTTTTCCAACAAAACTGTTTGTGGTCCCCTTTTCCACTAGGTAAAAGGAGTTCTGCCTCTTCTGTGCACCCTGCCGGCCACAAAGGAAGCATTAAATAGCCCCAGTTGCTGGTTCTTGGAAGGAATGAGGAGAGAGAGTACTGGCACACAAGAATGAAACGATGACAGCTCTCAATAAATTTCCCCAGTATGCTGCAGAACCACTATCTGGGATAGAGACTGGCAAGGAATCTTCAGCAGCACACTACTTCCATCTGGACTAGATGGAGCTCTAGTGTTTCCCAAAGCAGACAGCTATGGGGATTTTCAAGACAAGACAGACCCATTTCTTAATCTACAGAAGCATGTAAGACAACACAGAAGTTTTTCCTCCATGGATAATCACAGGAAAAAAGGCTCCAATCAGAAGATATTCTCCTTTTCCATTACCTTAACGAATAGCCCTCCATCTCTTAGCTAGCATTTAGAAGCGTATTCTGAAAATTCAAATGAAGAAAGATTATAATAAATAAGTACTTGTGAAGCAGATGCTTGTCATACACTGAAGGTGACCAGACTGTTCAGTACAGGAATATGTCATCTTTCTATATGGGCTATACCATCTATCAATCATACCGTGTTTCTTTAGGTAACTGCTACCACTGTTGTATGATCAGGTGCCCACCACAAGAAACAAAAAAAACCTGAACCACTCTTCCCATGGGGCACAGGCTAATCAGTCTAGGGCAACTGTAATTTGTATGGGGCACACAAAGGGCTTATTATATCCTCCTTTAAAAGAAGGTGTGAGGCAACCATAAGCTGAGTCTTCATTTCATTGAATACAAATTTTCTACTAACTGAAAAAAATAGAGACAACTAGTATGACCAGATATTTAAAATTCACTTCTGAAGAGATTATAGAGATTGCAAGACTGAAAATCTTCTACTATCTCTGCATTTCAATGCAATATAAATTAAGAGTTTGGGGATTTTCTTCTACCTGAAGAATAAATTGCATTAGTATATATCCATTTGATAGGTACATAGAGCAGTTTATAAAGCAACATCACAAATACTATTTCAACCTGAACACTTAAGCACCTCAGCCACTCAAAGCTAGAAACAGCACAATGACACAACACCTCAAACTACACTCTCCCTAACTGGCAACCATGGTGCTAGAAAGCTATGGTTTAACTTGCAAATCAAGTATGGAGATCTAGGCTACATGGAAGGATATCCTCCTTTTAGAATGAAGGACAGCCTTTTTGTGTATGTGGAGCTGACCTGTAATGTTTTCATGTGTTCAGATGACCTGAGTAGCCTGTTTCTGCTTAGTCCCAGAACACGTCCATCAATCAATGTCAACATTCTCCTAAGCTCTGCTTTGACTGGCAACTGACACTCAGTTATCTCCTGAATGTTAATTAATAATGAATAGCCTTGTCACCGCTTAAATACACAAAATGTCTTTAAATGCTGGAATTTAAAAAAATGGGGTTTGTTTTCATGAAGTCCTTGTATTAAGGAGAGAAATACAATTCCTCATTTAAAGATTGTACTAACAACACATGCTTTATTTTCTCAAAACCGCTCATCTCTACTTGTGCTATGCGATTTTGAATTTTATATTCCTGGAAACAAGGGTAATACACCACACGGTGACTGTGTAGCTCTACATATGAGAGAAAATCTTTAAGACAAAAGATCAAAAGTAGGCATGTCATTGTCTCTTCCTCTGATGCACTTACCCAGGGAAAAGAAAAAGCATGTTTTAAAAAGATGTTATTCCTCTCCCTTGTTTACTGGCATTACTCACTAGTAATTCCACTGACAAGACCTTTTTGGGTTTTTTTTAATAGGCCAAATAGAGACTTAATTCAAGTGACAAACTAAAGCAGACAAACAAGCATACACAATGTAAAGCCAAAGACTTGCCCCTTTTAATCAGAAAATTAAGTGATACACACCTAATGACAAATGAAAGTGAACAGAAGAAGAAGACAGTCACAGATCACAGATTGAAAATTCTATTCAGTCTGCACCGGGGAACACGATTTTCAATGCTGCTTATGATTTGAAGCACATAATATTTTCACACTTTCCAGCAGCAGGCTGCAGATTAAATCTGTCTGAGACTTCCATAGGTGAGATAATGAGGTGACAATGTGGAGCCTTGGAATTTCCTAACAGTTAAAATGATGTCCATTTCCTTTGGGTATCATTTGAGGGGACTTGATCAATACTGGGTTTTTTGCTTGGTTGGGTTTTTTTTAGTGTCAGTAAAACTGCCTACATTTTGGAAGTTGCACATTTGCCTGTATAAATGTATTGCCCTTACATAATCAGCAAAAAAATAACATCACAATAATAACATAATATACACAAGAAAGAAAGTGATGATTGATTGTTAGTTTTTACTGGAAGCTACCGGTAAGGCACAAAACTTTTCAATGACTTGGACAAAAATGAAAATGGAGAGTTAGCTAATTTATTTACTGTGCACATAAATTGATCGCTCCAAAAAATATGTTGACATTTTGAAACATGAGAAATCAAACCTCCAAGATTCAATGTTTGATTTCAGCTAAGGGACTGCACCATGGGCCTGATCCAAGAAAAAAAAATAATCAAGTAAAATAATCCTTTCTTCAATAAAATTCCAATCACAGTCCAAAAGAATCTTAGAAAAGAAATACCAAAGATGATCTTAAAAAATATAAATGTGTTTCATGTCATCTTTTTTTCTAAATACATTTTCTTACTTGACATTTTAAGACTTCAAACCAAACTATACATTCTAACAGAAACAAGAAAAAAAGATCAATATGTCTCCATTTGCTTGGCCATACAAAACCATCACTCTTATAAAAAAAAACCTGAAAAATGAGCAGAAACTTCTCTGCAGTTCTATCATTCACCTCAGAAATATATACATCCATATATAGTGCAAATAAATTTATCAGGACAAAAATATGTTCTGAAGCAAAAAGCTCAAACATCCAGGATTAAAAGTTTTACACTTTATATGTGTGTGGGGGGGAGTTTCATATATTAAACATGCAAGAAAGCCCCAAACCTATGAGACTGGAACCCTTCACTCCATGTGAATGGCTCTAACTGATAGGCTATGGGAAGACCAATTTTCAGCAGGGGCTAATAAAACCTAACAGCGACTGCATGTTGGTTAATATCCATGCCCCATTTGAAGCAAGAGATTCAAGTTCAAATTCTCCTCAGAAAGAAAAATAATTGACCTAAGCCCAGAAAACTTGAGTTGAATGAGATCATGTAAATATGATCAGTGATCACAGCCACATGTTGCCCACTCTGACCATGTTCCACAGATTTTTGAACATGTAATTTGTTCCAGCATCAACAGAGCTGGACTGCATGGCACGCAAGCGGTCAAAACTTTAAGGAATATAATAAACTCTTCTTACAGAACATCAACAACCAACATTCTTCAAGCATTTTCATGCTAGCTGAGCAAGAGTTCCAAGATTTTAAATGAGAGATTTAGTAAGATTCCCAACACCAACTATGCCCCTCTGTGCAGATGAATTAATTCAAATAGGGACCACATAGACATTCGTGAAATGTACCATTTGTTCTCAAAACTTACCCATGCAAAAAAAGATGGTATGCTCAGGAAGTTCAAAGAACACTATGTTTATTACTCATAAATGAAGATTAACCAGTAAGCTGAGAAACTGAGGGATTTAGAGTCAGAGGCCACAGGCAGTTGTGATTTTTCAGGTGGAGTGAGTCAGGTCATTAATCCAACATCCAGACAGTTCCTGTGTTTCTCCTTGGTGGTCCACCAGAAGTGAATGGAAAAGTCTGACATCCTGTCCGTCTCCTACGCAGGGGGTTAGACCTTCTTACAGAGAAATATATACATGCACTCCATGTCATAAAATTAGAACAAAACCATACATATGGTCATTGGAGAAAAATAAGCTTTTTTTTTAAGTGTTAGAGAACACTGCAATTTAGTCACATCTTGAGGACCTATCTAGTAAGGTGAAGGTAATATACAGTAAGCCACATGCATATGGCTACATGAGGCCACCGTAGTAGTCACCTGCCAGAAGTTCTCCAAGTATTACTTTCTAGGACCACTGTAGTCCAACCTACTGGAAAAAATGAACACCAGTCATCTAGACTGCTTGATATTTCACAGTCACTAAATGTAAGGAAAGAATAATAATAAGCTATAGCCACTAATTATGCTAGAGATTATACACCTCATGAACCATCAGTGAAATTCTTGAGTCCTGTTTCTATTTGCTTCTTTGTACACATTTATAGCAGCACAATATCTACTATTCAGAAAAGCATATCTAATCAAATATGCATTTAAATACATTTCATCAATGTAAAAGTTTTAGGTTTATTTATATGCTTACAGTTACCTAAAACTTCAGCACTTTCCTCAGTAGGGAAATACATACATATGATGTTATTCTCCTCGAATCAACACAATTCTTGCCATTAAATTCTAGGGATGATTCCTCAGCCCACAGTCCCACAGTCAGTTTTCAGCATTAGGCATCTCTTCCTTAAAATTAGTCATAACTGGATTACTGAAAAGCAGAAGCCCCATTTTTACACTTTCTATAGCATGCTTATTTATGGTAATACATACTATCAACATCTTTTGTTACTAAAAAGAAATAATAAAAATAATCAGTACCCAAGCAGAACACCAGGACTCTAGACTTGCACTAGCTTCTAAAAATCAAAAGCCTTAATTTATACCACAATTACAGCAAGAAATAATCTTTGTGTTTATGTTAATTAAGTAGTTTGCAAAATAACAACTGTTCATATTTTTTAATCATGTACTTTCTTTTTATCCATCAATCAGACACAGGTGTCAGAAAATCCTAATAATTACAGTCAATTAAACCTTTATTAGAAAAATTATTAATAATATTATTTTAGGAGAGCCATGTCTTGCTGAGCCTCACATGTAACTAATCTAAACCATAAAATTCAGAAATTAAAGTATCAATTTACCTTGGGTAAAGCATCCTGATGTTTCTTACAGATGTAAGAAACTTTATCCTCCTTAGGCTAGGCAGCAGGGCCACCCAGCTAAATAAAGTTATACAGGTACATAGATTGAAGGGATCAGGACTTAAGAATAGAACTGAATATGCATCTAATTTCACAGAATTTTTATATTTGGCTGCTATTACTGCTCTGAAGGATACTTATCAATTAGCTTAATATTAAGCACAATTTCTTGAAATGAATAGAGCTTCTCAAAGATGTTTCCTAAACCACAAATCTCTTCTTAATGGAAAGAAAAGAAGTATGGAAAAAAGCATTAAATACTGAACAGTCACTCTCCAGTACGTTGGCATGTTGTGTTTATCAGGGAAACCTAAGTCAGAAACAGTAATTAATGGAAAAATACACAGGAATATTCCTTCACCAGAGATACTGGACAAACTGCTGATATGACTGAGAAAAAGAAATTATATGTGAGATTCTCACAGAAAAGAAAGTTTCTGCTGTGAACTATTAACTAGAATACTATTAACTTTCACATATAATGTATTTTTTATTAGTATCAGGGGCAAGAGAACTCACTGTGACAGACACAGACAAGAGAAAGATTAGGAAGCGTGCAGGGATAAAAGCTTCCCTAAGTAAAAGGAAGACTGTTCATAAAAATGTCTGAACCACATTTGTTATTGCTGCTGTTTTCTCATTAACACAAGGTTATAGAACAAAAAATGAGATATATCCTCCTGTAAATAGAGGTTACTTTTTATGAAACTAAAGATGAGAAAAGTTGAATTAAACAATTAAACTGCCTTGTTTTGGTTTGGTTTTTTTGGTTGGCTTGTTTGTTTTTTTTTTTCCCTGCTTGATGCCACACTATTCTGTGGCTTACAGTAGGAAACATCTACTTTGTTCTTTTTTACCATGTTTGGTTTCTAATAGGCTCCCTGAACATACTTCTCCTAACTCTTTTAAGGAAATCTTTTACATATTGTTTTATTCTTAATTTGGGTCCAGCCTTAAGTAGTATTTATGAGGGGTAAAACCCCAACACAATCATGACAGAAACAAAGCACATGTACTGAGTACATTTTGTCTTTGCAGATACTATTTTGAAAATGTTTTACTTGTTTTCAATTTTAAAAGTGTTAATCCACAAGCTGTGTACAGCTTATCAGTCTTAATAACTAAATTAGCATTGCAGACAGAGCTTGACAGTACAAGGAAAACATCACGATTTAATGCTGAAAAGTCAAGAAGAAACAATTAATTTTTACACTGCAGTTCAAGTGGCAATAAGCATACTAACTGAAAACCACAGAAGGAGAAAAATATCTCCACAATTTTCCAAGTAAAAGCAGAAAGACACTTTTTCAGATTTAGTACTGCTTAATATATATGAACTGCTGAGGCAGGAAGGGGGGCACATATTTTCTTGCTAACAGAGGAAGTTTAGGATCTAGCAAAATTTAAAAGGTAATCTAGTTAAGCATTTTGCTTAAGTAATTTTTATTTTCTTTCAACTTCAGCACCAAATACAGATCTCTTTGCATGATTGCCCCACATCTAGAATAAGAACCTCCACTTTACTCAAGGCTCCTTGTTTTCAAAGAAAACTTTAGACTCTGAACTGAAGTTTGCTTGAACAATTTTGAACAGCATTTCATCTTCCACATAATAGAAGTATTAGAGACACACAGAGTAGAGTAAACATCTACCGACCTGTTCCTCTGTTTCTGTGATTGGTTCTTCCATTAAATTCTCTCTACATTTAGTTTCTCTGTAACTTACTAACTCTTCTTTTTTCAGTTCCCAGAACCTTTTGTCCTGGCTAGAGGGGTTGGTTTCTGGTTTGTATAACTCTTAAAAAGCTAATAGTGATATTTAATGGAATTCATGTTCACTTCTGATTTCTCCAACAATGACAATGTGTCAGTTCTCCCATTTGTACCCAGTAATTGCATGATATATAAATTTATTTTTAGTGGTGTACTTCTCAGAGGTTAACAGAAAGCCAGTTGCCTCTTCATCTAGGAAAATCTTTTATACTTGTAAAATTGCAGCAAAGCTTATTGCAGCTTTCACAAAGACTTCTGAGCAGAAGAGTTTGTTTCAGAAGCAAGATACATGTTTTTGGGCAACAGGCTTGACACAATGAGATTCCATTTCTAAATACCAACTAAAGCTTCATTTAGAAGAAACAGAAGAGAGGCTTTATGGCTAAGGAGTTAATGGCCCAGCTGTTGAGCAACCATAGCTAATTCAGCAGTGGCATCCCAGACCCGTAAAAAAGACAGCATTAGTGCTTCC
This sequence comes from Colaptes auratus, assembly GCA_015227895.2. Lineage (NCBI taxonomy): Eukaryota > Metazoa > Chordata > Aves > Piciformes > Picidae > Colaptes > Colaptes auratus. Next base: position 48,140,818 of record CM037640.1, on the reverse strand, counting down.
TCTGTAACTAAAGGAGAAATTACTAAGATTCTGTTCAATTTCATTGCTGGCTTTGTTTTCATTTCAAAATCTGTGCACAGCAGTAAATCTGACACACACCAAAAAAGAAAAAAAAAAGGTACAGCAACTCAGCTTTAAGAAATTGCTATACAGCAAAATCTCTAGCAAAATTCAAAACCAGTAATTTTTAGAGAGCAGAATCTGGGAAGAAGAACATAGGGGCAGAGGGATGAGGTGTGGGGGGGAGGGCACTGGGGAGAACAGGAGCTGGAGAATGGAAAGAGCTCCACATTTGACCACATTATCCAACAATTTCACTTCTAGTATCTAGGCTCCTGACCGCCCACCTGCATGTGCTATTTCATTGCTGTCAGCTTTTCTGGAGCAAAACAACTAGTTCACTGGAAACTAAACCTGACAGTAGCTCTGCAGTTAATTCATTGTAGGGATCACTTGGATGGCATTATAGATGCAAACTAGCTTTGCTCAACTGCCTCCACTACTTGATCACTTCACTTTAACATCACCTTACTTCTCACATGCCTTCCTGCTACATTTGAGAGAGGATGCTGTATCACCAAAACTGTGACAGGCTATAATCATACTAATCAAACTAATTTAGTCACCTCAAGCAAAGGAGTCCTACAAAAAAATCCTGTGTCATAGGATCAAAAGGCAACTCAGAGGAGACCTGGAACAAATACTATAAAGCATCAAGGCACCAGTTTCTTCAGGTGATGGGTAGCCCTGATCGCTGAAAAGACAAGCCATTTTGTACTATTTAATCTTGAAATCACATTTCAAAGAGGATGTGTTTAACAGTGGACATAGCTCCTCATCCCTTCTCTTCTGTGTTGACACATCCAAAAAACTGAAGGACGTGAACAAAGTAGGTCAAACATAAACTACTTAGTGAGACAGACAGATCTGTGAACACCAGACTGTTCTGTGAGAAAGGTAGAACAGTCAGAAAACTCTTAAGGTGAAAGAGAGCTATGACATTCAAGTTTCTAGAAGCTCCAAAAGGGGCCAGAAGCAGAAATTATAGCTCTGCATTTCACATTAGAAATACCTTCAGTATTCTTGACCATCTAGTTAGAAGGTCTTGATTTTACCTTGAAAGTATCTGCAATGATTCTTTGGAAAGATATTTATAGGATTTCTTTTTAATCAAATATTTCCTGTGCAGCTCTATCTGGGAGCTGATTATCAGATCACATTTAACCTTCCTTAAAAAAAAAAGAGACAGAAAATTATTTAATATGTTAGGACATAAAAAGGGAAGGAGGTAGGCACCCTCCTGCTAAACTTTCACTTGCTTCAGAGAAAATGACAAGACTCAGAGATATCCTCATTCTCTGCTCTGGTTCAATTTGCTGAGAATAATTAAATTCTCTTCCCTAGAGTAATTTTGGAGGCAAATGGAAGAAAGGTAACTCTTCCTCAAAAAAGGAAACATTTAGAGTCCTGATGATATAAATGCCACTGAAAACATTTCCTAGCATTTTTCCCCATCTCCATAAAGCACATTTTCAAATTGAAAATGCAGGAATGCCAACATATGCAGGAATGTCATCCAGAGGTTTTGGAACACTACCTGGGGTTAAACTCTACACCCAATTCACAGTACATCCAACTTGGACTTTTTAGGAACAGGTAACATTTTTTTAATGACAACTTATTCACATTCCTCCCTTAATTCATTGCTCTCTACTAATAAATTTGTGGCACATTAGCACATTAGCTCCTAAGTGGAATAATGTTTAAAAAATAAATAAATACATAAATAAATAAATAAACAAACTACAGCCACACATACTTCACCACAAATATGCCAAGCATAAGGCAAATTTGGTTTCTGGATCTGTTATCAAGTAATATTTCAGAAAACCAAGAGATAACAATTTGTCCCAGTGAAAAATAAAAAAGGAACAGATGCAGCTTGCAGTCTGGCACAGCGCACAGCACATGACAGTTTGGAAAGAAAAGCCTGTAGCTCCCTTTTTACCTCACCAAGACAAAAATGTACAAATAGTTATAATCCTTCCCCCATTTTGAGGTGTCACAGTTCAGACCCAACCAGCAGCTGAGCCCCACATAGCCCCTTACACAACTGCCCCACCAGAAGCCCCAGTGGGATGGGAAGGAGAATCATGAGAAAAAGGAAAAGTGCCACAGGCTGAGATAAGGAGAGTTTTAGTAGAACAGCACAAAGAGATGACAGCAATCAGGGAGACTAACGCTAATGAAATAGTATAGACAGTGAGTGATACAAAACGCAGCACTGACCACAATGGCCTAGACACTCGATCCTGCTGCCGCCCATGTCACAATCACCTGCTCAAACCACCTGAGCTTGCCCAGCCAGCCTTTCCCTCACACAGCAGACATTATATCCGTATGCTATCAAATAGCCCATTTGCTGATTCAGCTGCTGGTTCATCTTGGCTGGGGCCCCTCCCAGCTTCTTGTGGAGGGGAAAAAAGCCCAAAACTAATCAAACCACAAATTTACTCCTATCATAGCCAAATCCAGAATGTGAGGCCAATAGAACAACTGTTAATGCTAACATCAATATGGCGTTATAAAATGTTTAACAATAAAATGCATCCACTTGGAGTCCAATAATCTATGTAGTTTCTCAGTTCAGTCATATGACGAGATGCATCCTACCTTCTGAAATATCACTCTACTGCTCCAGTTGAATAAATTTCTCTCCTTTCTCACCCTCAACTAACATGAAAGAAATAGGAAATACACTACAGTAGTTCTCAAATAATTATTTTCTTCTTCAAATACCAACCACTGATCACAGTGTGCCATTCAGATGCACAACATATTGATTGAACTCCACTATGACAATAAAAATGGAAGTTAGTCATATTGGGAGTCTACTACAGCTACTGAGAATGTCATTGGGTTTTTTTGGGTTTTTTTCTGCCAGAAGAGATGCAATGCACAATGTTGAAGAACAGAATATTTCTAAGTACTTTTCTGGTACCTGCCAAGTACCTTTCAAGATGATGCTTGAAAATGTACAACTCCCACACCTAAGCATCATGCTACATACAAGCAGATGTAAGATCAAAACTGAGGCGATAATGTCCTTGCACACAGCGAAAGCATCTACAATTCAAAGCTCATCTAGTTTCCTCATGTTCATTTTTTTTCACCTTGTTTTAAGATTTGCTTTAAGAGACAGCTGTGATCTCTGTGGAATTTGGCTTTCTTATGTATGTATATTATCACAATAGATGACTGAGGTGGCACGGGCTCCTTGGCACACCTGCAGTAAGAAGTAGTCAGTGTACATTTGAAAACAAACAAACATTAATTCAATTTGAAAGATCAAGCGCTGAAGGAGGAGCACATGGGAACTCCTTTTTCAGGTTATACATTTCACCGTTCACAGTTCTTTTCTTCCTTATCCTTCCCAGCATTACCAGTTACTTACATTCATGTAACAACAACAAAAAAACCTCCTGGTAACACATCCAGTGCAGAGTTGTGTATAAATCAGAATTCAATTGTTTTAGTACCCAAACTCATAAATTTCACACACACAAGAGAATCTCAAAAAGGTACACATTCTTCAATCACAGCCAGCCAATCAAGCTAGCATAACAAATAAAAATCCCCACTGAGTTACAGGATGAAGAGCTATTTGGAACCACAGCATGGCCACCTACTCCTACCTTTGCTACAATGCAGCCAGATAAGGTATTATTCTGTAAGTTTAAAAGACCTTCCTATTGTGTCGGCTCAGCTGAGCTTTAGGAAGTGTGAAAGAGGAACCACAGACTTCTGCCCATCCTGACAGAGCACAATGCTTTCTGCCATGAGTAGTCCCAAAGAAGTCATGCAGCATGCCAGGTACAAAGTATTTGCAGAAGTGAGCCCTCAGACAGGGCTATGAAAGCTCTGGGTTAAGGAAACACACGCCAACTTGCTTCTGCTTGATCTGTTACACAGCTTGACAGTAACAGATAGCCAGTTGCATTAGTGTCAACGTTCAGATAAGTTTCTCTCAATATCTGTCACAAAAAACAGACGCTGAATCAGTGTGCCAGCTGTATTATCGGCCACTACATAGTTGATCATACTTAATAACATCCTCAAGCACAGACATGGCTAACAAGTATTACAGACGGCAATTACTATTGTGCGCTGCAGTCACTCAGATCCCTCTGACTTGGAGCTGCCAACAGCACACATTCGGCAAGTGCCTGCCTCCCACTTTCTCCCTCTCAAGCACATTAACTTGCCTCAATACGGAGCCAGAGTTTGTTTTGAAACTCTTAACAGGATCACTGAAAGAAAAGAGGAAAAATACAATAAATGATCCCCTGGACTGTTTCCAGAGCCACATATTCTCCTAGCGATTGCTTTGGAAGCAAGCCAAAAATGGGAAGTGTTCTTGCAAATGAGCATGCTACTGTACTCAAGTACAAGTTGTCATTTCATTCTTTTGTCAACGCCAGTGCAGTTTGAAACTAAGAAGTCTGTTTAATAAACAGGTTACTTGAATTCCAGTTACCAACACCAATTTCCTCTATATCCACCGCCCCTCAAGCTCACTCAGCTTATGTCCTCCACCCACTTCCCAATGTACACTGCTTTCTTCTTTGAATACTTTACTGGAAATCAAATAAAATTAGTATATTAATTACATCATCCATGACTAAGTCTGTAATCAACAGCAAGTTTACTAAGAAAAGGTAACAAGTCAGTCCCTTCAAAAGAAACATTCAAAACGCTCAAAAAAGGTTTCTAAGGGACACGACACTTCATATTTTTAACAGAGCTTTAATACAGTTGAATGGTTTTGTGGGGAATGATTTCTGCATTGCAATTACTCCTAATGAACTCACCCTCCACAGTGTACAAACCCTCACCCCTACCCAACAGAGCAATGAAAGACTTGTGGAAGGCTACAAAGACTTCAGATCAGCTCCACTTATTTCACCTTGTACTGAATTTCCTTGTAAAAACTTGTCAAGAACACAATTGTGGGTTTTACCGAGGAAAAATTATTAATAAGGGGACTCACTATATTTCAGGCTGTCCCTAATCCTTTATGGATTTTGAAATCTTCACACAGACATCTCAGACTCAGTGACTGCTGCCAGCTTTGGTTTTGAGATTCTGTAGTTTTCTTGTCTTCACAGATTTGTGGGGGTGTTTTCCAGTTTTCAACTTACATTTCTCACTAACAAATACTGCCTATCTTTCAATAAAAATATAGTGATATATAACTCTCTGTGTTATGATAATAATGATAGACCTTGTGCTAAATGTCCATGAACATATCTGTCTTCAAACCAACTGCCTATTTTCTCTTGATTTTACTGTAAGCAAAGACAATGGAATAGCCTTTCTTACACTAAGCTGAAATGTCTTAAACATATAGCCCCAGACACAGCAATGCTAACAGTAGGTATCATTCTAAGAATACAAGCAACTGAATCAGTCTGAATTAGAAAGTACAACTCATTAGTCTCTGATTTGCTAATATTTTAAACTACTCACTATGATCCCATGGAAAGCCAAAAGGTTTGAGTTAGTTTTATGCAGAAAGATATCGTAGAAAGTAAAATATTCTTTATTCTGAGAACTTGATATTCTGTTTGAAATGCCTATCTTGTGTTTGAATTTTTAGACACTTGATACAAACCTCAGAGCTTTTTTGTTTGTATATTCTTCCCATTCCTAATCACACTTCAATCTAAGTTTATTTCCTCGGGTTTAATTTCCTTCTAATCCTGTCACAGATCATGTGAAAAAACAAACTATTTAACTGCTCATATCTGAGATTATTGATAAAATATTCTGTGGTAGGTTTGACTTGCACAGCGTCACCAGACATACAAGGAACATCACCTTAACCAGTTTAGACAATTAATCCTGAATCTATATTTATACTTCATACAACCTAAACATTTCTTGCTTCAATTTAGTAATTACATATGCAACTGCTGATTTCCATATCCAGAAGGGCTGAGTGGTTTAGATTAGCCAGTGTGAAGTTTACAGATTGAAGATCCAAAAACTGCAGTAGTCTGATGATATATTTCTCTTGCAAAAAAAAAATAATAACAAAATAAGCTGGTAGAACAGGACCTACTAACACACATAGTACAGCAAGATGTATATTTACTTACGCTCGCACGTGTCTCCTTTTTGCTGGTATCCTGCTTTGCAGATACATTTTCCAATAGGCACTAACCATTCTCCTTCCGCACTACAGTGCATCTTCGGCGAGTTCTCTGCCTCCTCCTCTGCACTGCTGACACAAGTTCCTCGTACTTCAACTAAAGAGGAAAATTCTGAGCCAGTCACTGTGTCAGGAAAAATAGCTAAGTTCTCAATGATGGACCAGCACTTCTTGTAGTAGACTTTGACAGAGACCAAAGCAATGCAGGCCCCTACATCCTGAAATGCAAGATAGAATCCTTTTTTGGACAAAGGCCCAATTTCTCTCACCTCTGTGTTAAGTTTCATTTTCCTCTCCCCAAGATCACCCTGGGTAAAACTTTCATCTGCTGCAATAGTGTCTATTTTTACATACTGGTTTTCTCGGATGTTCCTGCCAATGTCGTAGTCTGTTTCATAATAATACAAGTTAAAAGTTTCTTTACAAGTCCCCAGAACTCCAGGAAGACTGTTACAATCCCTCAGAGTGAATTTCAGTTCTACAAAAATCCTTTGTGCATTGCTTTTTGCAATCCAGTTAGTCCGCAGCCAGTTGTTTTGGTTTGATTCCATCACCTGGCATACCTGGTATGTTCGTATAGGAGTGTAGTTTTCATCCAGTCCGCTAATTTCTTCCCACTAAAACAGTAACAAACAGTTAGAAATACAAAATAAATACACCACCAGATGTAACTACTGTATATTTTAAAAGACTTCATGCAATTCAAGTCTCCCTCTTTTTTAACAGCATGGTTTCATAAAAACTAGGCTATTGTTAAAATACTCTTAAGTACTCAACTGAAGAAAAGACCTACCAAAGCAGATGCAGGCTCTCTCTCCCTCCATGTGTTTCCCACATATAAACAACTTCTAAAAATCATTATTATATCGAGGGTAGAGTTGTAAAGGGGAAGCTTCAGAGAAGGCTGTTCAGCATACTAAGTTCTGATTAGACACTGGGATCCCAAACATTTCATTAAGGTCATGACTGGTTTGGGTAAGATGAGACCAGAAGAAGGGAAGCAGCTTTGCTTCCAGAGAAACCAAAAATCAGTCAAGTCTTAGAAACTTAAATTGTTTGGTGTTACAGTACATGAAACTTGTGTAGACAAAACTTCCAGTGGACCTTTCAGTTGCACACAAAGCATGGGACCAGGTTCTGAAGCTTGCATGTCAGACAATTTTCTCTCCCTTCCATATGATGAAAGTGACATCAAGAAAGCAGGCAAGAGAAAAAGGACAGAATTAAAAGTCTGAAAGCAATAAAGTTTGGTTGTCCCCTCTTCCTTCAATCTTCTTTCTGATTTGCTTACAAACCAAAGAAGGTAAGCAGGAGCTCCTCACTTCAAATTTTGTTCTGGGCTGCATCCACATTAAAAAGAGCAGGCCTCATGTAGCTGGGAATTCAAACGAACCATGAGATTACATATGTTATTAAGAACAACCCACATGACTGAAAGTTCAGTGGTTCAAAGTCTGGGTTTTGTTATTGCTTCTTCTCTTTAGGATACCAACTGTGTAATAAACTGGTAAGCCTGCAACAGCCTTCAGTGGCATGGGAATTTGTGCTGGCAAAGGCAAACCTTCCACTGGAATCAGCCAGGCAGATCTGCCCAGGTGTAACCAAAATAATATATGTCACCTTTTTGTCACATTTCTTGTAACATTTAATTCACTGCACGAACCACAGCTGTAATAAATTAGGGGGGAGGTTGAGATATCCTCACCCCTTGATACAGACAACTGTGACTTCTCCCTATGGCACTTAGCCCTCTGGCCCCATGTCAATAATGCACTTAAGATCATGCTTAAGATCAATGACAGTACTTATGAGATTAATGGTAAGCATATGCTTAAGTGCTTTGTGGGACTAGCATATTCTGCACCTCTGCAGGATGGAGCACCCGCTGACATTCCTTACACCGGTAACCAACCATGGAAAGTACTGGTTTCCCAGACTAGGAGCTATGCAGTATACAGTACTTTGCAACCCTATGTGACAGCAAATGAGATCATTTCAGTGTTGGTGTACTGCTCCAGGAAAAAGCAGATGTGGCTGAATTGATGCTAGAAGTTATCACCACAAAATATATCACAGCAGCAGATGCTGAAATGCACAGAAGTGGCAAATATCAAAGCACATTTCAAAGACCTAAAATTAATATAGATGCGGTGTGCATGGTATTATATCTCCATATGGTATTAAATAATTTAAATATATTATTAAATGCCCATGGAGTTATCTGAACTGATTGCATATGGAACTGTATTACTCTTACAAGAGAAGAAAGTCTAGCTTCATAATAGATTTATTAGATCTGAATGAGTTGACTTTTACTCTTCCATAAGAACTAGTACAAAGAAAGAAAAGAAGGGGATGTGGGCCAAGGCTTTCACCTCTGCCATACTGGAAAGCAAAACAAGGGGGGAAAAAAAACACACACCAAAGAAAAAAGTGTTTAAAAAAAAAATAGAAGCACAAGGACAACAAAAAGGGCATGAAGCCCAAAATTGTACTGATGCTTATATTCTCCATTTCACATCAGGTAGTGTTGGGGGGGGAGGTTGGGTTGGGATTTTTTGAGTGTTTTGATTGATTTTTTTTTAATCTTGTGTAAACTGCTCTCCCTCAAAACACCAAGCCAGATTCTGCAACAAGATATTCCAGTATCTTTGAAGTCTAAGTAACTCTAAAGCACCATGCAACTCCTTCAGGTTTTGATGTGGGTTGCTCCACCAAAACAAATCCCCACCCCACAAAAGGGAAAAAAACAAACAGGTATAACAAAATAAACAAACAAAATGCAGTTAAAATCAAACCAATTTTCTAATATGACACAAATGAGTCCTCTTAAAGTCCACTACATGAGACTAGCTAGTATCAGAGATTCTTATGCTACAGTCAAGTCGAACAATACAAAACACTACATTCAGAGAAGTCCTGCTGCAGCTCATATATAGCATTAAACACTGAAGTCTATCTTTTCATATTTTCCCAAAGCCATGAAGTACGATTTTCCTAAAAAAAAAAAAAATAATTAAGGAAATATGATTTGTGTAATCACAGAGCTATTCTTTTGAATAGTCCATTGGAGGTGTTCCTGATTCTTTACTGGGCAAAAAAAAATAAATGAATACTTCAGAACACGTTCTCACCTATGCCATCTGAGGTCATGTTTCACTGAAATCTTTTTAAAGGGAACAACTCCATGATAGCTTTTACAGCAAGAAAATTCAACTTGTCTTTGCCTTGCTGCACTATATGGTGACACACATGCAATTCCACTTGAATGTGTCCTCTTCACTGGTTTCAGTACTGGTATTTTAACTTATTAGTTATCTCAATAATGTTTGAACTAATTGTTACATGTAACATTTTCAGTTGATCAAAGTATTTAATGAGTACGTGGCTGATACATTCCATAGTGTGATGATGCAGTAGTTGCTCTCAAAAAGATTTTAGTTGTTTTTTTTTTTCTCATGAAGTCTTAACTGAATAGCAAAAGATTTATTTTCATAATCACATTATTAAAATGGTATTTTTACATTAATTTACAGGCAACTATTTCTAAACATTTTCACACATATGAATCCAGCCATTAGTTTTGATTCATTTTTAATTCCTTGTTGAAACTAGCTTCTACTTCTGGAAGTCTTCTTTTACTATTCGTTGAAATTGACTCTACTTTCATCTTTTAGTATGCTGACATCTGTAACATGTGTTGACATGTCTTTCATTATCTACAGGTTAGCCTACTATAATTGCCATCAAGCTAATCTTTCAAACACCTCTGGTAAAGGCAAAACGCTAATGCCAAGGTTATTAGCCATCATACGCATTGAGCTCGCGTTACATTCTTTCTGAAGTCCTTAGACTCATTTCCAGTTTATGCTTGTATTGATTTTATGATCTTGCTCTTAAAGAAAGACACTTTCAGATTTTCATTCTTCTTATTTAAAGGATTTGTTACACTTTTTATATCCCCCCTCACACTTCACGCTCTCCTGGCTCCAGATTTCTTAATGCACTGAAGATTAAGGGCCTGATTCCCCAAGTCCTTGCTCATGCAAAGAGCCACAATGGATTCAGCAAGACTGCTTCCATCAGTAAGAACAGTCTGTATAATTTATGGTTTGTCAGACACTAAAGTGAGACTGGGCTAAGGTAGGACAAGCATTCACTATACCCTTCTGAAAGTGTTCTTTCTCAAGGTGTGAGGTAGGTAGAACTTTTTCACCACTTTGAATTCAGACTCAAAGCAGCATTTCAAAACTTTACATATATAACTACAACAATAGCACTGAGGTCTAAACTTCTCCCTCTGGTGTTTTGGGTTTTTTTATGATGTCCTTTACAACAGTACATTTCATGGAGTACCATGAGATTAATTTGTAAGCAAGCTGGAGGTGACCTTAACCACATAATTTGTGCCTAGTTCCAGATACCAAGCACCACAAGACTTGGGGATGTTTCAAGTTTGGAATGTCATTTCAAGCACATCTGCAGTATAAATGTTTTTATTCCAGAGCACTTCAATCTGTGCTATTCAATTACAAAGAAAACATTGTAAACAAATTTATGAACACCCATTATACAGAAAATGAAAAACACATTTTTAGAAAGTTTCCACACAGAAGTAAATCTGTTTCTAAAGGAAGAAAGAAAAAGTGATTTTAAAATACTGTGCTATAAATATACAGAGCTTTCTGATACAGCACGAAGGATTACACTACAAAACATAAAGCTACTGAGAACATTTAGGTGAATTTCTAAAGAGATTTTTCCTTTTAATTAGCTTGCACATTTGTGCACTGTAACATGAGGTATACTTCCTTCCATTCTAAAAATGAAAAAGCTGTAAACATTTGGCATGGTTACTGAGAGAAATACGAGGGGGAGCTAGTTTATAGCAAGTCTTTCAGTTTCTTTGGTAAAATACCTACTTATCTTTAGGAACTTAATTTTCACCTGGAGTACATACCCCATTGGGAGGAGAGGAAATCCATTCCAACTCTGTCTGTTGTGCTTTAGAGTCCAGCAATATTACTAAAAAGGAAAAAAAATAAATAATTTCCACTGTTTCTTAAATATAGTGAGAAAATAAAACCAATGAACAAAGTCTGAATTTAAAGTGTGATAAAAAGAATTTTTGCACAAATTATTTTTCTTCGTATCATTATTTTAAAAAGTTAATTACCTGCAACCACAACTATGCATTTACTAGTAAACAGATGATTATATGACTATGTACCACACAAATACACACAGATACACATTAACCTTAATAATTCCATTGCTTAACTCAAAGTGTGTTGTTTTTCTTAGTGCTCTAAAGTGTTACCAATCCGTCATTAAGATGCATGCTCCCTTCGTGTCTTTTGTTGTAACAAGGACATTTCCCACATGCTGGTTAATATAGTGACCTTAAACCAAGCTGAATTCACACCAACATTTCAAGAGTTTTACAAACTGATTTAGGCATGACTAGTCTATACCTTACCAGGAACTGCACTGCAAAAGCAATACTCTCTTGAGTTTGAAAGAAAAGAAAAAAAAATTTAAATGTCCCCTAGGTGATAAAGCAGCAATGTTATAAATAAAAGACCAGGAATATAGAAAACAAGGGATGTTGCCATTTCCTCACACTTTACATATACAAAATACTGTACAGATAGAATCGTACGAATGCATTTTATGGTAATGGCTTATTGAAATCTTTATGTCATTCTACTCCAGTGACACTCCTATATAAAAAGACATCAGTTCCTAGTAGCACTGTAATAATTTTCAGCTAAATGTAAGTCTGTCTCCAATAGTGGTTAACCACAGCCTAATAAACCAACTCTTACATATTTTACACTACACACTGAAAGCTATATTACTGATGTTCTGTTACCTCCAAAAGTACATTCCTATACATGTCTTACATTTCAGCTACAGCTATAAGCTTCTTTCTCAGCATATTATTGTAAGTTTCTGTAAGACTTTCAAATGGTACACATATCAATCTGTGATGTCAAAAAAAAAAGGTGAAAAAATTGAAACAGTTTGCTGTATGCAATACCTTCTTTCAAACAGCCAAAGCCGCCGAGTAATCAAACATATAGCTATGTTTGGTGCACTTTGAAGATTACTTTTTCAAAGCTTCACATTTTAGCTTCCTATTTCTATTTGATTAAATGAAAAATAACACTTCTAATTTAAATTCATTCTGTATATTTTTAGCTATAAAGCTATTTATAACTTTATACACAGCATTTACATACTGCTATTTCAATGAATAATTTAAGTCTGTAACTTGAAGCAACTTCTGCCAGCTCTTTTGAAATGGTTGCAATTCTTGCTTCAGCCCTTTCTCCTAGAAAAATTCGACAAAATTTCAGTGAATCACTGGAAAGATGACTGAATAAATAATTTTTTAAAAGTTATTTAAAGGTTTATGCAGTGATATCTGGAATGTGAGCTTCCAGACCTGCATTTCAGCAATAAAGCAGAATTACTCATTAAGGAAGTTTGATAGTCTTGCTCTAGAAAGATTATCTGCTTATTTCTTTAAGCTTGGATTCAAGGGGCTTAACTTTGTAACACTTTCTATAGAAAAGCAGGTGGTGTATGGGGCGGTTTGTTAAACAAGAACATTTATAATGGGCCTGGAAAAAAAGGTACCAGGAAAAAAATTAACCATTTCGGCACCCGCACAATATCCCATATCTGCAATTACTTATACTTTTTATTTGGCCGTAATTCATCACACAGCCATGGGTGGGCCCATCCCAGAAAGAAAAGACAAGGTAAAAACGACCAAGCTGACACAGACCCTAGCTCTGCACACAGCCCTTGCAAAGAAAACGTGGCGTTTCCTTGTATCACTGAAAGTTACTGGAATAGCTTTCCAGGCCAGCAGCTGGTGCGCTCCTCCTAGCCCGGGCTGGGCAGCGCCGAGAAGGGATGCGGGAGGACAGCAGCCGCGCACAGATGCGCACCGAGAGCCCAAGCACGCAGCACATCGAGAGCCCCGGCGCAGTCCCTCCACGGGGGTGTAGAGGGCCGAGCTCAGCGCAGGGTGGCGGACGCCCCTCGGAGGGGTCTCGGCGACGGGACAGAGCGCGAAAGGAGGCGTAAAGCCGGCGGGAGAAGCGCGGAGGCGCGGCTGCAGAGAAAGGAGCGCCACGGCGCAGGCGGAGAACTGCGGCCTCTTGCCTCCGCGGGGAGCCGCAGCCGCGCGCCCTCCCCGCGCGCTGCTCGGCGCGCAGGCGGCCGCGCCTCCGCTCTGAGGCGTGGGGCTCGGCTGCTAGGCAGCAGCGGGCTACCGGTACCGCGGTCAACCCCTCCACGCACACCTAGCCGGGCAGCCGCCGACTTGGGGAGGGAGAGCCCAGGACACCAGCCCCGGAAGAGAGCTCCGAGGTCTCGTTAGCCGTGGAGCGGAGGGGTAGGACCTCCCCCCGGGGGGAAGCAGACCGCAGCGCCCCCGCGTCTGTGTTCATCCCGAGGGTCCCGGCCGCGGCGCTAGCAGAAGACTCCGCCAGTAACCGCGGTTACCCCTCGCTTGGAGAGCCGGACGGACCCTGACTCGCTCCTCTCCAGCATCTCACCGCGGCTTTTATTTCGCTACAGAAGGGAAACTATGAAAACTTTTCAGCCTCTCATCCCTTCATCCCTCTTCCGTAGCCAGAGAGAATCGGTGGGAAACCACGCGGAGTTGCTACCCGCCACTGCCCTATCGGTGAGGCTAGGAGTGAAGCTACAAAGTTACTTTTTGGGTTTGTATTGGTTTGGGGGGTTTTGTGTGGGTTTGTTTGTTTGTTTTGTTTCTCCTCGCTCTTTCTTCCGCGGGAGTTTTCTGTTCTTGAAGCAGGTAGCCACTATCAAACCCTGACTGCACTCCCCCTTCCAGCCCCTCCTTTGGCTAGGTTGATTTTCCCTAAACATATATTCACTATGCATACACACTTCTATGTTTGGATGCGCATATATATACACACACGCACGCACACATCTATACGCACAAACATAAGGCAGACTACCGCTGGGAGACACTGGCGCAGCCCTAAGCGGAGCGCGATCCATAGGGGAGAGTGGGGCAGGCAGCCCGCACCCTCCCTTTTTGCCTGCCTGCTTGCCCAGCCCTTCTCCGCTCCCCATCATATACAACCACGCGTTAGTACTCCCCTTGTGGGGGTCTCTGTGCTTTACAACCCCTCTAAATAAACTTTAGAAATGCTGCTAAGGAAAGGCTCTCTCCTTCCTTCGTCGACCTCGCCATCGCCTTCTTCTGTTAAGGGCAGAGGACATTTTAATTGAGATTTTTTTTTTTTTTAAACTCCAATTACAGGTTGGAAATGGTATTTTACTACATTCAAACGGTTTGATGTGAAAAATTGACGTATCCAGCTGAGTAAGGAAATTCCCCAAATGCATACATATGCAGACACCAGAAAAAAAAACCTAACTCCCCCTTCCCTGTCGTGTGTCGACTGTGTCATCCCCTCCCGAAGATGGAGACGGACCTTCGCCTTTGGCTGTCAAACGTGAGCAGGGCGCTCCTTTAAATAATTTCGGATTTTCTCAGCGTGAGAAAAGAGATTTCCAGATGCACTTTGTGAACTGATTTCATACACCTCCAGCACTATCTGATAAAAAAAACCTACCCGTTTCATCTCTGTGCGCGGGGGAAACAAATGTCCGGGGTTTGCTTCACAGAGATACCAATGCTAGATTGATGGGAACCGGGAAGCACCGTTGTGATATGCCGAAGGTGTAAAACATCCATCCCTAAAGCTCTCCCTCTCACCGACTCTCCAGTGATGCCGCGGGAGAGCACACACGTTGCAGGCACTCGCACCAGCCTGTATATACCCTCTAAATGCATGTCCACCCTGAATGGCCGGGAGGTGCGAAACTGCACCCCGATGCTCCTTCTCACGGTCCGGGTACGGCCCCAAGGGACCGGAGTGCTGCAGGCCCCCTGTGGGCAGTGGTGCGGAGCTGCCCCTCAGCCTCAGCCCCGCGCCGAGCCGTGCCTCCCTCGAAACGTCCCGAGCCCTAAAACTTGGCCCTCGGGCCCTGCAGACCCCGCCGGGGGAGCAGCGAGGCAACCTGCCCTCCCCGCATTTCGCCGGGAAGATTAGCGCTGCCACAAGAGAGTGGGGCTCCCCTGCAGGGATGCCCGGGCTGAGGGCTGCCTTCTTAGCCCCAGCCCCATCATCACGTGCAAATGCCTCGCAAACCTCATTCCTAAGAGCAAAGGCAGTTGTCCCGGTCTCTCACACATACACTCTCACACCCTCAGTGAATGCCTTGCTCTTTCCTCCCTCTCACCCCAAGTTAAAAAGAAAATGTCTTTATTTCTGTTAATAGGAAGCTGACAAGCAGCTCGCATCGGAAGGCAGGTCCTCCGCTGAGCCACCATGCAGACTTCGTGTTCAAAAGCAATAAATAAGCTCAAACTTTTGTTTTCCGCATCACCTTACCTTCTTTTGCAGCCTGTGCCTCCCCCGTGTGTGCAAAGTGGAACAGCCAGACGGAGCACAAAATAATCCAAGAAGGGAGCCTACTTTGGAAAATCATGGTGCAGGAGCGGGGTGATCTTATATTTCTAGCTATATATTTCTAGACACTGCCGCTGCTCGGTGAGTGCTAGAGGACGGTGGAGAATCTGCTAGTCTCTGGCTCGGCGCTCCCTCCCTCCCGGCTGCCTTGCTCTTTCTCCTCCTCCTTCTCCTCCGCCTCCTCCTCCGTGCCGCTGCCCGGCTCACGCACCGGGCCGGCCGCGCGCTAGCCCCGACTGCAGCCCAGCCGCCCGCGCCTCGCTCCGATAATATCAATTAGGGCGAGGGGGCGGGACCATAGCGGCGGGGCGGCCCGTCCCTCAAATTGACTGACAGGGATATTCAGCCAAACAGCAGTGGCTCTCGGCGCCCGGCGGGCCGAGCCGGCGCCTGAGTCGTCGCGGGTGGGGGGGCGGGGTCGGCGGTGCCGCCCAATGAGCGTGCAGCAGTATCGGGTTGCCGCCGGTGCCGGGGAGCTGCGGGTTGTGTGCGGGGCGACGGCGATGGGACGAAGGGTCCGAGCGGGGAATGGATCCGGGCGGCACACGGAGGGGCTCCGCACGTCTAGAGGTGGCCGGCCGGCTTGTCTTGCCAGAGAGCCATGTAGCCGACCTCCAATGCTCCGCCTATTCGCCCCGTGCCGCGGCTGCCGGGGTAGGGACTGACAGGGTGTCCCGGCCGGGCCCTTGCCCAGCCCTAGTCGTCACTGGCGGGCCTCCGGTGCTGTGCCTGCCCGTGGCCTGGCCGAGCGCGCAGCTAGTGTAGTGCCACCAAAAGGGAAACTTGGGCAAGAGATGCGGGATGGTGCCCTGATCCAGCCCTCTGCCAAAAGTCAAGTTCCTCAGGGCTGACATCACTTGGGCTCCATTCCCTTTGTTTTATCTGAGTTTTCCGTCCCGCGTCTCCGATTTTCCCCAAGTAGAAGAAGAGGTTCTTGACAATACAGATCTTATACGGAGGGGAAGGGGCAGCTGCTTTACCCCCTTTCTCCCCGTCGGGTGTAACCTGAAGCGAGTGTAATCCGTTCACAATGAGACAATTAAATAGGAGGGGGAGGAAAAAGGAAAGAGAAAAAAAAAAGGAACTTGCCAAATCCCTTTTGTCAGCGCTCACCCTCTGGGCTGGGAGTGCTTTTTCCTGGGGATCCATTATGCCCCTACCCCTCTATTCTCCCTTCCTCAACCCCACCCTTGCTCCCTCGACGCGAGAAACAACAGCGCGACACAAAAACTTACGTTCCCTAAATGAAGCTGCAGGGCGAAGGGTGGTGCGACAGGCACGGTGGCCTCGGTGGGAGCGCTCCTCTTCACTGTCGCGGCGGGGCAGCGGCCGGGGCCAGGCCCCGCGGCGGGAATCGGCGATACCCATAGCACACCCCTAGCTGCTCATCCCTTGCCCGGCCCCTGCCCCTAACTCTGCCCAGCGCACCTTCCTGGGGCTGATGCTGTGCAGCGCGGAGCGCGTTTTGTGCAGCTCCGTTAAAAGTGCATCGCCCTGTCCCTTTGGAGGGCAGAAACGCGATGTAAACGGAATCAGTGATCATTATCTAGGAAGCAGGCGAAGACAGCGAAGCGCAGGGGGTGTAATTGCAGTTCGGTGGAAACATGCGAGAAGTTGAAACAATCCTTGCGCAAATGGGGACACTGATACAGAAAATGTTATGCTATAAATGGAAAATTAAGTTATCGGGCGTTTGTTTATGGGGCCTTTAGGTAGCTAAAGCAAAATTAGAATTAATAATAACAGTAATGTGCTCAGCATGGTCAGATAAACAGCCACCATAAACCAGGCTTTGAGCACTTTCCCTGCGGTCTCATCATTACTTCTGAGAATGGTGTGGAGGTAGCCTCAAAAACGCACTGTATTCCTTTCTCTTGTTGAATAATTAATACGGCTTAGAATATGACAGGTTTTGTGTTTCAGTGAGAATGCTCTTTTGATACTCTGGATACCATCATGAGTGTAGGCGAAGTGCACACTCTTGATTCTCTCGTCCTCTCTCATCTGTCATTTCTGTCCTCATACGTGTGTACTAAGAAAGGGGATCTGTACAGAACAGTGAGTTTGCTTACCTTCTTTTAAAACGACTATTATGTTTTAAATACTTAAATGCAGGTGTTTTGTAACTTCCTTGCAAACTCTTACAAATAGAGTTAGTTTTCATGTAGCATATTTTGTAATAGTGATTAAAGCAGATGTAGGAAGTCTTTAACCTAGTCTTCTACAATTTCCTAGCATGAGGTGCAGGCATTTCACTATAATGGTATTAACTCCCCCCCAAAAGAGTTTTTAACCTACAGAATGCATTTTAAAAGAGGAAAAAATAAGAAACCACAACCAAATGACACTTACTTATTTGTACTGAGACTTTAAATGACTATGTTGATAAAAATGCAAGAACTTACTAAATGAGCAAACTGACTGAAGAAAGGCTCAAACGGTAATGTGGTCGGTCCATGTCCTGCATATAGTGCTAGGCCAGAAACTTATTTTCATCATTATCTTCATTTATACAGAGTATATTGTACTGTATTGTACAGTCTAATACTGTGTATGTATGTGTGTAGAGACTGTACTTAAAATTATGTAAATATATTAGCCATGCACAGGATATATGTGCATAAGACTGTGTATAAAGAAAATGAACAGAAGGTTTTGTTTCTTTGTTTTAAAAGGTATGTATTTCTCTTCCTGGTGAATTAATTTTAGGCATTGTGTCTTCTTGATAATTGTAAATTGAGCTAAAGATGACATATTATACATACTGCTTCCTTAAAGCAGTTGTGGATGTATTCCCAATTATATCAAAACAATCCATATACATCGAGAGAGCATATTACAGTGTAGGGTCTTTTAAACTATGCTCCTTACACATTAAATCTTTGTGAAACTGATTCAGAATCGGACATAATTTTTAGTAAACTTGATTTCATTTGTGTTTTGTTTTTTTTTCCCCCTCTGCTTCTTTGTAGTCTTTTCTAATACTTCATTCCATTTTGTAGGATGTGCAGGCTGTATTCCATCTCATGCAGCTGTGCATTGGATTTTCTGCAAACAAAAACCCAGGAAATACAAATATTACAACTGAACCAAAACAATCAAATTAAATGAACTACAATCCTAAAATGTGGTATCAAAATCTCTGAGAGAATTAAAGAAAAGAAAGAAAGAAAGGAACTAGGAACTTAATTGAACTTCATTCAACTCAGTGCGTTACGATTCAGACACCATCAAAGTAAATGATTAACTGAAACAGACAGGTACAGAGCAACATAATCAGAGATGCTAGTGTTGTTGGGTTTGTGTTTTTTTGTTATTTATTCTGTTTTGTCCTTTTGTCCATAACCTGCAGGTCAGATTCTGCCCTTTTTTAAACTTGTGTATAGAATTTATTTCTAGCTTCCCTATAGTGATGCTATCTTGATACTAGCCGAGTTTCCCTATACTGAATTGTGAAGGTCTAAGCAGAATTAGGAGAAATATCCAAACAGTTTTCTCCTTAATACTGGCTAGCTCTATCTTTTCCACCTAACTCAATATGAAATTGTGATACAAGAAATATGGAATGAATTCTAAGGCTATACAAGTATATGTAAGCAATGAGCATGGTTTGGAAGTGGTTGTAAAATTCTTTTTTCACAAACTCCCTTTTTGCAGGATTCTTTCGTGGCTACTTTGTACAGGGCTGAAGCCAAATTTCAATAGCTTCAAAAAGGTGTTGAAGGTCAGCCTCAGATATAGGTTATGAAAATCGTATTGAGTCTTGAATCTGGTCAAATAAGCATGACCCTTAAAACTGGTTTTGACCAAACCCATTTGATCTATGTTTTATAGCAGTAAAAGTGGAAATTTGGCTTATGTAATAGATCATTTTTTTTCTTTTTATACCCTGAATTTGGTTATTCATGATCATATTCTAAGCAATCTCTAAGTAATCCTTTACCTGTGCACAAGCTGTTCCTTGAAATACACATTTTGTACAATTTTTGTCAAATATTTGTAGAATTTTTAATATAAAAATGGAGTAGGTTCATGGCATTTGACTTTCAAGTATTATGTCTATAATAAATCATTATAGGAGACTGCACTTAGTCTTCCAGATGTAATGGCACTTGCATTCCAAATCTGGGCCAGAAATGAATTTTCCATATGGCGTCAATTTCAGATCTTCTGGTGGATTTATAAGTCAGAGTAGCTCCCTTAGAGTAACAAAGGCAATATATTAAATAAATATTACTGGTTCATAAAGAAATTGTAGAGAATTGGGACTGGCTTACTTACAAACTATGCTCATATGAAAAGTCGTTTCTTTGGTTGAAGTTTCAGTTTGGGTTTTGCCTTGTTTTTTTAAACTCATTTAGTTAGCACAAATCAAAAAACAGTTCTATAAAGCTTCACACTTTAAAGTCATCACATACATTGGAATGGTAATAACAATTCACTGTCACATTTTCTCTCGGAGTATTTAATGGTTTACCCTCTGCTAAATAGTCACATTCTGTTTTCAAAATCTGTGAATTTTCAATACACTTGAAAAACATTGTTCAGAAATAGAGGTAGGATGGTGTGTCATCTTGATGATACTTAATGAAAATGCAATACATTCTACTGAACAATACAAATTAAATTCATATTAAAAGGAGCAGCAGCAAAGAGTTGTATGGGGTCCAAAACCATGCTGCATCTAGGTCCTGTAAGACTGCTTCTCCTGATAGAGCTGAAATTTGTAAACTCTTTTGCTGAGGAACAGGAGCCTTTGGAGAATATGTTGTCTCTGTGCTGATCACTCTTCTCAGTCTGTTAGCACATCTCATTGTGCTGTGGACATTCCCCTTGGAAGCCTGAGCATGGCAAGGCAGTGCCATCATCCTGCAATAGCATCTGGAGATATTCTGAAAGGAGATACTTTCCGTTGCTCACCCATGAATTAAAGGAATGCCTTAATAAAACAAGAAGTAACTGCAAAGAAAACCACATTATTGAGTGCAACACTCCATAGCATTCAATGTTTAAATTTTGCTAGGGTGTTTCTCATACTAAAACTTGCACACAGAAGAGCCTGGTCATAGGGATAGTTAATTTTTGTTCTGGTTAATTACTTTAAAGTAGTAAATTCTAGCAATATGCTCTAATGGGGTTAGTATCTTCCTGTTCTTCCTCAGTACAAGTGACATCTGATTGCTTCCATCTGTGACAGTCCTAGATTTTTCTTCCAGCCCAGCTGAGGTGAAAAATCAGACTGGCTATATTTCCTGTCTCTGTATATTGCCTCCTCTTACAGTCAGTTTCAATGTCTTGATTTCTTTATGGCTCTGTGAAAGAGCATGGAATCATCTCTCCTCTAAATCTCTCTTCTGTTAGGAAGTAGGAGGGGAAAGGATGAAAGAACAGATGCAATAACCTTTATTTAGTTCTGAAAGATAAACTACAGATTGCAATGGCAGGAATTCCAGTGCTTTCACCTCTAGATCCAGGAAGTGTAGTGATGTGGAGCATCACTACCAACAGGAAGGCTGCCAAAGTATATGGGAGAAGGTGTTCCTGGAAGTAGAATAATTTAAGAATTACATCCCTCAGGAATGCAACCTTCTGCAGATTTCTGTCTTTGACATCTTTCACATATTCTCATGATCTGTCAAGTTTCCCTTCCCAAGTTACTGCCTCTTCTATCATAGTCTTTAGTTTTATCTCTTTCCAAAAGTGATCTCTCATTATCCACTGCAAGTGAACCATATTTCTGACAATATACATACTAATTCATGGAAGATTTTTAATCCTAGGATAATTGATGCAGGTATGCTAAATCACAAAACCTTTCATACTTCATTGTTTCTTCTTCAAATAGGGAAGTTCAATTCTGGGCGTCACAGTATAGGAAAGACATTGAGGTCCTAGAGTGTGTTCAGGTAAGAGCAGCAAGCCTGGTGAGGGATTTGGAGGATGTGTCATATGAGGAGCAGCTGAGGGAGCTGGGGTTGTTTAGTCTGGAGAAGAGAAGGCTAAGGGGAAATCTTATTGCTCTCTACAACTTCCTGAAGGAGGTTGTAGTAAGGCTGGTGTTGGTCTTTTCTCCCAAGTAACTAGTGATAGGATGAGAGGAAATGGATCTAAGTCGTGCCAGGGGATGTTTAGATTGGACATTAGGAAAAATTTTTTACTGAGAGAGTGGTGAAGCATTGGACGAGGCTGACCAAGGAGGTGGTAGTGTGTAAATATGGTGCTTCAACGAATGGTTTAGTGGCCATGGCAGTTGTTTATTGTTGGTCTTGATGACCTTAAAGGTCTTTTCTAGCCTTAGTGATTCTATGATTCTATATGATAGTGAGTTTCACAGGTAAGTAATACTTTATTTAGAACATGTTTACTTTTGGCTTGAATTTACCAACTGTAGTTTCAGGATGTGATTTCTTTAGTATTTACTGTAGTGTAACAAAGGTTAATAGAAGCACCTAATAAACTGTCTCTATACAGTCAACTCTGGTTTATCTAGAGTAATAATCTTGTAATACAAATGAAAGGATGATGCAAATTCTCTGTAAAATAAAGCTACATGACTGTATAATGAAGAAAAATGGTTTTGTTGTATTAGATCCTAAAGGGCAAGCTAACACCTGCCTGGATCAGTAAATACAGACTGAGAAATAAACAACAGTACTGCAGCACTGCCTCTGGACAAACTCTGTCCTTCATGAAACCACATTAGCTCTCTCTGTCCCCATGATAACGTGCTCCACAAAATGGTTAATTTCACCCTAGTCACCAATGACTAGGTTCTTTTCTTTCCATTATTATCTCATGTGCATTTACCAAGTAATTTCTTAGTTGTCTCCTGTCTAAAGCCTCTGTTCAGATGATGTTTTCTTCTCATAAGAGGTCATGGAGGGACTTTGTTGCATATCACATTTTTTTCAATATTATAGCTGATTATTTTTTTTTTTTCAGATTTTTTGTCGGTGTAGGTTTTGCTTTGTTTTGTTTTCTCTTTGAGGTTGTTTAGTTTCGATTTTAGATTTTCTTGGGGTTTGTTTTGTTGTTTTCTTTTCTAATAAGCAGTTGTCACTGAGTTGTAGTCTTGCCAGTGATGTCTATGCCTTTCCCTTAAGTGGTTGCAGTAAATGTAAAGCCCATCAATATGATTGAATAGTTATTTTTCTTCTTTTTTTTCTTTCCTCTTCTTCTTTCTAATGAGTACATGGCAGATGTCTACAGTAATTCATCTGTCATTGCATTACCCAGTTGCTTAGAAGTAGGGTTTCTAATCCACTGCATAACCTTTCTTAGTCCTGACCAACCTGAATAATCTTTTGCCATATTGCTGCCTACAACTTCTGCAATAGGAAATAAATACATTAAACTCTGGTATTCATAATACATATCTGGGAGCATGCTATCATTTGCTTGGTTTTGTGATGAAATCAACCATGTATTTGTTAGTGCACTTTGTTTTCCATCTCATAGCCAGACTGTAATTCTTGTCAGATGTCTACCTCACACTCTAATTATCTGGGTCTTAGCAGTCATCTATGAGGAGACTCAACAACAATTTTGTATCTCCTCTTTAATTGTTTAGTTTATTGTTTCCCTTTTTAATAGTATGATCTACAACATTAACATAAAAGGCAACTTTAATGCGTGTATCTACATCTTCTATTTCCCATGGCTTTGTGGTTTTAATCTGTATCCCATTTTCAGCTATAACCAAATATTCATATAGCATTGCATGAAAGGAAATTAATTAGTATAGCTGGCAAACTGAGCCTTAAAAACAATTAATTCAGTTTTATGCTGTCTGTGAGGTAATATGATTTGGGGGTTGGTTTGCTTTTTTGTGGGTTTTCATTTTTGTTATTTTATATATTTTCCCACATATTTTATTAGTACACAAATCACCCGGAAAATGTCTGTAATTACTGTGTTGTAGTAGTAAGCCCAAAAGTAAGAAATTAATTTACTTAACTGAACTTCCAGTGTTGAGAAAAATAAGAAAACATAGTCTCCCAGAGCAGGGCATTTGCAAGGACATTTCAGCAGAAATCAGCTTCCTGAATTCTAGGAGGAAAACTCTGCACTACTTTTTCCTTCTTTCAGTGTTAGCATGTATCTTCCTAATCACCCCATATGGGCAGTGGGAGTTTGTTTTTCTCCAGAATGGGCACAGAGTCCTCAATGAATGCTGCTACACCAAAGGAAATATATAAAAAAAAACCAAAAGCCCAACCCCCAAAACAACATAACAAAAGCCCCAAACCAACCAAAAAAAAACACAAACAAAAACAAACCCAACAATCAAAACCGACAGGAAATCCATAGTATTCCTCTTACAATTTACAATCAAGGGTCATGGTAGGCTGAAAAAGCATTAAGTCAACCCTCATGTCCTTCTGATTTGATAGGCTAAAAACATCCTCGGTGTATCCAAAAGTGGAAGCCTGTAAAATCATGGCACACACCTAAGGCTGAATGTTGCACTCCAGGATCAGTTGCAGTCTGCCTTCTGCAGCTCTGTCCCAGCCTACTCTTCCTTCCCCCAGTTTGCCCCTAACTTTACCCCTTGCTATGATTTGCAAGACAGTGCTTTGAAGGCTGACTTGCAGCATGCCTCTGCAAAGGCTTTCCTCCCTCAGACAGAGGCAGTGATTGTAGGGCTTTAATGCTATTCCAGCCTCTTTGTCCTACCATATAGTGTGCCTTGCATATACCCAGCTGTAGCATAATTAAGCTAGATTTTAGGTGCTTCATCAGGCGCAGCAAAATAGCAGTTTTTCATATTCCTTCCAGCTGAAATCAGTACATAGTTTTAAGTCTGCACTGCCTCTACTGTACCTGTGAGTAACTGCTGTCAGCTGGCAAGAACTTCATCTGAATTCAGATTCACTAGGAGATTAATTTAAGATACTTTTCTTTCAAAACAAGTACTGTAACTGTATCTGTTCAGACAGAGACTTTTCAGTACACTTATTTGTCAAATATGCATATGTATGTGTCTACATACATAATTTCCTCATAAATTCAATAGTCATAGATAAATGGAATGTAGAGATAATATAGTTTCATGCACGCAGTACTGTGTACATAAGGCCAGTCCCTTATCTCCTGTGAATTGACATAATTGCAACAACATTATGCTAGTTGGGGCTTTTTGGCAAGAATTCATGCCAGTTACATAATTCATTACAGCATATTCTAACCTACTGAAATCTATGCATATTTTTAGGCATAGCTTGTACAGTCCCAGTGATTTCTGCTTGCAAATTCTCTTTCGACATGCCCTCAGGTTCCCCTGGATATGCTTCTGACACTTTGTCGCTTTGAGAGTCACTTCTGCAATTCTTCCATCTATGCAGTTCTCATACCAGTCTGTGCAGGATTTTAGATGCCTGTGTGTAATAGGGCAGGATATTGGACAAAGCTCAGTAGGTTCTGAGCTCCCCTAATAGTCCTCTGCACATGCTTCCAAGTGCTAAGAGCTGTAAACCTGAGCTTTACCTAAAGTGAGCCCCTGGAGTAAGTGTCTTTATGCACCTGCTAAGACTTCTACCTTATGATCAGTTAAATATCTCTTTCAAAATGTGTTTTTATACAGATAAATCAACAATCAAAACCAACCCAACCCCCCCACAGTATTGAATACCTGGATAATACTAGATCTTGGGGGGAACAAAAATTCTGCAGGTTTTTTGTGGAAATTAAGAGACCTTTCTCCACCTCTTCTTCCATCAGCTTCCCACCAGTCTGATTTTGCTAGTAGGCTGAGAGTTGTTCCTGAGAAAATTTGCCCTGCACTTGTAACCTAGTAACCTTGAGTGGGATTGGAGATGTCAGAATTGCCGCCTTCTGCACATTGTTACTGCCTGTGACTGGGAAACACCTTTGCTCACCTAAGGACGCATCTACATATTCTCACTTGCTCACTGTGCTGGGAAAACAAGAGCAATGAGGGAAGATGGAGAATACAACTCGCCTCCACCTGCTCCCTGCTGAACTGAGGACAGGGACAACTCAGGGAAGGAGAGCAGTGGAAGTAAAGCCACTAAAAGGAAGGCTGCCATCCTGCTTTGTGCTGTTCACAGGGATGTATGGGGTTATCACTCTGGGTGCTGTGATAGTCACCTAAACAGTGTTGCTACTGTTTGATGTAATTTCTGATGATGCCACCAAGTATGGAGTATTATATGTGCCTTTTTTTAACCTTCAATTTTGTTATTACTAGGGAATTACCCAGAAACATGTAACTGATTTCAAAAGATGTCTGTCTGTATCTAAATGATGAAAAGCCAGAAGAGTCCATAAGGAGGATAAATAACAAGATTGGTTTAAAATGATTCAGCCTGTGATTTTAACTCTTATGTCTCTATAGTATGCAGATATGTGTGATAACCCCAACTGACAGGCTAATTCTCTAACTGCTTCTTTCTATCTGCAACTGCATTCCATTCTCCAAAGGAATTCCATACAGTTATGGCCAGTGTAGAGACAGGGCTAATTCAGCAGTGCTGTGCTCAGCTGCATTAAGTTGTTTTGCTATATGGAAAGAAATTACTTAGTTCACATCAAACTTACACCTCCTTCAGTGACAAGTAAAATTGCTGTGCAGCAGTAAGAACTGAAACAGTGTGAACTGATATAAAACTGTGGAAGCCTAGCTTTCAATGGACTGCGCAGTGCAGCTCAGAAAAGCAAACCCCAGTACAGTGTAGAATGCAAAGTGAAATAAACAAATGCAAACTGTGTGATTAAATGCTTTCATCTGGAAATTCCATTGCAATATTCAGAAACTCTACAAATTCTTCAAATTCATCATACTCTTTGTTTATTGCTAATAAATTAATGTGCTGATGGAAGGAATTCATTACCCTTTCTACACACTTCACTAGTTGCAGGTCACTTATTAATCTGTGTTATCTGGTAAGTCTAAAACTAGCTGTAATTACATTGTTAAACACTGATTAATAAGCAGCCCACATTATTAATATACACAAGAAGCAAGATTTAAAAAAAAATCTTTTTAAAGATTTAGAGTAAAATTTAACATTCCATTGAGAATAAGGAAATCTGGATCTTCATCAATATTCATTTTTTTTTTAAGATTCCATTTGCTTGTACAGCTGCATCTCTAAACACCTTTTGGAAGCAGATTAACAAGCAAATTCAATTACACTAGAGTAAACGAACTGCATTACAAAGTGGTATTAATGCACTAAGTGAAACATTTAGAATGAAACATTTTTTTTTAAATAGTCTTTAGCTAACCATTCCTTCTGTTTTGTATTCTTAGTTCAATCATGTAATTAGGCACATATCTAGTTTAAAGCCATTTGTACTTCACAGATTTTAAAACAATATAGCAATTTGAAATACAATACAATGCAATACACCAGGTTGAAAGAGACCTTCAAGATCATCCCGTCAACCAATCCAACCCACCTAAACAACTAAACCATGGCACCAAGCACCCCATCAAGTCTCCTCCTGAACACCTCCAATGAAGGTGACTCCACCACCTCCACAGGCAGACGATTCCAATGGGCAATCACTTTCTCTGTATAGAACTTCTTCCTAACATCCAGCCTAAACCTGCCCTACACGTTATTAAAAGCACTGCACATTCCTGGGCCCTGCTTTTGTAGGCTTTCAATAAAATCAGTTTGACTGAAGTGACACACAGCAAATTATTACATGTCAGAAGCTTGGATTATCAGTAAGGGTAAATAAGCAGAACGTCTCTGGTACTCGACAAAATTGGGGAACTTATTTTTATGATATAGCTCTATGGGAAATAAAACAGATGGAAAGAAGATGCTTTTAGAAAAAGATTTTTTTAAGACTGCCCTCAATTAATCATAAATGACAAATCTTATTATAGCAGCACTATTGCTAAGGGTCTGTCAGTATTTCCATTACAAACCTATATTTCCGAGATTTATAAATGGGCTGTAAAAATTAAGTCTGAGATGAAATTCGGTGTTCACGCTGTTCACTATAGAATCACATTTTCCTTAAAAAGCTTTAGAAAATACATTTTGCTTCTTCAGTTGCACAGCTGCAAAGGCAACAGAAGTGAGAAATTTTGGATGGCTTGTTTGTTTGTATAACTTCCAAAAAGGACACAGCTTTGTAGATCAGGAACACTGGGATTCAATGGCGAAAAGGGTCTAACTCACTTCTGGCTTTCTTCTGTTCCTGAAAGGATTACCCATTCTCATGTAAGTTCAGCTTTTAATAAGGCTGCTAAAATTCTCTACTCAGCCTTCTAACTCTTGGCTTATTTCTTCCGATTTCATTACTAATCAGGGATTTGACACCTGTTTTCCAGCTCTCCCAAATTTATGCTAGCCCTGAACATTTTCTATCAGTGGGATTGCATAGGACTTCGAAGCAAAATCTACTTTTTCTGCAGAGCTGAGCGAACTAGGGTTGATTTGGTTAAATTAACTTTTTCTTTTTATTTTTTTTTCCCATTTATGCCTTCTTTGAAAGTTGAAGCTATTCTGTAGAGTACAAAACATCGCTAGAAAGTCCAATCACTATAAAACTCAGAAGTGTTGTGATTCCTCAGTGTTAAGGCTCAGGAAGGTAGATGTTCTGTTAGGCTTTAAGTCTCTGAGAGAGATCATGAGAAGTCCTTAAAGGCATTTTGAGGAGGATCAGAACTATGTTTTGAGACCCATGAGTGTATACTTGCTACTCAAGAATGCTAGAAGTGATGCAAGTAGTTCTCTGCTGCTATTCCATATCTGTAAGACAGCACTATCCACAACATATATTCTTTGATTGGTCAAGTGGTAATGATTTTGAACTGAAAGGAAGTAGATTCAGAAAAGACATAAGGAAGAAAATTTTTATGATAAGGATGGTGAAACACTGGAACAGATTTCCCAGAGAGACAGTAGATGCCCCATCCATGGAAACAGTCAAGGTCGGGTTGGATAGTGCTCTGAGCAATCTGACCTAGTTGGAGATGTCATAGTTCATTGCAGGGGCAGTTGGGCCAGATGACCTTTAAAGGTCCATTCCAACCCAAACTATTCTATCTCCCTCTCTAGAGATATTCAAGACCTGCCTGGATGCCTTCCAGTGTGATCTGGTATAGGTGATCCTGCTCTGGCAGGGGGGTTGGGCTAGATGATCTTTTGAGGTCCCTTCCAGCCTGTGACATAATAAGAAAATTGCAGTTTCCTGTGATGTTGCAGTGTATTTTTGCCACTTTAACCAAATCTGTCTTGGTAAGCTGTGTCTGCTGTGACTGCTGTCTGGCACTAGTAGTCTGGTAAAAGAGTTTCTGTGTCCCACTCCTCAGCTGGCTGAACTATTAAATCAGGCAGGCACATCCATGCGGTCCATGGGGAATCACACCTGCCCATTCCCACGAATTCTAAAGAAAAGGTGCTAAGTGGCCTAGCCAGATTCTGCTCTAACAGCACCAGTGCTTGGTGTTTGGCAATATTCACCAGCGCTATTTTATTTACTAATACAGATATAGAGACCATTCAAACTGACCGGCTAGTTTGAACTGAACTGAAATCTGCAACCAAGGTGAAGTTTGCCAGTATCAAAGAGGGGAATCCAGTTTCAGGAGGCTACACCTTCAAGTTGACAAAGGTCACTTTACCTCTAGAGTTGGTAGCCTTGACTGACATACATGTATACTAATATCTGCACATCAAATATCTAACAAAATTCTGGTACATTAGCAGGCAACAATGCTGTTCCAGGAAAGAAACAGTATTTGTCTGGTTGTTCTGGGTGTGCCTTCATAAAGTAGGACACACTTTCATTCACTGCTTCTGGAAAATTATGTTCTTTTTTGTTACTTAGTAGCCATGAAATAGGCACACCCTAAACATCACTGCCTATTACGTAGCAAATCAACCTGCAAATGAACCTGCTGACTACCACAAGTGAACCTAGCCATCCTTGCAGTGATTGAGTAGCAGGCTGGCCCATGTGATTTGTGTGTACAAGGATACAACATGTGGTTTCACTAAACACACCCTTTGCTTCCTCTTGTATGGCAAGCTTGGCTGACTGATGACAAATAGGAACCCTGGAGCCAAAATTCAAGCTGTCTTACCAAGAGACTAGATTTGAATAGACAGTAAAAAAAGAAAAGAATGCTTACAGAAGGAAGATACTAAAAATACAGTAACATTAATATTGATGGCGTTATCATAGGTGTGCTGAAAATTATAAAACTGTTGCATTTGTAGAAGATATAAGAGGTGAAGAAAAAAAATGGATAATCTTGTGTTTTTCTTAATTTAGAAAACAGCATTTGTGATTCATTAGGGCAGCTGATGATTAAGGTAGTATAAGAAACAGAAAAACATCTTTCTATTTTATTCAGAAATAAGTTACTTAATATTTTGGTCTCTGCAGATGGAGAGTAATTAATTATACTTTGTTATTTTATTCTCATTTACTCTATCTTTATATAGCATCAGCCATGTTGAGGACAATAGAAGTTATCTAAAGTATAATGTTGTCATCTGAGAATATAAAAACTAAATTGAAAAGGGATGAAAGCAAACAAAATGGTAAGAAGGGGAAGTGAACAGACCAATAAGTTTTCAATAGGAATTTCTTTAGCAAGCATTGTCTTATTTTTTGAGGCATTTCAAAAGCAGCATTTTATCATGATAATTAAATTGCTAAACATTTGTAGAAGTTATGGGACATAGCTGGTGAGGAGCCTGGAGGGAAAGTCGTATGAGGAAAGGCTGAGGCAGCTGGGGTTGTTCAGCCTGGAGAAGAGGAGACTTAGAGGGGACCTTATCACTCCCTACAATTACCTAAAAGGAAGCTGTAGTCAGGTGGGGGTTGGGCTCTTCTCCCAAGCAACTAGTGACAGGATAAGAGAGCACGGCCTGAAGCTGTGCCAGGAGAGGTTTAGGTTAGATATTAGGAAGCACTTCCTCACAGAAAGGCTGATTAGGCACTGGAATGGACTGCCCAGGGAGGTGGTGGAGTCATCATCACTGGAAGTCTTTAAGAAAAGATTGGATGTGGCATTTGGTGGCATTGTTTAGCTGATTTTGTGGTGTTAGGTCATAGGCTGGACTTGATGATCTCAGAGGTCTTTTCCAGTCTCAATAATTCTTTGATTCCATATAGTGGCCAAACGTCTGTATTTTGTGGTGTAACAAGAAGTAGAGTGGTCAAACAATAAATTTTCATAACCTTTTGTGGGTAAATGTATGCAAACTTATGATTATTGATGCTTCCTGAGACTGGAAAATGTGATAGATGAAAAATGTAAATGTTATTTGTGCAGATCTCTACTTATTTCAAAGTTAAATATATTTCGACACATAGAAGTATTCCTAAATAGAAGATTATTGCCTTTTGTTCTGTCACTTCAACTGTCTGTCATCCACTAAAATCAATACTGTGCAACTTAAGTGACCAGCCACTGACTGACAGTATTGACTGACAGAAGTAACTTCCTAATGTGGGCGAGGTTCACACACATCAGTTCTGGCCTGAAAATTATTGACCCATCCAAACTTGAACAAAAGCAGCCAGTGATTCATTAGTCAAAACATACCTAGATGTTTGTAGACTATTGTTAACCAATAGCCTAATCAGCGGAAATGAAGAAGAATTGCTGAGCAATGTTCCACCTAAGTATTGCAGCTGCTAATGATTCACATGCAAATGTTATCAAAAAGGTCATGTAGCTCATTCTTTCACTGTGGAGTTCATTTGAATATGCTACTTTTGAATTACTCTTTTTTGATTAGCCTAGCTTGACTAAAGGCATATGTTAGTTAGCAGTAATGTGAGTTGCCAGGGATGCCGCAGTGCTTGGTGTCTGTGATAGTAAGTCTTTGGGGATGAAAATACACGCACACTGTGGTGGTTTGGTCCTGGCCTAGGGGCCAAACGCCCACCAAACCCACTGTATCACTCCCCTTCTTAAATGGACAGGGAAGAGGGGGAAAATATAACAAAAGCCAGTAATAAGATAGAAGCAATTTAATAACAAGAAAAAGCAATAAACTGCACAGAAGTAAAAGCAGAGAGAGAGAGAGATGTTAATCTCTCCTTCCCATCAGCAGGATGATGGTCAGCCGTGGGAAGCAGAGCTCTCTAAGCTTGGTGGTTCCTTAGGAGAGACACCATGGATGAATGCCTCTCCACTTCCTTCTTTCACTTCATTCATATATCTGAGCTGCCATCATATGGCATAGAACACCCCTTCAGCCAGTCCGGGTCAGCTGGCTCAGCCGTGTCTCCATCCAAGATCTTGCCCACCCCTCAGCGTACTCTTGGGGTGAGGAAATGTTGCAAGGACACAGCCTAGATACTTATTCAACAGTAGCCAAAACACTGCTGTGTTACCAACTACTGCTGCAAAACATAGTACTAGAAGGATGCTTTGAGGAGAATTAACTCCAGCTCAGCCAAACCCAATACACACACCCAAAATACTGACAGTAAAATTCTTTCTTTCCTGTAAACATGCAGTGAAAATTACACTACCTGACCAGCCTGTATGAGCAGCTGCTGAGTTGAGTTCTTTTAATATTTACCTGTATTATTTCTCAGGCTAGCTGCCTCAAACTGGAATTGCAAATGAGCATATGTTAAAGGATTTCTTGCCCGTGAATAGGACTGAAGTTAGGACCAAAACTGGAATGAAAACAGCCCTACAGAGCAGCTTGGGATGATAGGAAAGCATGATACTTACTTACATAAGTGTCTGATTTCAGCTGATTTTGATGCATACCTAGCAGGCTGTGCTCGATTTGCCACTCCTTGCCTGCATGTATCTGTGGATACGGAGCTGTATGATGCAGGCTGAAGGCAGTTTAGAGAAGACAAGCTCTGGATGTGCCTTTGAAAAAAATGCAGAAGACTCTCTGATTGTGCCTTCTGTTGCACGTTTTGAACAAAAGATGTTTAAATTGCCACAGCTTTTACATGAGTCTCACCGTCCATGCAACATAACTGAAAATGTTATGGTATAAACTCTGCTGGTTTGATTATCTTATATTGTCTGATTTTCTGCTAGTGTCGTAACATGCTTGTGTAACAGACCACAGGACCTAAGCACAAACATAACTTCTGTATCTTATGGTGGCATATTTGTAGGGCACCTGGTGTTCTGGAGGATTTTCTGTCTCCTGAGGCGCTTGGCTGATGGTCGTGCATGAAAATGATGCTTTAGTTTGTGACGAAAATTCCACATTTATTATTTTATCATATTTTCTGTGTAAGAACTCAAAAGAAAAAGCTGAAAATATTTTCAATTTTGAAGTGTTTCGATATTGATGGGATGTGGTGGGGTGAGAAAGTTCCCTCCCCACACACAAAGAAAGAAACCACAGCTAGCTCAGTCGGAAAAGCAGATGAAAGCTCTATTTACAGGCAGAAATGGAATGCAATGAATATGTACACAAATATACAATATTTACAATATATACAGAAATACACAGCAATGAACACAATGCAGAAAAGCCTTTTCCCTCCAGCCGGCCAGGGGGGTTCCCTGAACCCCCTTCTCTCCCTCCCTACCTCCCCTTTTTCCCAAAAAGGGTTAGAGAGAGAGAGAAAGGCAATTAAGGAGAAAAATTCTGTTAGCTCAAAAGCACATGCAAGAATTAGCTTTCTTATCTGGTTAGCTGTTAACTCAAGGCCGTTCCTGCTTCAGAAAGAGAGAAGCCGTCCAGCCCACAGGACAGAGAAGCACAGACTGCACCCAGCCTGAACCTAGACCAGACTGAACCAACAGAACCCAAACTTAAAATTGCATTCTACAATCTACCAATGAAATTAGTTTAGGCTATCTTGTTTTTGTTTAAATATCAAAAACATTCAGCCAGAGTGTTCAGCAACTGTCTCTTTCTTAAAGGCATAGCCTAAACTGGTCACATGGGATTATATTTTCTTTTAAAGAGAAATGAGAAAAATAAAATCACTTTGGGTTTTTTGGTTATTCTGTTTTGTTTTGCTTTCCCAGATAAATACCTTAGACAGAAACTGTTTATCTGCTTATTTATTAATCTTCATGAAGAGAGTTTGTTTCAAAACAAACAAACAAACAAACCAATAAAAACCCCAACAATAACAACAAAACCCCAACCCAAAACCTTCTAACAGACTCTAATTATACATTGACCATTATTAAGGGAAAGTGCTGCAAAAGTAATCACTAAAATAGGCAGAAATGTGATTTAGAAAGTGAGGCAACATGACCAAATATATATATATATAGCTTTTAGGTATGGCAAAAAATAAACCAAAGCTACATGCACACTGACAAATGAAACAGGCTGTGGTCTGTTCTTTACTCTTGAAATTAAGTGGCACAACTTGGTCTGTGTTTCCTGCCTCCTAAACCAGGATGGACTTACTCAATCTTGCAACCAGTCCAGGCTGTCTTATCACCCAGCTGAACTAGTGCTGGCCACCCTGGGAATCCCCATCTTTGAGCTCCTGCTGGCAATTATGGGTGTGGATGAGATAAAAAAAATAGATGATCACAACTTCCTGCTTAAAGGCATGTCATGGCCCTGCTTAGTTTCATAGTAAAGATGTTGCAAAGGGTCTAGCTTTCTGCTAAAATTTTGGTAGGAGCTTAATTTACCTGCTGGTTTCACTCCTCTGTGATTAAAGAGCTTTTCTCACATTGAGAAGCCTTACTGCTGTTGAGCAGAGCACAGGAAAGAGCTTTTGGCTTGGAATAGGAGGGGTCTGTTTTGAATGATCATTTTTAATAGAGTGTGAATCACCACCATGTCATCAAGAATATAGCAGAAACGCATGAGAAAATTCTGTCAATATGATGCTATTTCCATGGACTATTTTGTTTCATTACAAATTGCATTTGCTGTAATAAGTTACAAATGTAATTTATTACAAGTTAACATCAGGACTGAGACAAGTCATTAAAAATGTATAATACACACAATTTTGTTTCCCCTGATAAATGTAAAGTTTGCTAGGCTCAGCTCCCCTCATTAGTATGTGGCAGTGCCAGGAGACACTTTGATCCAAAAGGCTAGATATACATGCTGTATGCCATGAATGCATTTTAGTTTTAATAACAATCCAAGAGGTTCAGTGTATTGCTTAATGAAAGATCAATGCAGTAATATGATTAACCGCCCTGTGTTGCTTCTTTCCGCTTGTGAGAAAAGATAGTTCAGGAGATGCACAGCAGTGAATAGCAAAATGACTAATTGACAGGCAAAATGAAGGTTTCCCTGAGGGTTCCCCCCCTCCCAGCTCCCATCCCTCAGGGCTTTCTTTGTTGGTAGAATGCTGTTACCTCTTTTGTTTAGGGTCTCTCACCTTTTAGGGGGCTTGTGGAAGAGCTTTTCATATTTTTTAGCAGTAGACTTACTTGCTGAGTAAATATAGCTGATGAAAGAAAAGCTGGTGATCCATAAAAGACCAGGCTCCAGGGATCCTCATTAATCTTCCAATAGTTTTTGCTGTCATTCCTCTTTAAAGTTCCTTGCCTTGTAAAGTGTTCCTGGAAAAAGTAGAAACACTTTTGCCTTCCACTAAGCAATGACTTCCAGCCAGATCCCAACAAAAGCTGGCACTCTCTTTCAACTAACTTTATCTTCAACCATATCATTGGGCAGAGTTCTCAGCTCTGAAAGGGAAAACACCATTTAACAGAGTTTTACAAACAGAGGACAAAGAAAAAGCCAGGGAAAAGTATTTTCCCTCTTATCTACTGATGGTAATATGACTATACCATTAAATGGATAAGCTAATGGGATATAATGGTGGGGTAAAAATAAAGTAATTTGAGTACATTAAACCCTAAATAAGAGATTGTCCTTTGGAAATACTGACTTTTCTTGCAGAAGTAATGAAGCATATGGCATGGAACTGGTAAAGTTAATGTAATTAACTATGATGGATTATGGTTATGGATTATGAGAACATTAGGACAGAGGCCTATAATTTAGATGGTACTCCAAAATTGGGATTGCTGAGCTAATGGTCACTAAGCATGGCTCAAAGCATAGTCTGCTTCTCCTGAGAATGATTAAGCTGTGTGCATATTGCACTTTCTATGAGCACTGTCCAGCAATTTCAGCCACTCTGTCAGATGTTGCACCAGGAAGACTTTTGCCCAAAGGAGAAATCATAAGGAATAATTTGAATTCTTTCATGGCAAGAGACAAGGGAATCAAAGGGTTTTACAAGCTGCTATGGTTCCAAAGTCAAGAAAGAAAATAAGCCACCAAAACACTACCAGTTTGCATCAGAGTGAGATCATCTTTTTGGTCCTCTTTCAGCTATATTTGGCACAACTATTTTCAGAGCTAGATGAAAGCATTTCAGTGGGTCATTTTTCTAGGAAAAAAAAGTAAACCTTAGGGTATTTGAAAATATTTTCACTGGCGTTAAGTTTAACAAACAGTTTTTGCTGAAGGGAAAAAAAACAGAGAGAGAGAAAGCAAAAGAAAGAGGAGAAAAGAGGAGAAACTGTACTATAATAGTACAGTTCAGCATTCCTGACACAACATATTTTGGTGAGCACAACATTTTTTGGTGGTGAGCATTCAGAAAACCAAGTTAGTTCCCTTATGGAAGAAGCAGTGATACTTGTTTCTGGTACCACTACTGATGAAGCCTTCTCTGGGACCTGAGAGGCCAAAGTTTTGATGTATTTCTTTGAATTGAAGCAAATGCACAAGCTGTGTGGATACTGAGAGTCCATTACTCTTCCTTCTGTTATGGCTTCTCAGTGTTTTGTGTATAGAACTGAAATTATCATCAAAGCACAAGCTGAAACTGAAGAGAAAGTTTGTGGCTTAGTTTTAGACAGCTAAACAGTAGTAATTTTGTTTAAATTGTTTTCTAGGATATTTCTGTAGAATAGAATAGAATTAACCAGGTTGGAAGAGACCTTTGAGTCCAACCTATCATCCAACACTATCTAATCAACTAAACCATGGCACCAAGCACCCCATCAATCTCTTCCTAAACACCTCCAGTGAGGGTGAGTCCACCACCTCCCTGGGCAGCCCATTCCAATAGCCAATGACTCTTTCTGTGAAGAACTTCTTCCTGACATCCAGCCTAAACCCCCCTGGTGCAGCTTGAACTGTGTCCTTTGTTCTGTTGCTCATTGCCTGGGAGAAGAGACCAACCCCCACCTGGCTACAACCTCCCTTTAGGTAGTTGTGGAGAGCAATAACATCTCCCCTCATCCTCCTCTTCTCCAGGATAAGCCACCCCAGCTCCCTCAGCCTCTCCTCATAGGGCTTGTGCTGTAGTCACCATCAGGTCAGATAAGCAGTCCTAAGACCTGTCTATGAATTAGTTTTAGCTGTGAACCTTTCTCTGTTGATAGTAAAGGAAGTTTTAGATTACTACCCAAAACTAGTCTTTATGGAAGTAGCCCAATGTTGGGTGTGAAGAATTCCTGCTGGGGTGTCTCCAATTCTAGCAGGTCCCAGACTTTTATTTTTTCTTGGTGGCCTAGTGAATAGTTAATTATTTATGCAATGGGCAACAATTAAATTAAAAAAAAAAGGGGGAAAAAACATAGAAAAACACAGCTTCTAGGACAATGAAGACTGTAAGAGGAAAAGACTACCAAGTGCCCTAGAGGAAAGATTTGTGCTTGTAGAACAAACTAATGTTAATTTGTCTCTGAAATTTGATTGTACAATCATTGAATTAACGATACAAACTAACATCATCCCCAAAGTTAGGTAATGAACTTTGCAACATAATCACTTGAACATGAGTTGCTTAAGAGATTTATCTGCCTTTGGCAACATATTATTTGACCTCAAAGTGATCTGGAAACTAAAATTTCACCTTTCCTGTGGAACAGGAATCAAATGAGTCAGATGCAGCAATATATTTCAGGTTGTACATGCAAGCCCTCGATGGCTACAAACCATGGCTCTGTGGCAGACTGACTTATTCAGTGTATAGGTCAGCCTTAGACAGATGGCTAGTCCCTGAGAAAGTCTTCAGTGCTGAGTTATAGGACTGCCTGGGGCAAACTCTCTTCATGGAAATGAGCTCACCTCTTCCTCCATTCCCAAATTCCTAGTTCCTGGAAACACCTGTTCCTAAACCTGGGGCTGTTTACCTCAAGAGAGTTATTTCAGCTCATTCCTTTGTAACCTTGGCTTTGTATATATGTCTTTGCCTGTTGGGGAGAGATGGAGGGACCTTTCCATCAGGGAAGAAAGTGCTGGCTCTCTGTGGTGAGGTTTGGAGCTGTTTGTAAAGAATAAAACACACAGGCTCTGACTGTAATTGAAAGTTGTTCCCACAATGCCAATAAGATTAATTCTGTAGCAGAACACACAAGCCTGGATACTATCATTAGCCACTATTTGTAATAATTATTTCTGTTGCAGAGCAGAACCTCAATGGTACAACACTGCACCATCATAAGTGAAAGTCTGTGCCTCAAATACCTATAGTTCCTAGTCTAAGACCAAGGAACAGTAAATAACACCTGCTGGTTTCATTTTAAAGAGAAGAATGGGATCAGAAAGTCTCATAGTTTCATAGTTTCAGTTAGGGTTGGAAGGGACCACAAGGATCATCTAGTTCCAACCCCCCTGCCATGGCCAGGGACACTCTACACTAGATCAGGCTGGCCAGAGCCTCATCCAGCCTGGTCTTAAACACCTCCAGGGACGGGGCCTCAACCACCTCCCTCGACAACCCATTCCAGGGCCTCACCACCCTCATGGTCAAGAACTTCCTCCTCACATCTAGCCTGAATCTCCCCACCTCCAGCTTCATTCCATTCCCCCTAGTCCTATCACTACCTGATAGCCTGAAAAGTCCCTCCCCAGCCTTCTTGTAGGCCCCCTTCAGATACTGGAAGGCCACAATGAGGTCACCTCGGAGCCTTCTCTTCTCCAGACTGAACAGCCCCAACTCCTTCAGTCTGTCCTCACAGGACTGAAGGAGTTGGGGCTGTTCAGCTTGTCAACCATATGCATATAATCCAGTTGCTAACAAGCAGTTAATGTTTAGGAAAGACATAGCCTTGATTTATCTAATAAAAATCTCTAGCACAAGAAGATATTTGGATTATTTAAAGCTCTTCAAACCAGGGGGAAAAAAACCCTCCACAAAACCCCAGAACCAAAGCAAACAAACACCACTTGAAAGAGCCAGAAATAATCCAAAACCACACTAAAAAAAATAACAACCCTCCCCCCAAAAGCTAATGGCCTTTTTCACTGGTCATCCTCACATATACCAAATAGGACCCAGTCTACTCTAGAGAAAGGTAGCTTTGAACTGCATGGACGTAAGGCACACTTCACAATACATCTTGCAGAACACTGTGCTCTGGAGGCAATGATTACCTTCATCAACTTAGATGTATCTTCATTCTCTCATGGTGGAGAACATAACAGTGCTAACTCCGATTGTGAATTTTGAATTAGTCAATGTGATAATTCCAATTTTCCTGTTTTGAAAAGGCACAAAACCAGAGATGGAACAGTAAAAGCTGAATATAATAGATCCTTTAGAAGTCTGTCTTCAAGAGATGTTTTCAAGAGAATCCATCAGTTCTAATATCACTTTCTGCTCAAGACTCTCATTAGCTACTCTAGGAAGTTGTGTGATGGCCAGGTCCATCTTCTTCATTGCTCTGGCTGTGTCTAGGCTGAAACATCTGGGCCATTCCACTTCTGCAAATGTGGTTGCACTCAAGACTAAGAAGTAGAAAGGAAGAGAGCGAGAGAAGGGAGAGCAATGAGAAGAATCTAAGCAAAACACAGAAATATACTGAAGGAATGAAAAAGGATTAATACCTTTTTTTCCTGTGTTTGTAACTGTGTGGACCACTGGTCAGTCGTCCTTAGTGTGGACATATAGATCATAGTATCATATCATAGTATCAGTCAGGGTTGGGAGGGATCACAAGGATCATCTAGTTCCAACCCCCTGCCATGGGCAGGGACACCTGCACTAGATCAGGCTGGACAGAGCCTCATCCAGCCTGGGCTTAAACTCCTCCAGGGATGTGGCCTCAACCACCTCCCTGGACAACCCATCCAGGACTTCACCACTCTCATGGTCAAGAACTTCCTCCTCACATCCAGCCTGAATCTCCCCACCTCCAGCTTCATTCCATTCCCCCTAGTCCTATCACTACCTGATAGCCTGAGAAGTCCCTCCCCAGCTTCTTGGAGGCCCCCTTCAGATACTGGAAGGCCACAATAAGGTCACCTCAAAGCCTTCTCTTCTCCAGACTGAACAGCCCCAACTCTTTCAGTCTGTCCTCATAGGAGAGGTGCTCCAGCCCTCTGATCATCCTCATGGCCCTTCTATGGACACCTTCCAGTACCTCCATATCCCTCTTGTAATAGGGGCTCCAGAACTGGGCACAGTACTCCAGGTGGGGTCTCACCAAAGCTGAGTAGAGGGGGAGAATCACCTCCCTTGACCTGCTGGCCACACTTCTCTTGATGCAGCCCAGGATCTGATTGGCTTTCCAGGCTGCAAGTGCACATTGAGAGCTCATGTTGAGCTTCTCATCCACCAGCACCCCCAAGTCTCTCTCCTCAGAGCTGCTCTCCAGCCAGTCCCTGCCCAGCCTGTATTTGTGCCTGGGATTGCCTCGACCCAGATGCAGGACCCTGCACTTGGTCTTGTTGAACCTCTCCAGCCTGTCAAGGTCCCTCTGGATGGCATCCCTTCCCTCCAGTGTGTCTGCTGCAGCACACAGCTTGGTGTCATCAGCCAACTTGCTGAGGGTGCACTCAATGCCACTGTCCATGTCACCCACAAAGATGTTGAACAAGACTGGTCCCAGGACTGATCCCTGCGGGACTCCACTTGTCACTGGCCTCCACTGGGACATGGACCCATTGACAGCCATGATTGCTTAATGCAAGAGTCTTTAGGACAATAATGATAGCAATAACAAAAGTAAGAGTATCTTTTTTCCCCCCAGACTCACTACTTTGAGTCCATTTGAGGGGAAAAGATAGTCTTTGTGAAGCTTTGAGAAATTAGGTTAAAGATGGACTATACTATCCCAGACTATTTAGTTTGATATTTAGATATATTTTCTTAATAATAATATTTTTATTCATTGATTTTTCAGCCTTATATATGTGTGTGTTTATATATATATACATACATATATATATATATATATATATATATATAGGTATTTTATAAGCCAAATCTTCACATAGGTGCTG
Source organism: Colaptes auratus (assembly GCA_015227895.2). Taxonomy (NCBI): domain Eukaryota; kingdom Metazoa; phylum Chordata; class Aves; order Piciformes; family Picidae; genus Colaptes; species Colaptes auratus. Next base: position 48,099,905 of record CM037640.1, on the reverse strand, counting down.
AGCTTTATTAAATTTACTTGTCATTTGAATATATTATTTCCCCCCAATTTTCATGCCATTTCCCTCAAACAATAAGCATGTTGTTTTATGATTTTTTGAAGACTTTGAACAACTGAACTCACCAGTAGGGGAAATGTTCAAGATCAGATTTTACAACAGGAAAACAAGAAAAAATAAGGCATTGCAGTTGGCTCAGAGCTAGAAGGTGGACAATTGGGAATTGTTTTGAAGGCATCAGGGAAAAAGAGAGTTTTAGGATTTAAAGGAAGATAGTGAATTAGGATTGCAGATGTTCACAAGGATACCTTTCCAAATGTGAGTTTGAAGGAAAAAAAAGAAACCCCATAAAGGACCTGAGAGAAAAATTAAAAAACTGCATTTAATAGAATGAAAATGGCTAAGTTAAACCATGAAAGTCTTTTCTTGAATGTGAAAGCAGGTAGACAGAGCAAGAAAGAAGATAAAGCCAGGAGAATGACATAAAGGGATGGGTTGAGTTGGTCAAAGTGCCAAGCTATCAAAAAAGAAAAAAAAATCACTGCAGAACCCTTTTGAATGTATTGAAAGAGAAAGATTACCCATCTTAGGGCCTGATAAAAAGATGTTATGCTAATTGAAATACCAAATGACAGGAGCCAGCTGTAATAGGTAGGATAGGAAAGGCTGCAACCAAGAGATATTTCAAAAGATTTAGACAGTCTAGAAACAAAGATATAGAAAAAAACTCTAAGTTGGCTTAGATGTATCTATTAATCTTCATTAAGTATTAAGGAACTCTAAATGACTGTTCAGATTTATTGTTCCTACCATTGTCTGTGATGGCTAGGTGATAGATCTGATTGACAGATAGGTCTTTGGTTGCTTTTTTCAACAGAAAGGAAAAAAAATGGAGGGAGTCTTTAAGAGAAAGAAAAAGATCCTATTCTAACCACATGAAGTCTGAGCTGATGGCCTGATATATTCAAGAATGTATGAGATATGAAACAATATTATTTGTAAAGGCAAATACAAATTTGGCCAGAGTAGAACTGTGATTTGTCTTAGTAGAGAAGGAATAAAATCAGTCTACATCTGAAAATAAAATTACCTGTAGAGGGAGAATGAAAGAGAAAGAGAAGGTAATCTAGAACATGGTGTGTAGGTCCACCACACTGAGGTTTCTCCTTTGACAAAGGAACTGAAAGGATTGTTGTTAGAAGCAGGAGGGATCCAGGATTCCATCACAGAATCTAAGTGAGATGAGATTTAAAGAACAGTCAGTACCAACAAACACAGCTGACAGATTAAGATAGAACAGAGTCTGGCAAAAAAAGAGTCGTTAGAAACTGCAGGAAGAATTGTTTTATGGTACATAAGAGGAAAAGCCAGAAACTAGTTTAGGTTGGTGAAAAAAAAGAATAATTAAGAAGCAAACAGTGACCAATTAACTCAAAAGCAGAAGAAAATGAGATTGTTTTTTTAATTTATGGCGGTTTTTTGTGTGTGAAAAGATTAAGAGAAAAAAAATCCAACCAAATTTACTTGAGAGCTTGTAACAGGAAGGAATAAATATGAATGATAGACTTACAGGATTGGAGAGTGCCTATGGTGCCAAGGTGAACATAACAAAGGGACTTCTACTGAGACAGGGTAGTGGAAAAAAAATAGGTAGGAAGTCATGTATTTCATCACATTGTGCTCTTTATGGGTACTGGTTCAAAGTTACGTATATCTGTTTACCTATTTCTTGAAACATAGTTTGCCTCAAAATATTTTCTTGGGTTGCAACAATTTTCTTGTATGATACCATGAAGCATTTTGGAGAAAATCTACAAAATACCCCCAAACAAAACCAACAACCGAAACAAACACAACAAAACAAAACCAACCAACCAAAAAACCACAACCCCTCCCAAACCCCAGGTAATCCTTAAGAAAGAAAATGTGTGTGTGTGTGTGTGTTCATAGCAATGTGCTAAAACATTTCTGAGTGTGCAGCGGCTGCACTGAGAATGTATGTTACTGACACAGAAGCAGCTAGAAATATTGGAGTGAGCAACATTTCTTTAAATCATCTCCTTTTTTAACCTATTACTCTATTGAGCTTAGATTTGCATATTAGAAAACAGTGAGGCACAGCAACAGTTAAGGGGATTCTGCTCAAGCTTGACTTTCCCCATGAGAAGCAATCTGCACACCTGTATTTCTGGTCTGCATTCTCAATCACTTCTGGAGCAAAGAAAGTATAGCAAAGATCTCCTCAGGACTGGGAACGAATCCTGCCTCACCATCTGTTACTAATTTTGGAGCTGAAGACCCCATACATTTCTAAATCACTAAGTTAAAAAAAGTTGTGTTAAGATGGTGTTAACTTAACATACTAGAGTCAGGAATGGTAAAACTTCAGACTGGATTTGGGACAGGGTGTCAGTGGTGAATAGATGTCTAACTTTATCTATAAGCTGACCTATAATTCTTTGGGGCAGAAGGTGTTATATTTTGGAAAGAACTGTCTCACACTGTTGTGACTGACTACTGGAGTGGTCGTGAATAGCACTGCATTATATGCAATCTTTGCTGTAACACCTTAGCACAGTGAAGCAGCTAGAGTGAATTACTGGTTAAGGCTATCCCCTCAGCTGTCTATGATATATGGTACTGTCTGAGCCACGTCCTCTTGATGTGACGGCTTTAAAAAGCCATCCATTGCTTTGCACAGGTCAACATTATTTGGCCCTGCACTACACTTCATCTTTATGTAAGCACCTCAACAGGGCTGCAGAGACAAACACTCCAGGAAGCAGGTGACAATTGCAGCTTTATTTGGTGAAGGGCTCCATAGTATGGCAGTAGCCCAGAGCATTGCCTGGGACTGAGTCCTTCATTCTGAAGTTAGTATAAATGGACATATGCTTTCAGCCTGAGTAAATGATATATTTGCCTTGTTTTTCTGCAGGATGTCTCAGAAGAAATACATTTAGGAGAACACTGGGTTTGCTGCTGCACCTGAGCTATACAGATGGTCGCATGTGCATGCAAAATCAGATGCATTGACCTGCCCATATGTAGCCGATATGTTTGTGTTGCTTCTCCAGCCGAGCTGCCAGGCATCTGGAATTCTAAAAAAAAACACCCAAAAAAGGTCCAAAATATTTGAATTCCACCTGGATACTATTTCTGGAAGGGAAAAGACGATATGTTGGGGGGAAACTTGGACATATGGCAGATGTAGTGCAATCAGAGCAGTTAACTATGAAAGCAGCCCTTTAGAATAAAATGTGCATTTTGGACTCTCTGCCTTGTGCTCAAAATGTAGCATACCTGTCAATGTGACTTTAGAGCAAGTCTTTATTGTTTGTTTTATCTCATTTATCATGGTTTGTTGTTTTTTTTAAATACATGAGGATGTTCTGTTAATGTCAGTGTCAATATCTTCTATAACATGAAGTTATATTTTTCATGCTCCTCCCAAGGGTCATGTTCACATATAATATGAATGTGCAATAATTTAAAATAGATATACAGGATACAGAATTAACAAGGTTGGAAAAGGCCTTCTAGATCATCAAGACCAATCTATCACCCAACACCATCTAAGCAACTAAACATGGCACTAAGTGCTCATCCAATCTCTTTTTAAACACTTCCAGTGATGGTGACTCCAACACCTCTCTGGGCAGTCCATTCCAATGGCCAATCTGTCTTTCTGTGAAAAATGTCTTCCTAACAACCAGCCTAAACATCCCCTGGCACAGCTTGAGACTGTGTCCTCTTGTTCTGGTGCTGCTTGCCTGGGAGAAGAGACCAACCCCCACCTGGCCACAACCACCGTTCAGGTAGTTGTAGACATCAATAATGTCTCCCCTGAGCCTCCTCTTCTCCAGGCTAAGCAACCCCAGCTCCCTTACCCTCTCCTTATAGGGCTTGTGCTCCAAACCCCTCACCATCTTTGTTGCCCTTCCCTGGACAGATTGAAGCAACTTGACATGTAGGGGACCTGCAGCTTCTCCTACAGTTACAAAAAAGGATCACTGAACAGTTTTCCAACATCAGTATCTTTTATGTCCTACACATGCACAGAAAGAAATCACTACATTTCTTATTTTGCATTTGCATTAAAGTAATGACTCCTTTGAACATGGACACGCTGTGTTGTAATAATGGTATGGACTGCATACTATGAACCTGCAGTACTCAATGCAAAGTGAATATCCCAATGGCAAGTAGCCTCTGAGAATGAACAGTGATTGCTTTAAAACCACATCTTGCCCAATTTAAATTACTCTGACTGATTATTCCACATTCCTAGCTAATTGCCTGCAAAATTTCATTACAAAAATCACAGCTGTTTTCTGCTGCATTTGTGCATGGGGTTTTGTTTGTTTGCTTTGTATTGTTGTTGTTGTTACATTATTGTTCATTTAAGAAAAGAGAAATATGTGTCCGAAACAATATTTTTGTTCAGTTTTCAGAGCCACATTTACTATAAAGTGGTTAACAGGGAATCAGCTTAAGCCTATCAAACCCTTTAAACCAGCCTTCCATCCACACAACCTCTCCTACAGACCCTTACCAACATATTGGTATGGAATATCTGCCTGTACATCAATGCTTGAGGACACACATGGCGTCAAAGCATACCGACCCAATCTGGGCGTAATTTATATTAAAAATGGACAATGTCTATTCTTATTTGCATGTAAAGAGGCACAGACATCTTTAGATAGGAATCAGAAAATCCATTTGACATCAGTGAAACTACATGTGCTAGAACTAGCATATGGTCCTCAGTTTGAGGAAAACAAGGGTTGTGCCTAAAGTTCCCTGAAAAGTCACACACGCACACAAAGCCTATGCTTTGTACTTCTGCCAGCTGCAAAATATAACACTTTTAATCAACAAATATCTTTTATTATATTCTTCATTTTAATCTGGATCTCTACCCAGAAAGATTTAATTGTCTTTTAACTGAGCACTCATAGAGACTAACATCTAACATTTTGCATAGCATAAACTGCTGACAAAGAACTAAATTTAGCAGAGCAAAATATGACTGATGCCTTAAAAGTCCAGTTCTGTCTCCTGTGTAGACAAAGGTAAAAGTTGCTGCTTACATGAATACCATAAGCTGCAATAGGACTAATAGTGATCATGGTATGTGAGCAAGATAAGCCTGGAAGTTGTGCCTTATATAGTAATTGCATCCAATCAATGAATCACTTATTTCTGTGCCATCTCTCCAACTGCAGGCAGTGTCAGCTCCCTCCATAAAAGGCTAAGACTATTCACACTGCAGTTGTAGTTACCACTCACTCAGTGACTGGAGAGGGTGTTCTGGTAGACACTATTTAGTGACTTTTCAAAACCACCTGCGTGACTCAGAAGTTTGAAAGTGGCTTAGACACTTAGGAAAGTCAATAGAAATTATGCACCTCAGGGCCAGATTTTTAAAGGCTACTATCTTCCATTGATTACAGGAATTAGGAACCTAAATACCTTTACAAATCTGGCACAAGAGGCTAAATCACATTTGAAAGTCAATAGGAATTAGACTCCTAAGTGCCTAAATCAAATGAAAAAAAGACGTGTTTTAGGAGTGAGAATCTTTATAATTGTATTCCCGCTAGTGTAACTGCAAATTATGGGTTCTATTATTCCATTTAGGCACAGCTCAGAGGAAGAAAGTGGTATGAAGTTGCAATGCCCCAGAGGAAAGCAACTGTTCCTAAACTCTTTCAGGAGATGCAGCATACTGCTTCATGAATTTTAGGCTTGTGAGAGAAAGAAACTATGGGGATTTTTCAAGCTGTTTTCTTTAGACGATCAGGATAAGGACTAAAGATAATATTGGTCCTTGTTTCTGTTCATAAAGAGATGCAATTAAAAAATAATATATAGCTTATAATCTCTGACATTTCTGAAAGCTAATAAAACACTTAATAAGACCAGAGAAAGGTATTTTCTTTGAGTCAAACAACTTAGAACGTAGGGACTGAATCATATAATGATGTGAATGCTCATGTGTGTGCTCCCGTGAGGCAATATTTTACTCAGTACAAGTACTAACTAAGATAATGTATAAGAATATATAGAAGTGAATGGAAGAAGAGAAAATACCAACACAAAGATAAGAAAAAATTATTGGTGATGCCTTGAAAGGTAAATAAATATATCTCACTGGCATAGAATTAATTTATATATGATTTTATCATAATTAGCCTGCCACTACCAATAGTACAGTGATTTCAGGCAAAGGTCATCTCTCTTCACATTAATCAAGGAGTTAACAGTGATTGAGATGATTTAGAAAATTCCTGAAATGAAAAGGGGGTAATTATGCAGAGGAGGGAAAAAAATACACAGGAAACATACTGTATGAAAAGATGAATAACAAGACTCCAACATGAATACCACGTTCACTTCTAGCATTATTCCATATGGGGAAAAAAATCCAAACACCCCCCCCACCCCCCCAAAATCACAAAACAAAGCAAACAACAACAACAAACCCCCAAACCACCAGAAGTTCCGAGTGGCATGTGCAAAAAACTAAAATATTTTTTAACTCCTCATTTAGAAAAACCATGCACTATATAATAAACATAAATCACAGAATCACATAACAGGAGGGGTTGGAAGGGAGCTCTAGGGATCACCTAGTCCTGATAAAGCAGATTTGCTTAAATGAGGTTGCACAGAAGTGCGAGTCACCCTCGAAGTAAAGAAGTTTTCTTTATACTTAGGTGGAACTTCCTGTGTTCTAGTCTGTGTCTGCTGCCCCTTGTCCTATCATTGGGGACCACTGAAAAGAGACTGGCCCCATTCTCTTGACACTCACCCTCTATTTACAAGCATTGATAAGATCCCCTCTTCAGTCTTCTCTTTTAAAGGCTAAAGAACCTCAGGTGTCTCAGCCTTGCCTCTTAAGAGAGATGGTCCTGTTCCCTACTCATCTTTGTAGTCCTCAATTAGCAGCTGGTACTCTTAGGTTTTTTTCTTATGGACAGATTCATGCCAGGCCAAAAGGTCTCCTGAAACCCACATCCTGTTCCCGAAGAGAAGACAGAGAGAGGGCAAAATCCCTCTGGAGTGAGCAAAATGGGTATGCGGGAAATAATAATAAATAGAAAAGGCAGGAAGGCAACAAATAAAAGGTCAAAAACATAAGGTCAGGGAAACAACAGGAGACACTAAGCAGAGTCCCACAAAAGAACTCATCATTCCTTGCAAGCATCATCCAAGGACAGGTGGGTACTGCCCACTAAAGTGACAAGGCAACAGAAATAGTCTGCAGTTGTCCCCTTTCCCTGTGCATTTTCCAGGTGCCAGGAATGGCCAGGGTCCAACGGGAAGGTGATTAGGAAATCCCAGGGCATAATGCTGCCTCAAGTCTCACAGATAAAGAAAGAAAATGAGAAAGAGAAAGCATCAAAAAGGGGATCTTGTGAAGGTGGAAGAAGAACTGCAACTAGTGTACACAGTGTACATTTGCACCAAGGCTTTTCTCTCACTTCAGGAAATGCAGAGGACACTAAGAATTGCCTCTCCTGCACCAACATGCCCACGTGGGGACAATTTTCCATTCATTCACAATGAAATGTGAAGCATGCTGCCCCACAGGTAGCAACTTGGTAGTTAAAGCGCCTATTAACTAGTGTCCAAATGGGGAACAAAAGCAAGGAAACAAAGTAAAAGAATTATATGTGAGGAAGTGTTTTGACAGTGCAGTCTAGAGACTGAGCATCTACTTCTCATGAGGCCTGCTGCTGTGAGGTTGTAGTCTGTTCATGCTGTCTGGAAAGGTATATAAGGGCAGAAATCCCCTAAGACCAATGTAGTCAAGAGTCACGTGTGCCTGGAGGCCACCATCCTAGAAGACTTGCCTGAGGGTGGCAGAGAGCAAGGGAAAAACAATGGGAAATGCTATGTGCCAAACATCAAGCAGTATGGGCCTGCACATACGCAGCATCTGTGGTCCAAGGAGGTCTTCATAGAATCATAGAATCACTAAGGTTGGAAGAGACCTCAAAGATCATCAAGTCCAACCTGTTACCCAAGACCTCATGACTACTAAACCATGGCACTAAGTGCCATGTCCAATCCCCTCTTGAACACCTGCAGGGATGGTGACTCAGTCTTGCTGAAACTACCATTTCTGGTAGTTTCTGGTGGGATTTCTACCACCTACACATATGGGTAAGGGTAGTGCTGAAGAACTTTAGCAACAATCTCCTTTTTGATGGCAATAGGGAATAGAATTACTCCAAAGAGCTCATAGGTCCTAGTGGCATATGCTATCAGTTAGAGCTTCAGTCTAAGCCTGGAAGCCCTCATGTTTTTGCTTGAAGTCCTCTCACTGTATCCTTTTATCATGTAAGTCCAGGCTCCCTTTATAGCCAGAGTAGGGGGAGGCACATTCAAAGAGTGATTTATTTAATTCTGGAAATGGCTTTTTTTTTCTCTGATGCTGGAGTGGATTAACCTAGGCTCCTGTGAGAAGGCTGTGTAGGAGGAAGCAGTTCTTGGCATATTGAGCACTGAAGGAAAAAAGTTATTATTGCCTGACTTGGTGCTGACCTGCTATAAGGGTAACTTTCATAATGCAGAATTTATCTGTCAGATTGCAGTCATAAAAACAAGCTTCCTTCCACGTTTGGTATAAAGAAACATTTAGCACCCTTCCAGGTACCAATTTTGCAGGTTATGGAACAATAGACAATTTGTATTGCTCTATTAATATAATAAAGCCATCCTCTGAGAATTTCCAGTATAGCAATACTTCCACAGTGAGTACTTCATTTCCCATACAAAATAAATCAGAAGTCATGTAATGCTGCAACAGAGTCCTGTCAATACCAGTTAATAATACAAAGGAATTTATGAGGTGCTAGTCTTCTGATTCCACAACAGAAGGCAGCACAAATAACCCTGAGGTTTGATTTAAAAGCAGTGATGCTTGAAGTTTACCACTTAAATATTACAAAAATAAAACAAAACAAAACAAAAACCAAAACCAACCACACAAACCACACCCCCTCAAAAAAAAAAATCAACAACCAACCAAACAACCAAAACCTACTTGCTGCTAATTATCAGGGCCATTACTGTCAACAAATCATGGCACAGAACACTGAACCTGAGACTGTCTATTATCTTATTCATATATAGAAGATTTATATGTGCAATTCACATCCTGGCAAATCCTTTCATCTGTAAAATGACAGGTGTGATTTAACCATGTCACTTATCTATTAAGCTCAGTAAAATTCCAGGGCTGAATTCCTTCATATATATTTTAACAGGACAAAGACATTTAATATTTTTTTTTTCTCCCAGTGTAATGAGCTATCCACATTGAGAAAGTATTGCATGTGGATTCCACAGTTGTAAATGGAAAAGTAATTAGTGCTTGAAAAATCATATGGCTTCAGTCCTTGTAGTTTTAAATACCTAATTGAGTGTTGATCTTGCAAATATTTGGGTGAGTGCTGTGCTTAAAGTTGACAATTAATCTACAACTTAGTAGATTGGTTCTTTTTATGATATATCCAAGCATTTGCTTTTGTAGACTATGGATTTCATACAAAAATGCTATTCTGTAAAATCAGCTGCTTTAAGTAGCTGCTCGTTAAGAGAGCTGAAGGTATAATCAGTCATGAAAGGACTTGCTTTCTTTCAGAAACTTCTAAGAGGAGATTTGTAAGTTTTATTCCTAAATCCTGTACTTTCCAGTATTCAGATTGCTTGTGGAGGTCCTGTTAAGCATCTGAATTTACCAGTTATTAAAGATACTTATATTTCTGGTTAATATTTAATGTCTAACTTAACAACAAGCGACAGCAATAAAAGACATGATAATTCTTTTTTCTGTGTGAATTGTTGCATTTCCTTCCACATTTATGATCCTGTATCACTGGAGAACTAAATTGTTCCCTGTCATTCCTCACATCTGCTGCTTACAAGTGTATTTTTCTTTCTATTATTGTTTTGCTTTTCAGTGTAGAGCAAACAAGATTTCACATGCTACAGTACAATAATCAATCCTTTCTGTTAGTCTGCAGTATGTAAGACTGCCATTGTTTTCAGAATGCATTGGTGCTTCTGTCACCTTCATATTGTCTTCTTTGCTGTACTGGGACCTCCAAATACTGTAAGCAATAAATTGCATTTCTGATTGCAATAAATCAGAAACATAAAAATTCTCAGGGAGCACAGGGATTTTTCAAGTAGAATAGAATAGAATAGAATAGAATAGAATAGAATAGAATAGAATAGAATAGAATAGACCAGGTTGGAAGAGACCATCACGTCCAACCTATCATCCAACACCACTTAATCAACTAAACCATGCAACCAAGCACCCTATCAAGTCTCCACCAAAACACCTCCAATGATGGTGACTCCACCACCTCCCTGGGCAGCACATTCCAATGGGCAATCACCCTCTCTGTGTAGAATTTCTTCCTAACTGCCAGCCTAATCCTCCCCTGGTGCAGCTTGAGACTGTGTCCTCTTGTTCTGGTGCTGGTTGCCTGGGAGAAGAGACATGTACATGTCTACTCACTTAGAAAATCAGACTTTTCCATGTTTTTTTAAATGGATATAAAGAAATCATTTATAATTTCATAAGCAATGCAAAAATATAGACTTTTTTTGACAGAAGCTGAGTCCTTTTCTTCCTCATAGTATCATTATTTTAGTACAGTGTATTCGATTGGGGACTGTAACAAGAGGTATCATAGTATAGTAATATCAGTCAGGGTTGGAAGGGACCACAAGGATCATTTAGTTCCAACCCCCCTGCCATGGGCAGGGACACCCCACACTAGATCAGGCTGGCCAAAGCCTCATCCAGCCTGGTCTTAAACACCTCCAGGGACGGGGCCTCAACCACCTCCCTGAACAACCCATTCCAGGGCTTCACCACTCTCATGGTGAAGAACCTCCTCCTCACGTCCAGCCTGAATCTCCCCACCTCCAGCTTCATTCCATTCCCCCTAGTCCTATCACTCCCTGATAGCCTGAGAAGTCCCTCCCCAGCTTTCCTGTAGACCCCCTTGAGGTAAAAGTTTTTAACATGAAAGGAAACATCTCTTCCTTTGGTTCTTGAAATAGTTAATATGTTTTAATACAAGATAAGTTCAGTAATCTTCCAGCTTTGCATTAAACAGAGTTCCAAATGTATGTGATATTTATATATGTAATTCCCTCTAGTACTAATTAAAATATATAATTATGTGTGCAAGATTTTCCCATGTGCCACCTAGTGAACTGTCTATGATAGCAAGTTTCCAGTCAAGGGAGAATGCTATATACAGAGGGCAGCATGGAACAAAAAAAAAAGAAAAGAAAGAAAAGAAAAGACAGAAAACATAATGAAGTTATTAGGGAAGATAAATCAGGGGGGAAAAAAGAAAGAATGAGCTTTTCTGGCTGATGAGGAGAGAGTATGGTAGGGTATATTGTGGTTTTGGAAAGCATTCAGGAAATATTTAAGGAAAAAAACAGTGGCATTTACACAGTGGTGTTATTAGTTTCTGTTTAGTAGCTATCAGTGGACTCATGACAACGCCACGCCGCTGACATACATATCTATTTTCCTTCACTTCTCACTCAGCAACTGCAACCAGCTATGGTGTTCATCAGATACCTCTGGAGACAGTTCAATACACAAAGTTTGCAGAAAACTATCCTGATTATGAAAGACAGAAAGGAAGAAGGGAGAGAAAAGCAGTGAAGGAGGCAGGAGAGAAAGAATGAAAGACAAAAACAGAATGCGAAAGGAAAAGCCCTCTGAGAATATGCTTTCCTTTGCTGACTGGAGAGGGATCCAATAATAGACTACGAATAGGTGAGTAATTGGCAGACAGATAAAAATCCATGAGATAAATTTCAGTCTTATTGGAATAGTGCTCAAAACAGATACAAGATAAAAGAAGTGAGCTTACATCCATTATCTGCACTGCAGTAGATCACATGGTCCTTTGTTCTGGAGCTCTTTGCTCTATATAGGGAGGTAGAAGGATTTGTAATTGCAACAGGCTGCATGGCCCTAGAAAGATAATACACAGGCACATTACTTGAATCCTTCCATACATCCTGGCTGACGTATCTTTGCCAAATGACGTTACACTCAGCTTCCTTCTGTAAAAATCTTTTCCCTGTCTCAGCTCCTGCACTGCTACACTGTCTCTTCCATTCTTCCTATCTCCTACTCCTGAAATTCACCTCTGTGGAACTTCTCATGTGACCTAGTGCACTTGTCCACCACTCGAACTGCCTCTTATCCTCATTTTTCATCTACCCTTTCTTCCTATTCTACTTTTTTTTTTTTACACACCCCCTCCCCCTGTTTGCTGTCCTCTGATTTCTGTGCCTCTGTTTCACCTCCTCCTGCCAATGTAAAGCTTTGGTCCATGTATTTTGGATGGAAGCCTCTTTCCCTATATCAGTTAATGCACTTCCTCCAGGGACATTTCCATCAGCAGTGAGATTCATATATTTATTCCCTTTTTGCTGGGAACAGCTGTGGCTTCTTCACAAAAGACACACGGGCTTACAGTCCCAGGATTCCCAAACTGTAGCAAAGGAATGATTTTCCCATTAACCCCACATAATGTGCCTACTTTCACATACTGTTTGGTATTTTCACCGACTCAACTGGCAGTTGTATTCATTGCTAAAGCCAAAGATTTACAAAATATTTATGCTCACATTTCTATCAGAATCCTTAAATTTAAACCTATAACATTATGCTTAGTCCTGGTTAATATGCAAAGATAGTCGAGTCATGTAGTATTTACAAAAATCAATTTATTTAGCTTAACATTTACTAAATCTGCATATTTTACTGGTTTTTCAAACTCTTGAGACCTTCTTCCAAATTTGATTAAATTATTGCTGAAGAAAACTGCTCCAATTTTAATCTGTTTTTTTTTTTCTTCTTTCCCTGCACTTTTCTGAGGAATAACTGGAACTGAAAATAGTGCTCCAAAGTGCACTGATGTACTGCTAAGCAATGCAGCATAATTGCCTAGCTTGTTTAACATGACACTCCTAATAATACAACCCAGATAGCATTTACGGTCTTTGAAATATGTCATGTTGTTGACTCATTTAATTCATCATCTGCTGAAGTACCTACATTCTTTAACTGCAAAGTTGGTGATTCTCATATTTTGTATGTGTGCATGTGGTTGTTTCTTTGAATCAGGAATACTTCATGTAATCTCTTGTGATCCTGCATGCTTTTTCATGAATTGTGTCCTACTTATTATCATTACAGTGATTTTTTATTATTGGCAGGACAGTTATATCCAGAATCCCTGATTATAGAATGTGACCGTACTGTATGCTGATGGGTTAAACACAGACTCTGCAATTACATCTGCCTTGTACCACCACAATATTTTGATTCTTTTCAGCAATGTATTTAACTACAAATGCAATTAACATACTCCCAACTTTAGCCTCCAAGTCATTAATGAAAATATTGAATGATACGGAAGCCAGAATAGATCCCTGAGACACCCAGCTTCATATCTTCTGCCAAACTCACGCTGAGTCATTAATACCAGTGGAGGAATAATTTATGCTGAATAATTTGCTGGATGAATGTATTTTTTTCCCCATGTTTACTGATTCATAATGAGAAAATAGTTTTTAAATTAATATTTCAGTTTTCAATAAAAAAACTACCGTGGAAATCCATGTCTGCCACATTTCTCTTGAAATGCAAGAAATTGCATGGCAGTGTATAATTGAAATTCTGTACACTGACATCTCTATTTAGGACCTGTATACTCAGAAGAGTCATACAGCAAGAATCAAGCATAAGAACAAAATATACTCTCATTTGGTTTTGGGTACAGAGCCCAGCTGGCACGGTGGTGCCCACATCTCTGGTAGCAATCTCTCTGAGCTCCAGAACAGGGTGTATCATGTAAACTGTTTATTGGAAAGAAGCTAACCTGAACAGGCTCCTGAACTATTTCTGGGCATGGTCTGGACCATGCTAGCTGGTGTGAGCCAAATTAGCACCAAGGAACCTTTAAGCATTTACTCATATAGACAATTGTGTTTCAGCATCTGGAAACAGTCCCAAATGACTGAATTTAATGTGATAGGTATATTTTAAAGATCTACACTGAATATTTGTGTGGCATGTTGCTGTGTTTTAAATTCATGCCCTACTATAGTGTTAATTATTTCTCTTAATTTCCCTGTCTATGTACACATGGTAACTATTTGTTCTCCAGCACAGCCCCCAGCATCAGATTTTCCTTTGACCATACATAGTCCTTGAGGAAAATTAGGTCATTTGGTGGCCAGTGATTCACTTCTTGCTTTTCAGCCCATGTCAGCCTTTTCTGTTGAGGTCTTTTACTATCACTGGAAGTGTAAGATGGTTGCTGTTTACTAGCTTGTAAATGCATACTTCTCCTTACTGAAAAAGAAGGAAAAGAGAAAAAGAAAAAGGAAAAGGAAAAGGAAAAGAAAAGGAAAAGAAAAGGAAAAGGAAAAAGAAAAGGAAAGGAAAAGAAAGAAAGAAAAAGGAAAAGAAAAAAGGAAAAGGAAAGGAAAGAAAAGAAAAGAAAAAGAAAAAGAAAAAGAAAAAAAAAAGAAAAAGAAAAAGAAAAGGAAAAGAAAGAAAGAAAAGAAAAAGAAAAAAAAAAGAAAAGAAAAAGAAAAAGAAAAGAAAAAGAAAAAGAAAAAAAAAGAAAAGAGAAAAGAAAAAAAGGAAGAAAAGAAAAAGAGAAAAGAAAAAGAAAGAAAAAGAAAGAAAAGAAAAAGAGAAAAGAAAAAGAAAAAGAGAAAGAAAAAAAGAAGAAAAAAAAAAGAGAAAAAGAGATGCTGGTAGGCCTTAAGGGAAAAAAGTTTTTGGGGAAAAAAAAAAGGTTATTCAGATAGAGAAAGTAGCAAAGCAAATCCTTCTTTCCTTTGAATTTTGTCCTGTGAATTTTATCCTTTCTTCTTGCCACAGACAGTATTTCTCTCCTCAAATTCACTTAGATGTTTTTTTATTGCTTGCTATAGGTGGTTTGATGTTAGGTTTGTGATGATTGCTTGCCAACATACAGATGCTAAATGCCCAGATGTCTGATTCCTCTCAAAGGAGGCAAAGGAATAAATTGTATTTGCTTTCCCCTCAGGGGAGACAACAATTTAGGGCTCTTTCCTCTATCCAGATTCCAATTATCATCTGAACTTTGAAAAGCTAAATTCTTTATTAAATTGTTTGAAATTGCTGAGTGCCTTCAGTGCTGTAGGACAGACAGCATGGTAGCATAAGTCTTACTATACCAAAAAACCATCTGGAATAGATATCAGAACTTCTGCTCATACATCCATGTTAAATTTTTTTTATATATATAGATCTCAGAAACATTCAGTTCATGCAGTACATGATTTCCAACTAGTCAACCTTAAGTTTCTCAGTTTTATGAGATCTGACATGCAAATCTTGCTATACAATTATTTTCATGTTTTTTTGGGATGTTTTACATTATTAGATCTTGACCAAGAAATATTTATGTGAAACAGCTTTAAGCCAATAATATGCCTTTGTTTAATAAAAATGCACTGTGAACATTTTAAGAGGTGTCTGTGTTTAGTGGTGAATAAAACACTGACTGTTCCTTTCTGTGGCCAAGTTGCTGTCTAGCTTGAGGTGCTAAATAACAAAGAGCAAATTTTGTGGTCTCTCCTAAGCCTGAAAGTGGAAACACCAGAGAAATTGTGTGCAAGTGGTTTCAGAGAAGGACATGGAAAATGGCTTAGTGTGCAAATGAAGTAATAAGAACAAGTCCAAAGGATATTCTGGTGATAGTGTTGATGCACAGGATGATTGAAATCAGGTGGCTGAAGTATCCTGGAGCACTCCACCTTTTTTTCCTGTGGGTGCTTTCTCCATGACTAAGACAGCTGCCTTTGTGTGAGGTTGATCTTAAATGGCATTGTTTTATAGCTGGCTTTTTGCCTTTCTAGGCCAATGGTCAGCTGTTCAAGAAATAACATGAGAGCTGGACCAGACTTCCCAGATGCAGTGGCCACCTATATAAAAAGAAAGACGAATAATACCGGGAAGTTACTGCTTCAGCCAGACAAGTTGAATCTACTCATTCTCCTGTGTCAACCCTGAGATAGAGTGAGGTAAGAATCAAGGTAGAATTTAAGGTGAGATGCTGAGTAGCCTTCCTTCTAGATGTTACTTTGCTTGAATCTTGGAAATTTAAAGCACTTACCAGTAACAGGGAGATATTTTGTTTAATGTTCCCTGTTTATCTTTTGCAGTTAAAAAATGGTGAAATGCTAAGTCCTGCTATCCACAGGGAGTAGCCCCTTCATGAGCTGGGGCTGTGCTATTACAGATGTAATTTTTGAGGCAGTGGGACTTCTTCAGCAAGTAATGACTATTCATTTACACAGTCCTTTCTGAGATAATATCTTTACATGTATATATATATTTGTCTAGCAGGATTACTACAATCCAAGGAGTGATCTTCTAAAACATTCTGTAGTGAGCTAAGTAAGCATGGTATTTCTGCCCTGGTAACGTGATCTAAATACAACTCAAATTGTTGACAAGCTCAGTAATGTTAATGTCAGGCCTTGATTCAGATTCTTAGTAAAGAGCTTGTGGTGGGTTGAAAATTCCCCTCCCAACATCAAATTTGCCAGACCAGCTCAGTATGGAAGCAAATGAAAGCTGCATCTACAAGCAAAACTACAATCTATAATGAAATGCAATGAATATGTACAAAGATAAAATATTTACAATATTTACAGATATCTGCAATTAATAAACAGCACAAGAACCCCCTTGGCCAAAGACCAGGGGAAGCTAATAACTTCCCCCTCTCTGCCCCCTCCCTTACCCCCTGTACACAAAAAGAGTCAAGAGACAGAGCAGAGAAGTTAATACCAGTCACAACAAAAGCGATGCAGCCAAGGTCAGTAAAGCCAGTTAGTATCTCCCAGCTCGAGGAATCATAGAGTCATAGAATTGTTAGGGTTGGAAGGGACCTCGAGGATCATCTAGTTCCAACCCCCTTGCAATGGCTAGGGACCCCTCACACTAGATCAGGTTGCTCAGAGCCAGGAGACAGAGAAATTGTTTACATTACTAGCTTAAGTCCGTTATCTTTCCAATGGGATTGTTTAGAAGTACTGTTATTTTCCTTTTTATGCCCAATAGTGATTTATTTACATTTCACTACTTTCTGTTCAAGATCTGTGATAAAATTTTAAAGGCATAGCCTAAAACTACCACACATAGTGCCTCCTTCCCAGCCAGAAATTCCATTTATAGATTTCAGACTGATATTATGTTTTTAAAATTGTAAGATTCCAAACATTCAAGCTCTTGTTTCCTATGTATGTGTTGTACTGACTCAGAAGCATAGTGAAGAGGTGATTTGGAACAGTCAGCATGGCTTTGCCAAGGCCAAATCCTGCCTGACAAACCTGGTGGCCTTCTATGAACAGGTGACAACATTAATAGATGAGGGGGAAGCAATTGATGTCGTTTACCTGGACCTGAGCAAAGCCTTTGACACTGTCCCTCACCCCATCCTGGTCTCCAAGCTGGTGACACATGGGTTTAATGGGTGGACCACTAGATGGATAAGGAACTGGCTTGATGGCTGCACCCAAAGAGTGGCTGTCAATGGGTCCATGTCCCAGTGGAGGCCAGTGACAAGCGGAGTCCCTCAGGGATCAGTCCTGGGACCAGTCTTGTTCAACATCTTTGTGGGTGACATGGACAGTGGCATTGAGTGCACCCTCAGCAAGTTTGCTGATGACACCAAGCTGTGTGGTGCAGCAGACACGCTGGAGGGAAGGGATGCCATCCAGAGGGACCTGGACAGGCTGGAGAGGTGGGCACAGGCCAACCTCATGAGCTTCAACAAGACCAAGTGCAGGGTCCTGCATCTGGGTCGAGGCAATCCCAGGCACAAATCCAGGCTGGGCAGTGACTGGCTGGAAAGCTGCCTTGAGGAGAGAGACTTGGGGGTGCTGGTGGACGAGAAGCTCTCAATGTGCACTTGCAGCCCAGAAAGCCAATCAGATCCTGGGCTGCATCAAGAGAAGTGTGGCCAGCAGGTCAAGGGAGGTGATTCTCCCCATCTACTCAGCTCTGGTGAGACCCCACCTGGAGTACTGCGTCCAGTTCTGGAGCCCCTATTACAAGAGGGATATGGACATGCTGGAAGGAGTCCAGAGAAGGGCCATGAGGATGGTCAGAGGGCTGGAGCACCTCTCCTATGAGGACAGACTGAAAGAGTTGGAGCTGTTCAGTCTGGAGAAGAGAAGGCTCCGAGGTGACCTCATTGTGGCCTTCCAGTATCTGAAGGGGGCCTCCAAGAAGGCTGGGGGAGGGACTTCTCAGGACATCAGGTAGTGATAGGACTAGGGGGAATGGAATGAAGCTGGAGGTAGGGAGATTCAGGCTGGATGTGAGGAGGAAGTTCTTGACCATGAGAGTGGTGAAGCCCTGGGATGGGTTGTCCAGGGAGGTGGTTGAGGCCCCTTCCCGGGAGGTGTTTAAGCCCAGGCTGGATGAGGCTCTGGCCAGCCTGATCTAGTGTGGGGTGTCCCTGCCCATGGCAGGGGGTTGGAACTAGATGATCCTTGTGGTCCCTTCCAACCCTGACTGATACTACTGTGATACTACTATGCTACATACTTTCTATATTGTGCAAGTAGTTTTGGCAACATTTAGCCTTTGAAATAGGTTTAATTTTCTTTTTCTTTTTTTTTTAATTATTACAAGAAATGTTACTATATGAATAATTTTCTGACTGAGGCTTTTTCATAATTCACTGGGAAAAAAAGTGATTTTAATATTTATATTGCATTGTTTTTGTTCTTATTACACACTGAGACCTTAAACAACTGTGTTTTGGTGTTTGGGTTTTTTTTGGTTTGGTTGGTTTTTTTGTTTTGTTTTGTTTTTCCCCATTTGCTCACACAGAAAATGATACATTTTTGAACACAAGATCCAATCAGATCCACAGTTTTAAGGTTCCAACAACTGTAGCTCTTTATGTTTTGGTTAAATACAGATTAAAGCACTACTTGCACAACTGGCCAGTATTCTCAGCTGGGAAATGTCTAGGGGGGTATGGGACAGGAATTCAGCCAGCAGGAGAAGGCTAGGGGTAGAAAGAATGAAACCAACGTAATTCATAGTTTCATAGTTTCATAGTTTCAGTTAGGGTTGGAAGGGACCACAAGGATCATCTAGTTCAAACCCCCCTGCCATGGGCAGGGACACCCCGCACTAGATCAGGCTGGACAGAGCCTCATCCAGCCTGCTCTTAAACACCTCAAGGGACGGGGCCTCAACCACCTCCCTCAACAACCCATTCCAGGCCTTCACTACCCTCACGGTGAAGAACTTCCTCCTCATGTCCAGCCTGAATCTCCCCACCTCCAGCTTCATCCCATTCCCCCTAGTCCTATCACTCCCTGATAGCCTGAAAAAGTCCCTCCCCAGCCTTCTTGTAGGCCCCCTTCAGATACTGGAAGGCCACAATGAGGTCACCTCGGAGCCTTCTCTTCTCCAGACTGAACAGCCCCAACTCCTTCAGTCTGTCAATTCCTTTTAATTTTTAAGTATGCTTCCTCCACAAGCCTGCTTCAGCTGGGAGCAGAGAAAAAAGTTGGGTGGTCATGCAGGGTGTAGCTGGGAAAACCATCTCTCCATACCTTTCACTAGGTGAGAGAGAAAAGAAAGATATTTTAGAGTGGGTCAAAAGAAATAAGGGATATACAGTGTCTCGGACATGAGATGGATGGGTGATTATTTGCAGATCAGGAAATACAGAGATATTTGAAAGGAGAAAGCTGATAGGAGAAAAGAGAAACTAAGGAGAACCTGTGCTTTAAGCAAGTTTGTTATGGAGAGTAGCCCTTTTTATCATAGCATCATGGTCTTTACTGTCTGCCTCATTTTTCTGTTGAGAAATTTTCACAGCTTTCCAAGTCTCCTTGGAGTTTTGCTTTCTCACCAGATTTCTTTGTAACTAATTGTAATTAAGGTGTCCTGACAAAAGCCTGCCTGTTGTTTCTGTGGGACTTGTAGTTTGGCCAACTGTCTGCTATTTCATGCCAGAGAAGAACTGATCTCCTCAAATCCTTCCAGACTTCATTTCCAAAGCTGTAGTTGTAGTGTTTGAAGAGGATCTAGGATGAGATTTGGTGACCTTGAATACCTTTTCAGATAATATATAAACTTGAAAAGCCATTTTCTATCAAAAACTGGGATAAAGCAGATCCCATGATCTGCATGCCTACTAAACACTCCAGTGTAATCTTTTTGAACACTTATTTATTACAAGAACAGTAGGAGCTCTAGCTCAAAGCAAGGTTTTATAGCACTTGAAAGTACACTTAATCAGTGACTCATTTGTACTTTAATTTTATTATACTTAAAGATACTATAAATACAAATTTAGGGACCGAGGCTGCAAGTCTTTATTCATGCAAATAGCCCCATTGCACTCAGAAAGACTATTTCTGTGATTACAGAATGAGCTCTTAGGTTTTTGGGAAGCTGTGCAGCTGTTAATCAGACAATATCATTTTCATAATAGTTATTCAGAATAGGGATGTATAGCTATGCCAGGACAGAGAGAAGAAGAAAAAAAGGATTCAACAGCAGACATGCATGAGAAAAAAATACAATAAAGAATAAAAACATTTGTTTTATTAGAATATATACATAATCTGTGCTGTCTCATGATTACCCTTTACATGCAAATCTATTTTAGAATTTATTTTTATTATTCAAATAAGAATCCCTGGGCAGATTCAAACAATTTATTTCTGTTCAATCATCAGTATGAACTTGCTCAGTTTTGTCCAGGATATAGAAATTCACTTTTTGCGCTTGCCTGTAAGTAAAGCCAGGTCTACATTAAAGAGTTACTGTAACACAAGCCCATTGTAACACAAGCCCTATGAAGAGAGGCTGAGGGAGCTGGAGTTGCTTAGCCTGGAGAAGAGGAGGCTAAGGGGAGACCTTATCGCTGTCTACAACTACCTGAAGGGAGGTTGTAGACAGGTGGGGGCTGGTCTCTTCTCCTAGGCAACCAGCACCAGAACAAGAGGACACAGTCTCAAGCTGCACCAGGGGAGGTTCAGACTGGATGTTAGGAAGAAATTCTTCACAGAGAGAGTGATTGCCCATTAGAATGTGCTGCCTGGGGAGGTGGTGGAGTCATCATCATTGGAGATGTTTAGGAGGAGACTTGATAGGGTGCTTGGTTTCATGGTTTAGTTGATTAGGTGGTGTTGGATGATGGGTTGGACACAATGATCTTGAAGGTCTCTTCCAACCTGGTCTATTCTATTCCATTCCATTCCATTCCATTCCATTCCATTCCATTCCATTCCATTCCATTCTATTTTACCAGTGCCAGTCTTGATATCTGACTGCAATGGCAGAGGCTCTTCTGGTGTGGATAATACTCTGATACATAGCATTTGGCTAAATGCTTTGTATTTGCTGTCTTTAGTAGAATGGGTGAATTGGTTAGTGAGATTTCAATAATTCTTTTTCTTACATGTAAAAAAAATCCTTTATCATAATTAATGTTTTTGAAACATAACATATTCAAGAGCAATATTGTGTATTTGTGTGATTAATTTCTAGCTGTGTGGAAGTTAGATAATTACATCTCCTTTGGTTAAACCTATACTTGTAAACCACAGAAGAACAGAATGTGGCCCTCACTAATAGCATGCAATCATCCATAGTGTCCAGCCATAAAGACAGATCCTGAAACAGCTCTGTCCCATGCCAATTGTTTCTTTCCCAGACAATCTCCAGGCACTACCCTAGGCCAGGTACCATTCCAGTAGTAGTTTAGGTACAGCCCATCTATTCTGTCAAGGCAAGAGGTTGTATGTAATTGAATGGTGGACTCAAAACTGTACCACACCACTTGAGCTCTTGCCAGAAAACAGCCCATTTTCCCTATTTTACTGACCTACATACAGTCTTAGCCTCTTCATCCAGTATCTCCTTCTCTCAATAGAGAGATAGGCCTTGCCAGTAGGTGGTTCAAGCTGACTTAGTATCACTGTCTTAATTAGAAAGATTACATGACCCATTAACTCTAGAAGGATCGCTATTGATTAAGTTAGAGTAGATGTTACTTTAGTCAAAGTTTGGTGAACTAAATGTTAGGCTGAGTCCCTCATGGAGGCAGACCATGAAGGAAGAGTGTTTGCCAGCTTAAATCTCAGTAGCAGGAGGCTAGGAACTGTGAAACGAAGATGAAGAAAGTGCCAAAGGAGACATTCATGCTGCAATGTGCTATAGAGAGACTGTAAGGTTTTCGTTCGTGGGAAGCTGTGAGGCACTTGAAATATGAGAAGTAATTAAAAGGCTTGGGGAAAAAAAAAATGAGTTACTATATATGTCTAGATAATTGTATATTATTAGGGCTCCAATTTATAGATTAAGCAGGCATTTAAAAAGTACTATTTGTATATATTTTCATGAGATTTTTAACTGCAACTCCCTGGCACTGCCATCATATATGAATTAGACTATGAGCTATGTGAGGTATGGCCTTTGAAAAAGTAAAATGTAATGTGTCATTTCAGTTTCTTGCAATTTTGTAGTGGAAGAAGGGGAAGGTTTTCTGACTGTAAAAAGTGGAAGTGCTCATTTGTCCAATAGGATGTGGAACTTGCTTCTTACTTTTAAAAGCCTAAAATGTCATGCTATCAGGGAGCTGAATCTGACACATTGCATCTCACCTACACTACCTTGTGTCTAACATAAACATGGAATCATAGAATAGAATCATAGAATCAATAAGGTTGGATCCTCAAGGATCATCAAGTCCAACCTGTCACCCAACACCTCATGACTACTAAACCATGGCACCAAGTGCCACGTCCAGTCCCCGCTTGAATGCCTCCAGGGATGGTGACTCCACCACCTCCCTGGGCAGCCCATTCCAAAGGCTAACAACTCTCTCTGTGAAGAACTTTCTCCTCACCTTGAGCCTAAGTTTCCCTTGGCACAGCTTGAGACTGTGTCCTTTTGTTCTGGTGCTGGCTGCCTGGGAGAAAAGACCAACTCCCCCTGGCTACAACCTCCTTTCAGGTAGTTGTAGACAGCAATAAGGTCTCCCCCGAGTCTCCTCTTCTCCAGGCTAAACAATCCCAGCTCCCTCAGCCTCTCCTTGTAGGGCTTGTGCTCAAGGCCTCTCACCAGCCTCGTTGCCCTTCTCTGGACATGTCCAAGAGTCTGAATGTCCTTCTTAAATTGAGGGGCCCAGAACTGGACACAGGACTCAAGGTGTGGCCTAATCAGTGCTGAGTACAGGGGCAGAATGACTTCCCTGCTCCTGCTGGCCACACTATTCTTGATCAAGCATTTGTGCAGAGGACTCACAGCATGTGAGATCCATGTTATTTGTACACACTCTCTAGGGCTATTCATTTCTGATTTCATATTTCACATGTCAGACTTAAAGAACAGACTTCTCAAATCACCTGACAACAATGAGTGACTGGTATGTAAGCATATAGCTCGTCATTCATGCGGAAGTGTTTTTATGGTGACAGCAAATCTTTACATGTTCTTTTTGAAGGAGCGCTGTTGACATGGAACCATCAAGATTTGTGGATGGCTCTGTGTGCTGTGATTGACAGAGTGCTTGTGCTGCTATTAGTAAATGTAGCTCCTCAATGGTTGCATGGGTATTATCAGAAATGCATTAATATTATGACATATTGCTGTCCACTCTTAAAACTATGATGTGCCTGGCAGTTGTGGAGTTGTTTCCTTCCTAAGTAGTATAGTTAAGAGTTGTTTCTCACAGATGTCACTCAACCTCAGTCTAGCTGTAGTAACAGAACTTCTTGTACAATGTGGAGAGCATTAATAATGGCTTGGATTCCCCCTAGAACTAACACACATTAGACAAGAGGGCAAAGATACACAGTGTTTGCCGTGCATATTTTCAACTGAGCAATGGAGCCTCCAACCTACTGTGAAGGCTGTGAACCCACAGTGTACATTATTTATCCAGACAACAACTTCTACAATATGCTGTTATGAAGCAATTTGTAGCAGTCACAATTCTGTATCTTCATAGCAGCTGGAAATAATCTGGAGTCTCTTAAAAATGGTTTATAGTAAGAAAAAATAATGAGATAACTATAAGAGTTCTACACAAGCTATCCATGTACTCAGAAAAAATGAAGATGGCATGTACTCCTTTGCAGCACCTGAATTAACTCATTTGAGATGTAAGAACATGCTCATAACTGATTGATATGTTTAACATAATTAGAAATCACTAGGATTTTTTTGCCTATGGCTGGAAATTTAAACTATATGGATAATAATATTATTTGTGGTGGAATAACCAATGGAATAACTGTCTAGTGCACTACTGCAGACATTCTGGCCTGCATCAGAAATAGCATGGCCAGCAGGAGCAGGGAACTCATTCTGCCCCTGTACTCAGCACTGGTTAGGCCACACCTTGAGTACTGTGTCCAGCTCTTGGACCCTCAATTTAAGAAGGACATTGAGATACTTGAATATGTCCAGAGAAGGACAATGAGGCTGGTGAGAGGTCTCGAGCACAAGCCCTATAAGGAGAGGTTGAGGGAGCTGGAGTTGCTTAGCCTGGAGAAGAGGAAATCCAGGGGAGACCTTATTGCTCTCTACAGCTTCCTGAAAGGAGGTTATAGCCCAGTGGGGGTTGGTCTCTTCTCCCAGGCAACCAGTGGCACAACAAGAGGACACAGTCTCAAGCTGCGCCAGGGGAAGTTTAGGCTTGAGGTGAGGAGAAAGTTCTCCACAGAAAGAATAATTGGCCAGTGGAATGGGCTGCCCAGGGAGGTGGTGGACTCCTCATCGCTGGAAGTGTTCAAAAAATGTGGCATTTGAAGCCATGGTTTAGTTGTCATGAGGTGTTAGGTAGCAGGTTGGACTTGATGATCTCTGAAGTCTTTTTCAGCCTGGTTGATTCTGTGATCCTGTGCGATTCTGTGATCTTTCTCAGTTTCATTGTAGATGCTGCATGACCCTGAGTTTTCCAGGCAACTGCAGTTCAGAAGTTACTGGCCTGTTATAGCCAAGGAACAGGTCTTGTCTATTGCAATATGTTCCTATGTAAAATTTTGGGTTATCTGCAAAAATAATGTCTGAAAATCATCTTTAAGTGGCCTGATTCAGCCTTGTTGGTCGTTAGCACTTTCCAGACCAGTTACTACCTGTTGTATTAGTTAAAAAAAATAATTCAAGGAAAAATCCTACCCTAAGGCTAGGCTGGATTCAATGGTTCTTTATGATATCATAATCTCTGAATATCAATGTGGAGGACAGAAAGGCTAGGATAAAGGTCAAGAGCATAATTAAGGGGCAGTTGTCAAAGCAGCCTTCTTTCTAAGAAAACTCTGTCTTAATTAACGATCCCTTTGTGTAAATGTTAACAAAATTTCCTACCCTTGAGCTAATGGATTCGATCCACTTGAAAGATAGATGAACAGCTATGAACAAGATGCCTGAACATACAGAATAAAAGGTTCTCCAGAGACTTAGAAAATGGATCAGTTGGAAAGCAAATTAATTTGGACAAATGAACAAAGGATCCTAATAGTTACCATGTACAGAAGATGGACACTCTCTAGGATGAAGAAGCTATGTCCATTGAAAAGTTAGCATGCAGAAGCAGTGTAAATGAGGAACCATGCCGTATACAGGCATAAAATTTATCTGCTTCCTTTCAGTATCCAATTGAAAAGGAAGTTTACTCAGTTTACTTACTAAAGAATATTTTAAGCATAATTACTTTTACTTTTTCTTAGAAATTTTGGTTGTCTTAAGAATGCTATTGCAGGAAAAAAAATCACATAAACATTCTTGAAAAAGAACAGAGGCAAATAAATCCTAAGGAGAAATAATGAAAAAAAATATATGTTAATTTCATATTATTCTTGGCTTTAGGTCAAGGCTATAAGTGAAGGTGTGAATTACATCATTGACAGGTGAGAACCTATAAGACAACTGTGGGTGGTTAAAAGACCAAGCTTCTGATGGTAAAAATAGTTTCATGACTAGTGTCTTCAGTGCCTGTACAATAGTGGGTGGACAGACATGTACCATTTCAGATCCACCATTGCAGCATGAGGACCAGTTAGCTGTGTTTTCTGTTTGTTTGGGTTTGATATCTCAGCATTTCTTTCTGAAACATGAAGCCTCCTTCTTAAAATCTGTACATATGTTTATCAGCTTCAGTCTGAAGAGTCTAAATTCTGCCATCATTTGATGTTCTGAACACCCACTATAGTTTATATTTTTAAAAGTTTATTATATTTGTTCTGGCTTTTTCTACATATTTTGTGTCAGGACTGTAGGAATTTAGCCCAAACATAAAATTCACTGAGATAATAACATGCAGTGAAATGCATATGGATTTTTATTTAAACCATAGTATCTCAAAGCACTTTGCAAACACCAACTGAGCCTTGTAGAACATATCAGAAACTTTAAAGTTTTATCATCTCATTTTACAGAGTTGGAAATGGAAAGGATTGCCTCATGAGTTCTGGTGCATTTATGTGCATCACTTTAGGATATTCACTAGTGATTTGTGCTAATAGAGAAGTAAATGCCATTGGGTGTGTCTGCTTCTGCATGATGCCCTCATGACATGGCAGTAATAAAAATCATAGAATGTGGGCAAGAGGCAGGGGAAGCTAGAATAAGATCATAAATGTCCCCTTCTATGGATAATTAAAAGATTAGGATAGTTCTGTACACCATGAAAGATACCTACCCCACTAAATTGTGCCCCAAGCTGACATTATGAAGAATTCTATGACTTTCTCCAGAGGATAAAGCCAAGGATGTCATATGAACAGCATTGTCCTCTTCCTGAGGACAATATAGTTTTCAGGGGACTTAATCTGTGTTTAGATTGAGCTAAGTCATTATTCAAAGTGCCTCAAACTCTCTTTTTCTAAGACATCCTACAGCCAGAGTTGTACTCTCAGAATAACTGATGCTTACCCTACCTTTCCACCAGCTGTCCTTGGACTCAGATATCTGGGTGAGAAGAAGGGATTTGAACATGTTTGGAATACATTAACAGAGGTCTTTTCTGTGAATTATTTTGAAAGGTTATAGGATATATATGTACATGTCTCTCTATTGTAAATAGCCAGTTCCTGAGCATGAGCTCTTCAGAATCACAGAATGTTAGGGGCTGGAAGGGACCTTGAAAGATCATCTAGTCCAACTGCCCTGCCAGTGCAGGATCGCCTACACCAGATCACACAAGAATGCATCCAGGCGGGTTTTGAATATCTCCAGAGAAGGAGACTCCACAACCCCCCTGAGCAACCTGCTCCAGTGTTCTGTCACCCTCAGGGGAAAAAAAATTATCTCTCCTAATGTTTACTTGAAACTTCCTGTGCCTCAACATCCACCCATTGCCCCTAGTCCTGTCACTGCGCACCAAGAAAACCCTGGCTCCATCCTCACCCTTTACATATTTATAAACACTAATGAGGTCACCCCTTAGTCTCCTCTTCTCCAAGCTAAACAGCCCCAGCTTCCTCAGTCTCTCCTCATAAGGAAGATGTTCCACTCCCTTAATAAGTTTTGTGACTTTGTGCTAGGCTTTCTCAAGAGTTTCCTGTCCTTCTTGAACTGAGGAGCCCAGAACTGGACACAATATTCCAGATGTGATCTCTCAACCTACTAACCACACTCCTAATACACCCCAGAATGGGATTGGCTTTTTTGGCCACAAGAGCACATTGCTGGCTCATGGTCAACCTTCCATCCACTAGGACCCCCAGGTCCTTTTCCTCTTCACTGCTCTCCAACAGGTCAGTCTCCAACCTACACCGCCCAGGTGCAAGACTTTATATTTGCCCTTGTTGAATTTCATTCAATTTCTCCCTGCCCAACTCTCAGCCTAAGTCTTGCTGAATGGCAGCATGAACTTCCAGTATGTCAGCCACTCTACCCAGTTTTGTGTCATCACCAAACCTGCAGACAGTGCACTCTGTTCCTTCATCCAGGTTGTTGACAGATATATTGAATAGTACTGGCCCCTGAGAGACTCCCCTATATGCAGGCCTCCAACTAGACTCTTTCCCATTTACCACAACTCTCTGACTTCTTTCCTTCAACCACTTCACAATCCACCTCACTACCTGATCATGTAGACCACACTTCCTCAGTTTAGCTGCAAGCATTATTAACCAACAGAACAGCTTAAAATAGTATATTCTAATGAAACCTCAGCTTAGATAAGTATATTCTAATGAAACCTCAGCTTAGATAAGACAGCTATGTCAGCAATAACTTTATCCTCACATCAGGAGTTTCATCATAACGCTCAACAGCAAATGCATTGTCCTACATTTGGAAATCATTGATCTTGCCATTTATCTGACACACTGCAATTTATCTATGTGCCATGTTTCCATACTAGCAAGCATTCAGAAATGGTGGGAACAGACATAATCTTTTGCTTTTCTGTTTCTTTGTTTCTGAAAAGTAAAATGCGATGTCTGATACTAACTGTGAAGGTTAGAAATAACAGATTACTTTCTTTGGAACAAAGTAGTTGAAGTTTAAATCATAGTTATGTTTTATTTTTGGCCTTTCTCATTTTATTTCAGGTCATTTTCTGCCCATCTCTCTTAGTTCTGTATTCTGTTTATGTACTGAGGTAGGTGCAAAATATTTCTTGTCCTAAAGTGCTGAGTAGCATTGTTTTATGATGGAGAACAGATGGGTTCTTCAGTCTTTATTTCCTCCCTTCACAGAGATATTGTGATCTAAGTTAACTAATATTTGTAAGGCAGTTTTAGAGAATTTCAGGGGAATGATACAGTTAATGAAGATATAAAACACTGGATCTGGATGCCTCACATTTGTTGAAGTTCAGAACCATGCCATGAATGTGATGAGCATAGTTTGTGAGCAGCAACAGCAATAAGCTGCTGCTAGTCAAAATGGACTATCAGTCTTCCCTACCTCAGAGACCAAATCTAGGTCTGGATATGTCATGAGATTGCCTTCTTGTTGCAATTTACTTCTCATCATTTACTGTAGGAAGAATATAGGGAACTGTCCTAGAGCAGCCTCACTTTCTCAATAGCTAATATTAGGTGGGATGAACATGGTATTATAAACAAAATCTGTGTCTGTTCACTGATTTTAATGGCGTAACACAGCACTGTGGAATCCAATGTTTTTACCCAGGAGGAAAAGCTCAAATCAAAAAAGGAAATGCACCTGGAAATTGCAAGTTATATAAGAATTTAAAAGAAAGATATATATGCTTTAAGTTAGTACATTAATGGAATGGAATGGAATGGAATGGAATGGAATGGAATGGAATGGAATGGAATGGAACGGAACAGAACAGAACAGAATAGAATAGAATAGAATAGAATAGAATAGAATAGAATAGAATAGAATAGAATAGAATAGAATAGAATAGAATAGAATAGAATAGACCAGGTTGGAAGAGACCTTCAAGATCATCGTGTCCAACCTATCATCCAACACCACCTAATCAACTAAACCATGCAACCAAGCACCCTATCAAGTCTCCCCCTGAACACCTCCAGTGATGGTGACTCTGCCACCTCCTCGGGTAGCCCATCCAATGGGCAATCACTCTCTCTGTGTAGAACAGTAAGATACTGGAAAGATAATAAGGGAAAAACAAGACACTGAGAACACCAAGACTAGAAGGGCCAATGTCTTTTGTACATTATTATCTCATATAAGATTCAGCTGTGGCATATGACTAACAATTGGCACCAAGCATATAAAGGTGAAAATGTAAGTTAAAATAGAATACAAATTATGTTAAAATCTTCTTAGGTAAACTACAGCTTGAATCAACTTTGCCTTTAAGAAACTGGTTGAAATAATTTCAGACTAGCTAAAAGTCATATTTGGGAAATGAAGAAAAACTGAAACATCAGAAAACAGGAGAAAAAAGATGTGGTACTTAACCTGAGGTGGTAAGATGAAATGTGCATTTTGAATTTCAGGCTTTGGAATAAAAATCAAATAGTCTATTTGTAATCATTTAGAAGATAACAAGGCAGTAAGTAGCAGCCAACATAGATTTGTTAAGAACAATCATGTCAAATCAATGCAATTTTCAAGGATTACTTGTGGAAGAGAGGAAAGTGAAATATGTAGATTTTTCTTGGGTTTTCTAAGGTTTCCTGTATAGTTTTAGCTGACATCACAATCAAAGCAGGTTAAATATGATGTAGATGAAACTATTGTATAGCGAGTGGATGAACACTAGGAAAGAAAGTATAGCTGTATGCTGTGTAATATCAAAGCCTTTATGAAGCTGGATTGTGCAGGTGTCTGTTCTGGGTCTGATACCATTTCTCTTTTTTTTTAACAATAATTGGCAGTACGTTTATTTAATGACAGCAAGCTGGAAAACTTACAAGTACTTTGGAAGGCTGGAATATAATTCAAAATGACCATGAAAAGCTGCATAAATGCTTAAAAAGTAGTAAAAAAAATCAGTAACAAAGAGAGTAAGGCTCTACCTTCGGTAAAAATAACCTCCACCTGCAACACATGGAACAATTGTCTAGATAGTTCTGCAGAATGTAATCCAGGAGATGATTTAATTCTTACATTGACCAACAGTCAAAAATGTCACACAGTGGTGAAAACCAGCATTTTCCTGTGATGCATAAAAAGTTACATGTAAGAAGTATAACAATCCTCCCACTGCTCACAGATAGTCTCAATAAGACACAACCCAGAGGACTGTGAGGATGATCACAAGTTCAGGAAATTCGAGTAGCAAGGGGTATTTAGCTTAAATATTTTCAAAGATGGAGCGTCTAGACCCTCATCTCTGAGCAGGCGGTTTGCAGTGTTTTGTCACTCTCAAATATTTCCTGTATTTCCATTTGTGCTCCTCAATCTTTCATTAGGTGTTTTAATTCCTTCCACTACATATTAAAGTCTGTATTTTGCTCCATAAATTAGAACTTGTTTGGAGGAAATGCAAAATCTCCAGTTTCTGGGCCATTGCAAGCAAGCAACGAAAGACAGAAGACTGACAGAACTTCATGACTTCATAATAAAATATCTATCAGAAATCCTATTCCAGAAAGTAAATTGAAAAGCATTATGTGAGGTTTAGTGCCATCTTTGCCAATACTTAATACAGTTTCTACTGGCTAACAAATTTATGCTTTAATATGCCTTTGATTTGTGTGTATGAAAACTCTATAATACCTCAAATTTAATGTATAATAAGGGAAGATACTTCTTTTGTACATGATGAAACAAAGTTTATCTTATTGTCAATAAGATATTAAACTGCAAAGACTCTTGAAATGTGCATTATCTTCCCCTTGAAAGTAAAGTTTGTATTTTCTTCTTGAACAGAGTTCAGCCAAAAAGTCCAGTAGGAGTAGCTGCTGTATAGAATGAAGCAAAAGGTGAGCATCTACACAGCTGATTATTTCTAATTACATTCTCATTCTTCCTTAAAAGTGAACCAAAATTTTAAAAGCTTAAAGCTTCAAATGTGCAATGTTTTAAATCTGACTCAAAATCACATAAATATTAAAAGTTGATTGTGATGAATTAATGGTCTTTAGGTTGCAAACATGTTGAATAATAGCAATCTAGTGAATAATGGTAATCTATCGCTGGCATGCTTGCAATGAGATTTTCCTATAGAGACAGTAGAATAAGAAAGTATTAAATTTATCCATTTTCATTCCCAAAAGGTATCTGATTTGAATCAATCTGAAACAGAAATATTAAATATTTGAATACAGAAGATGTTCTCAAGCTAAGAGAAAAATTAATACAACAGAAAATTTTCAAGACCACTTGATCGAGTTATTTTACTTGTAAACTGAAAATAACCCAAAAGCCCTTTTAACAACTCTTCTATTAGTTGTTCCTCAACATGCAGCACTTCAATCTCCCTCTTTTCATTAAAGTCTGGATTTCCCTCTCTTTCTTTTTAAAAACCTTTTCATCTATAAGAATATACTTTAATTCTTAGAGGGAAGAAGGCATTAAATTCCTGGTTAGGTTGCTTATAGTTTGCTCTTCTAATTAAACCTTGAGAAAATGGCAAGCATACTCTTAACACAGGCTATTCATTCAGAGTGCAAATTATACTTCTGCCTCCTTCAGAAAAACTTCAACTAGTTTCTTTATGTTTAACTTCTTATAATGTTTAGGTGGAATGACTGTCCCTCCTGTTCACAACCAGGGTAAGACCTTGCCTCTTTGAACTCGATTTACTTCATCTGGTGAAGAGGGGACAGTTAGGAACATCTGGCAGGTCACTCTTTTGCTGGACCTTACCCTATATTAATGCTAATAATTGACAAAATAATATTTTGTCTGGCATACAGAAGGCCTGCATGCAGAAGAATGTTTAATCAATTAAATATTTAGACAAGTTTAGATGTTTTATTGACTGTTTTGGGGTTTTTTTCTTCTTTCTCCTCGCTTGGTATCTACTCATGCATTTTAAATTATGATGTTTAAGGTGTGAACAAAAGATTTACTCTTATCTTTCAAGTACGGAGTTATTAGACTGCGAGCTTCTCTGAATGGGGAAAAGAATAAAATTTATAGAACACTTGCACCTGAAATTAGATCTGTTCATCTAATGCATCCTTGAATAATTTATTTTGCAAGAAATGGTGAAATTCACCAGATAATCTGATCTGCAATGAATAACTCAATTACCTTGACATGACATACTATTACATGCAATTTCAGTTGCTATAGTAAGGCCACAGGAAGGAAAAAAAATAAATCATAACTACCCACCAGCCATTTTTGCAGGAAGGGAATGAATTTTGAAGTTTGCCTTCAGGAAAGGTGGTTACATGTCAAGAACAATCAAGGTAAAAAAAGGTTTTTAGATTATTTCATCCCATTTTACTTCTGCATGCTACTGCGGTAAGGACAACTTCTCTGATGAGAAATCTGACACCTCTTATCACTAGTGGGCGTCTAACTCAGCAGCAGAAACAGATGGCATCAGGGAAATCGCAGCATCTGTCACATAGACAGCTATGAAATGCATAAACATTTTTTGTGAAGATGAAAACTGGCAGATTAGTCTTCTGGTTGTAATACAAACTCATGAGGTCTAGGCTACAAATCCAGCTCCTGGATGAATCATTCTCACAGGTAGAAGTCAACAATTTCCACACCTACACATACATTCATCCTGTTCTAGATGGAGGCTAAGTACAAGACAGCCATTTACCTGTGACTGAGAGTTGATAGCTATTGTGGAGGTCAGCGATTGATGTTGGTGAATCTAAACAACAGCAGAGTGAGATGATCTGGTGTGTTGGAAGATGGAGACTGGCCAGAGGATTCAATTATTTTTTTATTACTAACTTTGAGGGCTTCTAATTGTGCTACTATTAATGTAATTTCCAGGGTTTTCCAGAAGGAAGAGACTTTGGGTAGGGAACAGAGCCTACATACTACATATCACAGAGGATCACATGGCTGGGAAAAAAAGATGCTTACATCTGTCATGAAGTCCATACATACTTTGCCAAGATTTATGGATGTCAAACAAGATATGGGATATGGTTTGTAAAATTATGGTCCTGATATCTATTATTTTGGAAGCCAGCTCAGCTCATGATTTTCAGTCCTGTGATATGCTAGGATATAATGCTAATTGACAAGGGCAATAAAAATTAATTCAAAGAACACAGAATCAAGGTAATTGCCCAAATGAAGTAAGACTGAGATAGGACAGAAAATAAAAACTAAACCAAACCCAAACCACACACATATGTGAGAAGAGAAGAGAAGAGAAGAGAAGAGAAGAGAAGAGAAGAGAAGAGAAGAGAAGAGAAGAGAAGAGAAGAGAAGAGAAGAGAAGAGGAGAAGAGAAGAGAGAAGAGAAGAGAAGAGAAAGAAGAGAGAGAAGAGAAGAGAAGAGAAGAGAAGAGAAGAGAAGAGAAGAGAAGAGAAGAGAAGAGAAGAGAAGAGAAGAGAAGAGAAGAGAAGAGAAGAGGAGAAGGGGAAGGGGAGGGGAGGAGAGGGGAGGAGAGGGGAGAAAAAATACACTGAGGAATGCTTGAAATCAGAACCACTCAGCGTCCTTGCTTGCAAATACACACAGCAGTGTCAGAAAAAGTCACTTAATTTGGCTGTGGTGAGTGAATGAACTGCCACGAGTCCATGCCAGTAAGTCAGATACAAGAATCTGACAATGGCTAGGGATTCAGCTGATAAATTATTTTACTTAGGAAATGAGTAACCTATTTGCTTTAGAAGTCAATTAAAACTGGGAACTTGATTAATGTAACATTAATTGTCAAGTGGTTTATATAATTGAAAATATAGAAACTGCTTTATAGTTTTAGAAATTTGCATATCATTCACTGTCACTGAAAAATTGTCCTTCTCGTGGAGAGCTAGCATACTGAAACCAGTATGGTTTTTTGTCATGGCAGAATGTGCAATGTCCATTTCTACAGCCAAGTGTCACACTGTGAGGTGATCATTGTGGTGCCATAAACCCCATAATTTTTTAATTGTCCTTCGTCACTCCATCTCACAAGTTCAAAACAGCGTTCAGCTGTTTGTACAGCAGCATAAACATGGCACTCAGTCGGTTTTCCAGCTAATTGGTACACTGTAAAGAGAATCTGGAAGTAAGGTATTTCAAAAGGAGAAATCATGAGGAGCTTGGTGAGTTTTCTGTCCTCTCCTTTAAGCTTTTGGAATGATTGGAACTGTAATGCTTTACTAAAATTTGGTGTAATAAAGTGAGGAAAATTGATGTCTGGCAGTCACTTACTACCAAACACTCCAGTTATTCTTCATGGAATTATATGAGGCATTAGTTCCATGTAAAATGGGAAGACTGAAGTGCTAGACTTCTCCTCAGACTTACGCAATGTCGTACAGCTTGTTGGCATCCAGTCTATCACCTTTTGTTATTTCTATAAATCAAGACTGAAGGTAGAAATACACCAATGAAGTAACTTAAAATAGGGAATCTCAGCCCAAAAAACTGAAGATAAATGCCTCAGGGCAAGAGCATGCAAATGTAGGACTGCTCTGGGAAGAGATTACCTTGCCTCAGAATTTTAATTCCTTTGGACTGGAAATGAAGTAAAGTTTCTTGGTTTAAGGCAGATTTACCTCAGCTCAGTAGCTTTCATTATGTAGCTGGAACTGTTTCCTTAAATTAGCTGGGATTTCTCCATGCTATCCTAATTATATGCTTAGGCCTTTACATTACAAATTATATTTCTCACTTTCCAAATAGATCCTGTAATTTAATTAGTAATTTTTATCCACTTCTTAAATGTCGGTCTGAAGTTACACAAAACACAATCCTTAGTATTTACTTAGTATTTAATTGTTTCTTAAAAAAAAAAAAAAAGTTGTCAATATTAATGGTGAATGTTATTTCTGTAATAATGTCTGTGAATATTGTGCCTTTTTGAGTTCAACAAATTAGCCTTTTATTCAAAATGTGTATTTTCTGGTCCTTTGTTCTGCAAACTCGAATGCAGCGGGATATCAAGGTGAAGCCTACGTTATATGAAATCAGGATTATGCTCTGTTTAAATGACCTTTCTAAAATGGAGGAAAAAAAAATTAATATCCAACAAATTAAGTAGTGCTTGTTGTCCTTTACTGTATTTTGCTAATTAACAGTTGACTGAAAAATTGTGCAAAACATGAACCCTCTGAAATTATCGACTGCTGAAAGTGCTGGTATAGTCTTCTTGGAACAAGAATCCTCTGCTTGTAAGTCTGCCAGAATATGAAGTAATTAAGCAGCAATGTAGTGCCTTCACTAAAAGATGAACTATAATTGAATAAAGTTCAATTAGTAGATGCTAAAAATATTGATACAGCTTTACATTTAAACTTGGCATTCTTCTCTGATATTTGAAAATTATGAAATCTGTGTAAGACTGCTAAGAGCACTTGCCGCTTTCAGAACAGTTTCTGAGCATTGTGGTAGTCTTTCAGTAAGACTTAACCAATGAAGTTTGTGTTTTACTTGTGAGAATCAGGTAGTGCACCTTGCAGTGTCCTAGGTGGGGATATGGGAGGTTAAATCCAGCAAACAGGTAGTTAAGTATGAGCTTTTCCTGGACTCTAGGGCCTTTATCAATATCTAAAGATTCTGGTGCTTTCATATTCATCTTTAGAACTTCTGAATTGGTTTTTAAGTCTATTTCTCTTTTTGTCACATCATAGCATATTCAAGAGTGTGGCAGAACATGAAAAGATGTCCAGGATAGGAAAGCAAAAGATATGTAGGAGATGACAGAAACAGAATTTGACTTTACAAGTTCTTTGACACATTTCAGACAAATTAAAATTCCAAAATGTCCAAAGTCCATAATTGTTACTCAGAGTCTCTCCCTCAGAGTTACAGAATGGTTGAGGTTGAAAGGGACATCTGGAGGTTCCTGGAGCTCATCTCTTTTCCTGGGCCAGGGGATCTTTTTCTGGTCCATTCAATTAGCTGTCTAAATTCATGGCACTTCCCCATTTGATCTGAAATTTCTGTGACATCTTTTTTTTTTTTTTTTTGAATGCTTTGTTCCTGTAGACCTGCACTTATCATTGCCTATGCCTCACTGGGACCAGAGACTGAAAAGTGGTGAAGATGTCTTATCAGAGTATATCTGACAAGACCAGGTCCTCTGGAATAATACTTCTTTTATGGAAATGATTGACATCTTTTATATCATACCCTGGAAATAGAATTGGAACGTCTAAGCTTTATGTTCTTTTTTTTTTTCACTGCCAAGTTTAGAGTGGTTAAAATATTTAAATCAAAAGAAACAAAATTAAAATTATTGGCAATAATCTCATGTTTTCATCTGCTTAGTAAGACTATATTTATGTTAGAAATAACACTCCCTATTATTTCCCTGCTCTACCTTAATTTGAGATATTCTCCAAGTTGAAGGCCCTATCTGGGCTGCATACATTTTCCCAGCTGAATGCTGAATGACAGGAAGCAGAGCACAGTGAATAACACTCTTCCATTTCATTGTCAATATGTCTGTTTGTGTCAGAATGATTTGAAAATTAAGTAGAATTTCAGAAGATAAAAATTTCCACCTTTATCGGCGGGGAAGCAAATTTAGGACTTCTTTAATTAGTCAATTGTATGTTCTGAAAATGTGCTTCGCTAAGAAGAAACAAAACAAAACAACACAACAGCCAAACCCAACCCCCAAAAAAACAACCACGGGGGAAATCTCCTCCTCTTCTTTTTATTAATTAAGACTTCTAGTTTTGTAATTGAACAAACAAAAGAGACTATAATTGCATCTAGATGGAAGCTAAATGCTATACCAGGAAATGGCCACTCAAGCTGGCTAATTCTCATGCTCTTTCCCAGAACACCGATTACTGGACGTTACTTGAGACAGCTTTTTGAGTTATATACCCTTTTCATCTGACCAGCTTAGCAATTACTGCATTCCTATTTATTTGCTCTTAAGAATATGGCATTTTGCATGTACCTAGAATGCAATGCAGCTTTCAGGCCATTTGTTGGAGGGAATTATACTTATTGCAAATGTATTTAAGCTGACACTAAAAGCATTTTAAGCTGATGTTACTTTGCACACATAGCTCTTGCTAACAGATCAGAAATTAACATAGAGGAGCTGGTTTGTAAACCTCACCCTCACACAAGTGAGCCACTACTCACATGAATGGCTGCTGAGTTTTCATTCTTGATGCATCAGGGAATTTCTTGTGAAAAGTCATTATTTTGTAATCAGAAGACAGGGGCACAGGGTACAGAGAAGGGCAACAAAGTTGGTGAGGGGTTTGGAACACAAGCCCTATGAGGAGAGGCTGAGGGAGCTGGGGTTGCTTAGCCTGGAGAAGAGGAGACTCAGGGGTGACCTTATTGCTGTCTACAACTACCTGAAGGGAGGTTGTAGACAGGTGGAGGTTGGTCTCTTCTCCCAGGCAACCAGCACCAGAACAAGAGGACACAGTCTCAGGCTGCACCAGGGGAGGTTTAGGCTGGATGTTAGGAAGAAGTTCTATACAGAGAGAGTGATTGCCCTTTGGAATGGGCTGCCCATGGAGGTGGTGGAGTCACCTTCATTGGAGGTGTTCAGGAGGAGACTTGATGGGGTGCTTGGCTGCATGGTTTAGTTGTGTAGGTGGGTTGGATGCGACGATCTTGAAGGTCTCTTCCAACCTGGTGTATTATTGTATTGTATTGTATAAGCACACCCTCAGTGTAAGATTTGTCATATGCCAATATATGGAAATGTCCTACTCTTACAGTTATACCTTGGTTCAGATTTATTTTCATATGGCATTTAGGCACAATGAACATCACCTGAGGTACATAGAATTACATTCTAATTTCAGCTGAGTATTTCTCTGAATCTTTAAACATGTGGTTCAGCAGTTGTGCTGGAAATTTTCAAGACATGGTGGTGTGTGTTTGAACTTGGAAGCTGACCCATGACACTGTGTAATACTGTAAAATGGGTCTCTGTATTTTTTCTTTTATTTTTTTTCTCTCTAAAGTTTCATGCAGATGAATGGTTTTATCTTCTTGCACTACTCATTAGTGCAGATTAGAAAATGTATTTCAGAAAAATTATCTCAGCCAGCTGGCTCTTAACCCCTTCTTCCTTTAGATAGTCTTTTATTGTACACAAGAATATTTGTAGAACATGAAGCAACACACATATTTTAGTTTTCTAAGGTGAAATACAGTCCATTGCAACCTATGTGTTTTTTTTCTTCTCTACATATTCCTCAGGCAGTGTGATCTTGCATGTGTCTGGAAGAGACATGGACAAGAGAAGGGCCATAAGGATGATTAGAGGGCTGGAGCACCTCTTCTATGAGGACAGACTGAGGGAGTTTGGGCTTCTCAGTCTTCAGAAGAGAAGGCTCTGAGAATACCTTATTGTGGCCTTCCAGCATCTAAAGGGGGCCTACAAGAAAGCTGGTGAGGGACTTTTTAGGGTGTCAGGTAATGATAAGACTAGGGGGAATGGAACAAAACTAGAAATGGGTAGATTCAGATTGGATGTTAGGAAGAAGTTCTTCACCATGAGGGTGGTGAGACACTAGAATAGGCTGTCCAGGACAGTGGTGGAAGCCCCACCTGTGGATATTTTTAAGGCCAGGCTGGATATGGCTGTGAGCAACCTGATCTAGTGTGAGGTGTCCCTGCCCATGGCAGGGGTGTCAGAACTAGATAATTCTTGAGGACCCTTCCAACCCTAACAATTCTGTGATTCTATGATTTAGTGTTGGGATGAAGGTCAAGAGAACAATGCAAGTGAGAAAGGAGAATTAAAAACAGAGTCAAGGAGGGTATGCCTGCAAAGCAAAAAATATCTATGGGAAATCAAATTCTGATTTTAGGGTATCTTTGCAAGGAGTAGTTCTCATCCTTTACTCTTGGCAGCATAAGCTCAAGTGCTGCACTGCTAATGGATTCTCCAACATTTGACATAAGTGACTTTCCCTAGGCTTACTTCTTCAAGCTGACAGCTTCTCAACCCACTTAATACCAGCTATACTGCAGTCATGAGGAATGTCAAAAAGGATATATAATTTCCTTTATTATAAATGATATGGCAATATTAATCAAAATATGAATAACCTTTATTAATATGAAAAATTGCCAAATGTATCAAAAAGTTCAATGTACAGTTAGCATATATTTACAATGGGAATGTACAGTATTTGGGCAACAATAACAATGTAACTATTTTATGCAAACTGGGAGGAATATAACAGAAAAAAAGTACCCCAGGAGCAAAATTCTGCTCTACCACAAGGGGGGAGACGCAACAAGAACCATTATGCCAATGAGGAAATGAATTAATTGCTCACAGCTGGTTGTACCCAGGTAGTCAGTGCTGCTGCTGTGAATTAGAGGCTTTGGGCTGCTCTCATGCACCAGGCATGGCTGTTTGCTGGCAGGAATGCTATGCAGTGGTCGATGGCTGGTTTGGCTTCAGCAGAGGGTGGACTGTCAACAACACTGTCACAATAGGTGCTTGCTTTGTCCTGGATGAATTGAGGCATGGCAAAATCCTGGATACAAGGGGAAGCAGACTTGGCTCTGACTTCTAAGCTCATGGCTTCTCTGGTAGCTTGCTGTGTGTATGCTTCTGGCTTTATCCCAGGTGCCAAACTGAGCAACTCGAGGCTATGCAACTCGAGGCAGTTTCAAGCCAGACAAGGTCCAAGCAGGTTCAAGCATGCAAGGTTTGAGCAAAGCAAAGGCAAGGTAAAGGAAAGGCAATAACAAGGCATAGACAACTAGAAAATTAGCCTGTATATAAATCTTGCCCAAGACTGATTGGAGCAATAGGGCATGAAACCAGCACACAGTTACCCAATGGGAAGGGTTCTGTTAGGCTATGGCCAGAACACATGCTCATACCATAGATACAGGGTTGTTTACCAGACATGCATGGTCCTGTCCCCTTTGTTCCTTTTCCTGTGCTACCCTGGCTTTCTGCAGGAAGGAGGGGAGAGAGGAGGACCATGTCTAGACACCTTAATGTCTGTCTGGGTTTGTGCTGGGGCCGTTTGGCCCTACCATGACAAGGAGGCACTCCTGGGGCTTTGTAACCTGCTATATAAGCTCTGTTCCTGAGGTTCTTAGTGCCTTACTGCCTCCCTCTGTGTTCCTACATCTCACTGCAGGCTATGCAGCAGAAAAAGCTTTTGACTAATTCTATTAAAGCTATTGAAATAACACAAAGAAAATGCAAATAAATGTAGATAAATCACAGTAAAGTGGTCTTTTCCCTTAAAGAGAGTATGATGGGTTTATTAATAGACTTGCCATATTTTTTTTTAGAAAAAAAGGATGACATTAATTAGAAAAAAAGAATAAGTTTACCTGATGCATGGAAGAGAACATACATTTAATAATAAGCAGCCACCTGTGGGGTGCTTTAAATTAGTCCAGGCTCAAAGGAGGCCATCTTACAGTCACATGACAGCTATGTTAGTCTCTGGTTTAAGCTGAAAAGTACCCCTTATTTTTCATTATTCCAACTCTTCTTTTCTCCCTATATAGTAAAAAAGGGTCTTTAAAGTTCATGAGTCATTCACATTAGAGAGTAATAATTCATGTAAGTCAGTTCATAATCTTCTGTGCTTACACTAATTCAGAAAAGTATATTTAATTTTTCCTGAGACCTCTTCAGTTCTACTCTTGCAGAGTTCAGCCTTACAGAGCTCCCTACTCATTTGACCGTTTTTGCTGTTTCTTGGCTTATAGCATTCAAATAGTCTTCTCTTAAGCTTGCTGCCTTTCTCTTTATCCCTGCATTTTAGGAATGGCTTGACTTTCAATTCTAAACTCACTTAACATGCTGATTACAGCTGTTGTCTCAAATTTCTTTTTGCAAAGTTAGTCTGGACTACTTTCAAACCAGTTCATGTCATTTTCATGCACTGAAGCTGCAGTCTGAAATGTCTCTAGCATCATCTTCCCTGCTGATTTTCAACATTCTTGCTCAATCCATCTCTAAACTGGATGCTGTTTTGATATTTTAAACTCATTTATCTTTACTGTCTCTAAGTATTTCTTTCTTTCTTTCTGTGGACTACTTTCTTCAAACATCCTGCATGTTGACACTTTGTTTCCTTACCTCCGTTTTTCTTTTTGGGCAGGGGGCAGGGCGATTTCAGGTAGTGATAATGGCATCCTGGCCTGCATCAGGAACAGTGTGGCCAGCAGGAGCAGGGAGGTCATTCTGCCCCTGTACACTGCACTGGTTAGGCCACACCTTGAGTACTGTGTCCAGTTCTAGGCCCCTCAGTTGAGGAAGGATGTTGACTTGCTGGAGCATGTCCAGAGAAGGGCAACAAAGTTGGTGAGGGGTTTGGAACACAAGGCCTATGAGGAGAGGCTGAGGGAGCTGGGGTTGCTTAGCC
Source organism: Colaptes auratus (assembly GCA_015227895.2). Taxonomy (NCBI): domain Eukaryota; kingdom Metazoa; phylum Chordata; class Aves; order Piciformes; family Picidae; genus Colaptes; species Colaptes auratus. Next base: position 48,057,937 of record CM037640.1, on the reverse strand, counting down.
TGGAGAAGAGGAGACTGAGGGGTGACCTTATTGCTCTCTACAACTACCTGAAGGGAGGTTGTAGACAGGTGGAGGTTGGTCTCTTCTCCCAGGCAGCCAGCACCAGAACAAGAGGACACAGTCTCAAGCTGCACCAGAGGAGGTTTAGACTGGAAGTTCGGAAGTAGTCCTATACAAAGAGTGTGATTGCCCATTGGGAATAGACTGCCCGTGGAGGTGGTGGAGTCACCATCATTGGAGGTGTTCAGGAGAAGACTTGATGGTGTGCTTGGTGCCATGGTCTAGTTGTTTAGGTGGGTTGGATTGGTTGATAGGTTGGACGCGATGATCTTGAAGGTCTCTTTCAACCTGGTTTATTGTATTGTATTAAAAAAAAATCTTATATTTTTCAACCCCAAAGTTTGCAGTTCACATTTTAGACATCTTTTGTGTTCTCTGTTGCTCAAGACTGCATGTATTTAACCGTATGGATTTAATTTCTAAATCTATTCTGCTTTAGCAGTTTCCTGTTCTTATTGACATCAACACTATCATCCTCTAGCTGGTACTACAACAGAAAGCCTGTTTGGTCTCTCATCTGCTTCTTAACCATGATCCATGCTTGCAAATGTTGCAAGCTCAACTATCTTATTTAAAAATGCAGACAGAATTGTACACCTTACAAAACCATACAGTCTAGACCAAAATAAGGCAAACATAAAAGCCAAAAATGATTGTACCCGAGTAATGCATTTTATTCAGGAAGTGACTGTATTTGTTTGGAAAGAACTTTTATTGTGTGTGTTGGCCAGAATAGTGCCGCTGTTATATGTTTCTTTGAAAATTCTATACTAGCATTCTGTGTTAATATTTTTAAATCTGTTATTCTGCTTTAAATTCACTCAGTCAAAAAATTCTTGTTCAGGATATCATCTCCCATGTAGATCTTTTCAGCTGGTGCCTGAAAAATTATAATTGTGTATGGTGGCTCTTTTTATTTAGTTTCATTATTTGACTTTTGCTTCTATTGAAACAAATTTGATAATGCTAAAGAAAATATTTTAGTGGATCAATATAACTGAAAGCTGTGATTAATAAGAGCTGATTCAACCAAGCCCAGAAACCTACTGTAACATTCCTATTCTTTCATCTCCCCCATGCTTTATTTCATCTCTGTACCTCTCAAGACCATTTTTCCTTAACAAAGTCTGTGTATAAAATTAGTCTGAGATAAAATACAAAGTCATCATCACACCAAGACAAAACTGAAACACATGCCAAGACAGAAGAACTGCAAGCAAAGAATTAATGGGGGAAATGCTGTGGAGGAGAAAAAGCTGGCTTTATGTTTGCATTAACCAAGCACCAAGTTCAAAGGTGGATGCTTCTGTAACATCATCACAGATGTATCAAAGAAACCCTATAGTAGGATCCCTTTGGTGGAAATATCATTGGGCAATGTGAAGAACAGTTAATCTGTTCAAGAAGTGGAACATTCTTCTTACATAGACAAATTTGCTTAAATGGTTAAGCTGATTTAAAGGGTTTTAGAAGATGTGCTTCAAAATCTGATCTTTGGGATCTTTGATGCTATTCCTTCTACAATTGATTCAGCAGTAAAATGAAATAAAATTCAGTGCGCCAGATTTACTATATGTTCAAACCAAAAACCGGCATAAGGCTGCCACTGTGTTGTGATTTTATCTGCTAGCTTCTTTTACCAGGAGTAATACAAAACATTGCCTCCACCATTAGAAAACAGCAACAAAACCAACAACAAAACAAACAAAAAGCCAACCAACTCAACAAACACCCAATGCAAACCATCAAAGTCCAAAAAAACCCAACAAAAACCCCCTACAACCCAAAAGCCCCACAAAAATAAAACACAAACCAAACAAACCCAACAAATTGAAACCAAACAACCCCCCCCCCCAAAAAAAACCAAAACAAAAAATAAAGGAAAATATTATCTTTACTGTATCTTTTGATTAGTGAGAGTAGAATGTATGTGTCACACAAGAAATTCTCAGTGAAATATCTGTAACATTATGTCCAACATAACTGTCAGGTGCAGGAAGCTTTCTCAAGCTGAGGAAACATCTGAATTCAAGTAATGCTTCTATAGGTGAAAATTCTGGCTACAGACCAAAACTCTGGTCTATGAACTGGACATTTGTATTAATTAATGGGATTATTTTTAAGGCAAATTAACATAATACCAATGCTTTGCACTGGGCCACAATAGTTATGACTACACCAACCACTTAACAGACCCAGGCACTTCAGCACTATCATGTGATCATCAGTTCTGTTTAAAGGCATTCCATGCTCCTCAGCTCAGTTTCTGCTACACACCAGCAAGCACTGCTAATGCTTGAGCAATGTCCAGGAAATAGCATGGTCTACGCATCTTTCCCAAAACACCATACAGATTGGCTCATACAACAGTTTAACTGTGAAAATGTGCTCTGTTCCATGCCACCCACATGTAGGGGCAGGTAATGGACCTTGGACATTTTATTAACTAATACATGCACAACTAAATTCCTCATTTTTATGTTCTCATTTGGCCTCTTAGGTGACTTTGCACCAAGGAATCCATTTATTTAACCCTCTTTGATTCCCTAAGATGGGTAAGTAACAGTGGCACGCTGAAATCTCTTGATTTTAATCACAAAGGCAATAAGTGGATTCACTTAAACTCATGTCTCACAAGACTAGGAAAGTCTGTATTCCCTACTTATTTCCACTTTAAAATTGTATTTCAAACTTGGTTGAAAAGTTGTATGCTCTCCAATTACTATTTTGTATCTTTTAGTCAGTGAGAGATGACAACTGTGGGTTTTAGTGGGGAAGAGGAGTCTTAGATAAATAATACATCTCTGGTTTCCATTATTGTATTTTTTAAGTTTTCCTTCTCTATATTTCCATGACTAAAGAAACACATTTCAGAATAGTGAAATAAAAGTTGTGCAAATGCTTTCATTGTGATTTGTATGTTAAGAGTTTTTCAGCTTCATCTGGTGATGGTGTTGGTGACAAGAACATTTCTCCAAAATAAGTGGCAAAACACTTTGCTTCTAGAGTGAGGTAATCTCCTTAAGATCTCCACAGCCACTGAGAATTCAAAGGAGTCACAAATGAAGCATTCTGGTGGCACAAAAATTCCCTAATTAGAGAAGCAAAAGTTAGATGCTTGTACTCAACAGTCTTTGCTCTACTCTCTTTTGGAGGTGATCTATAAACGAAAAATGCCTAATCTCTGCTAACTCATGTGAATCTGTCCATGGAAAAAAATGCAAACCCTTGCTAAGCCTCATTGGATGACTGAGACACCAGACTACATAGGGAAGAAAAGTATCCTCTTAATCAGTGTAAAGAATTGCATGAAAAACGATGTGGTATGTACAAGTATCCTTTGCTGAAAAGGTTCATTTAACTTGATATACACAAAAGCAATGTATTTTATGCTCATCCTTTAAATAAATATAAGCAATTGCAATCTAATTTCCTGATTCTGAATTTCTTGGTATTAGCTATTACTGCAGGTGGGCCATAAAAGAGCCCAGTAATGTTTTTAACTGGCTTTTCCAATAGAAGGGCCCTTCAGGAGCAAGCTCCATTGTGCATACATTTGTGTCTGTTTCCAGCAGCTTTTTACTGAAAAGCCAAGCTGTCAGTTGACTATTGTAATAACAGTTGCAATGTCAACTGAATTTGACAGAGGACCCGCAATCTCGGAAACACTAAATTTACAGCCAGAAGTGAGAAGCAGGAAAGAGGAAAAAAATATGTTGGAGAGGGAGTGAAAGGGGAAAGAATTCAGGTACTGACGAAAATGAAAAGAAAAAAAACCACCACAAAACAAAAAAACACTTCATCCGATTTTATTGGCACTGCTAGAGTAGCAGATGACAGCCATAATTCTGCAACCTTCCAGCTCCTGCTATCTGAGCTTTAAATCTGCATAATCATACTTGTAGGAATTTAATAACCCTGTATCTTGGTTTCACTGCCTCTTTTGTAGTGCACAGCCTATTAATAAATTGTTAACATACTTAACGTTATAATTTGTATTGAGGCATATTTTAAAGATCAAACCTTAGCTTTAGATTCTTTAAATCCACTTCTATTTTTTTTTTCTTTTAGATGTATTATTTTATTTCTGAGTTTTAATGATTTTTCTAGTCCAAATAAAATGTATTATATCTTTAAGGGAAAGGCATACAGGACACTAACTAAATGCTTGTTTGGTTGGTTTTGTTAATTATCAAAACAAAATAGAAACCAGGAAACCAATCATATTTAATTCTAATAAGTGATTAATATTGCCACAGACAAATGTTCCTAGGAATACATCTGGGAGGAACAGAAACATAGGTGTCACATCTAACTCCAGTGTTGAGGAGATTTCTATGCTCAACAGAACTGGAAGTCTCAAGAAACTATTCCATTTCCTCCCCAAGACTGAAGTGATTAAGACTATGTCAGTTCTGGCATACATTTGCCCTGCCTTTTTTTAAAAGGTGGACATTAATGGATACTTAATAATATCACTAGACAGTCTAGTTTGTTATTAATGACATGAGAATTTCTTTATGCTTTTTTTACTAATATATCACTTGATTTTCCCCCCCCTGCTGCATGACTTTTATTTCTATTGATTATGGAGGAAGAAAACTGCTCTTTCCTTTCTCTTTGCACACATATACACACATGTACTCATGTATAAATAAATATATCTCTGCATATAAATATACATATAAGCGTCCCTTGTCCCTTTTATTTCATTTCCTAAGTCTTCCTCTTGGCTTAAGGTAAGCTAGGTAATTCAATATTTCCTTCCAAAGCATTTATGATTTTTAGATTTACGATTGTTGGGTTTTTTTAATTTTATTTCTTTTTATTTCCTCTGGTCAACATTTTGCTGGAAATGCATGCCCAATGCTCTGCTCAGTGTTCCAGATGGAGGCTTGCTAACTCCAAACAGGAAAGTTTTGTATTTCTACTTGTTTGCCATATTCACATATGATGTGAATCAGGTTGGACTCAATGATCTTTGAGGTCTCTTCCAACCTTGGTGATACTGTGATATGCAACAGACATACTTTTGAAATATGTTTAGGTTAGGATCCCCAATAGCCTACCTTTTTTTTTTGTCTTCTTTTGTTTTTTCTTTTTCTCTATTATTTAATGTTATCTCCTAAGATCATAGGGGTTGGAAGGGACCTTTGAAGATCACTGTAGCAGTTTGGGATGGGTGTCCCCTGCTGTGGCCACATAAGAAATAGCCCCGGTGTCCTGAGGGCCCAGCCCAGTGTGTGAACACAGGAAGCTATGTATTTCATCCCATAATGTTCTGCTCCCTATAAAACCACCAGCAAGGTCTTACACTTTCTCTTTCTTCCCTCGCTGCCCTCGTGAGAGATGCTCCCTGTCTGGTAATGGAGGGGGAGTTATGTCAAGGCCTTTTTTAGGCCTGGCTAGGCTTAATGTCAAGAGGAAAAGGGCGAAGGGCAATCTCAGATCTGGCCAGCAGAGATTAGCCTAACAGTGGAGGGGGGTGGTGGGAAGAATGAGCCCTGGGAGTTTTGGGTGTACCCTCAGGTGGGGAAAAAGGGGAGTGTTTGGATGCTTGTGGGTATGCTTTGGGATCTCCTTTTGTCACTGTGCTTGTGGTTCTCTGTAAAACACTCACTGCTTTTCCCTTTAAACTTTCCACCACTTCTGCAATCCATTTGTCTGAGTCTTATTTTTTTTTCTGCCCTGGTGGGAGGCAAGGAAGGATTGGCCTTTCAACCCACCACAATCACCAAGTCCAACCCCCCCTGCCAGAGCAGGACCATAGAATCTAGCACAGGTTGTACAGGAATACATCTAGATAGGTCTTGAAAGTCTCCAGAGAAGGAGACTCCTCAAGTTTGTTTTACTTTGTGAAGCCGATCATCACTGCCCTGTTTGCTGTGTACTGCAACTGTCCAAACGTTACCTCACTAATTGCTTCATATCACAAAATCATAGAATCACAGAATCATAAAACCACAGAATGGCAGGTGGGAAGGCACCTCCAAGTATATACCTTTCTAAACTCTTTCTAGGCCCAGCACCCTGTCAAGCTGAGTCTTAAACTTGACCAACATGGGGGAATTCACTACTTCTCTTGGGAGATGATTCTAATTGTCTAACTATTTGCATTGTGAAGAGTTTTCTTCAAGATTCCAATAAGAATCTCCCCTGCAGTAACATTACCCCTTGTCTTTACTATGGGACTCCTTGTAAAAAAGGGAGTCTCCATCATGCTGATGTTCTAGCTCACTCTGTTTGGCTCAATAAACATTTTATTCAAATTATAGTAACTCCAGCAGAAGAGTGAGCCAGAAAGAAAAAAAATCCCCTGGAGTGCAGTGGTTGGAGCACATAAATGATGGGAAGATGTGAAAATTTGTCAGCCTGAATATGTTCCCTTCCAGCAAGAAGATGCAAACCTAAGAAACTCACATTAATGAAATGCCCTGGTGCAAATTTTAGTTTTATTCTATGAAGTGCATGTGCCCCTAGTTTGCCAATGTCAAGACCATAAAACCCAAATGTCTACTGCTCCCTTCTTGCTATGAAAGAACTTCTGGAAGCTCTTCAATTTCCATCCAGTGGTCAGTGCAGGTTGTCTCACACACTGGCAGAAGTCTCACTGTCCTCATCAGTCTCCAATTTCCCTTTCCTGTATCATAGGACATCATCCTACATCCCATCTACTCAAATTAGCTGTCCCAGGTGCCAGCTCTTTGTTGGCCTTTTCTCACTCAGCACCTTGGTCTGTTGAGAGCTGTGTGTTGACCACTACATGAATATGGGGGATTGGAGGTAGAAAGTCATCGAACAGCAGGGAATTTTGCACGGCAAGGATGAAAATGTTTAATTGCTCCCTCTTTACGTTAGCAAAAGTCTGAAAGATCATAAAGCTGCATATTCACAGACTAGGTGGCATGTTCATGTAGCTGAAATGGCGTAAGCAAATTCTTAAGAATATGAGGTTCTATTTAGAAAGTATTTTTAAATAGCAGTGGATGTAGTAACATTTGCCTGAGTGTGCATGCATCTTGAAAGAATTAGAGAAGTGAACTCTCCTGTTTCTCTTTAGCTGATTGGAATATCAGCTTTGAAGCCCAATGATGGTATGCTGCTGTTGACATTTACTATTTAGTCACTGTTCATGGAATGAGGGCAAAAAACTGGGATTTAAACCACTTTGGCTCAGAAACTAAGGATTCAAAGTGTGGAAAAGAGCAGAGGAAATTACAAGAAGATGGTAGAGAGAAAAAGAAGCAAAGAATTAAAGCAGCAATGGGCAGAGGAGTGGCAAATGTTTTCAAAGAGTAACACATGTGACAAGAAAACATTTGTACCATTAAATAAAAGCCTGTCTGGGATTTTTGTGCTAACTTCTTACTGGTGTCATTACATGTTGTTGTCCCTGCATGGCTGTCAACTTATCATCCTGCATGGCCTCACATTGCATCAGGGGCAGTTTAGTTTAGACATAAGGAAAAAATTCTTTACTGAAAAGGTCATTGGCACTGGAACAGGCTGCCCAGTGAAGTGGTGGAGTCGTCATATGTGGAGGTGTTTAGAAGATGTTTGGATGTGGTGTTTAGGGACAGGGCCTAACAGCTGTGTACAGGCAGATGTTAGGTTATGGCTGGACTCCATGATATTAAGGTCTTTTCCAACCAAGCGATTCTACAGTTCTATGAATTTATACCTCCCACTACAAATAATTATATTTTGATGTTGCCAGAGCCAATAAACATGTGAAACTTGTGAGCCAGCTACAGTTATGTAACAGAGCAAGTGAAACTGGCTTTGAAGCTAAGATGTTTAAAAACAAATGTCTCTTCTCCTTACTTGCCCCTTTTAGAGCCTGCGGGGTCAACCTGAGTTGTGTTCTTAGGCTGTGCTCTGAGTGAATTTGGCTGAAGCTGAAATTTCTGTGAGGACACTTGCCTCCAGAAGGGGGAGCTTCAGCAGGCAGCTACCGAGACTCTAACTTACAGTGACATACTTAAATAGTTGCTTTCTCAAAATTAGACTTGATACTTCTGGTCAAAATGGAGGCAGAATTTGATCTGACCAGAGTATGGGGCAAGAGCCAGGAGCAAGACCCTCACCAGCCAAGACACCACACAGAGGAGCTCCGCCCCAGTAAGGGAGCCCAGCCAGCACCCATAGATGATATTGGAATAGTCACCAATGCTCTTCCTACCTAACCGGGGGGCCACGAGGCCCCCCGGCCTTTGTTGTCACCACCACCATCACCCAGTGTGCCCCATGGGTACTCACCAGAGATGAGAGGAGGATCCCTCAGCCCAGATGGGCTCGTCTTAGGGCTTCTGCCGTTCCTGGAGGGGATAAATAAGGGGAGTGGGTGGGGAGGGCCAAGTGGCCACACCTGGAGTGGGAGGAGACTCCAACAGAGCCCAGGTGATCTGGGCTTTGAGGACAAAAAGGGGGAAAGTGGGGCAGGTGAGGGACATTTAAGGTATCAGCTAATGATAGGACTAGGGGGAATGGAAAAAAAATAGAAATGGGTTGATTCAGATTGGATGTTAGGAAGAAATTCTTCCCCATGAGAGTGGTGAGACACTGGAACAGGTTGCCCAGGGAGGTGGTGGAAGCCTCATCCCTGGGAGTTTTTAAGGCCAGGCTGGATGTGGCTGTGAGCAACCTGATCTAGTGTGAGGTGACCCTGCCCATGGCAGGGGGTTGGAACTGGATGATTCTTGAGGTCCCCTCCAACTCCAACAATTGATGATTCCAAAACAATTTTGTAGTTTAGGCTGCATGTTAGGAAGAAATTCTTCACAGAAAGAGTGATTGGCCACTGGAATGGGCTGCCCAGGGAGGTGGTGGAGTCACCATTCCTGGAAGTGTTTAAAATAAGACTGGATGAGACACTTAGTGCCATATATAATCATGTCTTATTGAAAATGAATATTTAACCATGTTTAAGTAAATTAGGCCTAAACCTGTAACTTCTTGCATTGCTCCAGTAGCTTTCAGTGTAAGTTTCTGAAAACAAAGTACAAAATATCTGCTTTCCATTCAGGCTACTTAAGGAAGAAGTTCATGCCTTTTTTTTTATTGATAGTTTAAATAATGAATAAGGGCTACAAATGTAGATAGCTACCAGGGAATTTTATTAATTTGAGTTTCTCAGGAGGCCACTATAAACGCACAGTTGTTGGGAACAAACTAACCTGCAGGTGTATTTTTATGTTTTTACATGCACAAGTGCATTAAATCTGAAAGAAAACTGAAAAGAGCTTTAAGAGAGAGGAGGGCAAAGATACACTTCTAATTAAGCCCCTGGTGAAATTCAGTAACAGGTTTTTTTGGGGAAAAGTGTTGATTAAGAACATGGGAGTGAAGCAAATTGTGAATCGCTTGTGCCAAGTCCTGTATCTCCACCTTAGGGTAGAGATTGTCCTATAGGTTTCAGAGTAATGAGACAACTGAAATACACAGAGCTTTGCTCTTAAGGGGCTTTAACTAATCCTCTAACTTCCTTGAAGTGTGGAAAGCTGGCAGTCGGTACCTGCAGAACTATCTTGCTCTCAAGTGATGACAGAAATGAAGTATGTTCTGCCCCTCAGTTTGGATGCTGAAATCATTTAAATATTTACTACCTAAGTCAAGAGAATTCTGAAAATTATATCCTAGAGACATTTGGAAGACGAGAAGTCCGGATATTGATTTATCCCAGATTTTATCCTTCCTGGCTGCCAGTTCATTACAGTTTAATAGTATTTTAGTTATCAAGTATAGCTCAGCATTTTCAAGGGTCAACCAGCAAGGCTCCTAGATCATCTTCTTTTTTTTTTTTTTCCCTTTTTTCTTCTTTTTTTCCTTTTTTCTTTTTTTTTTTTTTTTTCTTTTTCTTTTTTCTTTTTTTTTTTTTCTTTTTTCTTTTTTTTCTTTTTTTTTTTTTTTTTTTTTTTTTTTTTTTTTCCTTTTTCTTTTTTTTTTTCCCATCCCATAGAGAAATAGAAGCAAAAGAATATAAAAAAATGTCTACAAAGTATATTCATAGAATCATAGAATCAATAAGATTGAAAGAGACCTCAAGGATCATCCATCCAACCTGTCACCCAAGACCTCATGGCTACTAGACCATGGGACCAAGTGCCACGTCCAATCCCCTCTTGAGCACCTCCAGAGACTGTGACTCCACCACCTCCTGGGGCAGCCCATTGCAATGCCTAACAACTCTCTCTGTGAAGAACTTTCTCCACACCTTGAGCCTAAAATTCCCCTGGCACAGCCTGAGACTGTTGCTTATTGCCTGGGAAAAGAGACCAACCCCCTCCTGGCTACAATCACCCTTCAGATAGTTGTAGAGAGCAATAAGGTCTCCCCTGAGTCTCCTCTTCTCCAGGCTGAACAATCCCAGCTCCCTCAGCCTCTCCTCATAGGGCTTGTGCTTGAGGCCTCTCACCAGCCTTGTTGCCCTTCTCTGGACAGGTTCAAGAATCTGAATGTCCTTCTTAAATTGAGGGGCCCAGAACTGGACACAGTACCTCAAGGTGTGGCCTAACCAGTGTTAGGTACAGGGGCACAATGACTTCCCTGCTCCTGCTGGCCACACTATTCTTGATGCAGACCAGGATATTTAGAAGAAGGTTGTAGCATCAGACACACAGTGACACAGTTCAAAGATTTCTGTCTTTTAAAACTGTCACAGACTGCGATATGCAGAAAGTATTCACCTACAAATCAGGCACTGATACAATTCATGATATATGCAATAGTTTAATTTACAGCTCTTTCAAGTAATTCCTTTTTTATAGGAAAAAAAATCACATCAGACCAGTTTTGGATATATTATGAAAAGTTAGAAAATTAATAATTAAGTAAAGAGGAATTAAACAAAGAAATCATGTCTTTAGGGACTTAAAAAGTCTTTTATAAACTATGTAGGGTACAATAACTTCCTCTGGAAAACACAGTTCTAATGAAAGGCAAACAGAATATTGTTCTCTTTTCAAATCTCTTTCTGTTCTCATTGTATCTACTCATTATGTGTCCAACAGAAAGCCCCTTGAAGCTGATGTTATTCTTTCTGTCAGTTTGAATGGACTTTAGAGCACAGCCTCCCTTCCACTTCCAATGAACAACTACATCTGCATTTTATTTGCTGTTATGACACAAAATGTGTCCTTAGCTTTTTACTTCAGTTTCCAGATTCTTGATACTTTTTGCATAATAAATTTAAGCCTCTGGGCAATAAACTTCTTTTTTCTTAAATATTTTTTCATGGACTACTTAAATATATTCATTGTCCCTTAGGGTTCACAGTTTGCACATTTTATATTCACCTGCATATTAAAAGGACATTAATATTATCTCTTTTCTCCAAGTGAAACCAGCAACTTATGTTTGGCTTTCAGAAAGGCATCCATTCAAAGACATTGGAGATGCAGGAGCTGTGACTTCCCCTGATAGTTTGTTCTCTTAGTGAAGTATAGGTACTGTGAAGGCATGCCTACCTTCCATTCCTCTTACTATAACTCTGTAAAGTCACTAAACAGACATTTACATATTTTAGGAAAAAAAAGAAATAATAAATTGGAGAAAATTTTCAGGAATTGAATGAGTAATCCAAAGATTAGCCTATGAAACATGGCTCCAGCATGGGTCACTATTTTAGATTTCCTTCATGGTCTATGTAGTATATCCCCAGGTTTCAATTGCTAACTCTCCCAGTGCTTAAAGCAGTGTATTCCCACAACAACATTCTCAATAATCTCCTGTAAAATACATAAATTATGACAGAGTAGTGCCACTTTTAAAATGTGTGATAGCTCTGAAAATCCAACTGAAACATTTTGTTTGTCTGAGCAAGTTTCATAGTTTCATAGTTTAGTTTCATAGTTTCAGTCAGGGTTGGAAGGGACCACAAGGATCATCTAGTTCCAACCCCCCTGCCATGGGCAGGGACACTCTACACTAGATCAGGCTGGCCAGAGCCTCATCATGGGGCTGATCTCTTCTCCCAGGCAACCAGCACCAGAACAAGGGGACACAGTCTCAAGCTGCACCAGGGGAGGTTTAGACTGGATGTTAGGAAGAAATTCTTCATAGAGAGTGTGATTGTCCATTAGAATGGGTTGCCTGGGGAGGTGGTGGAGTCATCATCATTGGAGGTGTTTAGGAGACTTGATGGGGATGCTTGGTGCAATGGTTTAGTTGATTAGATGGTGTTGGATGATGGGTTGGACGCGATGATCTTGAAGGTCTCTTCCAACCTGGTCTATTCTATTCTATTCTATTCTATTCTATTCTATTCTATTCTATTCTATTCTATTCTATTCTTTTCTTTCTTTTCTTTCTATTCTAAATACTGATTCAAAGGGGGAAAAGGATCAACAGTGATTAAAGCAGTTAAAATCTACCTAGTTCAGTGTGATTCGAAACTCAAACCTGCCCAGGACTGTGTGATGTTTTTCTAGTATTCATATTACCACAAAATGTATTTACACTTACTGGCAATGTAAAGCCAATCTACCATTTTAAAATTATATTTAGTGTATTAATTTGGAGATTCATCCACGCAAATGATGAAACAAATACATTTCTATTTTCAATGCCACTGTATTTCCAAGTAACTGATGTATTCCATCAACCTCTACCAGCTGTGAAACTGAAAACCAAAAATCAAAACAGAAAATATGGCATTTGGAAGGAGGTAGGAAGAAGCGTTTATTAGACTTAGAATCTAAATTTGACTGCCCGTTACATCAAAGAGTACTAAACTGTTCCATGATGCATGTATCAGAAACATGTGAAAAATAAATAGCTGTATAACTTCAAATCATAAAAAAAGACCCAGTAAGCATCACTTGTTCTTTCAAATTTATTTTTCAGAAATGAAATCCTGAAATTCTGAGCATGTCTCACACATGCACATACTTGAGACTGGCACACATGAGAGAGAGGGGATGATGGTTTCTCTCACTCTCTGTCCCTGTCCTCCAGTCATTTTACTCTTATTTCTATTCTACTAAAGATTTTTGGTAACTTCTGTAGTAATTACTGATGAAAAACAAGGAAATCAAGACAAGATCTCTTTAAGATTTATCTTTTTTTTCCAAATTACTTTTTACCTGCACCTTTTTTTGCATAGTGGTGAAATTAGATCAGGTATTTCAGAAATTGAGTACACCTTTTCCCCACAATCCATATTCCTGGAAACAATATAAATTATAGACTTCATGCAGCTTTCTTACATTGCCCGTGCTCTGGCCTGCCAAGCACTCCCATCTTATAATAGTAAAACCCTGTTCAACACCTGAGTAACTTCAGCTGTAGGATCTTTGTACTCCATAAGACCATGTGGGGTCAGAAATCTAGGCATGATCCTGTGTCCAATTTGTGTGCCTGACTTTGGGCATATGGCATTGTTAGAGGAAACCATGATTTTTAATGTGTATACTTGTCCCATCTATACTACTAAGAGTAATAACATTTGGCCTGCACTAGGGGATACCCTGTACTCATAGACCTTATAGATTCAACATGCATCCATAAAGCATTGATTATGAATGTGATTTTTGTCCAAGGAGAAGGACTAATCCCTCCCTCAAATATGGGGGACCTGATGAAACAGTAAAAAACCAGAAGTCTTTGAGTAAGTTTTTTGATGATGACCAGCAGGCAAGCAATGAATCAGTGCTTGTGAGAGCCTACATTCCATCATTCATCTGAAACTGATATCTCAAAATCACTCTAATATCCTGAAAAGTATGGCAGTCCTGTGTCATCAGAATTTAGGCACAGATGTGTGCTGAGCAATCACTAGTATGAGTTTGCTAATGAAGAGCTCTCAGTGTTTCATATCTAGTCCTTTGTATTCTCTACTCAAGATAGTTTAGGTAGCCCTTGCTCAAAGCTTTTTTTTGACAACCTGCTTTACAGAAAATACCTTGAAGCGAAAGCAACAGAAAATTTTCAAAATATGACATCATTTTCCCTTCCACAATATCCTCTATCTCAAAAGCTTGCATCAATTGCCTCAAATTGAACAAAAATATCTCTGCTGCCTGAAAAGTGCTCATGAAGTCTTTGAAATGGAAATTATATTTTCTGGAAGGAGAGTTTAGGTTAAAAGGCACAAAATTGGGTAATAAATAACAAAGCTGGATAAAGGTGGAATATTGGGATTCTTAGACTTCTGTGAAGACAGTCAAAAGTGGACATAAAAGCCTATCATATGAAAACATCAGCCTTTTACACACTTTACATTTTCTTTGCGCTGTTGCAAAAAGCTGATTTATTACAGGACAACAGTGAGTTGAACTTATGTAACAATCTAGAAAATAGCTTAGAATAGAATAGAGTAGAATAGAATAGAATAGAATAGAATAGAATAGAATAGAATAGAATAGAATAGACCAGGTTGGAGGTGACCTTTAAGATCATCGCATCCAACTCATCATCCAACACCACCTAATCAACTAAACCATGCAACCAAGCACCCTATTAAGTGTCCTCCTAAACACCCCTAATGATGGTGACTCTACCACCTCCCTGGGCAGCCCATTCCAATGGGCAATCACTCTCTCTGTGAAGAATTTCTTCCTAATATCCAGTCTAAACCTCCCCTGGTGCAGCTTGAGACTGTGTCCTCTTGTTCTGGTGCTGCTTGCCTGGGACAAGAGACCAACCTCTGCTTGTCTACAACCTCCCTTCAGGTAGTTGTAAAGAGCAATAAGGTCACCCTGAGCCTCCTCTTCTCCATGCTAATCAACCCCAGCTCCCTCAGCCTTTCCTCATTGTGCTTGTGTTCCAAACCCCTCACCAGCTTTGTTGCCCTTCTCTGGACATGTTCCAGCAAGTCAAGATCTTTCCTAAACTGAGTGGCCCATAACTGGACACAGTACTCAAGGTGTGGCCTAACCAGTGCTGAGTACAGGGGCAGAATGACCTCCCTGCTCCTGCTGGCCGTACTGTGGTTGGACTTGATGTACAATTCCTAATTTGTTTTTTTAATTAATATTTCCCTAATCAGTTAAAAGTACATTAGATAAGGACTTCACTTTCAGTAGTTTAGAAACATATCAGTACAAACAATACACACTTTCATATTCCTGGAGTAGGACATATTTATCTTTGTTTTGCGCAAGTTTTTTAAGCTTCTATAGAATCATAGAATTGTTAGGGTTGGAAGGGTCCTCAAGGATCATCTAGTTCCAATTCCCACTGCCATGTGCAGGGACACCTCACACTAGATCAGGTTGCTCACAGCCTTGCCTTAGAAACCTCCAGGGATGGGGCTTCCACCACCTTCCTGGACAACGTGTTCCAGTGCCTCACCACCCTCATGGGGAAAAACTTCTTCCTAACATCTAATCTCAGGCTGCCCATTTCTATTTTGGTTCCACTCCCCCTAGTCCTATCATTACCTGTCACCCTGAAAAGTCCCCTCCAGCTTCCTGTAGGCCCCCTTAAGATATTGGAAGGCCACAATAAGGTCTTCTCAGAGCCTTCTCTTCTGAAGACTGAACAGCCCAAGTCTCTCAGTCTGTCCTCACAGGAGAGGTGCTCCATCCCCCTAATCATCCTTGTTGCCCTTCTCTGCTGAATGAGTTTTGCTGATGACTTTCTGACTCTCCAACTGACGAATCAGATTCTGAATGGGCAACAAAGAGTCACGGTTGGTTCTGTATTGTCTGTGATGCACAGTCTGAGAAGCAACCGTCAATTTAATGTCCTGAGTCTTGTGTTGTCAGAAACTGTCTCTTTCTTAAAGGCACAGCCTAAACCGGTCACATCTGAACACGTTCCAGCACCTCCAGATCCTTCCTGTAATATGGGCTCCAGATCTGGATGCAGTACTCCAGGTGGGGTCTCACCAGAGCAAGGTAGAGGGGAAAAAATCACCTGCCTCAACCTGCTGGCCCTGCTTCTCTTGATGCAGCCCAGGATCTGATTGGCTTTCTGGGCTGCAAGTGCACACTGGTGGCTCATGTTGAGCTTCTCATCCCCCAGCACCCCTAAGTCCTTTTCTTCAGAGCTGCTCCCAAGCCAGTCACTGCCCAGCCTATATCGGTGCTTGGGGTTGTCTTGACCCAGATGCAGGACCTTGCATTTGGTCTTGTTGAACCTCATGAGGGTGTCATGGGCCCATCTCTCCAGTCTGTCAAGGTCCCTCCTTGTAAGTATAGGTTGATTTTAGGATATGAAAGTTTCAATTAATCTGAAACTAGTTCCAATCATATTATAAAAATGTGTTAAATATTACTTGGTAATGCAGATTAACAAACCGCACAAAATACAGCAATTTTCTTGTAAGGATTTTTGCACTGTAATATTTGGCCCAATCTGACACTTCACCTATAAATAAGCATGAACACATAGAGACACAGCCGGATATATCATTTATTTGGCTTCTTAAATTTGATGACAATGTATGGTACATGATTGATAAGTATACAATTACACTCCCAAGAAAGTTATATTGATAGTGGTGAGTGCAGAAGATACTGAAGAAAGAGAAATAGAAGAAATAAAAAGATAGGAAGGCAGGAAGGCAAAGGAGAAAAAAGAAAAGATGAAAAGAGAAGCAAAAAGAAGTGAAAAGGGAAGGGAAGGGAAGGGAAGGGAAGGGAAGGGAAGGGAAGGGAAGGGAAGGGAAGGGAAGGGAAGGGAAGGGAAGGGAAGGGAAGGGAAGGGAAGGAAGGGAAGGGAAGGGAAGGGAAGGGAAGGGAAGGGAAGGGAAGGGAAGGGAAGGGAAGGGAAGGGAAGGGAAGGGAAGGGAAGGGAAGGGAAGGGAAGGGAAGGGAAGGGAAGGGAAACCTCTTTAGCCCTTCTGGATAACAGGAAATTCTTATGAACACCCTTGCCTTGTTATTGCTGAGCTCCACTGGAGGTACAACATTGCAGCAACGTTACTCAATCCTACATGAGCTAAGTGGATCATTTTACTGTTTCCACAGCTGCAGGGTATCAAGTGCTGACTGCATCCAATTCTGTGACCATCACACTGTGTTTAGCCATACACCAAGGCAAGTGTTAGATCTACTACTACAAAGGATTTCTCACCTCTAGGCTGTTGGAAGCTGAGGAGTACACATCCTCTTGCTTTCCTCTCTGCCTACAAGTGCCTCTTATTGGCTATTACTAGCCCTTTTTAGACTTTTTTTTCTCACATGTATACACATGACTATTTCCTGTTTGGAAGCCTTGCTAAGCTTTTCCTTTTGACTTTTTTTTTGGGGGGGGAGGGGAGAAAGTGTGGGGTTTTTTTGTTTTGCTGGGGGGGAGGTTGTGTTTTTTTGTTATTCTCTTTGTTTTTTAAAGGTTCTTTCCACTGACGCCTTCCAAATTTGATCGGTGGTGAGGGCAAAAGAAAATGCTTAGGCAGAGATACTGCACTCCAAATACACATTAATGACTGACAGAGCAAGAGACTGATACACATTCTGAACTATTTTGTCTGACTGAAATTGCTGAAGAGTTATTCTGAGTTTTAGGTATCTTTTCTCTTTATTACAAACTGCTAGAAGGGCCAAAAGGCATCCTTTCAGTTATTAGCAACAATTCAGGTTGTTCATTTGATACCAAATTACTTTGGCACTCAGGAAACCCTATTCATTCTGGTCAGTTCAGTGTGAAAAGCTGACAAGGAATGTAAAGAAAAGTTGGGATAGTTGTTATCCAGCTGTGTTCCAGGCTTTGTAATGCCATGTGAAAATACCTGCAGCACTGGGATCAGGGCTGAATATCCCTAGCCTCTCTGCTCTATTTCTCTGTTCCTCAATACACTGATAATGGAATACACTGCAGATTGCATGAAGCTCATTTTTTTTTTCAGTTGTTTGCCTTACATGATTTCACCCATTCCCAAGATCATTTCCTTAAAGAATTTCTGGCAAACCTCATGGACAAGAGTGGGGCACTTCTGTGGCTTGCTGCTAGTGTACTGCTAGACTAGTGGAACTACAGAATAAATTATCCATACTGAAATTGTTACAAAAACCTCACTTGGTGCAAGTTTACGTTTACTCTTTAAAGACTTGAGACTGTGGGTTGTTTTCCACTTGATTTTCTATATTGTTATCAATCATGCTTTAATCTGTAAAAATAAGAGGACAATATTTAGAATGGAAACAGAGGAAAAGTTGCCCACAAAGGGAACTTCTGTAGCTCCCTTTATGTATAGTGTTCTCATTCATGTTTTATATTCCTCACAGAAGGTATTTGTCTAAATGAAGAAATATGTTCTAGTACAAGAAGGGAATTGAAATGAGGGACATCTGTATTTTCTAGTTTGGGGAATCCACATAAAGTTCATAAGTTCTTGGGGGAGTATATCACAAAATCAACAGTGCATACAGAAACTGCTGCAACTGTTAACATTGGTGGCATCTGTATCACAGAGCAAGGATGATAAGGAGCAGTTAATCATAGCCATTATCCAACTGCATGAACAACATTTGCATAAGGAAAGAGAATCATTTGTTGGCAGAAAAGATTTTTCCTTAGGAAAAGCTGAGTGTAGAAGAATGCAGCTAAGTGAATCAATGTCAAGTTTTTGTCAGAAGTGAAGAAGATAGGACTGTACTCTGTAACAGTCTGAGGTAAAATACATCTGTCCTGTAAAGATTCAAAGCAGCTTTAGTGACATGTAATGCTGTGAAGAGGAGACAACATATGGAGAAGCAGAAATAATAAGTTATGGCTACCTGACTCTTCACAGTAAACTGAGCAGCCCAAAACGTTGAGGAAAGGATTGGGAAAACTTACGTTTTATGAAATTAGTATTTTAAATAGTCAGTCTTTTTTGGTTTAGGTAAAAACATATTGTGTTAGAGTCATCTGTGATATGCATGTATAATGAATTTTGGCTGTTGTATGCCCATGGGTATTCAGATGGAGTAGTCATAAAGGTGTAGCTCTGGGAAAGGTTTGTTTGGCTTACTTGGAGGACTGGGGAAAGGAGAATATGCTGGGTTAGTCAGTGGCGTCTTGAGCAGTAAGATCATGTCTCCATTTCTATACAGAATACAGAATTAACCAGATTGGAAAAGATCATCAAGACCAACCTATCACTCAACACCATCTAATCAACTAAACCATGGCACTAAGTGCCTCAACCAGTCCCTTTTAAAACACTTCCAGTGATGGTGACTCCACCACCTCCCTGGGCAGCCCATTCCAATGGCCAATCACTCTTTCTGTGAAGAATTTCTTCCTAACATTCAGCCAAAACCTCCCCTGGCACAGCTTGAGGCTGTGTCCTCTTGTTCTGGTGCTGCTTGCCTGGGAGAAGTCTGACCCCCACCTTGCTACAACCACTCTTCAGATAGTTGTAGACAGCAATAAGGTCTCCCCTGAGCCTTCTCTTCTCCAGGCTAAGCAACCCCAGCTCCCTTAGCCTCTCCTCACAAGGCTTGTGCTCCAAACCCTTCACCAGCTTTGTTGCCCTTCTCTGGACACATTCCAGCAACTCAACATCTTTCTTAAACTGAGGAGCTGGACACAGTACACAGGTAAGGCCTAACCAGTGCTGAGTACAGTGGCACAATGACTTCCCTGCTCCTGCTGGCCACACTATTCGTGATACAGGCCAGGATGCCGCTGGCCTTCTTGGCCACCTGGGCACACTGCTGGCTCATGTTCAGCCTTCTCCAGCCACTCTGTCCCCAGCCTGTAGTACTGCATGGGGTTGTTGTGGCCAATGTGTATATATAGAAGCCTCAGAGACAGGGTCTTCATAGAATGGAGGTCACAGAGAGCAGGAAGAGAACCTGCACAGACCAGGGGGAATGCAGGAGCAGCTGAGATACAGTAAAAGGGAAACCATACATGCAACCTTGATGAACTCCAGACTTTGTTCTTGCTCTGTGTGGAAGAGTATGTCTTATTATTAGGTCTCTAGTTTGAAAAAAAAAAAAGTCATAGAAATTTGACTGGGAGAAATAGGTGAGTAAAGATTTTAGTGGTACTTGAGAGTCTAATGTGATAAGCTGTGGAGTCAGACACAAATATTTCAGTGGCATGGAAGCTTTAGAAAAAAAAAAAAATCCCTTTTTAATGTACAGTATGCCTACCAGGGGCTTTTTGGGTGTGTTTTCCCCTGGATCTGTGGATACTGTATGGCAGTCTCAACGGACTGATGTCCTGCGTAACAAATTCTGTATTGTGATTTTCTCAGCTTCATCAATCAGGGCTTCATGTATCAGTTGACAAGTCAGGGCAACCAGATTTTCCTCAGGCAGTATTTAGGAAATAATGCCTTGTAGTGACCTGTGAGTAACTTGAAATTATGTCCATTCTGAATGACGAAGATCTCATGGGGTGTCCTATGCAGCTTTCTAGGAATCTCTGTTAAATGAGTCAGGTTCAGCTGCCAGAGGGATTGCATTTCTGCTCACTCTCAACCCATTGTAGGGACAGGATCAGCTCTCAACAGCATTGGCTCAGATTTCCCTGAGGGAAGAAGGTAGCACTTGAATCAATGACTACATCTACATACTTGCTAGTGGAAGAGGCATTTATTGCTTAGTGTCAGGAAGCCGTACTTGCCACTCAGTTTTGATAGCTAATAGAAGTGGATAATCAGAATTGTCCCTTAGCAGCCCTTTGACCCATGCCAGGTATTCTTCCAGGCAATGCTTTGACACACTATGCAAGGTAGGATAGCCCACTGACTATTCCCCATAGGTAATTCAAAAGTACCTACAGTATTTTGGAGGACAAGAGAGTTTAACAGTGTGGACACAGGACATTTCACATCAGCTTATGTCTGTGCTAAAGTGTTCCTGACCATGTCTAACTCATATAAAGAAACACTGCAACCAAGGACCTTTATTCTGTTATAAAGACCCCCCATGTCACATGGAGCCCCTATTACAAGAGGGATATGGATGTGCTGGAAGGTGTCCAGAGAAGGGCCACGAGGATAATCAGAGGACAGACTGAAAGAGTTGGGGCTGTTCAGCCTGGAGAAGAGAAGGCTTCGAGGTGACTTCATTGTGGCCTTCCAGTATCTGAAGGGGGCCTCCAAGAAGGCTGGGGAGGGACTTCTCAGGCTATCAGGTAGTGATAGGACTAGGGGGAATGGAATGAAGCTGGAGGTGGGGAGATTCAGACTGGACGTGAGGAAAAAGTTCTTCACTGTGAGAGTGGTGAAGCCCTGGAATGGGTTGTCCAGGGAGGTAGTTGAGGCCCCATCCCTGGAGGTGTTTAAGACCAGGCTGGAGGAGGCTCTGGCCAGCCTGATCTAATGTGGGGTGTCCCTGCCCATGGCAGGGGGGTTGGAACTGGATGATCCTTGTGGTCCCTTCCACCTCTGATTCTGTGATTCTATGATTTCATCTACAGATAATCTTTAAATTCCCACCATTTAAAATTACCAATTGTTCAAATCCTCCACTGCCTTAAAAAGGTGTTTTAGCATCCAGATGGGTTCCAGCAAGCAGGGCTCACCTCTCTCTTCCAGCTGACTTCATATTGTTGGTTACTTTGTACCAGCATTTTTTTTGCCAAAAAGTAATTGGCACTTTTCCCTCCATTGTCTTTATTTTTTTACACATCTGGCACATGCAGGCAGCAATAATACCTGCACAGTGACTGTGGATGCAGTAAAATGCTTAGGATGTTAGCACACAGCTGCCTCTGGAAATTTGGCCTTTATAACTGCCAGATCTCGACAACAGAAAAAATATTATATGTCACAGTTTGTAAAAATAAACTCACTTGTTCTCTTCTTCTCTTCTCTCTTCTCTTCTCTTCTCTTCTCTTCTCTTCTCTTCTCTTCTCTTCTCTTCTCTTCTCTTCTCTCTTCTCTTCTCTTCTCTTCTTTCTTTCTCTTCTTTCTCTTCTTTCTCTTCTCTTCTCTTCTCTTCTCTCTCTTCTCTTCTTCTATCTCTCTTCTCTTCTCTTCTCTTCTCTTCTCTTCTTCTTTCTCTTCTCTTCTCTTTCTCTTCTCTTCTCTTCTCTTCTCTTCTCTTCTCTTCTCTTCTCTTCTTTTCTTTTCTCTTCTCTTCTCTTCTCTTCTCTTCTCTTTCTTCTCTTCTCTTCTCTTCTCTTCTCTCTCTTCTCTTCTCTTCTCTTCTCTTCTCTTCTCTTCTCTTCTCTTCTCTTCTCTTCTCTTCTCTTCTCTTCTCTTCTCTTACAGAATTGGATCATATGCATGCTCTGTGTTTATATTTACACTTTTAAAATATAGAATCCTGATCTTTAGGTTTCTTGAAACTTTTTAAATTTCATGACTGATATCCATTTGCTCTACATAGAAGAATAAAACTTACTTAACATTATCATAGAATCATAGAATGGCCATGAGCAGGGGTGACTCTCAACTAGACTCAGCCGCTCACGGCATCATTCAGCCTGGCCTTGAGCACCCCCTTGGAGAAGGCATCCACAACCTCCCTGGGCAACCTATTCCAGAGTCCCACCACCCTTGCACTGAAGAACTTCTTCCTAAGATCCAGTCTCTCTCTCAGCTTAAAACTGTTCCCCCTTGTCCTATCACTCAAGATCCTTATGAAAAGTCCTGTTCCAACCTTCCTGTAGGATCCCTTCAGGTATTGGAAGGCAGCTCTAAGATTCCCCCAGAGTATTTTCTTCTCTGGGCTGAACATCCCAGCTCCCTCAACCCATCCTTATAGCAGGGGTGTTCCAGGATTTGGGTCATCTTATTGTCCCTCCTCTGGACTTGATTTAACAGCTCTGTGTACTTCTTATGTTGGGGACACCAGAACACAATGTTATGTATTTTGCTCACATATTTCAGTAAAAAGAAAGAAAAGAGCATGAACAATAGCTTTGCTTTTCTGAAAATAAATTTATAAATGAAACCACACTTTTCTCTCTCTGATTCATTCAGAAAAAGCACAATTCTACAACATAAAAAAAATAACAAAATATCTATTCCAAAGCCGAGTGGTTTAGATGGTTTAATCCACCCACACCAACAATAAAGCACAGCTAACCCAGTCAGAGAAGTGAATGAAGGCTGCATTTTACAATCAACAATGAAATGCAATGAGTATGTACAAAATATACAGTATTTACAATACCATTCAAGAATTTATAGGAAAGAACACAACACAGATCCTCCCAAGGAGGATCCCACCTCGGGTTCCCCCCACCTCTCTCCCCCTTGCCTTTCCCCTCTAGTTAATTAGACCTAAAAGGAGAAAGACAGAGAAAAGGATATTAAGGGAAAGTCGTCAGCTCAAAGCAGTTGTTAAGAAGTTAGTTTTCTTATCTTATCAGTTTCAGTCCAGGGTCAGCTGCATGCACTCTGGCCAAGAAATGAAAGTCAGAATAGACTGAAGCTGGAGTGAGTGAGAGAAAATAATGTGAGAGATATTTGCTATGGTACATCTCATATCTGACCAATGAAATTAGTTTTTTTTCCTTTTTACACCCAAACATTCAGCTAGAGAATTCTGCAGCTATCCTCTTCTTAAAGGCACAGCCTAAACTGTCACATAAAGGTATGAAAGACCAACACATTAGGGTTCAATGGACATGATTTTGAAAATCATGCACAACTTTTTAATGAATTGAATCCTTTATTTGGAAAAATATAGCACAGTGCACCATTCCCCCCTCCCCAGGTATGTATGCACATAGCCTACATACACAGATTCCAAGTATTCATAGAAATACATTTCTGATCTAGAATTCTGTTAGATAGCTACAGTCCCTTTTTGAATTCTGTAGGAGTATTTCAAATGGATTGATTGTGTGAATGCTACGTGTGTATAAATGAATTAAAGCTACGAGTGGAAGTTTTAGATAGAACGTGTTCCCTGCTTTGATATCAGTGTAACTGAGAGCAGAATTTATCCCATCAATAAAGAGAAATTGATAGAAGTATGACAGCATTTAATTTTAAAATCTGAGTTCTGCACACTTGTCCTCGCTTGTCATTATCACAGAAGATTAGGAACACTATGTTCTCTGCATGAGCTACATTTGCATATTGTACTGTACATAATTTCTGCCATTACACGCTCCCTCTAAATTCAGGTGCTGGTTATTTAAAACAAATAAATAAATAGAAGTCCCCGACAAAACACCATCAATCAATGGAACAAAGGCTGATTGACTGCTCTGGGATATTTCAAATTAGCATTGTCTAGCAACTTCTGATTTCATTTGTCTTTCCACATCTCTCCCAAGAGGGAAAGAAAATAGGGCTGGCCTTTGCCACACTTGTAAAATTGTTATTCTTTAGGGAGGGTGATCTGAACAGAGCTGATCAAAACAGGCCTCCTGGTTTCTCTCAGAGTGTAACTGTAGTGATACTTATTTTAAAAATGTGTTTCTTAACCATTCCCTCTTAGAAAATCTGGAGTGCCTGAGCCCTGTAATGAAATGCTTTTTACATTAGAGATACACCATCCACAATTCCTGGAGTGGAGAGAGATCTCAGGATTTCCAGTTCTAATTAACCGGTGGGATTCTTTTTCTGGTATGACTCCAGCCTATTAAATTTCACATTTCTTGCTGCAAGTGGCACAAGTTCAATGGGAGACGTGAAAAGTGTCTTTCTCTTCCAGAAAATTACATTCCAGCAGCTCAGGAAAGCTTACGGGAGGTGGATGCCGTAGATCTGAATTCCCTCCAGCCAAGGCAAGAACTGAATCCAGTTCATTTTCCAAGTCCTTAAAGAAAAAGGGGTTGTGGCACAACCACCTTCTCTGGTGATATTTATTAAGAAAAATGTGGATTTTTAAAAGCTTTTACCTTCCTAATTTCTATGAAGACAGCTTCATATACAAACCCCTAATTTCTGGAGGGGTGGAGTCACTAGAGATGGACAGTATGCCTACAGTGTGAAATTTCAGAGGTTCAACAACTTTAATGGCAAACATGATAATATTCCATATTTAGATCTCACCAGTTACACAGATGTGTAAAAAGAAGATGGAGGGAAAAGAACACATTTATGAAATGAGCTTGGAGTTAGATAACCTAAAATCTACTTGTGCTCTTTTATTAAATGCTTATGAGCCTTTCGTTTATGAGGCAGATTCATGTCAGAGCAAAAGCACAGACACTGTAAAAATGATCATCTATGTTGTCAGAATGCTAGCACAGACTCTGGCATGATATCACTCTGTTCCAACTGGTGTGCTCAAAAATAATTCTCGGGCATGCACTGGAAATTATCAGAGTGGGAATAATTCCCAATAGGCAGTTTGAATGCGTTTAGCTTGATTTTGATGACAAGAGAGCTTAATAGTAAGGACGTGCCAGTTGGCTTCTGTGTCAAAGGAAAAAATAGCCTCTATTTAGTTTGCTAGTGCAGATTAAGTCCTATCAGTTCTAATATTTAAATCTATCCTAAATCTTGCTGTATTTTGCACAGAAGGTAGAGGTTTGGGATGTAGCCCCTCTTAATTGATCTTGCAAACTCCTATTCACATGTTATTGTAACTCAAGCAGTTCCACTGATGCTACAATCTGCCTATAAAGTCAGAACAAACATTTGTGAGCAAAGCTTTGCAGAATCAGCACATGGCAGGACAGGTGCAGAGTAGAAACTTAGAGTCTGATTCCTTTACAATAGTCCATTACACTTCAAAGAAACCAAAATTCTAAACACTTAAACAACCTGTCTCACCTTTGGATTGTTTGTTCTTGCACCAGTTGAATCTGTGGCCTTTCCCCAAATCAGCAGGCATATGAACTTCACTCTTGTTTTTTGATATCCCCTAAAACTGCTGCCTTTGCAAGAACAAGTGCATTACTCCTTTACTGTTCAGGAGTTACATGATGGCTCTGCTTTCTCCTTTGTATCCTTTTATCATTACTGATTTTTTCACGTTGTCTATTTCCCTGTCAAAGAGTTTCTTCCTTGAAGAACACAGAAAATTATGTACAATCTCACTGTCATACATTATAAAACCTAAGAAACAAGGCATTATTAATTATTTAAAAAAGGAAAATAGTGGCTATTATTACCATTATGCTAAATCCAGTTACTGCTATTATGTGAACACCCAGAAACCCCAGCAAGGAAATGGAAAATCACGTTCACCAGGTAGTTTGAGCTGCACAGATACAAAGGGGGGACCAAAGATAGACTCTGAACCTCAGTTTGTGATGAAGAAATAAAGGGCAAATCTAAAAATCAAAGGTCCATGAAATAAAATCAGTTGGACTGTTTCATCTCTTCTGCCACCCATACTCAGTGATATCTTCCACAACATTCATGCATCCCACACTTTCCACACCTCTACCCTTTACACAGCAGTATGACTTGTACACCTCTCTCCTTTTCACCTTCTTTCGTTACTTCTGGAACAATCCTGAGAGATATTGCAACATCTTCTCACACCATTTTCTACAAATAGTTCTCACAGAGTCCTGATGATATCTTTGCCACCCATCTTTTACATTCTTTTCTCAGCAGACTAAAGTAGAAAGGACTTAATTTTTTTTTCATTCATGCAAATATTGAATCATAAATGTCAAGAAGGAGTGTCTGGAGGTTGTCCAGCATAAACTTCCCAGAAGTGGGACTATACCATCACTGAGTTTCTTTTTTCTCTCTTTCCCTCTTTCCCCTCTCTTTTGCTCTTTTCCTCTTTCTCTCTTTTCCCTCTTCCTCCTCTTGCATGTCTGCCTATTTTTAGTCCACTGCTTCTGATTTTTATAGTGGACTCCATGAGATGGTCTCACTTCTCTGTCTCTTTTCCTTTACACATAATTGCTAATGCTACTTCCTTCATTCCCATTAATAACAACAAATCAGATTTCTTGTTACTGATATTTGTAATTTCACAGTTCTCTGACATCTACTCTGCTTGTAAATTTGTTTTCTTCACTTCATATGCTGCAAAACACATCAGCTTGGTGTTCATTTGAGACAACTGTAATTCTTTTGTGTATGATATCCTCTTGTGTGGCTATTATCTGGTTTTCACTGCCAGGATTTGTTGCAGTGCTCCATAGCTGGACTTTTTAGTGACTTTCTGTTGATAAGTGATTTCTTCTTGTTTGTTCTAAGGGTTGATGAATTCTACTCTTCCCAGGCTATCTTGCCATAGGAATGTTATTCCACCTGTCACTTCCATCCATACCAGCTCTTTGCCTTTCTTTCCCACTCTTAGTTTAATGCATAACATAACTCATTTGCTTGCTCACAGATTCTATGTAGCATATTGGGTTTTAGAAAAGTTTGTGACTAAGCAAAAAATTTTACTGTTTTCCTTTCCCTGGTTACTACATTCTGGGTCATGTGAAACTGAATTCAGTGGGGCGAGAGATAATTCCCTCATTAAGAGGAGGCCTGTGCTCAGGTCAAGAAGATTCTAGAAAGTAAAGGGAAAAAAAACCATGTTGTTAACAACTTAGCAAATAAGCAAAATTCTGCATTAAAAAAGTCCAATTGACTTCTAAGATAATTCAAGATAATCAGTGTATTCACTTGGGAAGAGTATATATCCATATGGACTGACAATTCTGGATGACCCACTGTCCTGACAAAATGTCTTACTGAACTACTCACCCTGCAAAACCATCAGCATCCAGTCCCTCCATTGATATTCACAGAATGAAACTTACCAGAGGAAAATCTTGGAAGAGGCTTACTTCCTCATGAATTTGCTACATTCTTCAGTCAGTACTAACATTTTTCCTGCTAGAATAAATCAACTTCTCCAAATTAATTTATTTCCTTGTCTAAAATCACAGCGTCTATTTTCTACAACTCATTCGTCACTACCTCCTTCTGCCCCATTTTTTCTCTTCTCAGAGGACCTTGCCAATTTTTTTTTTTTGAGAGAAAGAAGATAAAATGTGTGTCAGTTCTTTTTCATTGATTATTTTTTCCCCTTCTCACCCTCTTGTATTTCTCCAGTGTTGAGAATGAGGAAGCTTTTTAATTCTGTTGTCCTTTAACTCCACGACATGGTCTAGAGAGAGCTTCATCTCATCTCCTTACCTCACACTGTGACACTTACAACCTCTTTGACCTCTGTGTCTTGACTCACGTTATAAGCATGTTTCATATTTCTCCAATGTTGAAAAAAAAAAAAACCAAAAACCAAACAACCAAAACCAAACCCCAAAACAACCTCAAAACCCCCAGAAGTAGAAATGCTCAAAACCACCCGTGCATTTGCTTTGGTCTCTTTTCCCATTTCCCTTGTGTATTTTTTTTTTTTAGGGCAAAGCCAATTTAATTTCTCATTTCCATCAAAAACCTGTCCAGGTGTGGCTACTGTGAGCTGCAGTCTATAAAAGCCCTATTATCTTTTTCTCATTTCCAAGTGCAAATACCAGAACTACCTTCCAGTCGCATTCCCTGCTTTGACAGCTGTCAGCAGTCATCTTTCTTCAACATTGTTATGTCTCCCTTAGCTTTGGTAATCCTGTCTCCTTCTAAGTCTCTTTTTGCCATGTCCTGTAGAGACTCCTCTTCATCCCTTCTCCTCTCTGTGGATGTTCCATGTAGCCTGTGATCCTTTCTTCATCCTCTTATACAGGCGAGTATGCCATCCATTCTAATTCACCCACAGTTCACCAATCTGCCACTGCACAGGAGAGTAAACTTTTTCTCTCTAAACTAGGATTTTGAACTGTTTTTTCCAATAATTCTTATCACAGTATCAGAGAATCAGTCATGGTTGGAAGGGACCACAAGGATCATCTAGTTCCTGCCATGGGCAGGGACACCCTGCACTAGATCAGGCTGGCCAAAGCCTCATCCAGCCTGGTCTTAAACACCTCCAGGGATGGGGCCTCAACCACCTCCCTGGACAACCCATTCCAGGGCTTCACCACTCTCATGGTGAAGAACCTCCTCCTCACGTCCAGCCTGAATTTCCCTACCTCCAGCTTCATTCCATTCCCCCTAGTCCTATCACTACCTGGTATCCTAAGAGGTCCCTCCCCAGCCTTCCTGTAGATACTGGAAGGCCACAATGAGGTCACCTCGGAGCCTTCTACTCTCCATACTGAACAGCCCCAACTCTTTCCGTCTGTCCTCATAGGAGAGGTGCTCCAGCCCTCTGATCATCCTTGTGGCCCTTCTCCATGATTATCTAGTCAGGTTGTCTAATACCACATAGTTAAACAAGTACTTAAATTGAAATTGAAAGAGCTTTTGCTCCTCCTTCCCAAATCTTGATGCAGGAGGAAGTCCCTCTATCTGTTCAACACAGACAACGCAGATAGGCTCTCTAGGTCCTCAGGTGCAGGCTACATCTAAATAGTGTATCTTCCTTTTATGTAATAACTTTAAGACACAGCTTTTAAATTAATCCCTACTCCCCACAGTGTAATTCTCCTGGTATTTGTCTGATTTCAAGCACCTATATGTAATGTAGACACCTGTATCTGTGTTCTTTTTTTGGATTCCTCTTTAGTCAGAGCAGAGAAATAGTTGCTTATAATGTGGAACTTCTGCTAAAATAGACATCAGATAGAAACATTTTTAGTTGGTGGTATTTTGGGGTTTGGGTATTGTTTTGCTTTGTTTTTGTTTTCTGTTTTTTGGCTGTTATTTTTTCCCAAAAAAAGTTCCTACATCTTTTTAAGGCCTACTTCATATGTAAGTATTCATTCTACAGGTGTCTCAAAGTAGTTGAAATTAGTCTTGCCTTCTTTTCCCTTTCTCTCTTTAGCATTGTAATTTCCTTCTTTCTGATCCCATCAAAGGCAAGCTATCCCCACTTAGATTCCCTTCAAAATAGTGATCCAGGCTCATTTTCCCAGGCTGTAATTTTGACCATATCGCTTATACTTATGGATCCCTTCACTAGCTACCCCTTTCATCTGAAATCACGTTTATACTACTCACAGCCTTTCATTTCTTATTTACTGTTCAGACTGACAGCTACATACACCCATGGATGTAAGTCTGTATTGTTTGCTTAAGATATTTTTGAACAAATGTATTTATAGTTCCTCCCATGACTGTCCTGCATATTTAAGGCAATATTCCTATAAACATCTTCAGTGCTGCAGAAGGTAGTTTTTTATAATGTTTCACCAAATATCTTCTTTCCTGTGATGCTTACAAGAATCTTGTCAAGTGTTGCAGCCACTGCTCTGAGGGCAGCTGCTGAATGCATGCAGAGTGCATGATTCATTAGCTGACCAATTCCTTAGCATGCTGTGTAAGGCAAAATAATAGCATTCCACATGTGCCAAGAACAATATCCTCATGTTGCCACCCTTTCATTGGAACATGCTGCAGAAGTTGCCTCCTTCACATGCTGGCACCTCTTATTGGGAAAAGATTTTAGCTTACATATGTGGTTGGATTTTACTGGTTAAGTGATTGGTAAAGAATATATAAACAGTCACTCTGAGCAATAGTTATCTTCAGTTAGGGACTTAGGTTAGGGATCTTTGGTTAGGGCTGCTAGGGACTTCTGCTTCAGTTAGCTAATTCTGGCTAGAGCTTTGCTGTAGGGCTGCTGCTAGAGATACACCTGGGAGTTCTGTTAGCTGCTTTGTCTGTTAATGTCTTGTGGGACTTCTGCTGTAAGTGAAACTCTAAGACTCTAATGCTAGGGATTCTATAACACAGCAGTAAAAACCTTCAGAGAAGACTTTTTGAGATTCTCTGCTCTGCATTTCTGGAATTTTGTTGCTACATGGCAACAGGGTTCATGCCTTTATTCGTTATCCGATGGCCCCCAAATATGGGGGGGGGGAAACAACAGTAAAGTGATTGGGTTTTGGAGCATTGAGGCCTCTGACTCAGATGTTCACAATTGTCTTTTTTATTTTCCCTCCCCCTCCCCTCCTCTCCCCTCTCTGAACCTCTCTGAACCTCTCCTCTCCAAACCTCTCCTCTCCAAACCTCTCCTCTCCTCTCTGAACCTCCCCTCCCCCTCCCCCCTTCCCTTCCCCTTCCCCTTCCCCTTCCCCTTCCCTTCCCCTTCCCCTTCCCCTTCCCCTTCCCCTCCCCCTTCCCTTCTCCTTTCTAATATTTTTGAGGCAGAATTAATATTTTTGAGTAAGAATTATCTTCAGCTTGCATTTGTGCATTATTTTGCACAATGATATCTTAGCTTATGAAAACATCTACATGCTAGAAAAAGATTTTTAAAACCCCAAACAATATGAGATATTTTTGTAAATAAAATACTTGGTGCTTTAATTTTGTCTAAATCTTTAATTAAACTGACTCTCTTCTCTGCTTTGAAAATTCACTATGAATACAATGTTTATGGTTCTTCAGTAGACTTGTAACGTTCAGTAAGCATAGCCATTTGTTTTACTCAGGGAGTAAGAAAGACAAGGCTACATTTTACACTAAATTTTACACCTTCCTCTTTTGGGAATGGCAAGCTATTTTCAGTAATTTAAGAGCATTTCTACCAGACAACTCAGGAGTGACAGGAATGGATTCTGTGTTATATTCTAGGTCACAAGAGGGTAAAAAATAAAAACAACACCAAAACCCACCAAAATTTTCTGAGTCAGCTCTAGAGTTCCTAGTGTGTATAGAGTTCCTAGTGTGTTCTGAATACCTTCTTTGCCTCAGTTTTTAACAGTAAGGCAGGAGGAGTTCAGGACAAGTGGCCTCCTGAGCTGGGTGATGGGATCAGGGAAATCCATGAGGAATTAGTTGGGGACCTGCTGAGCCACATGGACACTCACAAGTCCATGGGACCAGATGGGATCCATCCTAGGGTGCTGAGAGAGATAGCAGATTAGCTGGCCAAGCCGCTCTCCATCATTTTCCTCCAGTCCTGGGTCACAGGAGAGGTCCCAGATGACTGGAAACTGGCCAATGTGATCCCCATCCACAAGAAGGGTCGGATGGAGGAACCCGGAAACTACAGGCCTGTCAGCCTGACCTTAGTGCCAGGGAAAGTGATGGAACAGATTATCCTGGAGGCAATAACTGCGCACCTGAAGGATGGCCAAGGGCTCAGGTCCAGCCAACATGGATTTAGGAAGGGCAGATCCTGCCTCTCCAACCTGATCTCCTTCTATGATCAGGTGACCCGCCTGGTGGATGTGGGGAGGCCTGTGGATGTAGTCTATCTGGACTTTAGCAAGGCCTTTGACACTGTCCCCCACAGCAAACTGCTGGCTAAGCTGTCAGCTCATGGCTTAGACAGCAACACTCTGTGCTGGGTTAGGAACTGGCTGGAAGGCCGAGCCCACAGAGTGGTGGTGAATGGTGCCACATCCAGCTGGAGGCCAGTCACCACTGGCGTCCCCCAGGGATCAGTGCTGGGCCCCATCCTCTTTAATATCTTCATTGATGATCTGGATGAGGGGATTGAGACAGTCATCAGCACATTTGCAGATGACACCAAGTTGAGAGCAGATGTTGATCTGTTAGAGGGCAGAAGGGCTCTACAGAGGGACCTTGACCAACTGGACAGATGGGCAGAGTCCAACATCATGACATTCAACAAATCCAAGTGCTGGGTACTGCACTTTGGCCACAACACCACCATGCAGAGATATAGGCTGGGGTCGGAGTGGCCGGAGAGCTCCCAAACAGAGAAGGACCTGGGGGTGCTGATTGACAGCTGCTTAAACATGAGCCAGCAGTGTGCCCAGGTGGCCAACAAGGCCAATGACATCCTGGCCTGCATTAGGAATAGTGTGGCCAGCAGGAGCAGGGAAGTCATTGTGCCCCTGTACTCTGCATTGGTGAGGCCACACCTTGAGTATTGTGTCCAGTTCTGGGCCCCTCAATTTAGGAAGGACATCAAGACACTTGAACATGTCCAGAGAAGGGCAACAAGGCTGGTGAGAGGCCTTGAGCACAAGCCCTATGAGGAGAGGCTGAGGGAGCTGGGATTGTTTAGCCTGGAGAGGAGGAGGCTCAGGGGAGACCTCATTGCTCTCTACAACTACCTGAAGGGTGGTTGTAGCCAGGGAGGGGTTGGTCTCTTCTCTCTAGCAACCAGCACCAGAACTTGACACAGTCTCAAGCTGCGCTAGGGGAAATTTAGGCTTGAGGTGAGGAGAAAGTTCTTCACTGAGAGAGTCATTTGCCATTGGAATGTGCTGCCCAGGGAGGTGGTAGAGTCACCATCCCTGGAGGTGTTCAAGAGGGAATTGGATGTGGCACTTGGTGCCATGGTCTAGTCATGAGGTCTGTGGTGACAGGTTGGACTCAATGATCTTTGAGGTCTCTTCCAACCTTGGTGATACTGTGATACTTTGTCATACAATTGCTTTGTTTATGCAAGCTTTTAATTTTTATGAAGGTAGGTAGAAGTATTGTTTTGTATGTGTTTCATATTTCCATAGGCTCTGCACTGAATTAATTATGTATAGTTAAAGATGACTTTTTTTTTCTTAATACCAAATGAGCAGTCCTGTGTAATATCAGATTAAGTAAGGAAGATATTACACTGCTCTTGATATTAGTTAATTTAATATTCTATAGGATCTGTTAAACATTGTGCTTTAATCTGTATCAGGGACAATTGCATTCTTGATAGAGAATACTAAATAAAAATGGATGCATGTAGTGTTAATGCCTTTATATGGAATGGAATGGAATGGAATGGAATGGAATGGAATGGAATGGAATGGAATGGAATGGAGTAGAATAGAATAGAATAGAATAGAATAGAATAGAATAGAATAGAACAGAATAGAATAGAATAAACCAGGTTGGAAGAGACCTTCAGGATCATCATGTCCAACCTATCATCCAACACTATCTAATAAACTATAGTTGATTATATCAGTGGTCAGGAGGATGTTTATCTAAACCTAGTATTTTCCTTTTCACTTTCTTTATATAACCTCCAGACATACACATAAACAAAGAAACTTTCTCTTCAAGTTTAACTTAGGATGCAGAAACCTGTCACTATATTTCACTGAGTTCATACCTACCTCATAGATCTGAGGCATGAATTTGCAGTGACTGAGGGCAACAGAAAGAACATCACATACTAGCCCTGAAAGTCAGTGCCCATATTTTAATATGTACTTATTTTCATAAAGGTAAGTGCTGAGAAACTAATTTCACCAAAAATGATGGCACATTACATTTAGTATCTCCATCTGCATATTTTCTTGAAGTTGAAGTATCAGCTGTTGAAGTGCCATTTTAGGCAATCTTTGCAGAGTGACAGATAGAGATTTTTATTAGAATCACGGTACTCTTATGCCTGAGATTTGAACTCTAGAGAGCAAGCCCCAGCAGAACTACATAAAAATATGTGAAGTTACTGTCAGGATTATGTAGGCATGAATCAAAAAGAAAAAAAAAAGTCCAAAGATTGTATAGGAAAAAAGAAGGATAAGGTAACATTTTGTGTTCCTTTCATCTGATTGCATGTTTACAGAAGAAAAAGAAAGAATTAAAATCATTGTAGTAGAGTAAACGACTTTGTAAAACATCACCTGAAATACTAGTGAGATTATACTGTGCTCTACTTTCTTGTTTTCACTCAATGATATGACTTTTATTCCTAGCCACATTCATACATTCTCATTATTCTCATGATCCAGGTTCATAGTTCTGTCTCAAGGGAGACCTCTACTCGTGTTTTCTCCGTCCTCTCTTTTCAAATGGGAAAATGAGAATAATTGATAGCTGTGCTTCGTTCCCTTTCAAGCTCCTGAGTACAGAACCTAGTGCAAAAAAAAGACAAAAAAAAGACAAAAAAAATGTAGTTTATACATTTATGGAGGAGAGGAGACTGAAGAAGGACAAAGGCAGAAGATAGAAGATGAAGGAAAAATGGAAGAAAATCAGGAAGGAACTGCAGCTGAAGATAAAATGCGATGTAGTATCAGGTTGCAAGAACAGATGGACAGAAGTATGAGTGAATTCCAAAAGTCGCTTCCTCCAGAGATCTCGTGTTACAGATGCTTCTGCTGCTGAAGAATAGGATTTAAACATCCATCAAAAGCCTGCTGTTGTCCTGGTGGGAAAATAAATAGTTCAACATATTGCTCATCTAAACCAAAGTTACCCTTTAAAGGCTTAGGAGGGTTGGGAATCCTAGGACCCATGAAGGCTTCTCTCCATTCTCTCACTCACCCAGTCCTCTGTCTCTTCTTCCCTCCCTCACATTGTAGTTCGCAGTTTTAATATTTAGATGCAAAGTATAGATCAATGTTATAATGAAGATGTCTGTCAGAATTGGAAATGTCTCCAGAAGGAAAAAAACATAAATTAAATAACCTTGAAAGGTTTGGAATTCCAGTTGGACTGATACTCAGTGTAATTAAGCACTATATCTATTCAGCATTATTTCTTAAATGGGTTTGGCTGTGAAATCAGATTTTTTCCTCTTTTCTTTTTGTAGTGGGAAACAAAAGGATTAGATAGGCTTTGGACAGAATTGCTTGAAAACACGACACATCTAAGGTTCTTTCATCTTCATCCCAGGAAATCTCTAGCCTGGGCATGATTGAGAAGTGCAAGATCCTTCCTGTTTGTAAAATAGCCCTTGTAAATTAAGCTGCTGAGCATGGCATGAAAAAAACAAGAGTCAAAATCCAGTTCTCACTTTATCATTACTGCTTTTGGACTATGTTGAAATAAATGGAAATCATTAGATTTAGGGCCAGGCCTTTACATCTGTGTTGCTGACACTTGGAAGAGGAGATTCTAAAATGGATACACCTCATAAAGAAAATTCTTTCTTCAAGTGTTTAGCTGTGAAGTTGCAGTAAAGGATTTTCTTAACTTAGTTCTGGATTTGTCTAGCTGCTAAAATGGTATTAATCTCATTCTTCTTCTTTTATTATAATACCACAAAACTGTTATATGAGTTATTAATGAGGATCTAGACTTTTGACCTTTGATAGTTGGCTGAGGACGAATTTATCAAATTTGAGCTCTGGTAGAGCCAGCTGGAGTCTGTTAAGGTGTAAGAGTCTATATTTGATGTCATTAAGCAAAAGTAATAAAAATACTACAGTTTGTACCTGTTCTTAAAACTCATTAAAAAATTATGTGGTGGCATGACAGAAGATGGTCATTAGTGGAGCTGCTGTCATTGCTCCAGTCTACTTCAGAGGAGGTTCTGTAACATAACAGACACAGTAAGACACAGAGGAGAGACTGCTTCACTCTTAATAGTCTTTCACTTTTCCCGTGAAAAATGTGAGTGGTACTTTGCTTAGACCCATAATTTTCCACAGACCCATAAATTAAGTTTTATTTGACGATGAGTTCCAACAATACCCTTGTGAGGTTCAACAACAGGAACTGCAAAGTCTTGCTAATAGGAAGGAAAATTCCATGCAACACTACGAACTTGCTGTTGATGGGCCAGAAAGCAATTTTTGCAGTTAAAGACCTGGTATCCAGGTGGTTAGCAAACTGAACATGGACTGTAACAACACATCACTAGAGCCAAACAAGCCAACAGTATCCTGGGATTCATGAGAAGGAGTAGGTCAAGAACGGTGATCCTTCTGTGCTAGCTAGGCCCTAGTGAGAAGCAGGTGGAGTGTTGGGTCCAGTACTGAGCTCTACAGTACAAGAGACACAGGCATGTTGGAGCAAGCCTACCAAAGAATCATAAAGACCTTTGTGAGGAAACGTACAAATTGAGGCTGAGAGATCTCAAACTGTTTAGCCTGGGGAAGAGGAGGTTCGTGTGGATCTTAGCAATGTGTGTAAATACCTGATTGGGGAATATAAAGAAAATAGACACTGTCTTGGACAATCCCCTGTGATTTATCCTGATATGGGAAGGAGGTTCATACTAGGAAATTCCAAAGGTCTCTTAATATCTCAGCAGTTTTGTGATCTTGTACTATTAAAAAATAGAGGATCATCCGTCCAGAGAGTCCTGCTAGAACCCCACCCTGCATCCATTTCTTGGCTTGACAGTGCCATTACTGTAGTTACTGAACCCTTCTTTCCTTTCTGTTCGCCTCTCTACTGCAGAGAGGGCAGTGCGGTGAATAGCGTGTTTAGCAGTGATTTCCAGAGGCTAACGAAAAGGTCAGCAGCATAGCAAGAGGGTCAGTATCTTATCACAGCCTTTTATTTATGCCTCAGTAGTATCAGAGGCCATCTGTCTGGAAGGGGAAACAAGCCATGCTCAGAATACAATCATTCCCGTAATGTTAGGGGCAATTCTCCCAACAGGCAGGTGTCATGAGCCACATTGGCCCTGAGACAATGCAACCCTCATCATATTCTACCCTGCTAGGTAAACAGATGCAATGGTTTCAGTAATATAGAGTTACAGACGCCTTACTCTACAGATGTGGAGAAGTGATTGTTACACTGTACAGTAAGTCATGTTTATAATTTTAAACCTTTTTCCATCTTTGATTAAGGCAGAGCAATTTTAACTCACTGTCACAACAGGTCGAGATGAAGTGCCTTCTAATGCTCCACTAGTATGGTTTTGTGAAGAAACTGTCCAAGGCTTTGGAAATAGAATACCTAGAAGTGACTCTTGTCCTTATTAGGTAGCTGGAAGGAGATTACAGTATACAGTGTAAATTCAATGTCACTCTGGCAGGAGGTGGCAGGTTAGGAAACCTGTCAGTCACTGATTTACTGCTTAACAGTAGGAAAAGGCTTTAGAACAAACCCTGCAGGAGCATTATAAGCACTTTTTTATTGTCAGGATGTCAGAATAGAGCAGAGGATAGCCACTAAGCTTAAAAGAGATTTATGAAGAAAAGACCACCTGGAGATTATCTTATTTTTATCATTTTAAAAGGACATAAAAAGATAATTTTTGTCATACATTTTCCATGGTCAGTACACAAATCCACAGAGGAGCAATTTACTCATAAAAAGGCCACTGGTGTTATGAAATAGTTCTAATTTCCAGTGTTGCATGTAATTTCTTACTGTCAGTTAGCAATTCATGTGTTACATTTAGCTAGATTACTGTATCTTCTCTTTCACCAAATTTTTAATTTCAATATTCCAAAAGCTCAATTTCCCCCAATCTGCAGGAAGTGCTCAGAATCTGCAAAATATTATAATGTCAAGAGATGGAGATCTGTAAGAAAGTTGCTGGTAAGGACTGTACCATTATATATTAATTTTCCACCAGCAGTTATGGTTTCAGAAAACTATAATTTAAGGCAGTCTAAAATCCTAATACCAATCATATGAAATAACAACCCTTGCTATATGGGACCAACAATAAAAATAACCTTTATAAAGAATAAAAGCTAGTAGTAGAAGTTATAAATTGAAAACTTCAGTGTGACTGGACTAATAAAAAAGGTAAAAAAAACCCCAACCCTCAGGTTTCCAAAAAACTATGTTTAATGTCAAGGTCAGCACTCAAGAAATAAAAGCAACATAAAACAAAGCTGGGTGTTATTTTTTCAATAATAGTGCCTTGTTCAGAGTTGCACTTAGAGCTAGTGTAAATACAATATGGAGTGCTTACTTCTTTCCCCTCTTTAAGGCTGATTTGGATGGGTTTTCAGTTATTACTAACAGTTTTTGAAGTTGGGTTTTGCAGCTACATCATGTAGCACTTCTGTTAGATGGAACTAACAGAATCACAGAATCACACAGAATCACCAAGGTTGGAAGAGTCCTCAAAGATCACCAAGTTCAACCTGTCACCACAGACCTCACAACTAAACCATGGCACTAAGTGCTACGTCCAATCCCCTCTTGAACACCTTCAGGGATGGTGACTCCACCACTCCTCTGGCTAACAACTCTCTCAGTGAAGAACTTTCTCCTCACCTTGAGTCTAAACTTCCCTTGGCACAGCTTGAGACTCTCCTCTTGTTCTGGTGCTGGTTGCCTGGGAGAAGAGACCAACCCCCTCCTGGCTACAACCACCCTTCAGGTAGTTGTAGACAGCAATAAGGTCTCCCCTGAGCCTCCTGCAAATCTGTACCATGGACAGTCCAGCAGAGACTATTTTCACAATCTGAAAAGTTCAGACTGAACAAAACACCATTTAAGTTTATGATTTCCATGGGAAAATGTCCTTGGGTTGCATACTATATAAAGCAAGGCTCAAACTTCTTAGCAATACAGACAAAACAAAGTTTTCTAAAGCCAGAGAGGAGGGGGGAGTGAAGAGAACCTGCTCAGTCTGTTCACAGTTGGGGAACTGAAGTGCCAGGATGGGAATCAGGTCCCTGAATCCTGTGTGGGAAGGCCTCTGAAGACCAAGAGTTGTTTTCATTCTGCTCCTGGGAAGCTGGAAGAGGCAGGGATCCAGCTGCTGCTTCTGAAATGGGTTGGCATTCTTCCTACTCCCCACTTGGTACCAATGCTACCTTTGGAGCCACAGAAGCTATGTTTTCTAGTGCTGAAGCACAAAGAAAGTAACACTCTGGAGAGTCAGCTGCTGCCATCAGGATAGTGAAAAACCCCCAGTTTTCTATTTATTGAGAAAATGTATCTGTCTTTTCTTAAAGAGTTGTGTGGAATGATTGCTATCTTGGCTTTTGTACTTCCAGAAGAATTTCTTTTTCTTCTCATGTTAGGTGGAGAGATTAAACAATTCATCTCCAATGCATGTGAGTAAACCCCCTTCAAAATAGGAGAAATCAGCAGATAGCTTGTTTTCAGTGCACCTTCTTCTCAGAAATGTAAGATGCAGTAGACTTGGATATTACAGCAGTCTCAACAGGTTTTTATACCCATACCTGAACTGAAATCTAGACACAGAATTTTTGAGTTTTATCTGCTCCATTTGATTCAATTTCTTCAGAAGCTGTTAGTTTGCTTGCATTAGCAATATTTTAAAGGAATTTTTTAGTCTTCAACTAACATTTCTAAATCTGTGTTGCTAATTTGCTTAGAAGAAAATTAGGGACAAAGATTTAGAAGCCTTAGGAAAAAAGAGATTGTCTGTTGCTTACGGATGCTTGGTGCCATGGTTTAGTTGTTTAGGTGGGTTGGATTGGTTGATAGGTTGGACACAATTATCTTGAAGGTCTCTTCCAACCTGGTTCTGTTCTGTTCTATTCTATTCTATTCTATTCTATTCTATTCTATTCTATTCTATTCTATTCTATTCTATTCTATTCTATTCTATTCTATTCTATTCTAATGTATGTCTGCAGTGGCATACAGAGCATTTGTCCTTGTCATTTGTACTCCCAATGACAGTGATGGTCCATTTCTGCTGACACCCAGGACCATGGCTGGATATTAGGAAGAAATTCTTCACAGAAAGAGTGATTGGCCATTGGAATGAGCTTCCCAGGGAGGTGGTAGAGTCACCATCACTGGAAGTGTTTAAAAAGAGACTGGATGAGGCACTTAGTGCCATGGTATAGTTGATTAGATGGTGTTGGGTTATGACTTGATGATCTCGAAGGTCTTTTCCAACCTGGTTAATTCTGTATTCTGTAATATGAGACAACATGTCATTGGTGCCACTGTCAAGCAAAATTATTGCAATACAGGCACACATCAAGGTGTTCACAATTGTGTTCTAAACGTCGAGCCAGTGAGAATTTCGAACACATCCGTTCCAGGATTTAGCCATCTTGCTACCTACTTTGATTGTTTTTTTGGGTTTTTTTTTTGTGAAATACCTAAGGTTTGGAAACTTCTGGACCTGGCAATATGAAATGAAGACATTTCTCCCATTTCAGATAGTAATATATATTGATTTTTCACACATGACTACTTTATTCATGGCTTTCAATAGCTTATTTTCAAGTTATTTTTATTAAATTTTCCCTTGTTATTCTGTAACCTTCTCATTGGTTACCTGATAATCAACATATAGATTTTGTTGTTTTTAACTACCCAGTAATAACTTCTAATGTGTTACTTGATTTCTTCATTGATTTGTTTTGGTTTTGTGTTATAACTTAACTATTCTATTAAAAGGCATGCTAGCAACAAGCACACAAATAAATCCTGACAATCTTAATCACATTCTTCTGTAATTTCATACCATGGGAAAATAGTAAGGTGAAAAAACCAAAACATTCTTCCCCTTAATTTTAAAG
The DNA here is from genome assembly GCA_015227895.2 of Colaptes auratus. Taxonomy (NCBI): domain Eukaryota; kingdom Metazoa; phylum Chordata; class Aves; order Piciformes; family Picidae; genus Colaptes; species Colaptes auratus. The sequence goes on along the minus strand of CM037640.1, from coordinate 48,017,056 downwards.
CACTTCTGTAAGCAGTAAATGGAACTGATGTGACATCATGCATAATTTCTCCTTGGAATTGAATAGAGATCAACTGCATTCTTAAATCTCCTGAAAAAGGACTATTTACATGCTTTGACACATCATGAAAAACAAAACAAAACAGCTCGAGTAGTTAGAATTTTGTGGCCTGTTAGGTTATTTAACTTGCTCACTTATTGAATGACTCTATACACAGAATTGTGTTTACCTGATGTTGTCTAGTGAGTTCAATACTGTGAGCTGGTATGAAGATGATTTTTTGTTACAGTATGCAGATTTAATCTCTGCAACTTTTGATACCTAGTCTTTTCTTACCATGCAGCTACTGCAACCTTTGATACCTTTTCTTACCATGCAGCTACTTATTCATTGCAATCAAATCATCTCCTTATCATTCTTTAGCTTATTTTTTTCGTGAGCAAATGAGATGGAACTCTGAGTGTTTCACAGTAGACAATTTTACAGTCCTCAAATATTTTTTTCTATTAATAATGCTTTGTAGAACTTATATAACTATCTTGTAAGATGGTATATTCAATTATTCCATAAACCATGACTTTTTTTCTCGGTGGTACCAGTCATTATACTCTGTCTTACTAAACTTAGCACAGGAAAATAGATATTTGACTCCTACACCATGATGACATATTTATGCTTCTACTGAAGACTGAATCTTCTGGATTTTATTTGTCTCATTTCAGGAACATTTAAAAAAAAACCCAACAACTTTAATTAAGAAAGTATAAAGAGCTCAGGTGTAAATATTTTTACACATCCCTTCTCTAAATATACTTTCTTATTATTTTGTGAGCTATTCATAAAGTATTGATAACAAATTACTTATTTTGCTGAGCATAAATGTTTCCTCTTCTATGTCACATAATTCTCTTTGTAATATGGTTCCATTGTAAGAATAATTTACTAGCTCTTAAGATAACTATAAAGCATCACAAGAAGCATGAAATTAAAATAGGACATTAAAGACATTGCTGTCTTATTTTTGTCTGAAAAAAGTCTGAAAGTCACCAGCATGACTAACACTAATCTCCTCAACCACTCATATTTATCATTAGGCTTATTACTCAAATGATAGACACATTTATGAACATTGCTTTCGATTTTTTTACAAAGGAAATGAGTGAAGTTGAAGAAGTAGGAGGGGGACAGAGAGGAAGATAGGGCATAAAACACCTAAAGTAGTAAAAGGAGAAAATAGCTGTCTGTCCCAACTGACACAGAGATTCCAAAGTGCTAGTAGAGACTGCAGAGGGCTTGTTCAGGCTTATTGTGTCCTCAGGACTTGTCAGATAGTTATATGGAAGTTAAAGCAGCTCTTATACATATATATATATATATATATATATATATATTTCCCTATCCAATTAATATTAGAACATGTTTTATTTCATAGGATCAAATAGCATTTCCTTAGATTTATTTCAATTTTGGATGAGACCCAATGCACATAAAAGAGGAGGAATCAGGGGATATGAGTCAAACTCTATGTAGAAAGAGGGAGGAATCAGACATTAGAGAGATCAGGGATTAGAAAAACTCAGATTCAAAACTACCCACCTCACCATGCCTCCTTCTATAAATTCTCTCACATCAAGGTGTTTTGTGGTTGTCTTGTCTCCTCTGTTGACAGCTAACCTGGCATAGCTCCAGCCTCTCAAGATTAATTATTTTCTCTTTTTTTTTTTTTTAATAGCACTGAGTTTTCTCTCTCCATTTTCTGTTCTTGAATATGCAATGAGCGTTCATGCTAAAATATGCAGTAAACATGTGCCTACATCGAACAGGCATCATACACATTCATTATAGATTTTGTTAAATGCATTGCATTTGTTTGAGAAAGGACTGCGTGATTTTTATTTGTTTTTACTGTAACTCTACAGCTAACTAACTGACAATCCAGAAACACCCTCTCCCCCCAGTCCTCCTCTCCACCCCCTTTTGTTTTAGAGCCAGAAGCATTTATCCAGGAAAAGCAGGCATAAAGAGTCAGCAACAGTTCAAATGCTGTTCCCATTCCTTGAAGTACGCTTCGGTTTTCCTCATCTGCTGTTGAAGCTTATTGAGAGTTTACATGTTAAGGTGAAAGAGCAGACACACGGCAGGTCTAGGGAAGGCAAAGAAGGCTTTGGAACAGAGAAGGACAGTGAGAACTAGACTGAAGATTTTGTTTGACTTACCATAAGAAACAGCTTGTGAAGGTTAGCTGTGAGATGAGCCTCTTCCTCCCTCTTCCTTTTCTCTGCTACAGAAAATCAGCCTAGCTTTGCAGACCGTGATGTGTATGGGCTTAACAGGGAAACATTTCTTATTCCAGATAGGTTTATCATTGCTCCTCATTAAGATTATGACACCCACTTAGCTTCAGGATCATCTTGTAGACATTCAGACAAAGAAACCAGGAAAAAGTATCTTTCTTGCAGTGACACTGAAGTATATAGCTGGTTGCAGCCATTCACAAGCCTCTAGCTGCATTTAGCAAAGTTATCTATTCATCTAATACAGGCATAACTGTAGTGTTTTGTCCAGTCCAGACAAATTTCACTTTGGCAGATAACAGATTCCAGTTATGTTATTTGGTTTTTTTTAAGATGGAAGCCATTTTAGATCACAGATATCAAATGCTAAGAAGTCTTTATTTATCTATAGGGAAGCAGCACACTGAGGAAAATGGTTCTGCCTAAAATACACAGCACATCTTTAGCACACCTAAGCTTTAAGCCATTCCCAGAGCAGTGCTTTATTAACACGTGGGAAACTTCTCTGTTTGACCGGATCTGAAAATCTGATTTATATATTACTTGTTGCATTGTAGGCAAATTCCAAAATTAGGAACCCTAGGGAGGTTCAAAGAATATTGTGGCAGATTCTGGCTAAATAGAAGGGTGTTCTAGGTATATTCAAATACATGAATGCCAAGACCGAAGGACAGCTGTGTTTGTTGGGGCATAAGAAGCATAAGAAAAATATTAAATCAAACCAAGAAACAAACCCAAACAAATAAACAAACACAACCCAAAATCCCCAAACCAACCAGACCAAACCTTTGTAGGTATTCTTGCTGTTTTAATCATTTCAGCAATGACTATATTGCATATTCCAACATGTTCTACTGAATTATAGGGAAAATGGCTCACAATAGTTTGCCTTGAAAATATATTCTATTGAAGATGTTTAGCTAGTAGAAAAAGATCATTTAAAACATATTTTGCTGTGGGATCATTAAATCTTTTGGAGTCAGAGAGGGAGAAAACAAAACCTCAGAGCCTATTAATGTTTCAGGGTCTACTTAATAGCATCTTCCACAATGAAATGATAAAACAGTATAATTTTCTTTAATCTATTTTGCTTTGTAGACCTTTTTTCCCTCTCTCTTGATTTTTCTCTATCATGCCAATAAACTGGTTATTTTTAAGGAAAACTGATGCTGATAAATAGACTGGTTAAGTGTGGAGCTCAACTAAGAATTCTGAATTCCTTGGGAGGCAAGTCTCATTTACAGACATGCTATATCCAAGCGCTTCAAATTCAGGCTAAAGTAGCACTTTAAATATTTGAGCTGGGGCTTGAGAGGTATGTAGGAAATACGAGCACCCACTTGTACAAGAAGGGGTTGCTGGTGATTACAGTCTTAGCATGCAACTCTGATGCATGCACATCTGAAAATACCATTTTGATGGTGTTTTGCAACATAGTTATGCAACATAATGCTGATGTCTTCCCTTTGTTCCTTTTGAAAATGTAAAACAACATACAATTTTGGGGAAGAAAAGTTGAAACAGCATGATAGCTATTACATGCAGCAGTCCAATGGTTGTCCAGAACATCTGAAGGTCCTATTTCAGCTGTGACCTATCGGCTTTCACTTTGTTGTTTCTAATTATGACTACCCAGTTATGAATAGGTAGAGGGAATGAAATGTTGGTGAAGGATTATGGCAGTCATTGATGGCGGAGTCAAAGAAATGTTTCCGAAGGTGCAACTAATCTGTGACCTCCTAAATCCTCCATGAACTTTTGGAATAATGGAATTGACAAAATATCCAGGAAAAAAACTTATGTCTGGTGTGATCCAGATACTTTATGAATTTGTTCACAGTAGTTCTTCGAAATATTCTCCTACCTAATCTTTCCTTCACTTGCTTCCTGATTTTTGTGGGTGTCTATGGCCACACATTTGGTGCCTCTATTTTCACTCCTGAGCATACACTGCAGGCTGCTGCAGGCTCTCTCACAAGGCCTGCCCACTCCTGTCCCTGTTCCTCTACCCCAGATGTGTGATGTGGTTTTGTGGTTCCCACTTGGCAGACTCCTAAGTTTAGTATGAGGCAGAGGATAATGGCTCTTGCCAAGTTCAGGATTCAGAGAAACATCTCATGATTGCAAGAGGTAGTTGCTGCCAGCTGCTGCTGAGCTGTGGGGAGAAGAAACTCTGACAGTCAGCCTCTCAAGAAGGAGAAATGTTGCTACCCCCAATATCACGTTCTGACAACATTGATTTCAGATCTCAGTGGGAGCTGTAAGGCAGTATCCTGAGGTACTTCTCCGACCGGACCCTGATAAAGCCTTCTCATTGGACTTTTTTTCCCCCTTGCCTCTCTTTATAGCACTCAGGTGAAGATACAGCCATCCTTAGGGGTAAAATTGTTAAGGACATAGGTAAGGTAGCATGCTACCACAGCTACTTTTAGACAAAGAGTGTAGCAGTGGTAATAATAGTCATCAGTTAAATACACTGACTATAAGATGGCCACCTAGATTAAACCGAGATGTATGTTGGGTTTCATCAACTATGTCTCAAACAAATTTTGTTTTATAGATAAGCTATATTTAGAATAAAAAATAGTGTCTTATGGTGGGCTGGAAATGAAGTACCCCTTACAAAAGAAGAAGTTTCTGTCTAAAAACAATTGTGTGGCTGATAACTATATATCAGTATGTGTGGATGTGGCAATGGAAATAAGAGAGGTCATCTCCAAAAAGCTTAAATTGTAGCATGTCCATCCATGGTCTGCAAATCCTCTGTGACTGTGGCTCTGCTGTGAACCATCACCCACAGTCATTGCTATCCGCTTTGAGCCTTAGAGAAATGAATATATGAGAAAGAAATACTCAGAACTCTAGTTAGCAAGGTATGTTCAAAACAGCCTCAATACTTTCAGTGTAGTAGGCAGAATCTTTCAACAGAGTTATAAAAACATGCCAGCACACTAAAACCAGCTTTGGCAAGTGTAAAAGGAAAGGAGACGCACAGCACCTTGTAGGTAAGAACACACCTTGAAAGACTCCTTCATCTACGTATTAGATTTAGCAAGCTCTCTGTTAACAGAATTCAGTTAACTGAAGATGGCTGGATAAACATTCCAGTTTATTATCAAAAGTGCATTTTCTACCTATTGTTTCAAGATGAAGTGAGTCAGAGAACATTTGTTAATGCACTCTACAAAGCGGCATTGGAAAAGACTTAAGTCTCAAAACACCATGCTGCTTTTCTGTACAATGAATCTTCATAGTGTGAGGAATACTATTTCTTCTCAGGATTGAAATATATTATGTTGACATATGTCTCAATTGTCCCATTAAAGGCATTACATAAAACAGGAATCGCTGCTGTTGCATTTGGATAGCTAAATTTCTTTTTCTCCTGTCTCTTAATTGTCACATGTAGCTTTCATTACCAATCATTTTTGAGCACATAACTAACAATCTGTTTCCCTTACACCTCCACCTTAAGAGGATAGCAACAAGGCTGAACCCAGCATTTCTCTAAGCCTTGTAATGCTCATACTCTCTCACTTCTGATATTCAAGTATTTATGGATAACTGCTTGCTGAAGATAAAATTTTATTCTTTTGATGAGGTTCATCATCTCATAATGGAAACAGTAGTCAAAGCATTTGGTCATGCACAGCAAAATTGAAACAGAGGCCAGAGAAAAAAGAGAATCTGCTTCATGGAATATTTTCACTGCTTACAAGCAATAATTGAGACTTCCTATTGTGGCTCAGTTGGTAGCACCTAAGACTCTTACTGGGAAGGTCTTGAGTTCAAGCCTGCAGTGGGCAGGAGTGTTCTCTCTGGGGAGCAATGTTCTTTCACTTGGTGCTATGATCTAGTCATGGGGTTTGTGGAGACAGGTTGGACTCGATGACCTTCGAGGTCTCTTCCAACCTTAGCAATACTGTGATACTGTGATACTGTGAACATGCTTCTGGGTGGCAGGAAGGCAAATCCAGTGTTGGAGATATGTGTTGGCTTACAAGAAGAAGCAGTGGCTTCACAAGATGGAGGCATTGACAACCAAGACACCTTCAGATGTTCTCATTGCTCACTGGTGTTTAGGTGCTGCTATGACACCAACTGGTACAGCTGGGCTACAAATTCATTTGGGGAGAAAAATCCAGCTCACACAATTTATTTCATTTTCAAGCTAGACTGATGCCTTGATCCAATTCAGAATGTCATCACACAAACAGTTATGCTGGCACAAATGACAGCAGTGGCATGCTACAGCAAAGATACATAAAGAAGGGAGAAGATGAGTGGAAGGAAATATCTCAAGCCAATATTGCTGTTGAAGTCTTGTTCTCATGAAGCCATAGAATCATAAATCATACAATTGTTGAATCATAGGATCATAGAATTGTAGTTTGGGTTGGAAGGGACCTTTAAAGGTCATCTACTCCAATCTCACTGCAGCGATCAGGGACATAGTATCATAGTATCTTTAACTAGATCAGGTTGCTCAGAGCCCTGTCCAATCTGACCTTGAATGTTTCCAGGGATGGCATCTACCGCCTTTCTGGGCAACCTGTTCAAGTGTTTCACCAACCTCATAATAAAAAAATGTCTTCCTAATGTCCTAATATCCACCCTTATCTGTTTTAAATCTATTGCTCATTGTCCTATAGCCACTAAAATGGCTGTCCCCACTTTTCTTATAAGCCTCCTTTAGGTACTGTAAAGTTGTAATAAAGTCTTCCCAGAGCTTTCTCAAACCCAACTCTCTCAGCCTTTCTTCATAGGAGAGGTATTCCACCCCACCTTTTGTGGCCCTTCTCTGGGCCCACTTCATCATAAACCATTCTTCATAAACAGAGTGCCCTCAAGGTAACTTCAAGAGAGATCAGAGGTGGAAATGTTTTAGGTCACTCTAAATTATTTATATGTGGGCTGAAGAAAATTTTCTTTCACATGCTTCTTTCCAATGGTAGTTACTCTAGCTAACTGCAGCATCACTTTTGTTACTGATCACTAATGATTATTTTGCAAGACAGAAATTTGTATCTTTATGTGTAATCCCTGTCAGTCAAGCCTCTGTTGAATCTAAAATGTCTTTGTTTCTGTCAGTGTGCTTGCTGTTTGCACTCAATTGCTACAAGCAGAGCACTGAACATTTAGGAGAACCCACCAGACAAACATAATTTGCTAAGCTTCTATGCTTAAACATATCTTAATTGGGCAGAATACTGCATTTGAAAGAAGGGAAAATTAGGGCAGTGAGATGAACAATAATTAAAAAAAAAAAGTCTCTGAAAAGACTGCTTTGGTAGTTGGAAATCAATTCTGCTGATTAGAGAAAGAAAAAGAAATTTCTCAGAGAAAAGAAAATTAGAGGGTTTTTTCCTACATTTGGAAAAAAAAACACATTATGCCCATTGAGTGTTTTCTTTTTTTTTTTCTTTCATACTGCCTTGCTTGGAGGTTAATTAATAATATTAACAAGAATCATTCTGAAGCAAGCCTTTGTAAAATGCAACTGTGTGATCCAGGTAATGAAATAAACTGGAAAGCATTTCAGGGGAGGGTTAGGCTGGGTGTTAGGAAGAAGTTCTTCATAGAAAGAGTAATTGGCCATTGGAATGGGCTGCCCGGGGAGGTGGTGGAGTCACCATCACTGGAGGTGTTTAGGAAGAGACTGGATGGGGTGCTTGGTGCCATGGTTTAGTTGAATAGATAGTGTTGGATGATAGGTTGGACTCAATGATCTCGAAGGTCTCTTCCAACCTGGTTAATTCTATTCTGTTCTATCAGATAATATTGGTGCAACATCTGGTTATTTACTGTTGTGTGTATGGGCATACTGTATATAAAGAAACCTTATCATTACGAGTTGCTACGTGTTACTGAAATTTGATATCTCCACTATGAAGTGCAGGATATGAGATCTTTGCTCCTTCCCTTTTTCCTGTATTCTGCATAAATGGGCCAGCAACACCTTCTTTGCCTCAATTTTTAATAGCAAGATGGGTTATCTTCCAGACATCTGGCCTCCTGAGTTGGCAGTTGGAGTCAGGGAGCAGTATAGTTCCCCTGTAATCCAGGAGGAAGTAGTTAGAGACCTGCTTAGCCGCTTGGATCCCCACACGTCCATGGGACCAGATGGAATCCATCCTAGGGTGCTGAGAGAGCTGGCAGATGAGCTGGCCAAGCTGCTCTCCATCATTTTTCAACAGTCCTGGCTCACTGGAGAGGTCCCAGATGACTAGAAGCTGGCCAAAGTGATGTCCATTCACAAGAAGGGCTGGAAGGATGAGTCAGGGAATTACAGACCTGTCAGCCTGACCTCAGTGCCAGGCAAGATTATGGAACAGGTCATCTTGAGTGCAATCACACAGCACTTACAGGATGGCCAAGGGATCAGGCCCAGCCAGCATGGATTTAGGAAGGGCAGGTCCTGCCTGACCAACCTGATCTCCTTCTATGATCTGGTGACCCGCCTGGTGGATGTGGGGAAGGCTGTGGATGTAGTCTACCTGGACTTCATCCCATTGTCTGTGTAAGGGAGAGTTAACCTAATGAATGCATGGTGAGAATAAGATAGGATTGCATTCAAGGGAGCTTTTAGTGAAGTAGGCAGAAGAACTTATAAAAAAAAAAAAAAGATGAGAGATTTAAGGATGGTGTACATTTAAATCAACCAGTGGGTGACTAAAATGGAGGTCTTCTAACCTGGAAAATGGAAGAAAATTATGTCCTTGACTTTCTGCCTATAATTTGAACATACTCTTTCAGGATCTTTTACTTGAACACTTCAGAAAATTATACTTTTTTTTTTCCCCCCACTGGTAGCAGTTATCTCGTTGATAGTGATTATTTCAGTCCCTTGATCATTTGTTTTTTGTTTGGTTGGGTTTTATTTGGTTTCAGTGTGGACAAGTGGGAGAAAGTGGGCTTGTGTCTAGTGGGACTGAATCAACTCATGTTTATGGATAGACAGATTACCTGATTGTTGCGAACAGATACATAATTTATATCTACCCTTGATTATGTCTGTTGCCATTCTTAGGCATACTTTGCACACATAGATACCTATTCAATGTAAATATACATACAAACATAATATAATTATATATATATATATTTAGTCTTCAACAAACATTAGAGTTTAATTATGTTGATATACAAAAAGAACTGTATGGAGACACTTCTCAGAAAATCATGTGTGTGTGTCATTCCTTTGAGAGCTTTTCTGCAGGGAGGAAACAGCTTTATTCTGGATTACTTCATTGCAATCCAGCCACTAAAATCCAGAGTGACTGCTAAAATATGTTTGATACATATGTGGACATATTCAGCCTCTTACATATTTCTGTGTATGACTAAATATGCTTATTTCTATATCTGTGTATCTATATATTTGTAGATCTATGGGGTTGGTCTCTTCTCCCAGGCAAGCCACACCAGAACAAGAGGACACAGTCTCAAGCTGCACCAGGGGAAGTTTAGGCTGGATGTTAGGAAGAATTTATTCATAGAGAGAGTGATTGGCCATTGGAATGGGCTGCCCAGGGAGGTGATGCAGTCACTGTCATTGGAGGTGTTTAGGAGGAGGCTTGATGGGGTGCTTGGTGCAATGATTTAGTTGATTAGATAGTGTTGGATGACAGATTGGACTCGATGATCTCAAAGGTCTTTTCCAACCTGGTTAATTCTATTCTATTCTATTCTATTCTATTCTATTCTATTCCATTCCATTCCATTCCATTCCATTCCATTCCATTCCATTCTATTCTATATCTAAAGTACAATAGTGTAAAGATATATCAACTAATATTCTAAAATGAGTTTTCAGTGATGTGTAAATATATATGTATATTTATATATGTGTTGATTATTTTTATGGATACATATATACACACACACACATAGATAAAGATGTATATATATACACACAGTCTTTTGTAGTTGTTCACATATGACTGTTTACAAATATACTGCTTTAAAAAAAACACAGCCAAACCTAATTTTTAATATTTTTTTTAAATTTTCATCCTCCCATGCACCCTCTTTATTTTTTTAAACTTTTTTTCTGCCATTCCCTGAAAGTTCCATACTTTTCACAGAATCACAGAATCACTAGATGGAAGAGGTTGGAAGAGACTTCCAGAGATCACCTAGCCCAACTCCTTTGGTAAAGCAGGCTCCCCTAGATCAGGCTGCATAGGAATGCATCCAAGTAGGTTTTGAAAGTTTCCAGAGAAGGAGTCTCTACAACCTCTCTGGGCAGCCTAGTCCAGTGCTCTGTCACCTTCAAAGTAAAGAAGTTTTTCCTCATGTTTAATGAAACCTCCTGTGTTCTACTTTGTACCCATTGCTCCTTTTCCTATTACTGGGCACCAGTGAAAAGAGACTGCCCTATCCTCTTGACATTCTTGGATATTTATAAGCATTTCTAATCTCCCCCCTCAGTCTTTTCCAGATTAAAGAGGCCCAGAACTCTCAATCTCTCCTCATAAAAGAGAGGATCCAGTCCCCTAATCATCTTTGTAGCCCTGTGTTGGACTATCTCCAGTAGTTTCCTGTCACTCTTGAGCTAGGGAGCCCAGAACTGGACGCAATACTCCAGGTGCAGCCTCATCTGGGTGGAGTAGAGGGGGAGGACAACCTCTCTTGACCTGCTGGCCACACTCTTCTTAATGGCCGCCTTCTCCACAAGGGCATATTGCTGGCTCATGGTGAGGTTGTCAATACAATACAATACAATACAATACAATACAATACAATACAATACAGTACAATACAATACAATACACCACCAGGATTCTCAAGTCCTTCTCCAAGGAGCTGCTCTCCAGCAGATCATCCCTTAGCCTGTGCTAGTGCGTAGGGTTATTTCTGCCCAGATGGAGCACTCTACACTTGCCCACTTGAAATTCATTTATTTCTACTCTGCCCAACTCTCCATCCTGTCCCAATCTCATTGAATTGTAGCACAGCCTTCTGGTGTGCCAACCACTCCTCCCAGTTTTGTATCATCAGCAAACCTGCTGAGAGTACAGTCTGTTCCTGAATCCAGGGTCGTTGATGAATATGTTGAATCGGACTGGACCTGTTTCTGACCCCTGGAGAACACCACTAGCTACAGGCACAACTGATCACAATCCACTGTGCTCCTTTAATCAGACAGTTCTCCATCCACCTAATACACATTTCCTAAGATTACCTTTGAGAATGTTATGAGAGACAGTGTCAAAAGCCTTGCTAAAGTGGGTGCAAACAACATCCACTGCTTTCCTCTCATCTACCCAGCTAATGACACCTTTATAGAAGGCTATCAGATAGGTTAAGTGTGACTTCCCCTTTGTGAATACATGCTATCTGCTCCTGATAATCTTTTCCTCCATATGCCTGAAGATGACCTCCAGAATAAGTTCTTTATGTTTGGTTGGTTGGGTTTTTTTCCCTTTGAGACTATATGGTTTGGTTTCGTTTGTTTACCTCATTTGTTTTAGGATTGAATGGAATACTTTTATGTCTGAGTAACAGACTTTAAATTCTTTTGCAAAGCTCAGTTTTCTTTCTTCTTCTTTTTAATCTTTTTTAGGTTGGTTGGTTGGTTGGTTTTGTGGGTGGTTTTTTTTTGGTCAACCTATCTCATGTTAAAACCTCAAATCACATTTAGCAAAATGATCCTAAAATAATTGTACTCAGAATGAGATCACAATGAACAGATTATTCTGAAAATCACCTTGTGCTTTCAGCTGCTCTGATTGCACCTGCATTTCACAAATTGTAAAAGTTGTTTCAGGTCAGATGATGCAGGTGAAAGTTCATACTTTCAATCCATTTCTACTCTGTATAAGTCAACTAAATAGTTTGTAAGGAAATATAAATTCTATATATATATTCTTTTTCCCCAGCAAATAACTGCAAATGTGTGCAGTAAAATGGTTCCAAATATCAGTAAGCTGCCAAAGGATAATGGACTGCAGTTTTGCTTAGGGCACTTTTTCAGTGCTTGTTGTTTCTGAAGCTTTTCATATTGTACTCTTTGTGTTCATTCACATGTTTCAGTGATTCTTGATATAATATTAGCCATATAAGTTTTTGGTTGTTTGTTGATCTTCTGTGGGAAGCTATTTAAGGTTGGAAGCATTTCTAGTTAATTTCTTTCTGTCCATTGAGTTTAGCAAGAAAGTGAGTTTGTGACAATTTTTACAATAGCTTCTCATCTAGAGACTATGTGCAATGTAAAAAACCAAAATTATTGTGAAAAACTTCTGAATAAAGATGTTTTCAGACTCATAGGCATTAGACAAAAATCATATTCTTCATTTGTATCTTTTCTGTAAATAGTAGTTCCTATAGTTACATTTTATTGTCTTCATATGTATCTATATTTTGCTTTGTTTTAATAACGCTGGGCCCCTCAGTTTAGGGAAGATGTTGACTTGCTGGAACGTGTCCAGAGAAGGGCAACAAAGTTGGTGAGGGGTTTGGCACACAAGCCCTATGAAGGGGGTCTGAGGGAGATGGGGTTGCTTAGCCTGGAGAAGAAGAGGCTCAGGGGAGACCTTATTGCTCTCTACAACTGCCTGAAGGGAAGTTGTGGTCAGGTGGGGACCGGTCCCTTCACCCAGGCAACCAGCACCAGAACAAGAGGACACAGTCTCAAGCTGCACCACGGGAGGTTCAGACTGGATGTTAGGAAGAAATTCTTCACAGAGAGAGTGATTGGCCATTGGAATGTGCTGCTTGGGGAGGTGGTGGAGTCACCATCATTGGAAGTGTTTAAGAGGAGACTTGATAGTGTGCTTGGTTGCATGGTTTAGTTGATTAGATAGTGTTGGATGATGGGTTGGACACGATGATCTTGAAGGTCTCTTCCAACCTGGTCTATCCTATCCTATCCTATCCTATCCTATCCTATCCTATCCTATCCTATCCTATCCTATCCTATCCTATCCTATCCTATCCTATTCTGTTCTATTCGTGTTTAAGACCAGGCTGGATGAGGCTCTGGCTAGCCTGATCTAGTGTGGGGTGTCCCTGCCCATGGCGGGGGGTTGTGATCTAGTGATGATCCTTGTGGTCCCTTCCAACCCTGACTGATTCTATTCTATTCTATTCTATTCTATTCTATTCTATTCTATTCTATTCTATTCTATTCTATTCTATTCTATTCTATTCTATTCTATTCTATTCTATTCTATTCTTCAGTCACTAGCAACCGTTTATTTTAAATTGTGTTCCTGTGTTGCAAAAACTCAGCATTAAGTATTCAAAATTGTGCAACCCGGGATCTTGTTCTGAGACTTTGTACATTTGTGTTGCATTGTTCTCAGCTCTTCTACGATGAAAGGAGGAGACTAAAACTCAGTGAAACATTTTGTCCCTTACACAGAAAACACAAACTGAGCTTGGTACACCTGAGGGCCAGAGGTAACTGCCATGCTTATGACTGTACAGCTGGGGCTTTTCCTAGGCCTTACATGTCCCACACCACATTCTTGATACTACCCCTAAGCTGAGAAAACCTAAGATACTGCACATATGGATCTCACTTATTGAGAAGTGGCAATGAATTATTAGTTTCACTGTTTCTTGGGTTTTTGTCTTCAGAATTTGCTCTCCTGAAAGAAAATGTAATTACAGAAACATGCAATGTACAATCCCTACTATTTCCTGATGTTGATGGGAACATTTCATCATACAATTATAGAATGGCTTAGGTGGGAAGGGACTCCAGCCCCCCTACCATGGGCAGGGACACCTCTCAACTAGACTTGATTTCCCCAGGCCTCATCCAATCTACACTTAAACATCTTTTTAGGCTGGAGGTGAGGAGAAAGTTCTTCACAGAAAAAGTAATTGGCCAGTGGATTGTGCTGCCCAGAGAGGTGGTGGAGTCACCATCCCTGGAGTTGTTCAAAAAAGGATTGGATGTGGCACTTGGAGCCATGGTTTAGTTGTCATGAGGTGTTAGGTATTAGGTAATAGGTTGGACTTGATAATCTCTGAGGTCTTTTCCAACCTGGTTGATTCTATGATTCTATGATCTTCAGGGACCACTCTGCTCAACCTGTTCCAGAGTCTCACTACCACTGCACTGTAGAACTTCTTCCTAAACTCTTCTCCAGACCTGTTCTCCCTCAGCTTAAGACCATTCCCCCATGTCCTGTCACTAGATACCCTTATGAAAAAGTACCTCTCTGTCTATTTTCTGTAGGCTCCCTTCAGGTTTTGGAAGGCAGCTATGAAGTCCCCTTGCCAGAGTCTTCTCTTCTCCAGGCTAAACACTCCCAGGTTGTTCAGCCTATCCTCACACCAGGGGTGCTCCAGGCCTTGAATCATCTTTGGCTCCCCTCTGGACTTGCTCCAACAGATCTGTGTCCTTCTTATGATAGGGACACCAGAACTGGATGCACTATTCAACGTGGAGTCTCACAGTGGGGATAATCAGCTCTCTTGACCTGCTGGCCACACTCCCCTTGATGCAGCCCAAGAGTCTTTTTATAGTCATTTACATAAGTCTTTCATAGGATATATTCTTAGTGACTTGAATTAACTGTGCCTTTTACTTTTGACAGATAACAGATAGAAAAAAAAAAAGGCATGGGAAACTCCTTCAGAATATTAACAGTTAATAGGCTTTCAGTAAGACCAAATTGGAAAAATACTTTGTGATCAAACCATTCAGGACTGTGTCACTTTAACTGTGTGCCAATAACATGGGCTGTATTTTTGCACAAAAAAACACGTCTTGAAATTTCCCAAGCATTAAATCTGTGACAACAGAGCTCTAGAAAGCCACAGAAGACTCGAGGAAGGAGCATAGTTGTTGTATGTATCTCAGATTAAGTAGGGGTACAAGGAGTTTACATCAGACACTTCTGGGTTGTCACTGCTCAGGTGTTGGAAGGGACCTCCCTAGTAGGACTTTGTTATGCTGATTGTTCATGATCTGTCTGAATATGGATTCTTCCATCATCATTCCTCAATCTTCCAGACATCCTGAAGCCATAACACAGGTGTCACAGAAGCCTTGAAGCCTTAAATCCTTACACCTTCAGGCGGCCACAGGTCCTCCTGTTACACTTGTTACTATGATCTATTTATTTGAAAGTCAAGCTTTGCTGGTTTCCTTTCTTTGGTTGGAAAGGCATGGTTGGGACATTCATTAGCAACAATAATCTTCAACTAGAGGATAAGGGAATCATGAAAAGTGAACTACCACAAAGCTCTTCTGACACAGTGGGCAGAATGGACAACAGCTGCTTATTAGTGAGCTTATCAAAATTTGATTTTATTTTCAATGAATCATAGAATGGTTTGAGCTAGAAGGGACCTTTAAAAACTGCTATAAACAAATAAACTTTAATTAAAAATTGGATAATTGCATTTTCAGATTCATATGTCACAAACCCCTAAAGTCCATTCAGCTGCAACTAAATTGAATCCTGACTACAGCATAACCGTTCATTTTAATTCATGAATTCCTGAAGGGTGTTTTCTATTGGACTGTTTTGCTTATTCTGTAGGAACACTGACATCAGTTTCTCTAATATTAAAATATTTATCGAAATGTCATTTATTGTTCATCTCACTTATCATTCCTTTAAGGCACTGGGATTTTCCCCTGTAGTGCATCTGATTTAAAGATGTTTATTCCAAAGAGTCATTAGCATAAGTCTTGGTGACTAATGGGCTGGAAACTCCACTTCATCATTTCATGTTTTACAAGAATATCAACCAGCTTCTCTTTAAGTACATGTTAGAAACATTTATTAGACTCATCCTTTCTCTGCATGATTTTGAAGTTGGAAGGGGTTATTTAATTTTATAGCTCTTATTTTCTTTTGGTTTTTTTGCATTGATAAATTGTGGGATCTTTAATTCTTAGTAGTTTTTAGATGCCTGTGACAGCTGTAACAAATATGAGAAGATTTTTAGTTCTGATTTCATATATTAATTTTCTACATTGGAGGAGTTTAGGAGGAGACTTGATGTGGTCCTTGGTTGCATGGTTTATTGATTAGATGGTGTTGGATGATGGGTTGGATGCGATGATCTTGAAGGTCTCTTCCAACCTGGTCTATTCTATTCTATTCTATTCTATTCTATTCTATTCTATTCTATTCTATTCTATTCTATTCTATTCTATTCCATTCCATTCCATTCCATATGTTATGATATCTAAATACTTTAATAGCAAAACAAACTGACTAACAGCAATTTTAATAGGAAAAAAAATCTACTTTCTGCACGAATCATAGTGGTTTTAACAAAAGTTGTCTCCATACTTAATTATGGAAGTATATTTTTAGCAATCTTTGTACATAATCCTCTTTAAAGATTTCCCTTTCTGGAAAGTTTGTTTTCAGACAAACTTTTCAGTCTCTCTTTAAATTTGTGATGTTTTAGGGTTTTTTTTCTTCCATGGTTTATTTGTTAGTTTGGAAGATTTTTTTTTGCTTGGTTTTGGTTTGTTTGGGTTTTGTTTGATTTCGGATTTTTTGGTTTGTTTTGGGCTCTGTTTTATGTGTGGGTTTGTTTAGGGTTTTGGGGGGGGGTTCTGTTTGTTTGGCTTTGTGTTGTTTTGTTTTTTGTGGTTTTTTTCCAGTTAACAATTTCTTCCTGATAATCCTTTTCAGCACTGGGGAATTATTCTCTTTGAAACATCACAAATCTTTTTCACTGGGGCTTCCTCTGTTTGCCTGCATATACTTCACAAAAGACAAGTTTTTAATGCAAAGATTCAATTAATCCTAATTAATCAAAATGAAAACTAAAGTACACATACTAACTCTTGGGTGCAAAACACACAAGTTTTAGTTTAAAATATCATCATTTATAATTTTTAGCTACTCCAGTGATGAATTACTAACCTGTGTTGCACTTTAAGACTCTTAGGTAATTCCCATGTAATACCTTGCTTCCTGAATCCAAGACTGCCCCTCTACAACTACCTGAAAGGTGGTTGTAGACAGGAGGGGGTTGGTCTCTTCTCCCAGGCAACCAGCACCAGAACAAGGGGACACAGTCTCAAGCTGTGCCAGGGGAGGTTTAGACTCGAGGTGAGGAGGAAGTTCTTCACTGAGCGAGTCATTCGTCATTGGAATGGGCTGCCCGGGGAGGTGGTGGAGTCGCCGTCCCTGGAGGTGTTCAAGGGGAGATTGGACGTGGCACTTGGTGCCATGGTCTAGTTGTGAGGTCTGTTGGGACAGGTTGGACTTGATGATCCTTGGGGTCTCTTCCAACCTTGGTTATACTGTGATACTGTGATACTGTGAAATAAAACCCTTGATATTGTCTCATTTGTTCTGTTGATTATATAGCAAGCACTGATCAAAGATATTTTTGAATCCTGTGGTCCTTCTTCTCCTTTCATCATTATGTTATTCTTTTAAATGTGGTAGAAGATTTCAGTCTTCTAACCATAAAAAAAAAAGTTCTACCAATTTTCAGTAACAGCATTTACGGAAATTTTCATATAATTAATTGGATTTTCACCCATCTTTGACTCTAAGCAAAAATTAAAATTTCATATAGAGTTAATTTTATAACCTCCTTTCTCTCTGTGTCTCTTTTATTACTTCATCTGTCCTCCAGCTATGAATACTGGATCTTGTAACTGAAGCGATTTCTTTTGCGTGGTACTCTCCACCCATTTGCAACAACACTGAAGTCTTAAGCTTCCCAGCAAAAATACAACAGAATAAAAGGACAGACAGGCCTTTTAGAGCACAATTTGTCCTATCCTAACTGTGATATGTAAGACAAGGAGATAAATCATGTTTTAGAAATGTCTGTATTTCTATTAAGTGCCATGATACTGCAAGCCAAGAAGCATATGCCTGATGCCTTCTTTCTAAGAGATTAGTTTTAAACATCTTGAATCTCATCTTTGAAGGTGAACTTTGCTTCTTTCTTACATTTTACTCTGGTGCATT
The DNA here is from genome assembly GCA_015227895.2 of Colaptes auratus. NCBI lineage: Eukaryota > Metazoa > Chordata > Aves > Piciformes > Picidae > Colaptes > Colaptes auratus. The sequence goes on along the minus strand of CM037640.1, from coordinate 47,998,845 downwards.
TTGCCTGAAAAGGAGAGGTGTCAAAAGTTATAAACTTCTGGGACTTTTCAGGTCAGGATTTAGGCCTTTAGAACATAGCCATTTTTCAATTCATGTTTTCAAGTATGAATTTTGTTTCTTTGAAATGGACATGTATTTCCAGTGAATTAAATCATCTTTTCTTAGCAGAGCTTAATTTTAAGCAAGTAAAATAATGAGGTATCTTGATATTTAACATAGTTTATAATAGTATTATTTAATAGACAGCAATCTAAGTAATAAAAAGCCAAGTATGATGAAGATCTAGTCTGTCCTTCTGTAATTCTTTGAACAAGAATTAGTGTAAGTTACGTTTCAAATGAAGTTCCAATTTAGGTAAAGGAGGGAATACAGAAAACCTTGGAATTATGCTACATAAACCTGTTTAACAGCTTTCTGAAGAACAGAAATAATAATAATAATAATAATAATAATAATAATATTAATAATAATAAGTAGTTGATAGGTAGAAGACATATGTCCTGGAAATTACATCCCAGCAGGTGCTTATTTTTAACAGGCCATCCCTACAATTTGCAGTTTTCAACCATGGATAGGGTCATGGTCCTGCACTCAGAACATCATGCTTTCATAGGAATCATTCTGTTCAGTTTTAGATTATTGGTAGCATAATTAAATTTGTATAAATTTATATCATTTATAATACTACACTTTAACTCACCGATGCTCACAGATTTGTTCACAGTGTTATGCCTAGTATGAGCTTATATCATTGAAAACTGTCTCAAACACAAAATATATACTGAGATTAATTTCTCTTTTATTTTTGAATAGGGAAATGTGACAAGCATAGTGTCAAATCCAAGGGATTCATTAGGAAATTCTGCTGGGAATTTGACACAGAGTGTTAACGAATCCAGCAGCATGCCACAGTATCTTGCACATAAGGGCTGGAGATATTGTATTTCTATGACAACCATATATTCTTTCAAGTATCAACTAACCTGGCTTCACAATGGCACTTCTATATATGCAACACCATTTGATACACGTATTTTCAGTCAGCAGTGCTAGGTTAAGCAGCACATAAAACTACAGCCTCCATTCCTGTTCATTGTTCATGTCTTCAACCACTCTTTATACTCACCTTCATGGCAATTTGTGTGGGTGTGCACTAGGTTGGGGAACTGATCCGGATGGGAAAGCTTATTATTTGGCTGATTTCTTTTTTAAAAATGCATTAGTTCCCCATTTTGGTTCACCATATGATCCCATAAGTACTTAGGGCCAGTACAGAGACAGAAATGAGTGTTAGTATGGGATAGGAAATGGCTGAAATTGGCTTCAGCAGTGTTATTGTGGAACACTTAATATGGCCAGAATGGATTAACACACCCAACCAAAAGCAAACAGTCTGTTGTGGCAGACAGTTTATGGAGCAAAATGGAGTGTGAGACAGATGTTGGAAGAAAGAATGAGAGGGAAAAAATGAAAAGAAGATAAATTCATGCAAATGGCTCAGTCTTAAGCAAAAGTTACACACTAATCACAAGTAAAGTGTCTAACTCCTTAAGTCCCTCACTTTTTGAGTTTAAAAGTTCTGTTGTGTATAGAGATATCAGAGATGTAGACCTTGGGGGTGGCAATGTCCTGACAGCTGCCCTGAGGGACAGACAATGGTTATAGAATGTGCCCAAGGACATCTTTCTGAATGTTGTCCATTGTAAACCACAAAAGCACACCAGTGGGTCAGACCCGAGTAATCTCTGCCCTTCACTGTGCCCGTTTCTCTCTGCCTTTCCCCCACAGCCACAGGCTACAGAGGAAGCATTATACAGACAATCCTTCTGAAATATTCAGGACTATGATGATTTGCACAACTGAAACATTTCTATGGAATGTTCACCTATCTTTGATATTCCCCAAAATTGATGGGTAAAGAAATCATGACAAAAACCCCATGCAGAGCTACAGGCTGGGGACAGAGTGGCTGGAGAGCAGCCAGGCAGAAAGGGACATGGGGAAACTGGTTGACGGTAGGCTGAACATGAGCCAGCAGTGTATCCAGCTGGCCAAGAAGGCCAATGGCATCCTGGTCTGTATAAGGAATAGTGTGGCCAGCAGGAGCAGGCAGGTCATTGTGCCCCTGTACTCAGCACTGGTTAGGCCACACCTTGAGTTCTGTGTCCATTTCTGGGCCCCTCAGTTTAGGAAAGATGTTTTGTTGCTGGAACATGTCCAGAGAAGGGCAAGAAAGCTGGTGAGGGGTTTGGAGCACAAGCCCTATGAGGAGAAGCTGAGAGAGATGGGATTGTTTAGCCTGGAGAAGAGGAGGCTCAGGGGAGACCTTATTGTCATCTACAACTACCTGAGGGGAGGTTGTAGCCAGGTGGGGGTTGGTCTCTTCTTCCAGGCAACCAGCACCAGAACAAGAGGACACAGTCTCAAGCTGCACCAAGTGAGGTTTAGGCTGGATGTTAGGAAAAAACCCTTCACAGAGTGACTGGCCATTGGAATGGTCTGCCCAGGGAGGTGGTGGAGTCGCCATCATTGGAAGTGTTTAAAAAGAGACTGGATGAGACATTTAGCTCCATGGTTTAGTTGATTAGATGGTGTTGGGTGATAGGTTGGACTTGATGATCTCTGAGGTCTTTTCCAACCTGGTTAGTTCTGTATTCTAAGTGTCAGAAGCCCTCTGGATGAAAGTAGTTGGATTCCTTATAATCATATGTACAAACTCAACCTATCAAACAGTGTACAGATAAGCAGTAGTAGCGATCTTCTGTGCTTCCCTGGCCAGACTTCAGAATAAAATAAAAAATAAATTCTGCATGATTTTGAAAGTAAAACAGACATGTCTGAAACACTCTGCATTGCTGGAGTGTTTGTTTTGAACATTACCATGTGCATATGTGTGCAGGAGAAGAATATTTGCCTGAGTGATAGCAGGTAAAAATATTGCTACTTTTTTGTGTGCTTCATAACCCAGTGGTCAGAATACACAATTTATACATGAGCCACTAATTTCATTTAATTTCCTGAGGCTTCAATGAATGTATCAACAAGACAACTGCTGAACTGCCAGGGGCGGTAATCATGTCAGTTTCTATAAACAAGGTAAGGTTGGGGATGTTCCATGCTGATTAGAAGAACTTCAGGGAGAAAAAGGGGCAGTGGAGCATGTTCATATAATCTACATAAAGCTGCCAGTACTAGTTCATTTTGTAGATATTTGTGCCATACATCACATTTGTTACATTAGGATTGTATTTCTTATAAAACTAAAGGCAGGTGATAGCCAGGCAAGATTAGTTTAGATAATCACAGAATCATGGAATCAACCAGGTTGGAAAAGACCTCAGAGATCTTCAAGTCCAACCTATTACCTACTACCTAACACCTCATGATGACTAAACTATGGCTCCAAGTGCCACATCCGATCCTTTTTTTTGACTACACCACCTCCCTGGGCAGCCCATTCCAATGGCAAATTACTCTTTCTGGGAAGAACTTTCTCCTCACCTCCAGCCTAAACTTCCCCTGGCACAGCTTGAGACTGTGTCCTCTTGTTGTGCCACTGGTTGCCTGGGAGAAGAGACCAACCTCCACCTGGCTACGACCACCCTTCAGGTAGTTGTAGATGGCAATAAGGTCTCCCCTGATCCTCCCCCAGGCTAAACAACCCCAGCTAAATCTGATGCATTGATTAATATAGAAGCTTCGAGGAAAACAGAATAACGGCAAGGGAGGAGGAAATAACCAAAAAAAATAGCTGAAATAATGAGGTAAAAAAGCAACTACCCAGTTGGATTAGTCGTAGTATCATACTATCATAGTATCAGTCAGGGTTGGACGGGATCACAAGGATCATCTAGTTCCAACCCCCCTGCCATGGGCAGGGACACCCCACACTAGATCAGACTGGCCAGAGCGTCATCCAGCCTGGTCTTAAACACCTCCAGGGAGTTTAATCTGAAAATACTCCAAAACATTACAGAGGAAACCATAAATTTCTTTTAAACTAGAGTTTACCAGTGTGATACTGTTGCTAATATTTAATACTAATGTAAAACAGTTACAGGATGCATTTCAAGCCCGTGGCAAAGCAGACCATAGATAACTCAGTTGCCCTTTGAATCATATCTTTGCTCAGTGGTTGAGTGAACTGCGTATCTATCTGTCTGATGTGAAACACTTGCAAGAAACACTTGCAAGTCAATATTCTGGGCTGGCTTGGCAGAACCTCAAACTGTGAAAAGTAATGAATTTTCTGATCCTCAGTGTATTGAAACAGATATTCAAATGCCTCCAGATTAGAATCATAGAATTGTTAGGGTTGGAAGAGACCTCAAGCATCATCTAGTTCCAACCCCCTCGCCATTGGAAGGGACCCCTCACACTAGATCAGGTTACTCAGAGCCACATCCAGCCTGGCCTTAAAATCCTCCAGGGATGGGACCTCTTCTAGTATCTCACTACCCCTCATGGTGAAGAACTTCTTTCTAACATCCAATCTCAATCTACCTATTTCTAATTTTTTTTTCCATTCCCCCTAGTCCTATCATTACCTGACACCCTAAAAAGTCCCTCACCAGCTTTTCTTGCATGCCCTCTTAAGATACTGGAAGGCCTCAATTAGGTCTCCTCAGAGCCTTCTCTTTTCCAGATTGAACAGCCCCAGATTATATTTACCAAGGTGTGAATCAAGCCTGCTGTCAAATATGTCCCACTATACATGGATACTAAGAGAAGCAGGAGCCTAAATCTATAGCCTGGAGGACAGATCACTCAACTGAAATTACCATGGTTCCATTTTAGAACCTATTCCACACTCCTGCTAGTGCTGGGTGTGGCATCCGATGTGGAACTACTTAAATCACATTTTGAAAGCAATCTTTTTAGCTTCATATTTAATAATACACCAGGTTGGAAGAGACCTTCAAGATCATCACGTCCAACTCATCAACCAATCCAACCCACCTAAATACAATACAGTACAATACAGTACAATACAGTACAATACAACCCACCTAAACAACTAAAAAACTAAACCCTGGCACCAAGCACCCCATCAAGCCTCTTCTTGAACACCTCCAATGAAGGTGACTCCACCACTTCCACAGGCAGCTGATTCCAGTGGGCAATCACTCTCTCGGTATAGAACTTCATGAGCAGCAAAATTGAATTCATCAACATTTGAAAGGTATTTGAAAGGTAGAATTTCACATCTTGCAGAGGAAAATTTTTGTTTGGGGCTTTGAGGGACTTGGAGATCGGGTATTTTTCCATTTTGAGTGCTGGGGTTTAGCTTTATTTTTGTCACTCAGTACTGCAAGAGCATTTTTACATTTTGTTTTTAATTCTATTTGCCAAGTCTTGTGCTACTCATCTGCTCAGAACAAATAGTACAATGGTTTATGAAAAATAAAATCTGCAGACCATGAGTGCCACATTCCATTGCCCTAGTCCTTGTGTATGCTATCCAGTTAAACTTTCTCTATGGAGATTAACTGCAGAAGGAAGAATCAAGAACCAGTATAACTACAGAATGCCCCAGATTGCATGGGGTCTTCTCTTGTGATCTGTGTACCATGGTTTAGTTGTTTAGGTGGGTTGTACTGTATTATATTGTATTGTATTGTTGTATTGTATTTAGGTGGGTTGGATTGGTTGATGGGTTGGACGCGATGATCTTGAAGGTCTCTTCCAACCTGGTGGTGTATTGTATTGTATTGTATTGTATTGTATTGTACATTGCACATTGGCCACAACAACCCCATGCAGTGCTACAGGCTGGGGTCAGAGTGGTTGGAGAGCGGCCAGGCAGAGAGGGACCTGGGGGTGCTGGTTGATTGTAGGCTGAACATGAGCCTGCAGTGTGCCCAGGCAGCCAGGAAGGCCAATGGCATCCTAGCCTGCATCAGAAACAGTGTGGCCAGCAGGAGCAGGGAGGTCATTCTGCCCCTGTACACTGCACTGGTTAGGCCGCACCTTGAGTACTGTGTCCAGTTCTGGGCCCCTCAGTTTAGGAAAGATGTTGTCTTACTGGAGCGTGTCCAGAGAAGGGCAACAAAGTTGGTGAGGGGTTTGGAAGACAAGCCCTGTGAGGAGAGGCTGAGGGAGCTGGGGTTGCTTAGCCTGGAGAAGAGGAGACTGAGGGGTGACCTTATTGCTCTCTACAACTACCTGAAGGGAGGTTGTAGCCAGGCGGAGGTTGGTCTCTTCTCCCAGGCAGCCAGTACCAGAACAAGAGGACACAGTCTCAGGCTGCACCAGGGCAGGTTTAGACTGGAAGTTAGGAAGAAGTTCTATACTGAGAGAGTGATTGCCCACTGGAATCAGCTGCCTGTGGAAGTGGTGGAGTCACCTTCATTGGAGGTGTTCAAGAAGAGGCTTGATGGGGTGCTTGGTGCCAGGGTTTAGTTTTTTAGTTGTTTAGGTGGGTTGTATTGTACTGTATTGTACTGTATTGTACTGTTTTGTACTGTATTGTACTGTATGGTACTGTGTTGTATTTAGGTGGGTTGGATTGGTTGATGGGTTGGACGTGATGATCTTGAAGGTCTCTTCCAACCTGTTGTATTGTATTATTATTGTATTATATTGTATTGTATTGTATTGTAGATTTGGCCAAGTGGAGAGGATGTGTGAAATGCAATCCTGTTGGCATCAGGAATGTCTCTGCATGCCACAAACTGCCAGTTTAACAGCCAAAGGGGCTCCTTTACGCTTCAATATGAGACAGAAATCTTTGTTTGCATTTTTGGAAGTTATTGATCTTTGCATACATTAAAAACAAAATTAAAATAAAAAAAAATTACAGACTGAAAGGTAGTCCCAAGGAAAAAGAAAAAAAAAAAGAAAATAAAAGGAAGCCTTTATATAGGAAGAGTCTTCAGTGATTGTTAAATACAGTTTGCTAAATTTTAGTTTTGATAAAATCCCTTTGACTTCAGTGGAACTGAATACAGCAGGACCTGAGTGTCCAATAACAAAGAACAGCAAAGCTCTTCAGTGGTCTAGAACACAGGTCTTATGAGGAGCAGTTGAGGGAGCTGGGATTGTTCAACCTGGAGTTTAGGGAAGACCTTATCACTCTCTATAACTACTGGAAAGGAGATTGAAGGGAGATCATAGAATCATAGAATCATAGAATCAATAAGGTTGGAAAAGACTTCAAAGATTGTCAAGTCCAACCTGCCACCCAAGACCTCATGACTACTAAAACATGGCACCAAGTGCCACGTCCAATCCCCTCTTGAACACCTCCAGGGATGGTGATTCCACCACCTCCCTGGGCAGCACATTCCAATGGCTAACAACTCTCTCTGTGAAGACTGTGTCCTATTATTCTGGTGCTGGTTGCCTGGGAGAAGAGACCAACCTCCTCCTAGCTACAACCACCCTTCAGGTAGTTGTAGACAGCAATAAGATCTCCCCTGAGCCTTCTCTTCTCCAGGCGAAACAACCCCAGCTCCCTCAGCCTCTCCTCAAAGGCCTTGTGCTTGAGGCCTCTCACCAGCCTCATTGCCCTTCTCTGGACATGTTCAAGAGTCTCAATGTCCTTCTTAAATTGAAGGGCCCAGAACTGGACGTAGTACTCAAGATGAGAGTAAGTAACAAGTAACAAATGATAGGACAAGAGGAAACAGCCTCAGGTTGTGCCAGGGAAGGTTTAGGTTGGACATTGAGAAAGATTTTTTCACAGAAAGGATGTCAAGTATCCTGTATGCTAAGTGGAAAAAAATGGACTGAGGTACTACCAAGCAGATCACACAATCATTTGATGCAAATCTGGTTATGAACTCTGAATTGCAATGTTAAACTCGTGCTCATAAACCTCACTGGTTTGTGGTGTGGGGTTTTTTTTTTGTGGTGGTTTGTTTTCTTGATGTTTTTCCAGTGCTCCCACATGCCAGGGGTCTGTAGACTGTGTGATTTGAAAATATGCAAAATACAGTTTTGAATATGTAATTCAAAAATGCAAGTTTGTTAACACATGCTGGTGGCTGAAAGCTGAATGATTTACACTGCTGAATGATTTATACCACTACTGCTTGCAGAACACTGAGATAACACTTTGGCATGTAATGTTGGACTGAGGTGAAATTAAAGCTCACATTTATACCAATAAATCAAACAGTGCCCAGGAAGATTTGCAGACATCAGGAAACCATTGTCTATATTAGAAAATTGTTACTGTTCCTTTGCACAAGGCATGACTAATGAAGCTTCTGAGACACAGGTCCAGTAGGAACTTGCAGACATCCGGGTGTCAGGATATAGTGTGTCCTGCTCTTACACAAGAACAAGATGTCAGCAATAAATGCATCTGTAGGAGGTGCAAACAGGTTGAGAAACTCCTCCTGCTAGTAAGATAGATCTGGAAGTGTGTGACTAGGTTAGGATGCATGATAGCACTGAGAGGCAGCTTGACCATTGGAAACATATCCTACCTACCCCAAGACAGGTCCAACAAGCAGACAAGATTGTCCTGAAGGGTCAAACCCCCAAACATGCCCTAGCCCAGACAATAGGCTAAGTACCTGCAAATGTGCTAACCTGGGCAGTTCCTGGGGTCCAGATGGCCAAGGCAAATGTATAGCACATGGGATTACCTTTGTAACACAGCTGTGAACTCTGTGTGACCCTGGCCACGTTTGGATATGCCCCATCCCATAAGTCCAGTCATCAGGGTTCTGTGTTACCAAAGGGCATTAATTGTGTTGGGACAGTACTTACACCAGCCAAGAAGTCCGGTACCTTGCCTTGTTCTCACCCAGCAAGCAACTAGAGCCAAATGCTGCTGGAGTAGCAGCTGAAGAACCTGCTCTAGCAGACCAACAGCTTCACCTAGGTCTCTCACGTGGACCAAGGCAGAAAGGGGAAAAGCTCCAAAGGAACTGAATCCCAGAAGAGGCTACAGCCCAGCAACTGGGCATGACAAGAGAGAGGGCCCTAGCCCTCTGTGAGCCAACGACTGCTTGAATTATAGCCACAACATCTGGAAAGATAACAGACAGAGGAGCAAGTTATTAGTACCCAGCTAATTTTCCATGGAATCCCATTTGTGGGAAACCCACAGATCACAGCACCTGTATTTCCAATTTGAATTGCTGTATGGGAAAAGTTAGATCTGTGTTTAAATCATTTAACTGTATTTATATGTGCAGTGTAAACCCCACAGCCAAATAATTGAACCTGTGAGTAGGTTTTGTAAATAAGTTACAGTGGTGTTTGAAGATACCACCACCAGGAAATATTAAAGTATATAAGAATATACATTTTTATTACAAAGATACATAACACAGAGGATTCCCTACCCCCTTTCCACCTGTCTGAACACAGTGGTCTGAAGGGAGGCAATGGGGACAAGTTCCTGCTCAGTGCAGAAGGCATGTCCCCTCTGCAGCAACCCCACCTGCCCAGCTGACCTTGCATAACAGGTACAAGACTCTGCAACTGGAGCCTAACAATGAGAACAATTGCTTGTCTACCTTGGGAGGGTCTCTAAGGTTAAGTCAGCCTACATCCTTCATCAAAACTACTTCCACACACACAAAAAAAGGTGCCATTTTCATAGGAGACTGCCTTTGGAAGGGAACAAAAGGTCCATTATGCATATTAGACCTGCTTCTCAGGGAAGCCTTCTGCCTCTCTGAGGCCCAAGTCTAAGGTATGCCAAGAAAAATGACTGGTCAAAGGATCAGTAGCACAAGTAGTGTTCTCCTCTATCCCTCAAGTTGCAGGGAATAATGAGGGAAGAAACAGGAAGAACCATCAGATCAATACTTGGCTCCAAGCCTGGTGTCATTGGCAGAGTTTCAGGCTTTTTGATTATGTGTCTGTTTACATGACACCAGGCCTGCTGGTGACAGATGAGGTACACCTGTCTTAAGGAGGTGAAAGATTCTTGATACAGGCATTAGCAGAGCTCATTGAAAGAGCTTTAAACTAGAATTGAAGCAGGAAAAGGATAAAATCAGGCCAATTGGACAAAACCCTGGGGGTGCCACATCAACATGCATGGGACAGTATGAAAATGTGATCCTTTGGTTTGCCATCCCAGAGAAGGTAAGGGTTGGAGTGCCATGTGATTGCAAGCACATAAAGAATATTGACTGGCTAGGAATCTTAGAGTGGTCAGGCAGGATTTAAGTCTTGTCCCCCCAAAAAAGTGGTGGGACCAAGAGCCCAACTGAAGTGCATCTGCAACAATTCATACAGCACGGGCAATAAGCCCGTTTGTTTCTTGCTTTGTTTTAATTTTAAGTGAAACATGTCTTGATTGCTTTGTAAAAGCCACATTTGGAAACCAAATTATTGAGTACTTACTTGCATAATCACTTCCATGACAGGCCAAAAAATCAGCCCAAGTTAGTCAAGTGCATCATGTTAAGTGACTTCAAGGAGGCTTGTATATAATTAAGTAGTTCCTCACAAAGTCAAATTTTATTAGAAGAATGAGAGAAATATCTCAATGTTTTCAGAAATGAGAGCTAGTAGCTAATGTACCAGGTAAAATAAAAAATGAGTTAGCATTTACCTTTTGTCTGTAAAGGAAGTATAACAGATTTTATTGTTTGGGTTTTTTTTTTTCCTGTAGCAGCTGTTAAAATCATGCAGTGGGATAAAGAAGTAAAGGCTAGCTCTAAGTACAATTCTAATCAGAATGCCAACACGTTCACTGTTTTCAGGCACTCTTTAAAGAGCAAGTGAAGTTTTGTTTGTGGTAACCTTTGTGATACTCACCAGAAATAAACACGTTACAACACTTGTGTACTTCTTGAATCCTTTCATCAAAGAAAGCACAAGAGAAGACAGAATATTCACCTGTTAAAGAAAACTGACAATTTATGCGTAGGAGAAATAAGAACTGACTTTAGTTTCTGACACCAGGAAGTTATCTGATAATGCAGAGGAATTAGATTTGTCAAGTGAAAAGAGGCACCTTATTGCATAGTAACTTGTCAGGTTATTTAGGTCTATGCTGAAAACAAATTGGCTGATGCAACATTTAAAAGCATGGAGGTGATTTCCAGCAATCTTGTCTGAAGCTTGCAGACTATTTATTGACAGATTTTGCTCTTAAAATCTCAGTACTTATGGTGGTACACAGGTTATGGGGATTGCATAGCATCCATCACAAAAGAATTTTTTTTTCCCTGTGGTAAAGGAACATCTGTTAAGGACGTGCTAAAGACATTTCTTCCTGCTTCCACAGAGGGAGAAGCATAAAGCACTGTATAACTGCAAGTCCCTCAAACTATTACACTTCCTTTAACACTACACTTTGGTGAAGTAAACATTGTAAGATTATCTTGGTATTACCATGGATTCTGTTTAGCAGCTTGACAATCCTGAAAGGTACCACATAAATGTGCATCAACATCCATAAGCAGTAACAAAAAGCCATCAAACAAATTGGAGGGGAGTAAAGGTCATGAGACTGATTCAACGTTACAGAAACCAAATTGGAAAGTGACAGTTTGTCTTTTCCTCCTAACTGTTATGCACTAATCTGTCAGTTTTGCTCAGCAGAGTCCTGACATGGAACTGTGTGAAAATACAAGTTGCTTGGGTTTTGTGTCACCCCCATCAAATTACATTTTGTTGTTACTATTTTGCTTGTGCAACTCTTCACATAGCTCAGTGGGGAGCTATGTAGTCATAACCAGAGAAGATTCATGATTCTGCAAGAAAATAAGGAGTATTAGTAGAGTTCATAAACAAAACTGTCTAAAGATGGCTGTTTCACATCCTAATAATTTCTGGTGGCTACCTAGTGATTTTTTTTAATGTTACATTTGCCAAATATCCACCCTAAACTATAACTAGAGACAGCAAAGCTAGTTGAGAAAACAAAAGTGTGTCATTTTGGTACTTGCAGGAAGAGCTATATAAGAGTTTACAATACATGTTTGTCTTATGTAAATGACTGTTTGTAAATTCTGGGAAAAAAACCCAGTTGTACACAGACAAACAAGTTTTATCCAGCTTAAACAAAACAAGCTACTGATATCTTCTTCTTCTTGTCTGCATTCTTTTCAGCTTCCCTTAAAAAGATGTACCTTAGCAGATGAAACCACGTTTCATAATATTTTTGGCAGCAAAAGAAACTAAAAGCAGTGCCTTTATAATACCAGATCTTGACAAGCCAATTAGGCCCTGTACGGGGCCTGTTTTTCTCTAACAGTGAGATTTCAGCTCAGATCATTGCAAATAACAGAAGTTTTATTTCTCAACATTATGCTCTTCTCTTTGTTTGATTTAATCTTGTTTTGCTCTGAATACACAGGCTCAGACTTCAATAGCAACTGCAACATTAACAACTGTCATCTCAGCTTCCTTCTCCGAGAAGAAAAGTGAAATCCTTAATGCTAAATGCCATCTTAAAACTGGTAACAGAAAATGTCCTCAAAATTAAAGAAGGATATAAGGCCAAGAAACTACAGCAAAACTTCCTAGTATTTTCCATTCCAGGAGTTTAAATTGCTTTATTTTTCCACTTTCTTTTTTTCCCTTCATCCTATTTTAGGAGAACTAAAAGGCTTTTGATTATAATTGTTTGCTGTGGGATGAAGTACGACATCATAGGCTGGAGGTGAGGAGAAAGTTCTTCACAAAAGGAGTTGTTGGCCATTGGAATGGGCTGCCCAGGGAGGTGGTGGAGTCACCATCCCTGGAGGTGTTCAAAAAGGGATTGGATGTGGCACTCGAAGCCATGGTTTAGTAGTCATGAGTTTAGTAGTCATGTTGGGTGACAGGTTGGACTTGATGATCTTTGAGGTCTGTTCCAACCTTATTTATTCTATGATTCTATGATAGATCTAGACTTGAAATTTCACTCCCCTTCTTCTGGCTGGTATAGCACAGTAGTAAATTCATCAACATCTCTGACTACAGCAATGCTTTATTATATATTAAATATTATATGTTATATAATTCATATTATATATCCTATATATTACATATTATATATTACCTATATTGTATACATTATATTTTTTTATACATATAGTAGGTATATAATTTTATTATTTTTAAAACTATTAAAAATTTTACTTTTCTGAAAAATCAGACATGTCCATAAGCATCATAAACTAAACTTAAATGGTTTATGGCATGCCTGTGAGGTAACTTTCCATGACTTTGCCCTTAGAAATATGCACTGTGTTCAGTTCTGGGCCCCTCAGTGTCCAGAGAAGGACAACAAGGCTGGGGAGAGGCCTTGAGCACAAGCCCTATGAGGAGAGGCTGAGGGAGCTGGGATTGTTTGGCCTGAAGACGAGAAGGCTCAGGGTGACCTCATTGCTTGCTACAACTACCTGAAAGGTGGTTGTAGCCAGGAAGAGGTTGGTCTCTTCTCTCTAGCAACCAGCACCAGATCAAGAGGACACAGTCTCAAGCTGTGCCAGGGGAAGTTTAGGCTGGAGGTGAGGAGGAAGTTCTTCATGGAGAGAGTCATTCGCCATTGGAATGTGCTGCCCAGGGAGGTGGTGGAGTCACCATCCCTGGAGGTGTTCAAGAGGGGAATGGACGTGGCACTTGGTGCCATGGTCTAGTCACGAGGTCTGTGGTGATGGGTTGGACTTGATGATCTTTGAGGTCTCTTCCAACCTTGGTGATACTGATTATCCCTGTGTATACTTACCTTCATGTACATGTGTAGCTGAAAGAATGCATAAAACTTTCTGCTGGGGCTTGAGATATAAGCAGGAGTTCCAGTTTTGCCCTCCTCTGGTGCTCAACCTGCAGCAGGAGACCCAGAATCCCTAATACTGTGCAATAATAGCTCTATTCCTCCAGCTGGAGCTGCGGAGGTGAGTGCTCTTGGATAACAGGGTCATGATGCCTGTTCTCAATGGTACCAGTAGCAGTTTGTAGAAATAAATTTGTGTATGTTAGAAATGGCCATAAAGTGTTATAAACTGTTGATCATGTATTTTGACTCCTACACAATCTCTAGTGACATGGTGCTGGTAATATACAGCATTGTATTCTCAAAGACTGAAGAGTAACTGCAGAAATAGAAGAAAAAAATGCAGTCAGGAAAGCCCTAACAAGAACTGATTGGAGAGGCTGGAAGACGGAGATATAGTATATTCATTCAGCAGTTGAACCTAGATGCAGTAATTTCCCCTTTCCCCTGCTTTTTCATCTAACTTACAGGCTAGAAACAAAGATAAACTTGGATATCTGGAACCAGAGAGGAAAACTGATACTGTATTTAGTGTGCCAAATTTTCTGCTGGTATATCTTAATACAGCTCAATTGACTTTAATGGAGCTTGGCCATTTTTCACCAGCCAGGAATTTGGTCTGTTGTTATAGGAAATGTTCTCACTGAGCTTGCAGGATACTTTCAGTTATATTCTTTTTTATTACTGTAATTACCTTACATCTTTACAAAAGTTTAGGAAAAGTTTTGAGGTAAAGGGCTGAAAATTCTCAGATTAGTCCCATGGATATTTGTGTAAAAACATGTAAATTAAAATTGCATGATGGCCAGTATTTTTTAAAGTGTTTTAAGTGTTGTAGCTCTGAATGCTTTTAAATGACAATCTTTCATTTGAAATGAATGACAAAGTGTATTTATTTGTCTTAAATAGATGTCTGACAGTATCATAAATGTCTAAATACATGGCTTGTGACTGTCTAGATGATGTGCACATAGTTCTTCTGTAATAAAGCTATACAATAGTAGATCCCAGATAAACTGAAGGGCAAAAACTACAGAGTACACTGTACCACTGTAAGATTACAGAATCATCCTTTAGAAGAAGACTCCTTAATGTATCCAAAGGTCCTATGCAAATATATGAAAGCTGTCAAGGGAGTTGAATGGATTATAATTATTATAAACTTAGGCTTTTCTGGGTGCTTACAAGAAAGAGTCTACTTCTTTTGATTTGTTTAGATTTTAAAGAGAAGTGCTTGAATGTGTTTTTAGGCAGAAGAACATATTTCCAAGTAGGCGGCCAGTACATGTATGAGAGACCTCTAGCTGTGGAACGCTGATAAAGACCTAAATATACTCCTGTAGGTGGGGTGGGTTGAGTCAATAGGTTTGAACACAAGAAGTCAATTGATGTGAAAGCATCAAGAGGTTGGAAAATACAAAAACCCCAAAACAAGCATTTTATGATGGCAAAAAAATAACTATTATGTACCTAAGCATTAATTTTTGTTTGTCTGTTTGTGGAGAATAGATTGTGTCTGGTTCTTGATTTATAGCTGACAAGACACTCAGCAGATGAACATCTCTTTCTGTCTGGGTTTGGTGTTGTTTTATTTTTGTTGTTGTTGTTGTTAATATATGCAGCACTGAATTTTCACATAAGGTAGGAGTATTTAGGTGGAGGTTGGTCTCTTCTCCCAGGCAAGCAGCACCTGAACAAGAGGACACAGTCTCAAGATGCACCAGGGGAGTTTTAGGCTGGATGTTAGGAAGAAGTTCTATACAGAGAGAGTGATTGCCCATTGGAATGGACTGCCCAGGGTGGTGGTGGAGTCACCATCATTGAAGGTGTTCAGGAGGAGACTTGATGGGTTGCTGGATGCCATGGTTTAGTTGTTTAGGTGGGTTGGATTGGTTGATAGGTTGGACACGATGATTTTGAAGGTCTCTTCCAACCTGGTCTATTCTATTCTATTCTATTCTATTCTATTCTATTCTATTCTATTCTATTCTATTCTATTCTATTCTATTCTATTCGTGTTTAAGACCAGGCTGGATGAGGCTCTGGCTGGCCTGATCTAGTGTGGGGTTGGAACTAGATGATCCTTGTGGTCCCTTCTAACCCTGACTGATTCTATTCTATTCTATTCTATTCTATTCTATTCTATTCTATTCTAGTCTATTCTATTCTAGTCTATTCTAGTCTATTCTATTCTATTCTATTCTATTCTATTCTTCAGTCACTAGCAACCCTTTATTTTAAATTGTGTTCCTGTGTTGTAAAAACTCAAGAGTTTAATATTCAAAACTGTGCAACCTGGGATCTTGTTCTGAGACTTTGTACATTTGTGTTGCATTGTTCTCAGCTCTTCTATGATGAAAGAAGGAGACTAAAACTCAGTGAAACATTTTGTCCTTTACACAGAAAACACAAACTGAGCTTGGTACACCTGAGGGCCAGAGGTAACTGCCATACTTATGACTGTACAGCTGGGGCTTTTCCTAGCCCTTACATGTCCCACACCACATTCTTGATACTACTATTCTATTCTATTCTATTCTATTCTATTCTATTCTATTCTATTCTATTCTATTCTATTCTATTCTATACTATTTACAGAGCTGCTGACCTTGTCAAGTCTAGAGTGGATTTTGCACTTAAGCATCAAGTAAACAAACGGTTAAACAAAAACCCCACCTCGTTAGTGTATCTGCAAAGTTTAGATGATTCTCAGCAGCTGAAAGTGAGGTTTCAGATTTTTTTTTTTTTTAACATAAATGCCCTCCAATTAATATTTGTTTATTTTTATTGAATAAGATCTTTTCCAGATTTTTGGCTGGGAGTAATGAGGAAATGCTGCCTGACTAGAAACGAAGGCCGCCTTGGCTGACCAGATTTCCTCAGATGTTTAAAAGATCTCAGGATGTTAGCAATAAGAAAATGTACTTTTGTCTTTTTTTTTTTTTTTGGTAATTGAATGTCCAAAAAGCTTAATCTTAAAGAATGAAAATCCATAAACTCAAAACAAAAAGTCAAAGCATGTAAATACCTCTCGTGGCCTGCCACTTCGAGTAAAAGGAGGTAAAAGTTATGGAAATTGGAGGGAACAAGATTACAGATATTTTGTTATTCAGAAACTAGAAAAGGGTGATTACATTCTGCTGCTATATGTGAAAGTCAAGTTCATTGTGGAGGACAATAAAGGAAGTAGAAAAGGCTTTGAGAAAGTGTGAGACAGAAGGCTAAAAGAATTGCACTGACATATGTGATCAAGGCTAAAATAATGGTGGAAAGGAGAAAAAGTATCAGTGATTGAGCACTAAACTTTGCCTTAACAGAAAACCATTACTAATGTGAAGGGAGTGTTTAGCATCTACTCAGATTAGCACTTCTTTTTTTTGTAATAAAGAGTGAACCTTATCATCTGAATCAAACAATAAATGGCTTTATTATGCAAAGATACATTTATTGAGGATATTTACTAAATTCAGTGATATTTGGAAAGGTACACAAGCTAGGTGAGCTTTCTTGTAGAGATGCTGTAATATCTCGTGACAGCTAAACATCACCGTGACTGGCATGTTAGAATAGTTAGAAATAAATGGATTGCTGTAGGGATGAAAAAAACTAATGGTTAAGCACAAATATACCGACAGAGTGCATTTATATTAAAGTTCAATCAAGAATTAATTTTTAAAGAGAACTTTCTGGTATCCTTTTTTGCTCAAGGTCTAACATTAGTATCCTCTCTTCCTTCTCCCTGGTTTGTATTATGGAAAGGTCTCAAGGTTCATGAACTAGATTTCTCTTGGAGGAACTTAAGTCAGAAAACATATTGCAGAACCAGATGTAGTATTATCCAACTGCTAATTGAGTGCTTACTCCCTGGATCAGACTAAAGCTATGCCAAAGAAACTCCCCCTCATCTTCAGCTGTTCCATTCCACAGATTCATTCCCATTTGGCTGTACTACTTGTTAATGTAGACCACACTCAACTGTCAGCTTCATAATGTACCATGTGCTCCTCTTTAACCACCCAGAAATGGATGAAACATGATTTACAGATTAGAGGAAGATGAAGGGAGTAAGTCAGGATGAAGTAATGCAGTTATAAATGTCTCATGCTAACAAAAATGTTTGCACATTACTTGTAGTAACATCAAAACAAATTTAAACATTATCTTCTATCTAGAGACATTTTCTTTATGCAGCAGAAGCAGTACTTTATACACCCAGGCAAACATCTATAGGTATACAGACACTTAAGTTTCTATAAACATAAGAAAATATTCAAGGCTCTGTAATATCATACAATTTTAAATTAATTAGTTAGTAAACTGCACTGATGGATTTTTTTTCTCTTCAGTGTAGCAAAAATTCCGGCTGCGCAGTGCTGTGTATGATTTATTTATAGGCTGCTAATGAAGACATATCAAATCATCATAATTAATTGGTATTTTTGTGCTTTGGGGCCTAAACACAGAAACTTTCATATGTTGGCTCAAGCTGATCTTAGCTGTGAGGCAAAAAAATCACAAGAAACCTCAGTTTTTCTTCAAGTTTGCTTTTCCATTGAGCTTAACTAATATGTGCTGACTATAACTTAACCCTCAAATCAGGCAATATGTTGAAGTGCAGTGAAAATGTGTTAGGAGATGATGATTTGCAGGGATAACATTACATGACAACCATTTCATATTTGCTGTTGGAACTTATTTAAATCAGACCTAATTTTAACCTTGTTTAATCAGCACCACACCAGTAAAATACTGCAGTAATTTTTGTCAGAATATACACAATTTTCTGATATTGCTTTGCATTCTAAATTCATGTGTATTTAAAATAGAAAATGTTGTTGCACAGCTCTGGATCTGTGTTGTTCACTTGTGATTATACATTCATGATTATTCCCCAGCATTGTACTAGGAGTCAATAGATGCATATTATGAGTTAAAAGTCTGGTTTCATTTTAGTTTCTGAAATGAGAGTGCCTTTTATTTCAGATGAGGACAATTCTCCACAGGTATAGAATTAAATTCCATTCTCTCTTTTAAATAAGCATGTATATGTAAATATATATAATGCAATTAAGGAACATTTTTATATATGTATATATACACACACACACTCTTTGCAGAAACATAACTGCTTCTTGCTCATTTTTTCTAATATGGCTGATGCTTATAACATTTTATTCCTATGAAGCAAATACTCTCACCTTCCTGTGTCATGCATGACCTGTGTATGATAAACCTTCATTACAGCATCAACACTTTCATTTTTGGTTAATACAATACAATACAATACAATACAATACAATACAATACAATACAATACAATACAATACAGCTGTGCTGTATTATCATAGAATCATAGAATCAATAAGGTTGGAAGAAACCTCGAAGATCATCAAATCCAACCTATCACCCAAGACCTCATGACTACTAAGCCATGGCACCAAGCGCCACATCCAATCCCCTCTCAAACTCCTCCAGGGGTGGTGACTCCCCCATCTCCCTGGGCAGCCCATTCCAATGGCTAACAACTCTCTCTGTGATGAACTGTCTCCTCACCTTGAGCCTAAACGTTCCCTGGAACAGCTTGAGACTGTGTCCCCTTGTTCTGGTGCTGGTTGCCTCAGATATGTTCCTGAATATGTTATAGTAGAGAAAGTGGTAATAGGATAATTTTATTTTTTAATGTAAAATCCTGTATCTTCTATTAAATGTACTAAACTGTACTATTCTTACAAGTAATATGCTACAAAATAATTCTGCTTCAACCTTCTACACCTCAACCTTTGTGAGTCTCTATTTTCTCCACATTCCAGAAAGAGCATTTTTATTTATGAGTTTCTCAATATATATACCTCACATTTCTGTTTCATGTCATGGATATGAGTTTTCAAGAATATTCATTTTCCTGTGACAATAAAATATTTTTGCAAGTATTTGTGATTGGCATGGATTGTCTCTCTCTCCAAATGCTCAGAAACAAATTTGGTAGCTGAAAAAGACATTTTTTTCCTGTTTTGAATGTTCCTGAATGTGTTATTGGAAGCAGCACGCCGTGGTAGGTATGTGCCATAAATTCCTGTGTAAGGAATCTTAGAAATCAAATTGAAGATCTTTGTATCCCAAGCATTGACTTTATCAATTAAATGACGTCCATTAGTTTTTGGTTCTATTAGAAACAATTCTTATACACCAGACAAGACAAAGGCCATTAAATACTTCCCTTACTTCCAGTAAAGGGCTTGAACTCTAACAAACCAATACAAAGAAGTTCCAGTGCAGTGCTTAAATGGCATGCATACCATTCCAGGCAGTGCACTTTAAGGGTATCATATGCAGTTAAATAACTGTCTCTATGAGTAATCTATTTTTGCTCAGACTTAAGCAACTGGTTTCCTATTTCAAAAGAAATAACTTTATTTCTCCTGTTCTAGGAGAAACACTTTTAGCCATTTCTAAGTGTCCCATCTGAGTTCCAAAATCAACTTATTTGAACCATTAAGTAACTGTGTAACTCCATTCTTCAAGAGGAGTAATGAAGAAAAGCCTGAATGATTTAGCTGAGCCTGGCAGGAGACAATAAATAAATAAAGAAACAACATGGCAAAACCCAAAACTCAAACAAGCAAAAAAACAATACAAAAAACACCTCCCCAACCTGACAAGAGGGACACAGTTAAAAGTAGCAACACTTATATCATCCTTTCACTTTCCAGACATGAGCTGGTAAGGTCATTAATACTACCTTTTATAACAGATGGCCGTTCTTGCTTGGACATACACATACATCATCAGATTTCCCTTTGAGTTTCATCCTCTTTAATTCCCACTGAACTCAAGTTTCATCAGTGTAAAGGAGAGCAGAAATGGACCTGCAAACAATATTTTAACTTTGTCTTAAGTGGCATCTTGTTAAATGTAGGGATTAACACAGAAAGGGCTCAACTCAAAGAATTTTGCTTTAATCCTTGTGAAATTGTAGGCTATTAATATTTCACTTTCTGAAAGCTAAACCCAAAAATTTCTTCAATGAAATCAGGAGTGAGAAAATGGTTAATGAATGTTCTATATCTAAATTTCTTTTTTTAATATCACTCTATGAGGATTCACAATCAGAGACCCTTTCTCACTTTGCTATCCTTCAGCATATAAGCACAGTTAAATGCAGTGTATCTGACCAGGAATCTGAATTAGAAATTATAAGCTTTGTTTATATACTTAAACTTATATGATAAAACTTTGTTTAATTATAAACTTCTGTTACTCTTCTTTGTTGTTTATTGTCATATTAAAAAAAAAAAAAAAAACAAAAAAATGGCAGGAAAAATACAAAAAACCCCTACCAAACCCCAGAAAAATTCCACAAACTTTTGTTAATTATCTAGACTTTAAGAAAATATGATTTCAGTTTTAGATGACCTATAGAATGTTTCTGGTTTTAAGCTAGCATAGAGACACAGATAGACAGCCATTATTTCATGCATAGTTTACTTATCCAAGTCACAAAGGCAGAAATATTTCCGTGTGGAGTTTGATATTCTATGATCAGGGCTGTAAACATATTCTGACTAACCACGTTTATTTTGATTGATTGAGCTAATTGAAAAGCAACAAATACATTCCCTGTAGATGGATTTTTCTCTTATTATATTTGTATGCTAATAAAAAATGGATATTTACCATTCTTAAGAAATTATTGTCTTAGTTCCTCTTAGTCTGCCAAAACAGATTTCTTGTCAAACTGATAGTAGTCTAACTAAGCAATCTATTATCAGAGCTTGACCATACTAAATCTAACTATTAAAGGTCTAAATATATTTTTGGAATGATATATTCAGAACATCACCTTAATATGAGTTGGACTTGGTGATCCTGGGGGTCTTTTCCAACCTGAATGTTTCTGCAATTCCGTGATATCAATATATTTCTTTTCCATCAGTGATGTTGTCTGTATCTACTTTGACACTGTTGCATGACCACAAAAATATTCTTAGCCTTCTCATTGGGACCACCATTCACCTCATATATTTGAGTGATCTTATGTACTCTATTTTCTGGGCTCTAAATGTATTCTGAAAGGCCTGATAAAACCTTACACTTCAATTATCTTAGTTGCACCAATGTATCCATGCCAGAGAAATGAGGAAAAGGCTTGACATCTTTCATGAAGCACCAAAAAAAATGAAGGCTGAAACATTATGCTGAACACACTAAATTGTGCAACGACCTCCTCACAAACCCCCAGCATTGCCTTTGCATTTATGAGATAGCACAGTACTGAGATCTATTCTCTTATAAAACCCAAAACAACCCCCCCCCAAAAAAAAGGCAAAAAACACCAACCAACTAAACAAACAAAACCAAAGAAAAAATCACAACCAAAACCAACCAAGCCAAACAAACAAACAAACCAAACCAACACAATGAACCAAAGGAAAAAAACAAACCCCAAAAAACCTAACCAGAGATTGCATTTTCTATGGTTACTTAAGGTGCCTAACACAGAGATGGATGAACTTCCAATTTTCAAAGGCTGAGAGAAAATGAGCATCACAATTTTTAGATTATTATCCAGTATATTTGATTTCAGCTAAAATTTTGTGTTGGAGACATGTTTTATAAGTAGCTTGCCTCATGGAAACTCCATTACTGTTTCTTTGTAGTTTGATAAAATGTAAGAAAGATGTTTTGATAAAATGTAAAGAAAGATATTTAAAATCCTTTAAAAAAAATCTGCTCAATGTGTTAAATTAACATTTAAAGAATACAGTAACTTTAATGGAAAATAGCTGCATGGCTTATGTCACCAAAACTAGTAAGATAAGCATTGGAAAGTAAACCTCTTTCTTCAAAGAGAAGTGAAGATGAGGAATATCTATTGTAAAACTCTTACATAAATTTTGAAGGAAGGAGCCTATATATCCAGATTGATAAAATTTCCATGACAATATAGCTTTATGTGTATTAAAAATGTGTGATGCGTACTGGTTTAGTTTATAAAGAAATCAGTTGGAGGCAAAAAACCAACCAAAATATAGGAAAGTGTTTCTGACACTAGCAACTATTTTACAGCCTCGCAGAATTCATTATTCAGCAATTCTTTCTTTTTAGTTGCAGTTCACCTGAACCACTGAATTTAATTTA
Organism: Colaptes auratus; assembly: GCA_015227895.2. Classification (NCBI taxonomy): domain Eukaryota; kingdom Metazoa; phylum Chordata; class Aves; order Piciformes; family Picidae; genus Colaptes; species Colaptes auratus. The sequence continues at coordinate 47,976,026 of CM037640.1, read as the reverse complement.
AAATTTAAAGCTGATTACAGTTAAGTACATTTAAAGTGAAACCCTAAACTGGAGTTTTTATTTAGCTGATTTGTTTTCATATAATTGGACACCACAAATACTCTTAAGAAATGTAAGAACAAGTATGGATGGTTGAACTAACCAAGGAGGACAAATGTACACCACATCAATATTGTTCTGAATTTTCATGAAATATGAACCAATTATTTTCTAAACTATGTCCTACATTGAAGTATCACATGTGAAGCTTTTCAATTTTCTTGCAAAATGATTCCCTTAAATCTGTGTGTGTGAGGAGAAAGTTCTTCACATAGTCATTCGTCATTGGAATGGGCTGCCCAGGGAGGTGGTGGAGTCACCATCCCTGGAGGTGTTCAAGAGGGGATTGGATGTGGCACTTGGTGTCATGGTTTAGTCATGAGTCTGTGGTGACAGGTTGGACTCGATGATCTTTGAGGTCTCTTCCAACCTTGGCAATTCTGTGATTCTGTGAACTAACATCAGGAGTGTTCATGAAGCTATCTTGAAAGATCTTGGGAGGTTTTTGAAATTATTCAGGTATGGAGCAGGAAAAATTCTGTGTCACATAAGTGATTAGGAAAAGGAAAGAAAAAAAAAAAAAGCCAGCATTAAGTATAGCAAATAGCTGGGCTTTTGTTAATAGGTCAGAAACTGTCCCATTTCACAAAAACGAAGAGATAGAATTCATAGAATTATCAGTATGGCAAGCTACTCCAGCCAAAGCTATGGCACTGTTAAGCAACGGAAAACAACATGATTGACAGAACCCTACTGTTTTACAATCCCTTGAAATGTTTTTCTTGATCTGTATGTATCACAAGGAGATTTGAACCAAATAGTGGGATATTTTGAACACTAAAGAGAAAACAATTTCTATTGTTTGATGGAAAGTGCAATTTTACAGGGATACCCAGTGACTCGTCTTATCACTTCACTGCATGCACATCTAAAACACGATTGATTCCGACACATCCGTTACCAACCAGTGATTGGTGAAAGAATCCTATGAATAAAAATCAGAAGCTATTTCTTGGTAGGCACAACACAATACTTTGCAAAGGAGTCTGGTTTTGGTCCATGAAATAGTTTATTGACTTATTTCCTGGTGATTATGAGATAATGAGCAACTGTTGCCTCATCATAAGCTGTATTATTTTGTCCTGCTTGCTGATCAGAAAGTGTATTAGATCATGACTACCATTAGCTAGCAGGTCTTATTAGTTATAATGAGGAGCTGTATTAAACTGTGTTATACAGTTCTAGAGAATTTTGTTTTGACTGTAACGATACATAGTATAACAAAAGCTGTTGTGGTAATGGTTTTTTTTTTTCATTTTCATCTGTTGATGTTCTGTTGGTGATTTTGTCTGCATTGTATTTCTCATCTCTAGTGTAGTTATAAGGACAAAGCTAGTCACATCAGAGGATTTATCTGCCTTCCACCATTCTTTATGTTGTTCCTGTGTCTCCTCTCATGTGCAGTCTTTTCAAAGATTAAAGATCTGGCTAAGCCAGCTCCATCTATTTTCTGTACAGTATCACTGTAATTTTTTTAAAGTATTTTTTTCTTTTGAGTTTGGTTTGGTTTGGTTGGTTTGGTTTGGTTTGGTTTGGTTTGGTTTGGTTTGGTTTGGTTTCTCATGAGAGCAAACATCTCTGTGGAAGGTATTTTACAGGAGTCAATCAAACTACAGAAAGTGTATAAAAAGGTAGGTAAAATACATGTCTGTGTAACAAAATATCTTCCAATCAACACAAACTTATGGATATTCAGTTCTGAGACCCTTGCTAAAAGAAAAACATTACAGCGCTCAACTAAGCCTGAAGAAGGTCAGGAGCAGCTGAGGCAACTGAGTCTGTTTAGGCTGGAGAAACAGAGGCAAAAGAGAGACCTTATCAGTCTCTATCACTACCTGAAAGGAGGTTGAAGGGAGATAGGTTATTTCTCCCAAGTGACAAGTGATAGAACAAGAGGAAACAGCCTCGAGTTGTACCAGAGAAGGTTTAGATTGGGTATTAGGAAAGATTTCTTCATTAAAAGGATGTCAGACATTTGAACAACCTGTGAGGGAAGTGGTGGTTACTGTTCCTTGGGGCATGTAAAGGATGTGTGAAATTTGATCTTTGGTTCATTTTTAAACAATATGATCCATATTTTCTTCTGTTGTATCTTCTATACTTGAGAAAATCTTTCCAAGTATAGCTGCCAAACATCATCATTGTCTTCCTTTGGCTGCCTCACTGATTTCACAATAGTTTGCTTCTGTTATGCTTTCTATTTCCATGTAACACACTCATTTATTTTAATGCATCTGCTTCCTTTTGTCCTTCACTCTTGTTGGTGGCTTGAAACTTGAAATAGGAAATTCCTTTTTGTTTTCTCAATATGTTCTCACAATGCCTAATAAAATAGAGTCCTAGTGCTTAGATTAGGCTTGAAACTCTGCTGGAAGGGGGGCAAAATTAACAAGATGATGACTGAATGATGGAAACTATACCACTTGTACTTGCCATCAGGGAACTACTGAAGGATTAGTGACATGAATACTCCATAGTTTGCATTACTGGAATCAGACAGTAGCCCTCTATGAAGCTAGGGGAAGCACTGCAATCAACATTACAGAGAATTAACATGCACTGTACATGAAGAAGAGAATTTTCCTTTGGCAAAAGATATAAAGCTTTGTTAATAGGGACTGCCATTTTAGCAGAAGAGTAGTTTTTTATTGGGTTGGGTGTTTTTTACTACTCTGTAGGCCTTTTTAGAAAATCCCTTTAATTATGACAGAGCTAAAGATTGAGGTATCCTTTCTGTGACCTTCAAAGAGGACATCTATCTCTTCTCCTACAGATGATCCACTGAGATCAATTTTCAAAATCCTCCGAATGTTAAAAATATTTCAGGTTCTTTTTCCAGGCAAAGAGGCTGTGACAGAAGGTAAAAAGGAGCACCCTAGGAAGGTAATTCAGTTATGTGCAAAGAACCACTTTATCTTTCTGAAAAGCGGATAAGGCTCCTAGCAGGAGAGGACCACATACTCAACCAGCCTTATGGGCATATGCAAGATCTCATGCCACTAGAAAACGTCTTGATGAAATGCAATGTGCTGTTCTGTTAATTAAACCAACATCCCAATTAAAATATAGACCAGTTTATGCGAGTCCCCCTAGAAGGTCTGCTATTTTGTTCAGTTTATTTAGTTTCCAGTATTTTGAATTGAAAACACAACTAGTGGCGAGTGAAAATAAAAAATGCAGATCTAGTGAGTTGATTCTGATCACATGAACTCTCACATAGCATCCTGTAGGATCCTCCTTCAGAACTCCACTAGCTTTTCCAAGGCAAGGAGACTGAGAAATTCTCTTAGTTTATGTGAAAATCTCTCGATCACAGAACTTCTATCACCTCACTGCACTGGTTAGGCCGCACCTTGAGTACTGTGTCCAGTTCTGGGCCCCTCAGTTTAGGAAGGATGTTGACTTGCTGGAACGTGTCCAGAGAAGGGCAACGAAGTTGGGGAGGGGTTTGGAACACAAGCCTTCTGAGGAAAGGCTGAGGGAGCTGGGGTTGCTTAGCCTGGAGAAGAGGAGGCTCAGGGGTGACCTTCTTGCTCTCTACAACTACCTGAAGGGAGGTTGTAGCCAGGTGAGGTTGGTCTCTTCTCCCAGGCAGCCAGCACCAGAACAAGAGGACACATCTCAGGCTGCGCCAGGGCATTTTAGGCTGATGTTGTAAGAAGTTCTATACATAGAGAGTGATTGCCCATTGGAATGGGCTGCCCATGGAGGTGGTGGAGTCGCCTTCATTGGAGGTGTTCAGGAGGAGACTTGATGGGGTGCTTGGCTGCATGGTTTAGTTGTTTAGGTGGGTTGGATTGGTTGATGGGTTGGACGTGATGATCTTGAAGGTCTCTTTCAACCTGGTGTATTGTATTGTATTGTATACTCTTTTTCTTTGGTGAGTCTTTCTGCATGATTTTTTTTTTCTTAGAGTCACACTGATGCCAATCCATAAAGAGCTTTCTGAGTCACATCTCTTCTACCTCCCTAAGTTTAGATTGTACATACCTTAACTTGTACACACAACTGAGATACCAGGCTGTCAGAGGAGAACTTTATAAAGAGCATAGTAATTCTTTTATGAGTAACTTCTAAACACAAGCAAATATATTTTCATACCTTGGAAGTTCATAGAGCCATTCAATGTAATGTTATGTTAGGATGGATAACTTTTTTCTTTAATTTATTAATGTTTAGGGAAAAAGAACAAAGATTATTTCTTTTTTTTTTAAGAGGGTAGTACACATATCCATGGCACAGAACAAATGGCTTTTATTTTGACTGTAAAATAGTATAGAAATCCCTTCTTCCTACTGTATTAATACCCTTTCACCTTTTTCCTTGATTTTGTTAGTGCACATTTATGACCATGGGAATTAGTGTATCCTGCATCCTTCCTGGCACCTCATTTTTTTCCTACATATAAAAAACCAAACCAAACCAAACAACCCCCCCAAAAAAAACCAAAAAACAACTAATAAGAAGTAAACCAAAACAAGAAAACAAACAAAAAACCCCACCAACAAACCATCACCAAACTAAAAACTAAACCAAAACACAAAACCAAGACAACCCCATGCAGTGCTACAGGCTGGGGACAGAGCGGCTGGAGAGCGGCCAGGCAGAAAGGGACATGGGGTACTGGTTGACAGTAGGCTGAACATGAGCCAGCAGTGTATCCAGCTGGCCAAGAAGGCCAGTGGCATCCTGGTCTGTATCAAGAATAGTGTGGCCAGCAGGAGCAGGGAAGTCATTGTGCCCCTGTACTCAGCACTGGTTAGGCCACACCTTGAGTCCTGTGTCCATTTCTGGGCCCCTCAGTTTAGGAAAGATGTTGAGTTGCTGTAATGTGTCCAGAGAAGGGCAAGAAAGCTGGTGAGGGGTTTGGAGCACAAGCCCTGTGAGGAGCAGTTGAGGGAGCTGGGGTTGTTTAGCCTGGAAAAAAGGAGGCTCAGGAGAGACCTTGCTGTCTACAACTACCTGAAGGGAGGTTGTAGCTGGGTGGTCTGATTGGTCTCTTCTCCCAGGCAACCACCAACAGAACAAAGGGACACAGTCTCAAGCTGCACCAGGGGAGGTTTAGGCTGGATGTTAGGAAGAAGTTCTTCATAGAAAGAGTGATTGGCCATTGGAATGGGCTGCCCAGGGAGGTGGTGGAGTCACCATTACTGGAGGTGTTTAGGAAGAGGCTGGATGGGGTGCTTAATGCCATGTTTTATTTGATTAGATAGTGTTGGTTGATTGGTTGGACTCGATGATCTCAAAAGTCTTTTCCAACCTGGTCTGGTCTATTCTATTCTATTCTATTCTATTCTATTCTATTCTATTCTATTCTATTCTATTCTATTCTACTCATCTTCTCCCAATTCAAGCAAAGAGTAGTTTTCTATATAAAAGACTTTTTGCTTTTAATCAATCACATATTTTTACAATGCTTGTGGAATCTTGCTGTCTCTGATACATCTGCATCTCAGAATCAGTTGACACTGTCCAATAATTTAAAAAGTTGCTGCTGAAAAATAGTCTTGTGTATGCTTGCACTTGAACATGCACATGAATGCCAACTCAATATTTGATTACAGACAAAACCAGTTTTATATGAATATCAACAGTTATTGCCAATTATTTTCTATATTTTATCCTATAAACTCTTTATAAAATGGTGTGTCATATACTCACAAATTCATAATTTAAATATAGAAAATTTTAAAATATAGATCATATATACCAATTTATATATATATATAATTTTAAAGCTACATATAAATGTATCATAGCATAGGAGTTTAAAATGAGCCATATTTGGTCAGAGAAACTTTATCCTATAAACAAGTAAAGAGAACAGCACAGAAGGGTGAGGAAAAACAGCTATCAATCTACAGATTAACAGGAAAAAAACAATAAACAACCAAACAAACAAAAATCAAGATTGAGTTAAATACTACAATAGCAATAGAATGTTTACCTCACATGAAACAGCATAATTAAATGTAGAGGCGAAACTTAGTTCCATAAATAACTATGTATAATTGTACACAATTGGCATGTCATTATTCATATTACAGAATGAATAAACAAGAAGAGAAAGCAATATTAGTCTTATGTGAGTTCCTAATTAAGTCCTCATCCAAATGACTGAGCTTCATAATCTCTTCTTCCTCTCTCCTTTCTCATATATGGTCATTAAAACTATCTGGCAGCACCATATGCAAAACACTTGTCTTCTGTCAGTCTCTGTGAGAATGATGTGAAGCTTAGGAAGGAATAGAATGGCTACAGCCCACCAGCTCCTAGTTAAGGAAATCATCTGAATAGCTTGAGAAGAATAAATGAACACAATGCCAACGTTTTTCTTAAAATCAATTCCCCATTTTTTTTCAACAACCATTTTTTGATTGAACTGAAACCGAGCATTTACAAACAGCAGACTGATCTGGAATATTCTTGATGGATCCAATAGTAAAAAGAAACAAAAAGTGTTCCTGTCTTGTTTCAGAATGATTCTCCCAGGCAATCAGTGGCAGAACAAGAGGACACAGTCTCCAGCTGTGCCAGGGGAAGTTTAGGCTCAAAGTGAGAGAAAGTTCTTCACAGAAGAGTAATTGGCCAGTGGAATGTGCTGCCCAGGGAGGTGGTGGAGCCACTGTCCCTGGAGGTGTTCAAAAAGGATTGGATGTGGCACTTGGAACCATGGTTCTGTTGTCATGAGGTGTTAGGTTGAAGGGTTAAATCTTGGAGAGCGAGCTCCAAACACTGCTGCACTGTGTTCCCATAGTTCACAACCCATCAAGGCTTGTTCATGATTTGGAGAACTCGCTGTCTCAAAGTAAGAAAAGCACAAGAGATAGCAGAGCTTACTGGAAAAGCTGTAAATTAGATTTAAAGGGGGAAAGGCTCAAAACCTGGCTTGTTAGAAATAAGACCAGGGTCAGCACATCAGTGTTTGAAGGATGGTGTGTAAATGAGGTCTTTTGGTCTGCTGTGTCAGCAGAGGTAGGGAATGGAGACTCACATGACAAGAAGATGCAAGAATTATTGTAATGGTTAATAACGACAGGAGCACCTGAGAGTAGCCATACAGGAATTAGGACTTTTTCCTGCAGAAAAGTGGCAGGACCATTAGACCAGTTGAAGTGCATCTACACAAACACATGCACTATGGAAAAGAAACAGAAGGAGCTGGGAACCATTGTGCATCAGGAAACCTCTGACAGAATGGCCATCCCAGAAACATGGTAAGATGTCTCACACAAGTGGGGTGCTGAAATCAATGGCTACAAACTCTTCAGAAGGGATAGGCAAGGAAGGGGAGGCAATGGGGCATCCCTGTATGTCAGGGAGTGTTTTGATTTTCTTGAGCTTATTGATGGTGACCATAAATTGTTTATGGGTAAGAATCCAGGGGAAGGTGAACAACACTGGTATCTTGGGAGGAGTCTGTTATAGAACTGACCAGCTAGGATGAAGAGACATAAAATATTCTATAGAGACCTGAGAGAGGTCTTATGTTCGATTGCTCTTGTTCTTATGCATGACATCAATGTCCCTGGTGTATGCTGTGTACAACACAGTAGAGAGGGAGCAGTCCTATGGGATGTGGTTCCTATAGTGTGGGATGCCTGTGTGTGAGAGAATAAAGCTTGTCTCGCCTGGTGTGACAAAGATAAAATCACCTTTGCTACTTGCCCAGACAATAGCTGATGCATATTGGGCAGAGCCACTGGAACGCCTCTTGCAAAGGTGCAAAGATTACATTGCTCACTGGACCACAGCTGGCCTGACAACAATGGACCGAGGCCACCTTCAGGAATATGCGTAAGACAAGATAATCTCCACCCTTCAGGTACCCCAGAAAGGGAGGATGGTGAGACGATGGATTCACCACCTGGCCCCTGATTTCCTGAGGGACAATACTTGGACACATACCTAAGGACTAAAAACTGTGTAAAAGACTTGAACAACTACTGGCTGAAGAGGAGAAAAACACAGAAGGAAAACATGGATGAAGAAAAACACAGGATAAGGACAGTGCAGCTGAGAAAGAAAACACGAGAGAAGGAAAAGGCAGGGGCAATGCTGCTCTGAAGAAAAATGGGAAGAAAAATGGAGAGAAAAATGACAGAGACATCACCATGGAGCCTGGAAGAAGAACCCTCTCTCCATGCCCTAAGTTCCACTTGCTGCAACTCATGAAGCTGAAGAGGCTGCACAGAGGACCACATCTCTTCTACAGCCAAAGCCTCAGCACCCTTTCTCTACAGACCCAACATCTTCTGCAGCACCTTTCCTCCACAGACTCAAACTGTCTTGGGGGGGAGGGTGAGTGCTGTGGTAAAATAATTCCTTTCCTCTTCTCTCTCTCTGTTCTCTCTCTCACTTTCTTTCTCTCTCCCCCCTTCTGATCCATCCACTTTATTTATGTAATAAATAGTCCAGCTGTTGATATTTTGGCCTTGTTTGTGCCTCTAATTTCACAACACGGGAATATTCAAAAGAACTGAGTCTCTTTCCCTCTCTGGACTGAGACACTGTGTGACACAGCTGTTGAAGGAACCAGCTAGGAAAGAGGCCCTGCTAGGCCTGTTTGTGAATAGAGACAGACTTGTGGATGATGTAAGGGAACAACTATCAGGAAATTATGCAGTTCTTGATTGTTGGAGAACTGAAGAGTGGGGTCAGCAGAGCTGCTGTTTTGAATTTCCAGTGGGAAGTCTTTGGCCTGTTTCAAAGACTGATTGAGAGAGTCCTTTGAGACACAGTCCAGAAGAGCCAAGGAGTTCCCAAAGACTGGACAGTGTTCGAGAAGGAAGCCCTAAAGGTGCAGGAACAGGTAATCCCTGTGTGCTGAAAGAAAAGTTGGTAGGGAATAAGTCCAGCCTGGATGAATAGAGAAGTCTGGTTTCAACTCAGGTTAAACAGTTTATGATATTTGGAAGAAGGGCCAGGACACTCAGGGGGACTGTAAAGTTGCTGTGAGACTATGCAGAGAGAAATTCAGAAGGACCAAAGCTCATCTAGAAATTGATTTGGCTTCAGCTGTTAAAGACAATACGAACAGTTTCTACAAATACACCAGCAACAAGAGGACAAAGGAGAATCTCCATCCTTTATTGGATACCGGGGGAAACATAGTGGTCAACAATAAAGAAAAGGCTGGGGTACTCAACAACTTCTTTGCCTCAGTAGTAGAGCTAGTTGATCAATGGATACCCAGCCCTCTAAACTGGAGGTGGGGGAGCAGAATGTGTTTCCATAATCCAAGAGGAGATGGTTAGCAACCTATTGCACCACTTATACATTCACAATTCTTTGGGACCCAAGGGGAGCAAAACATCTGATGTAAATACGGTTGAATCACCATTGCAGGAGGTGTTTAAAAGACAAAGAGATGTGGTGCTGAGAGACATGGTTTAGAACCAGACTTGATAGAGCTAGATAAAGATTGGACTCAATGATTTTAAAGGTCTTTTCCCACCAAAACAATTTTATAGGACTTCATTTTCCAGCACCTTCAGTCTTTGCTTCTCATTGATTTGAAAACTTGACTAGAATAAGCCTCAAGGCTGGGAGATGAGTAATACCTTTTCTATTTTAAAGCACAGGAGAGTTTTAGAACTATGGCCTCTAGCAAGTGAGGGTGTAATACAGAGAAAAGCAGCTTGATGCTGGGGGGGAGAGCAGTGACCAGTGAATGACGAATCATTACTTTAACCTGGGACATTAGATGCAGCCACCAAGGAGGCTTATCAGACATTTAGGGAACCATAACGCCCTGTGACAGGCTGGCTTTTGTTGCACATTTCTGCTTTACAAAAGAGTGAATTTGACTCATTGGAATTATATCCTTAATGGACTAAAGCAATGCAGTGGTAAATTGGGCCACCTATATGCAATTATATGAACACTGAGCCAAATTCATTACTGTAGTCCACCTGCTTCGCAAAACATCAGTAATGCAAAGTAGGCCAACATCTGACCTCCCCAGCCAGCTAATGTAGTTTTACAGCATATTTCAACACAGGAATAGTTCTCAGTAAACAGAATAAATCAGTGAATCCTGTGTATTGTGCATTGACCCAGTTCAATAAAATGTGCAAATAATTTATAAAACTTGTGTGGTGGGTTGGCCCTGGCTGAATGCAAGGTTCCCATCAAAGCCATTCTATCACTCCCCCTCCTAAGCTGGACAGGAAAAAGAAAATATAACAAAAGACTTATCAGTTGAGAAGGGCAGGGAGAGATCCTTCACTAATTACTGTCATGGGAAAACAGACTCTACTTCAGGAAATTGGTTTAATTTTATTACAAATCAAAACCAGAGTAGGATAAGAAGTAAAAATTAAATCTTAAAACATCTTCCCCCTACCTTGCTCCTGAACTCAGATTATTTGCTCCTGATTTCCCTGCCTCCTCTCTCCCAGCAGGGGGACAGGTTGTGGTCAGTGTACCACAGATTTTCTCTGCTGCTTCTTCCTTCTCTGAGGGAAAACTTCTCATGTTCTTCCCCTGCTCCACCATGTCATCACTTCCACAGGATGCAGTTCTGTTCTGTTCTGTTCTGTTCTATTCTATTCTATTCTATTCTATTCTATTCTATTCTATTCTATTCTATTCTATTCTATTCTATTCTATTCTATCCTATTCTATTCAGTTGTCCATGAACTTCTCCAACATGAATCCTTCCCACAGGCTGTAGTTCTTCACAAACTGCTCCAGCTAGATTCACCATGGGGTCATATGTCCTGACAGCAAACATGTTCCAGCATGGACTCCTCTCATTCCAGGTCCATAGGTCCTGCTCCAATACAGCCTTCCCATAGGGTCACAACTTCATTCAAGCACATCCACCTAGTCTGGCATGAGGTCCTCAATGGGCTGTAGTTGGATATCTGCTCAATCATTAACCTCCATGGGTGCAGGGAGCCAATTTGTCCCACCATGATCTTCACTATGGTCTGTAGGGGAATCTCTGCTCTGGCACACAAACCACCTTCTTCCCATCCTTCATCAGTGACCTTGGTGCCTGCAAAGCTGTTTCTCTCATATATTCTCACTCTTTTCTCCAGATGCCGTTTCTTGCACAGTTTCTGTCTCCCTGTCCCCCCCCCACCCCCCCATTATCACAGGGCTACCACTGGGCTCAGCCTTGACTCACAGTGTATCTATATTAGAGATGGCTCTGTCAGGCATAGGGGAAACTTCTAGAACCTTCTCACAGAATCACAGAATTGTCAGGGTTAGAAAGAACATCAAGTATCATCTAGTTCCAACCCCCTTGCCATGAGCAGGGACACTTTCCACTAGATCAGCTCAAGTCACCCATGCAGTGCCACCACTAACAAAGCTTTGCCATGCAAATACAAGGCTAGTTATTTCAAGGAAACTAGAAAATAAAATAAAATAGCTTCTAATGTTAAATTAATATGTGTTTTAAATAATTGAACACAATTACTTGTTAGCAATAAAACAAGGATTTTTTTTTTCCCCCAAGTCTGTAGTTTCCCTGGATATCTTCAGAACATATGACAATTGCTAACAGCTTTCTTATGGATAAGTTCTTTCTATCCTAGTAATCAAAGGAATAGAAAAAAGAATTATGCATTCTGGGCATATATTAATTTGTATACATTCTGTACATTTTTTTTTACTCTTCATTGACTTACAATATTCTAAAGCTAAATATAAATGGTTTGGTGGGGTTTTTTTTTGTGGGTTGGATTGCATTTTCAACTTCTCTGTTTCTGGAAGTAGTTGATTGTAAACAAATCAAGAATGTATTTATTTTCACATCTTCCTATGCCAAGGGACATGATGACACATTGATTTAGAGATTCATCTGTCATGTTGAGCTACATGAAATGACATGATACAATGTGACATGATGGTGAACAGTGCGACACAAGGTACATATTTAAATTTGTCATTCAGGGCAGAATTATAATTAGGGAAGTTACAAATTTAAAAAGAAAGAGATCTCTAGATTTTAAGTTTATTTTTAATTTCTAGAAGCTCTAGAGACTGCCTGAAAAGTATGTACCTTAGTATTGGTATTCTGTTTGCTGATGACTTCTTGATGGACAAGAAGCTGGACATGAGCAGGCAGTGTTTACTTACAGCCCAGAAGGCCAATCACATCCTGGGCTACATCCAAAGATGTGTTGCCAGCAGATCCAGAGAGGTGATTCTGCCACTTAGCTCTGGTGAGACCTCACCTGGAGTACTGTGTACAAGTCTGGAGCCCTCTATATGGGAAGGACATGGACCTGATGGAGAGGCCTCAGAGAAGGGCCATGGAAAGGATTAGGGGTTTGGAGCACCTCTGCTATGAGGACAGGCTGAGGGAGCTGGGGTTGTTCAGCCTGGAGAAGAGGAGGCTCCAGGGAGCCCTGATAGCAGCCTTCCAGTACCTGATGGGGGCCTACATGAAGGATATAGAGAGAATGTTTACAAAGGCCTGCAGTGACAGGATGAGGGGCAATGGCTTCAAACTAGAGAAAGGCAGATTTAGATTGAATATCAGGAAGAAGCTCTTTACTATGAGGGTGGTAGAACACTGGAACAGGTTGCCCAGGGAGGTGGTTGAGGCTCCTTCCCTGGAGATATTCAAGGTGAGGCTTGATGAGGCCCTGGGCAACCTGATCTAGTTGGCAATGTCCCTGCTGACTGCAAGGAATTTGGACTAGATGACCTTAGGAGGTGCCTTCTGGCCTGGACCATTTTATGATTCTGTAATTCTTATTCACACAAGAAACTATCATTTTCTTATCACGAGTTATTAGCACAGCTACAAAAATCCCCAACATACCATGCAGGTAAGAAAGCTGTTTCTAGAAGTTATTGGATTTTGTTCTGGTTCTGTGTAATATCAGGTAGTGAAAAAATGTAGGCAGAAAGATAGGATAACTTTGTCTCAAGAGAAAATGACAAAGAATTTTACCTGACAGCTGTTGCTTAGAAGAATGCATTTTTGTACAGCAGTTACCAGACTGCATTGTTGCTGGTCTGTGTTATGAAATACGTAGGTGTTTGTATGAAGAAGGAGCAAAATATGAGTTACTTAAACAAGAAGTTTTTTTCAGTTCTAAATTGCTTGACCTGTGTCCATCTGCTGCAAACAAGGCCGTAGGTAAATGTATACTAGAAGCAGAAAGATTTCTTTATAATGGAACTTCAAGCAGCAGTCTTTATCATGTTTATTTATTTATTTACTAGGTTTCATAATTCAACAATACAGTTGCAGGATAGAAATTCCTAAACATCCTAAGGGTTTGCAAGCAGCTGTTCAGAAAGAATATGAAAAATAATAGAAATGAGAAAAATTAAAGGAATTCTATCTTGAAATGTTGCTGGAATTGCAAAAGAAAATGCTGTCATATCAGTACTGACAGAATTCTAGAAGAAAGAGAAAAGAAGACAAATTAGCATAGCTCCATATGCTTGTGCTGTGTGTTTGACCTCACATCTGAACCCAGAAGAGATTTCTTCATTCACATGTAACTCCCCTGGGTTCAAAAGAGAGCCATCTTTCCCAGATAGTTTTCAAGCCTCTCCAAAATATACTATGTGATAATAAGGGATGAAAAAAATCAGGTCACTGAGAGCTCAAAGATGCTGAAATTTGCCTGCCTGTGATTACTCATTGTACTAAGGCCAAACCCCAAGTTTTGATGCATTCCCAGAAGAATCTCACTATTTACCTTTATTGCTTTTAATACTGAATTCTTTCCATAACTGGATCAGATTAACAATGCAGAGTTTCCACAAAATAAATGAGACCAGACAGAAAGATTTAAGATCCTTTTCAATGAGCACAACTATGTGATTGTATCAAGCCTCCACGATACACTGCTGAAGATATGCAAACTTTATAAATCACTGGTGTACAGTGATTGGAAATAACAAAAGGAAAATAAACTACTTACAACTAAATGATTTAATTTTCTGCCTTCCTCCTGGTTTCTAAATACCAATTCTATAGCCTCTGGTGCAGACAAGATGCTTTAGATCACATTTTCAAGCTAACAACTGTTTTAAATACCCCCACACCTCCTCTTCTATTCAAATTGAGATGAAGGGAGGGAAATCCCAGCCCTGTAGAAATTATTGACAAAACATACTGACTATACTGAGATCAAGATTTCGTTTGTTGCTTAAAAAAATAATCCAGCTTTTGCTTCAGACTAGTGCACTTAGTGCAACTTCTTTTCACAGCTCTAAATATTCATTCCATTTCCTAACGGTTCAATCTATTCTGGCCCTTTGTATAACCTTATTATACAAGGTACCCTTGTAAAACCATAGGGTCAATTTAAATGCAGTTGCAGGTGATACAAGTGAATACAGAATTTTACTCATTCTATAAAGATGAGTGAAATTAGTGAGCAGTACATGAAATGTTGCTAGCTTTGAAGAATAGACTATTATGAATAATTATGGTGCCTGTGATGAGTACTTTGACTTTTACAATTCCTTGCCATTTGCACGATTTAGATATAAAGAACAGAGAGAGATGAAGCACAAGATTCAACCTATTTAAGGAAATACACACACACACACAAAAAAAGGTAGGACCAAACCTCCATTTCTCAAAAGAGCAGCTATATAGACTGCATTTTAGAGCCATCAACACTATCAGCATTTAAAAGGCGATGAGAGCGTGAGAGTAAAAATAATGTGATAAAACAATTCACAGCTAATAACAGGAAAAATGAAATCTCAACATTGCTGTCACTCTGCTGACTGAGTTGACAAGCTAAGCTGATGTAGGGTTTTTTTAAAGCTGTGATTGGCCTGCCAGCATGGATTTGTGTTGTCATGCTGAGGGCCCCTCTAATAGCCCAGAGGTAGCAGGTGGCTGCTGACTTACAGAGGCTTGCATCTATTTTATTATTTGTTGGCTCTTTTATCCCTGACAGATTCAAACACAAATAAATTCAATCAAGAACCTCTATCTTTCTATGATTCCATTTGGTACCTGTAGCTAGCTGTAGTGCATTTCTGAAACAGCATGACAACAGCACCAGTGATGTGGCTAGAAGTAAACAATATGCTTTATATCCTGAGTGGCAATGGTCAGGCGCTTGGACCAAGGAAGGAAAGAAATACAAGTTACTTTTGGATCTCACTGTGGGGAAAAAATAGAGCACTTGAAGTCAGAGGCCTGAGCCAAATTTTCCTTGGAAGTCAAAAGGTGAAAGATAAAACATAGCATTGTTTTGAATAGGAGGTGAGCCAAGGTATTTCAAAAAGTGTAATCAGAATCAGTGTACAAGAACATAACGACTTGGTACAAAGTGGTCATACTTTAAGTGTGCTCCTGAGTTCCCATGTTTTTCACAATGTGCAGGCTGAAATTGGCTTTCAATCTTTCTAACATTACTAAGAGATCATCAGCCCTATCAGTGATGAAAAGCTGGTACACACAAGTATATTGTGCTCTGTGATCCAACTCTGTTGGAAAGTGTTACCATTTCCTATGTCTGAGCCAGTCTCTGAACATCCATGTCTTAGGTCTTTTAGTGATGCCCAGATTATTCTGTCACAGGCTGTACTAAAAAATGAAGAGTACTGAAAATTAATGCTCTTTTAGAAGTTGGATGTGGAGGTCATCTGCTTTCATGCCATGTTAATTAACATGAGCAGCTCAGTTTAATGAAGTACCTCCAGAACTGATTGTATTTGAAGCTTAGATATTCCCAAGATCTGTATAACTGTTGGACTGTAGAGGCAAATGCTGCTAAATAGGAAGAAAATATCAACTAAGAAGTTTAATTACTGTGGCTTTGTAGATTCTCTTTTACTTGTCCTCTTCACAGAGATTCTTGAGAAGTCTGACAGTAGCTGTTGAATATAGGTAAAGTTATCCCTCCTCCCATTTATGTTTCACTTAAATTACAGGGTAATATACACACAAAAGGACAGCTTTCAAGAAGTGTCTAAGTCAGGCAACCATTCTTCCACCATGTGTCCAGGCTGAGAGCCTTTTAAGGCATTCTTATGCTCTGGGAAGAAACATTTCTGATGAAACGGTCTTGCTAACTTTTATCCAGGAAGCAGTGTTCCAAATTCCTATTCAGTTATTTGATCATATTTCTGAATTGCTGCTCTTTTCCTTCAATTGAAAGTCATAAATAGATACTACAAACCTAGATGTTGAACCAGGGCACTTCTGGCTCCACCTCACCTGACTGAACCATTTTTTCCTTCTCTTTCTTCATTCCTCTGCAAAGAGCAGTAGTGCTGTCAAGATATTCAGAACATTTCTGTACACTCTCCCAGTGCAGTAAATCTTCATGTTCCACTCAAAGACAAGATCAGCGTATCAGCAAAGATGGAAACAGAGTGAACCACAAGTAAAAGCATGTGTCAAAAAGCAAACCCAATGTTTTCTGTGTGAGCCAAAACTAAAAGCATGGAAGTAAAATAACTCTTGTGCAGTGATTCAGCCACTGGGGTTCAATTCCAAAAGTTCCCAACAGTTGTGTTTGGGGTTTGTTGTATTTTGGGGTCTTGATGTTTATTTTGTTTTGTTTTATTTTGTTTTGTTTTGTTTTGTTGTTACTGGTGGTGTTGTGGATTTTTTTTGTTGTAGTTGTTGTGGGTTTGGTTTTGTTTGTTTGTTTATTTGTCTGTTTTTCATTGAGAATCATCTCATGCAAATGCCTGTAGTATCTTTAAGTTCAACAGAAAGTTTCTTCTACTTTTTTACCTATTTCACAGAACTCATCATGATTTATACAAGTTTGTCATAGTCAACACATCTTTCAGACTGCACCTTGAGTGTTTTTCCATAGTATTTTTCTGTAAATGGTTTCCTTAATATGTGAGGAAAGCTGACAAGTTTTGTCTGCCTGCAGAGATTCACACAGTGATGTCCTGCCATTTAGCTCGTGAATCAGCTTTTCTCCATGCTATCAAACCTTACTGCATCAAAAATAGTCTCATGTAATTCTGTATTCAATAGTAGAAACTCCTGGTCATATGTTTTATGCCCTACAATTACAAATTTGAGTATCTGTCATATTTTCTGGTAGTGGTCTGACCTATCAGGTGCAGTCAGTGAAAAGATGCAGCAGAAGATTCACCTGTGGTCTATATGGTAATTTATATTCACAAGTAATGAAATCATACAGTGGCACAAATACTTAAGTTCAGCCAATTTAAACTCAATTTAGGATCCAGGGACAGATTATAGAGGAGAGGCTAAGCAGGTTTATGTTTTTCTTTTTCACAGATAATTTCACCACTGACAAAGGCTTAGGAATAGCAGGTGTCCACTGACTATATCCTGTACACTTCTTCTGTTAAATCTCAATCTGATCCTGAACAGGGAGGAAAAGCACTGGGTAATAAAAAAGAAAATAACTGGGGTTTATGCCACTTCCAGGTATGAAAGTTCCTTTTCCTATTCAGTCTTTTTTTGACTTGTTTCTCAAAATATTCCAGAACTTAAACCAAAACCAAGCAACAAACAACTCAACAAACAACCAGCACCGAAACTAACCTTCAGACTTGCATCAGAAGGAAGGAAGTGGTAAATCTGTATCTCACAGAAGCAGAATGCACATTGAATCTCCTCAGCATGTCTCAAGTCTGCTAGATGTTAGCACAGTAAAAGTCTTGGAAGGCCTAGAAATAAAGTGTGTAACAAATGAGTCATACCCTTGACTTTTGTAGTACTCTTTGCTTATCCCAAGTAAGGAATTTAACCCAATTAATTTATTGAATGTTTCCAAACATATCTTAGAAAATTCTATTTGCTTTCTACTATAAAGTTAATGCAGTTTGTACATCAGTCACTTCCAACAGGATAAACTCAGACAGATATCCTTCATATGTATCTATAGAAAAGTGTACTTGATACCTGTGTGATAAGAGAGATTTTGAACCCTCACCCTGTTCTGGGTTAGCACAGCCCACTCTCACAAGCCCCCTTCTCTACACAGAGATGGGAGGGAAAATAAGCCAAAAGCACCTTTGGGGTTGAGATCAAGAGAGTTCAATGAGATGGTAAGATGCACTGTTACTTTAGCCTATAAAGTGCAGCAAAATGCAGAAGCAGCAGCAGAAGCCAGCACCCCCCCTCCTTGTCCTCTGATCTGCAGCCCACCCAGCAGAATTGATCAAAACCCCAAACCCAAAAGCTGAAAGCAACAACCAAAGGAAAAAGCCCTGATTCAACACAACCCATGGCATACCCCATAAAAAATTCAATATTTTTTTTTCAACTCAATACTTTGTGTTCCAGGGTTCCAACCACAAATACTTATACTGCAATGAGCAGGAGAGATGAAATTTATAGACTGCAAACTTCTGAGTATAATCATGTCTTCAACTGAAACATTTTTTTCTAGTTCTTTTGTAACGGAAAAAGCAATCACACTAATGTGGTATCAGGAATTTGGCTGCTAAAGTACAAGTTTATTTGATGTAAGAGGATGAATTACATCACTGGAGGGAATTTCCACCACCCAGAGGAAAGGTTGTTTGAAAAGCTTGCTGGTGACATACTGCACATTTTCCAGGTACACACACATCTCAAACTGAATTCAATGCTGCAGGTCCATTTCTAATTTAAAAGAATGTGTAGTATATGGATCCTCCATATGTTACATCTTTTTCTATAGCAGTGTATCTACAAAGAAGCCTTCCAAAAGATGAAGACAAAACACCACTGTTTACACCTGCAAAGACTCTATTTAGCCTGCTTGCATCGAAACTTTATTGCTTACCTAATCAAAGAGTATTTGCAGGAGTTCAGTAGATCTCTGCCTTTTGAACTTCCCAAACAAGTTTGCCACTCTGGTGTTATTAAATATTTAGGGCTGAAAAGGAAATTACACTTTAAAACTCACTACTTGAGTAGAAAACACAGGTTTCAAGTTGTTCAGTAGAAAAGCCAGACGCTATGAGTCAGGCAGTGTGTGCAATGCTTTAATTTCTCTAATAAGACAGCATAATGACACATTATTGTTTTTACATGCCACCTTACTGTGCTCTTTGAACAAATTTTCTGTCAAATTTTCTTTCAGCCTCCATATATTAAATTTGTATTGACCCTGGGCCCTTTCAAAACATTATGCTAGAGAAATGTTGAAGTGTTTCACTAAGAGTTCAAAGCTATTTATAGCCTTCCAGTAAGCATGTAGTTATTCCTCTCTCCTTTGGAGTTATTATATGGTAGTTCATGACAATGGATATGAAAATATATACTTCTATATATGCAGGTATCTATAGTTGTACTTTTGTATGTATATATGAACATATAAACACACAAAGGAACTATGGAAATCTATAGTTTTTTAGTATTAGAATTATTATTATGCATGTACAAAAACACATTAAAATTTGCAGAAAAGTGTATAGATCAATTAGATCAATAATAATCTCTGCAGATGACAGTCCTAATACATTTCTTCACCATGAGAGTGGTGAGGCCCTGGAATGGGTTGTCCAGGGAGGTGGTTGAGGCCCCGTCCCTGGAGGTGTTTAAGACCAGGCTGGATGAGGCTCTGGCAGGCCTGATCTAGTGTGGGGTGTCCCTGCCCATTGCAGGGGGATTGGAACTAGATGATCCTTATGGTCCCTTCCGACCCTGACTGATGCTATGATACTATTATTCCAGAGTTTGGGTTTTTTTGTTTGGTGGAGTCTTCTAATTTTCATTAATGGGTTCAACAAAGACCATATTCAGCCAGAGCATCCATAAAATGTTTGGTACATATGAATGGGCATAGTCCAATGGGGTGGCATTCAATATGTCCAAGTGCTGGGTGCTGCACTTTGGCCACAATAACACCATGCAGAGCTACAGGCTGGGGTCGGAGTGGCTGGAGAGCTGCCAAACAGAAAGGGACCTGGGGGTGCTGATTGACAGCTGCCTGAACATGAGCCAGCAGTGTGCCCAGGTGGCCAACAGCCAATGACATCCTGGCCTGCATTAGGAATAGTGTGGTCAGCAGGAGCAGGGAGTCATTGTGCCCTGTACTCTGCACTGGTTAGGCCACACCTTGAGTACTGTGTCCATTTCTGGGCCCCTCAGTTTAAGAAGGACATTGAGACACTTGAACGTGTCCAGAGAAGGGCAACAAGGCTGGGGAGAGGCCTTGAGCACAAGCCCTATGAGGAGAGTCTGAGGGAGCTGAGATTGTTTAGCCTAGAGAGAAAGAGGCTCAGGGTGACCTCATTGCTCTCTACAACTACCTGAAACGTGGTTGTAGCCAGGAACGGAATTGCCCTCTTCTCTCTACAACTACCTGAAGGGAGATTGTAGACAGGCAGAGGTTGGTCTCTTTTCCCAGGCAGGCAACACCAGAACAAGAGGACACAGTCTCAGGCTGCACCAGGGGAGGTTTAGACTGGATGTTAGGAGGAAGTTCTTTACAGAGAGAGTGATTGCCCATTGGAATGGTCTGCCCAGGGAGGTGGTGGAGTCACCATCATTGGAGGTATTCAGGAGGAGACTTGATGGGGTACTTGGTGCCATGATCTAGTTGTTTAGGTGGGTTGGATTGGTTGATAGGTTGGACACAATGATCTTGAAGGTCTCTTTCAACCTGTATTTATTGTATTTTATTTTCTTGAACATCCATGTGCTTGGTTTTCCACTTTTAAGCATCACTTAATTCCATGGAGTACAAAGTCAGGTACCATTTTCTGCCTCTCTAAAAATCAAAGACGCAAGCAAGGAAGTAAGCAAACAAACAGAAAACATAAAATGTTTCTGGACTTTAAATGAGATTTTTGACCTTCAGGTTAATCTTTGATTTGTGTTACTGATGAGCCACTCAGTGGGCCAAGTCTCATTTGTGCTATGAACTGTACAAACGCAAACATAACCAAGAGTTTGTGCTTGAGTAAATTGACTGTCTAACTGGAAGAAAACAAACATAAGGTACCTGCAGGCTGGGGCTGAGGAGGAGGGGAGATGTGCTGGAAGTAGATTAAAAGTGAGGCACTTCTTCTCAGTGTGAAAGGAGAAATGAGATTCACTACTGAGAAGACTTGTTATAGGCAGCAAAAGGAATTACTGAGGATGAAACTGCAGAAGCAGAGTCAACCATTTTTTTTTAGGAAGCTCTAAGCAACAAAGATCATCACAGAACATTGTACAAACTTATTTTGCAGAATATTTAGGAATGCCAAGCAGAGATGAGATCTGACATTTCAGTAGTAAACAAGAAAGTCTGAGCAGACACACGCTCCAAAGAACCTTGGGTTTAAAAATAAGTAATCTCCATTTGGTGTGATAGAAGCAGAATTAATAGAAAGTTGCATATAGAGGACTGTCATTATCAAAGCAATGAACTATGAAAATGATATTTTGCTGGAGCACTTTGAATATGATGAGAACCTGAATGAAAGCTTTATTAGTGTAGCTGTGCTGCTGGTAAAAGATACACCTTGTGATGCAAAGTAGAAGATGTACTGAAAGAGTGCTGTAGCTTGAATTTGACAATGCAGAAAGATTATGGAGTCAATTACATCAGGCTTGAGTCTCACATGATTAGGGTTTTCAGTGGTGAGGGACAGGGTGAAGATGTTCAAAGAAAACTTGAAAACAGGAAAAGGAAAAAACTGGATATAGAGGAGTTTATTTTTTGCCACACTGAGCTTGCACTAAAGAAAGGAAAGAAAAAGAAAGGAAGAAAGGAAGAAAGAAAGAAAGAAAGAAAGAAAATAAAGAAAGAAAGAAAGAAAGAAAGAAACAGAAGAAAGAAAGAAGAAGGAAGAAAGAAAGGAAGAAGGAAGAAGGAAGGAAAGAAAGGAAGGAAGGAAGGAAAAAGAAGGAAGGAAGGAAAAGGAAGGAAAGGAAGGAATAAAGAAAGAAAGAAAGAAAGAAAGAAAGAAAGAAAGAAGAAAGAAAGAAGAGAAAGAAAGAAAGAAAGAAAGAAATAAAGAAAGAAGAAAGGAATAAAAAGAAGAAAGAAAGGAAGGAATAAAGGAAGGAAGGAAGGAAGAAAGAAAGAAAGAAAAAAGAAAGAAAGAAAGAAAGAGACAAAGAAAGAAGAAAGAAAGAAGAAGAAGGAAGGAAGAAAGAAGGAAAGAAAGCAACCAAGAAAGAGAAAGCAAGAAAGAAAGAGAAAGAAAGGAAGAAAGAAAGGAGAAAGAAAGAAAGGAAGGAAGGAAGAAAGGAAGGAAGAAAGGAAGGAAGAAAGGAAGGAAGAAAGGAAGGAAGAAAGGAAGGAAGAAAAGAAGAAAAGAGAAAGCAGAAAGAAAGAAAGAAGAAGAAAGAAAAGAAGAAAGAAAGAAAGAAAGAAAGAAAGAAGAAAGACAGAAAAAAAAAGAAAGAAAGAAAGAAAGAAAGAAAGAAAGAAAGAAAGAAAGAAAGAAAGAAAGAAAGAAGGAAAGAAAGAAGGAAAGAAAGAAAAGAAAGAAAGAAAGAAACCCCAGCCAGTTTGTCAGAGAGACAGGTCGAAGTTTTTCAAGGAGAAGGGGAGAAATATTCAGAGCAGAGCTAGACCTTCTTCTTAAAGGTGAAAGGCAAAAGCATATTGTCATTTAGTTTCATTTAGTGGTCTGGTACAAATCAAAACAAGAAAATCAAATCAAGAAGATATCTGGGGTATGCCTTAAAGAGCAGGGCAGAGAAGAGGTAAAATGAAATTCTGGATCATTTTTTAATGAAAGTTAAAATAAAATCTGTATGTCCACAGACACCAGACTGATGGCTAAAGAATAAGCCTAAAATATCTGGATCAGGCAGTCAAACAAGCCCATATGAGCCTGTATAAATGTTTTTTGTAAGACAAATGTAATTGCAAAAAAAGGAATGCAATCGCATAGGGAAAATGATAAATTGGAAAGCAGCGTTGTGAAAATATTTTGTCCAGGCACAAAGGAAAATTAAATGCATGCAAGGTCTTCAAGAGGAGTTGTGGCAAAAAGGAATAATGATATTCTGTAATCTGCTAGGCACATAGCACTGATAAGACCTGTACTACAGGTTTTGTGCAGTTTTGGTATCTACATTTTGAAAAAATATTGACAGAATGAAATTGATGCAACATACTCCTCCCACCCCCTGCTCCAAAAAGAGGACAGGAAATTACATTCCACAATGCTTTTCTTTCTTAGGAAAAAAAAAAAGCACACACACACAAAACTAAACAACAAGTTAAAAGAAAAAAAAGCCTAAAAAAAAGAAGAAAATAGATTTGATGTGACACTTTGTCCCTTCTTTGAGGCAAAGGTTGAATTAGATGATCTTCTGACTTACTCTAAGTCCCTCTGATAATGGCATTTTCAAAAAATAATAGGAGCAAAGGGCATAACAACAGTGATTTGACACATCCAAAAAAGAAATTGCATCTATTTTGCCATTAACAGATTAAAAATGCTTGAAAGAGAACTAGTGGATTTTCCTCCTCTTGGTGCTTTGATTTCAAAGGTGCATGCAGATGACATGCCTTAGTTAAATGCAAGCTTTGCTTCAGTCATACACAAGTAACTGGTCTCCATACAAGGTTAAGCAGATGAAATGCAATGTCCTGTGGTTTGAAGAGGGTCAAAATAGGTGAGGCAATTGTCCTTTCTGGCCTTTCACTCTATGAATCTATGAATCATATTAATCTTGTTCAGAGTCTATTTTTCGCTAAGTTGTTCCTTCCTCATAACAGTTTTGTTTTCTCCATCCTGGTCTAAAATGATTCTCTACGAAGTGACAGATTTCCCAAGGGAAATATCACAATCTCTTGCTTGTATTTGATGGCACTAACTTGGCCTTTAATTTTGGGACCATGAGTGAGTTTAGACTATGACACAGTCAATGGTATGTGAAAAAGCATCTTGCTGGTCTCTAATGCCTTAACAATTATTTCATCTAATAAAGTGGAGTCACACACTAGGTAATTTTTTTCTTTCCACAGACAATTGAAAATACAAAGAAAATAATATAGAGGTTTATTTATTTTGCTTTATTTTTCTTTTGCTTTTTTTTTTTTAAAGAACAAAAAGAAGATTAAAGATGAAATATTGATGTCTCAGGTGGTTAATGTTAAATATTCAGGTGTGGGGTTTCAAAGCTTCCCAGGGATTAGAACTCCTGTTTCCTATTACATTCAAAGGAAATAGTCAGCCAAGCTTCAATTTTTAAGGAATGTTATATCTTCATCAGTTCATTCAAACATCACCTCTTCCAAATAGCTTGGTCAAATATAACCAGTCTCTTTCTTGCCTCCTCCCCCCCCCCCCATAATGACCTGTTAATGTGCTAAATACCTTCATCATTGCCTTAGCCTCCTTGAATCTAGACAATAATTAACTGACTGATAATACTTTCTGATCAGTGTTTAAGTAATTGCTAAATGGTGATACAGAAAGGAATATCTTTTTGTGCAAAATAACAAAACCCAGCTCTAGGTGTTAGCAATCATCTTTTTAAAACCAGAATATTAGGGAATTCTGAATGCAAAACTATTAACTGGATGATCCTTGATCCCTGACATGAGCTGCCATCCAGAGCCCAGTCATTGCCTGCTCATCTCCCTGCGGGAACTACACTCTTAAGAAGATTACACTACACAAATAACAGTCAGCTTGGATAGAGGACGAACCAGGAGAGAGTCCATTAAACCTTTCACATCATTACAAGCCTCATTGTTTTGCAGATGAGCAACATAAAGTAGAACATATGCATGAGGCCTCTTACTGACTCTCTGGATACCAGGGATTTCAACTATCTGAACCTAGTTGATTGCTTGTAAATGAATAAATAACCTTGAGATAATCCTTCCCTTTTGCTGGAAAGGTACCCTGCTTAAATACCAAATAATGAAACAATGTCCAGATTTCCTTTATCATATTTTCAGTTCTCTGTTTTCTATGTACTGTCCTGTAATTTCTATGGTCACTGCTTTTTGCCATCTGCTCACATTAGAAGGTGAAACTGGCATGTTGGAGAGAATCTTATTAAGCCAGGCTCAGGGAGGGAATTGAAAAAACCCACAATGAACAGTTTTCATGCAGTATATGATGTAAGGCACAGGGCATCTCTGGAAAAGATATTTTTCATGGGGACCTGAAGTTCTGAGGTTATCCATTTCCATGGCTGTATGTCACAACAAGTGGATAAAAGGTGATTTATTCAAAATTTAACTGGCTGGTTTATCTTTGTAATAGCTGCAAAAACTATTTTTCATTTTCTGCTTTGGGTGGCTGCTGATCATATTTTATTTATTCAAATTTGATGTTCAGTTTAATGTGGGCTCATTTTCTTTTCTTTAATTTTTTTCTGAAGTGATTTTCCTCAAATGTTGAAAAGCTGACTTGTTTATTTGATATTTGAGCTTTTGTTCTAATTTTAGATCAGAACACCAGCACACTGGCTTTTTAGGTGTCTCAGGTGTCTCAGTTAATTGTAAGGTGAATACATGCAACCAATAGCTTGCTTAGCCACTTCAGTATCAGGAACAGTGTGGCCAGCAGGAGCAGGGAGGTCATTCTGCCCCTGTACACTGCACCTTGAGTACTGTGTCCAGTTCTGGGCCCCTCAGTTTAGGAGAGATGTTGACTTGCTGGACTTGCTGGAATGTGTCCAGACAAGGGCAACAAAGTTGGTGAGGAGTTTGGAACACAAGCCCTATGAGGAGATGCTGAGGGAGCTGGGGTTACTTAGGCTGGAGAAGAGGAGGCTCAGGGGAGACCTTATTGCTGTCTACAACCAACTGAAGAGAGGTTGTGGTCAGGTGGGGGCTGGTCTCTTCTCCCAGGCAACCAGCACCAGAACAAGAGGACATAGTCTCAAGCTGTGCCAGGGGAGGTTTAGGCTGGATGTTAGGAAGAAATTCTTCACAGAGAAAGTGATTGCCCATTGAAACGGGCCGCCCAGGGAGGTGGTGGAGTTGCCATCATTGGGGGTGTTTAGGAGGAGACTTGATGGAGTGCTTGGTTGAGTTGCATGGTTTAGTTGATTAGGTGGTGTTGGATGATGATGTGTTGGACACGATGATCTTGAAGGTCTCTTCCAACCTGGTCTGGTTTATTCTATTCTATTCTATTCAATTCTATTCTGGCTTAATACTAGAATTCCTTCTTAAAAAGAAAGGCAGTACAATAGAATAATAAATATTAATCCAGTTGGACCTCCAAGAATAACCTTTAAACTCATGTACTAATCTATGTTGATGTTATAGCAAAATGTAATATAATATTTTTCCACCTTCTAGTGAACTGGGCAAGTTAAATCAGCTAGGAATCAACAGATTCTTGATGTGCTAAAACATAGGAAACATTGATCTCTACTACTTCTAATTTTTCTGATAATGTAAATGTGTTCATTTATTAGCCTCTTTTTTTTTTCATACCCTGTATGTGTTAATCTGTTACATTAGTGATGATCCTAGTTAGTACTTTTTATTCACCTCTTGAATTTATATATTCCTCTTCCATGAGGCATCCCCAAATGTTGGGATGTTTGAATGAAGGTTCGCTCAATTTGAATTTGATCCTAACTAATTTATGTTGTGTGAATGTGGATATCTCACTGGATAGCTGAGCTCTAAGAGCTCTTCTGGTGACTCCTAATTCAGGGTCATGCACATCCTGTAAAGTAAATGAGATGTGAATGAGGGTCATTTTTTGTGCATGTTTAACCAAAGGGGGAAGAAAAAGTCTCACATCAAGTATGAAATTCCTCACTGGTGAGAGAGTTTTACATACCCACTAATTATTATACCTTTCTTGTTTAGTCAAAATACCAAGAGCTAGTGGTGGGTGAAACTGAAAATGTTGACTGGTAGTGAAGATTTGCTAAGAATAGTGATGCCTAACCAAAGCAAACAGTCAAATACCTACCAGGACGTAGGTAGCCTATTTTTAAAATAAAACAATAATAATAATAGTATTTCTCATATAATTTACTTTTCAATTCTGCCTGAGCATAAGTACTGAAAGAAAAGCATATATTTTTGCAATGGAAATAAAACCAGATGATTATCATGTGCTAATTTCTTGGTTTGTTTGGGATTTTTTTTTGTTACTGTTGTTATTGTTAAGGTTTGTGTTTTGCTTGTTTTGTTTTTCTTGAGAATTTAATGCCATGTGAGCTTAGGTGCCTTTCAAAATGAGTTCTAGGGTTGATTATTCATCACAGGTCACATATCTATGACAGTGAGAGGTCTGATTTTTCCCTGAAGAATGGGGCCCCTGTGAAGCAAAGAAATAACAAGCACTTAGAGCATAGACTCATCTGCAGCTTGAATGTGTCTAGAGAAAAAGTTTTAGGTAGGCAGATACACAGATAGGTAGATGAAAAGTATATGGCTCAATTTATTTCTCCTCCAAAATTTCTCAAAAATCCATATAGAATAGAATAGAATAGAATAGAATAGAATAGAATAGAATAGAATAGAATAGAATAGAATAGAATAGAATGGAACAGAATT
The DNA here is from genome assembly GCA_015227895.2 of Colaptes auratus. Taxonomy (NCBI): domain Eukaryota; kingdom Metazoa; phylum Chordata; class Aves; order Piciformes; family Picidae; genus Colaptes; species Colaptes auratus. The sequence continues at coordinate 47,948,562 of CM037640.1, read as the reverse complement.
AGCCAGGTTGGAAAACACCTTTGAGATCATCAGTCCAACCTATCATACAATACCATCTAATCAACTAAACCATGGCACCAAGCACCCCATCCAGTCTCAAACACCTCCAGTGATAGTGACTCCACCACCTCCCTGGGGAGCCCATTCCAATGGCCAATCATTCTTTCTATGAAGAACTTCTTCCTAACATCCAGCCTTAAACCTCCCCTGGTGCAGCTTGAGACTGTGTCCTCTTGCTTTGGTGCTGGTTGCCTGGGAGAAGAGGCCAACCCCCACCTGGCTTCAATCTCCCTTCAGGTAGTTGTAGACAGCAATAAGGTCTCCCCTGAGCCTCCTCTTCTCCAGACTAAACACCCCCAGCTCCCTCAGCTTCTCCTCATAGGGCTTGTCCTTGAGACCTCTCAACAGCCTTGTTGCCCTTCTCTGGACATGTTCCAGGAAGTCAACATCTTTCCTAAATGGAGGGGCCCAGAACTGGACACAGTACTCAAGGTGTGGGAAATTAATGTCCTTTTGAGGTTCTAGTCACAAGCTTTTCTCCTTTTCTCATGGAACTATTCAATTATTTTCCATCAGTCCTTGTGGATCTATTCACTTTCTCCTACTACCTTCCTCTTGAACAATTCTGTGTGAGTGAGCAAGCTGCTTCTAAACCTCTGGGTTAGAAACTCTGTTGCATTTTATTGGTCAAAATTAAACAGAATCACTCTCTGAGGAGTTGAAGGAAGCTTCCTTGGAATCTGTCTGTGCTTTACTTGGACCCTTTGGGTCCCATTAGTCTCTCAATTTCATTATCCTAAGCACCAATTCATTTCACTTACTCTTACCTTTCACTGTGTCCATATTGTTTACAATGATGCAAGGGGGTTATTACTTTATTTTTCTCTATAAAATTTTACTGACATAATAAATAAAATAAAATTGTCTGATGTATTTGCAATGATAACTCTACCATGTCCATCACATAATTATATTATATGAAGACAAGTCCTAGTAATAAAATAAATAAACAACTTGACCATATCACTAATGACTCCACTCCCACTGTAAATCAACCACATTGGTTTACTTAGGAATAATCGCTTCCTACTACTGCAGGTATTCATAGCTCATTAAACAGTCAATATTCTTTCTGTGTTGGATACAGTGGTTCATGTGTCAAATAGTTAAGACAGTTGTCTGTGTTTTAAATTGTGTTTTTTAAGGCAGGACTTAAGCTCAGGTAAACCTATTTTCATTATATACTGAGATTTCTAAATTTACTTGCATAATAATTCAATATTCCTTTGTCAGTATAAGGGGCTTCCAAGAGTTAGTTCAGTCTTGAGATGAGAAGGCTCTGAGGAGACCTTATTGTGGTCTTCCAGTATCTTAAGGGGGCCTATATGAAAGTGGGTGAGGGACTTTTTAGGGTGTCAGGTAGTGATAGGACTAGGGGAATGGACAAAAATAGAAATGGGTAGATTCAGATTGAATGTTAGGAAGTTCTTCACCATGAGGGTGGTGAGACACTGGAACAGATTGCCTAGGGAGATGGTAGAATCCCCATCCCTGGAGGTTTTTAAGGCTAGGTTGGATGTGGCTCTGAGCAACCTGATGTAGTGTGAGGTGTCCCTGCCCTTGGCAGGGAGGTTGGAACTAGATGATCCTTGAGGTCCCTTCTGACACTAACAATTCTATGACTGTATGATTCCTTATTTTTAATCAGTGAGGGATTGTATTTATTATCTAAATGTCACTACTCTCATATCAGTTAAGAGATGCTAATTCATGTTTACATGGCAAATGTAAGTTAACCAGAGTGTTTTGAGGGAATTGCAAGGATTTAGAGGGCAAAGAGAGCTTTGTTGGATAGTAATCTGTTACTGAGAGATCAGAATGCCTCTCTCTGCTTTTCATGGGCATATATTTCCAAGTCTCTTCTTTACGCACCTAATGCCTGGTGACTTTTGGCTCATTCTTTTTATCCATCATAGGAGGAAATTTTTATAAATAGCCTTTTATATTTGTTTAGGGGTTTTATTTTTTGATTTCTTACCTGTCTACTATAATAAAAGATGTAATCTCCAGTCAGGGCCAGTTTAAAAGAAGTTTTTACAGAAAGGAGTTTGGAGAAAGCTGAGTTTAGTTCCTTCACTTGGGAGACAGCAGCTATGCTGCTCACTAGATGGTATCTGAACACCTAGATACAATTCAAAGCGCACACTTTCTCTAGCTCAGTCTTACAGGTACAGTTTGTACAACGACCAGTTTGTGGAAAATGAAAACAAAACAACTTGAAAACAAGTGATACAAATGTTGCTGTTTTGTCTCCTCAAAAAGTAGAGTCTACCTTACTGCTATTTGTTAGCTGACTTAAGATCTTTATGCTGTATTTCTAATTTGACAAATATAAGGGTATTTCTCTCCATCAACAAGATATTTCTCTTCCCACACAGGATTAAGTTCAAAAACCTCTAACCACATTTATGCTGACAAGTACCACCCAAAGGCTTCATGCAAACCAAAAATCACACTGATTTTTGAAATTGAGAAACATGCTGAAGGAAATGAAAGATATGTGAAAATGGTAAAAGAAATACAGGGTTCATCACTGGTGGGAGTTCTCAGGCTACCTACACAGTAGCCAAAAACATTTCTTTTCCATTTTTTTTTGGTTACAATATATCCTACTGACTGCTCTGTTTTAGAAGTGAAAAATTCTTCAAGTGGCCTAAACTACTACTTGTCTAGGCAGAAAACTCATTTATAGACTATGATGGAAGTAAAACCATGTATCATCAAAAATAGGTTACCCTACGCTGAAATTGAAGAGGGAGACAGATGGCATACAAAGACATGGCTGTGTGAATTTTGTCTTGTGGCAGATTTTGAAGGTGTTTTTTTCTCTAGATCAGTTTAAAATGAATAAAAAGAAGTAAGATAAAGTTGATTTATTTTTTTTAAGTACTTAGACATTTGATTTGAATTTTTCTCTTTTACTTTAAAAATGATAATTCATTTTGTACCAAACCCAAGAATTTTTAAGCTCCTAAAATATCCAAACTAATAATTTGATATTTAGAATATTTTTTTTTTTTTAATCTGTTTTGGTTTCTTTTTAATTTTATTTTGGAGTTGTTGTGGGGATTTTGGTTTGTTGTGTTTTGAAATTGTACATTTGCATGGCACAGCTTTGGTTTTGCTAAATGAATGATTTGTATGGGAAAAATATGTTCTTGGAAAATATCTTTTCATGATCAACTTCATCCACTGTTTGAACAAAGCATTTATACAAAGCCATGAATAATTTTATTCTATAGATGACCTTTTGATTTAACAACTAGCTCAGCTCACTTCATGAAAGTTTAGAGGATGAAATTTTAATGCTTTCTTCAGGCTTACTTTTTCTTGCATATCCAGTGAAAATGTTCAGTTGAATACTAAAAGTTCACAACACACATGTCATTAATGCTATTTATTTCTGCCACTTTGTACTTTTGCCCATGTCTTTCTATGGCATAATGTAGCCTTGAAGACACAATCTTGCTTGATAAAAAAGGGCTTATCTCCATAATTCTTGTTAGACATAATGTAAATGTCCTTTGCTTAGACAAACACTGGACATTTCATGAAATCATAGAATCACAGAGTGGCTTAGGTTGGAAGAGACTTAGAGATCATCTACTCAACTTGCCTGCCATGGGCATGAATACCTCACGACTAGACTAAGCTGCTCAAGGTCTCATCCACCCTGGGCTTAAACACCCCCAGGAAGGAAGCATCCACAGTCTTCCTGGGTACCTATTCCAGAGTCCCACCACCCTGGTACTGAAGAACTTCTTCCAAAGATCCAGTCTAAACCTACCATTCCTCATCTCAAAACCATTCCCCCTTTTCCTATCACTAGACACCCTTATGAAAAGTCCATCTCCAGAGTTCCTGTGGGATCCCTTCAGGTATTGGAAGGCAGCTATAAGCCCCCAGAGGCTTCTATCCTCTAGGCGGAATAACCCCAGCTCCCTCAGCCAATCCTCATAGTAGAGGTGTTTCAACCCTTGGATATCTTTGTGGTTCTCAGGTAAACCAAGCATTTTGGCAAGTGCTTGGAAGTTTTGTTTCTGTTATCACTCAAAGACTGGTTGTCAGCTTCCTTTACCATGCTCTGTTTCTGGGTATCGACAAGATGCTAATAAGTACAAAGTCTAACACTGGATCTAGGTATACTTGAAGCACGTTCAGACATGATTTTTGATTACATACCACACAAAGACATTAAATCTTATTCCTTACTGAACTTCTGATGGGTTGAACTCATATAATGCCCTAAAACTGAGCTTTATTTCATCAGTATATTTTATATTTTTAAAACACTATAAAAATTCTGGAACACAGGAGTACAATATTCAAAGTCCTACTTCTTGGTCAAGGAGGCAGGGAAATGAATTTGTTTTTAACTTACCTTGAAATGCCATGCTGCTCTGCACCGCTAAAGTAAGAAAGAATCAAACCTGAGTCTACATTTCCATTCTTCCTTTAACCTGAAGTTTTAAGATATCTGTTACAGTTATCAGTATTATGATTTAGTACTTGCAGCATTATTGACTTCTCCAATAGCAACAACAAAACACAGCAAATCATCCTAATGACATTCTGGAGAAACCAATTAGGAAATTAGGACAGAACGTTAATCTACTCTAACACTCAGGCAGGACACGTTTATCAATCCTTATCTGCTTGAGTTCTGTCTAATAACAAGAGCAAATGTTTGTCTAGAATTACACTGGGTAGTAGTTTCAAATAGGGCATCAACTTATCTAACTTGTTATTTTCACAATTGATTTACAGTAAGCTGAGGTACAGTTTTGGGGTTTGTTGTTAGTTGGGGTGTTTTTACAGTTTGTTGTAATTTGTTGTTCTCTTTATGATGGCTTTGAGGAAAGAGTATATTAGAACTGAAGAGGAGACTCAGAGGTGACCTTATTGCTCTCTACAACTACCTGAAGGGAGGTTGTAGACAGGCAGAGGTTGGTCTCTTCTCCCAGGCAGCCAGTACCAGAACAAGAGGACACAGTCTCAGGCTGCACCAGGGGAGGTCTAGGCTGGAGGTTAGGAAGAAATTCTATACAGAGAGAGTGATTGCCCATTGGAATGGGCTGCCTGGGGAGGTGGTGGTGTCACCATCATTGAAGGTATTCAGGAGGAGACTTGATGGCGTGCTTGGTGCCATGGTTTAGTTGTTTAGGTGGGTTGGATTGGTTGATAGGTTGGACGTGATGGTCTTGAAGGTCTCTTCCAACCTGGTCTATTCTATTCTATTCTATTCTATTCTATTCTATTCTATTCTATTCTATTAGAAAAAAAACTGTCTCTGAAGTAAAACCTCCCAATAAAAATCACAATGGGCAATGTATGTGAAGTGCTGTGTACTGTGTTGACAGCCAACACAGAATAAAGCCTTCAAACAAATGTATCACTTCTGTGCTCAGGATGTGAACTAAGAAAATTAAGACAGTGGGTGATCAGAAAGAGCACAAGGAGACATTACAAATAAACATATCAATATCAGCATCAAATGATTTTAGTATTAGATTTATGAAATAAGGATCAGGTCCATTTATACTAAACATCACTTAATGATCCATCATCTTGTAAAAAATAGCTTGATGACTAATGACACTGGGATTGTTTGTTATGGTTTGGTTATTTTTTTCTTTTTTTTTAAGCACAATATAATTAGGGTTTACTTCGTTTAGGTAGCATGCAAAATGCTGGAGACTAGTGGGAATGGATAGAAACATAAGCAAAATTAACCCTGTAAACAAGCAGGTTTCCACTAAGATATCTCCGAACCAAGAGATCAGGCTTTTGTATAATTTAATTTTCTACAGACTAAAATGAAAAAGAAATATATTTCATGGATTTCCAGCAGTGTGCACAAAAACTCTCCAAAAAGGTTAGATCAGGGGAAAAAATGTGCTAGAATTTCTCTTGTACATTTGTATGAAGTATTTAATAGAGATTTATCTCTGCTTAACAGATGAGCATGGGAGGAATAGATGAAGCTTTGACCCAAGCAAATTCCCATATGCTTGTATGATATAGGAGGTATATAGGCTCCTAATGATCCAGGCTAGTAACCAATTTGTAGGCATTTTACTGTGCAAGTATGTTGACAGTGGTGATTTTGCACTGTAGTCATTATTTGCAGATAACTTTAGTTATCTGAAATAAATGTGTAGTCTAGACTGGTCATCTGATTTTCTTTCTGTTGCTACTGGTGAGAGATAGACATGGCCCAGTTAGATCAAATTCAGTTAATGAATATCCAAAGTGGTTAAAACATTAACAGATGAGTTATTAGTGGCAATAAAGGTATGGCAGAATGTGTGTCACTAGTTACATATAAAAAATTATTCTGAAAGGCTGAGTGCATGGTCTAGAGGTGAGAAACCCTTGTAGACATGGTCACACTGCCTGAAGTATTTTATCTGCCTGATTAAAAGCTAATGTGTCTTTTTCTTTCTGAGAACCACTGACTCTGGTACTAGGCTGAGGAGAGCCTTAGAGGCACAAAGCTTTCCAACATTCATTTGTGATTTTCTCCTGCCTAGAGCCTCATAAAGAGTCACACATCAGTGGCTAAAACACAGAACAGCTGATTGCTGTTGTCAGGTTCTTTTTTCCCTTTTCTTTAGTGTGGAGGTCCAGGAAAAAGTGAAAATTTTTTTTTGTGGTTTGGTTTGGTTTGGCTTGTTCATTTGTGTGCTTTTGTGAATGATAAGCCATTTGGATTATAGCTACTTGTCAATAGTAGATTGAAATTCTTTCTCTTCATCCAGTAGGTATCCAGCTATGTCATTTGCTATCTAAATAAACTTTAAAATAATTCTGTGCTGTTTCAGATGGCTAAATGATTCATAGACATTTGGGCCATCCTGGGGACAAAAAGGCAAAACAGAAGGAAGGACTTCAACAATGAAAAGTTAAGGACTGAAACAGGGGATTTTTAGTTATCTTGCCTGAGAGAGGCAAAGCTCCAAGCTAGATGCCTAGACTGGGTGCACAGAGAACTCCAGGTATTTCATTACTGATATACAAAAGCAAATACTATGAAAGAAGAACTAAGCTAACTGCTAGGAAATATTAATTATCTAAGCATGTTTTAATGTCCACCCTCTGAATTTTGTGTGTATTACCATAGAATACAATTCTGAATCCAGTGTGGTGAAGTTTGATGCTACACAGCTTTGTTTGGTTTCTGGACAGCATAGAAAAACAGCCAAGGCACCTACCTGTGTATTTACCTTGACATTTAAATGTTCACAAAGAGCAGTAGATGACTGTGACTGGCTTCAGGGAGGTATGTCCCTCCACTTATGCACCACAGTCATGAGTTATTCCTGATATCAGATGTCTAAGCCATCATTTTCTTACAAAACAGCTGTCCTGGTTTGAGGCCAGACAGATTTGCCTCTGAGAGGGGCAAAAGAATGACACTCACAAATAGATTGCAAAGTGATGGAAAGTTTAAATGGAAAAGAAATTAAGTGTTTTACAGAAACTGCAAAGCATAGTGACAAAGAATCCCAAAGCGTACAGAGTCCCTTAGAACACACCCAAAGGCCTCCCTGCACTTCCCTTCTCCCCACCTGAGGGTATACCCCAAACCCCCAGGGCTCCTTCTTCCCCCCACACTGCTAGGCTAGTCTCAGGCTGGCCAGGTCTGAGAGTGCCGCCCCCCCAACCCCCCTTCTCCCCCTGGCATTAGGCCTAGAGATACCTAAGAGGCCTTGAGATACTCCCCCACCATTACATGATAGGGAGCATCTCCCACGGGAGCAGAGAGGGAACAAAGAGGAAGAGAATGACTTTGCAGATGGATTTATAGGGTGCAGGATTTAGGTGTAGAAATAGGCTGTTTCCTGTGTCCACCTGCTGGGTTGAACACTCAGGAAACAGGAGGTGTAACTAACATGGCAGAGACAGGATGCACCCAGCCTAAACTGCCACAACAACAATGGAAAGAAAAAAAAAAGTAAAAAAAGAAGTGAAGTGATATTTATTCTTTGTATAATGATCTATATACAGAGTTGGGGAAGTTCTTATGTGTAAAGAAAGGCTTACTTAGAGGAAGATGGTAGAGCAAAACCAGCTCTGAATTGCTATGGGTAGAAGGCCAATGGCATCTTGGCCTGTATCAGGAGCAAACTGGCCAGCAGGAGCAGGGAGGTCATCTGCCCCTGTAGTCAGCACTGTTTAGGTCACACCTTGAGTACTGTATCCAGTTCTGGGCCCCTCAGTTTAGGAAGGATGTTGACTTGCTGGAATGTGTCCAGAGACGGACAACAAAGCTGGTGAGGGGTTTGGAGCATAAGCCCTGTGAAGAGGGTGAGGGAGCTGGGGTTGCTTAGCTTGGAGAAGAGGAGGCTCAGAAGAGACCTTATTGCTGTCTACAACTACCTGAAGGGAGGTTGTAGCCAGGTGGGGGCTGGTCTCTTCTCCCTGGCAACCAGCAGCAGAACAAGAGGACACAGTCTCAAGCTGTGCCAGGTGAGGTTTAGGTTGGATGTTAGGAAGAAGTTCTTCACAGAAAGAGTGATAGGTCACTGGAATGGGCTGCCTGGGGAGGTGGTGGAGTCACCATCACTGGAGGTGTTTAAGAAGAGACGGATGAGGCACATAGTGTCATGGTTTAGTTGATTAGATAGTGTTGGGTGATAGGTTGGACTCGATGATCTCTGAGGTCTTTCCCAACCTGGTTAGTTCCGATGTACCTTAAAGCGGAGACTCAACTGTTTCATTTGTGAATTGATGGGATGGTTCCATAGGTTTATACCTAGTGGGACAACTGCAATGGGAAACAAATGAAGATATAGTTATCATATTTGGTCTGAATTATAAGTTGAATACACTTTTTAAAGAAAAAAAAACCAAACAAAACACAAAACACAAAACAGCACAACTCTCTGAATGCCAAAGGATTAGCAGCATCTTTCACAAAAATCAATGGACATATTTCATATATCTAATTGTTACTCTAGGTGTCACAGGTTATTCCTAAGGAATCATACCTAAGTAGTATTTTGCTCATTGTTAGTGTATTGAGGTATAGAATTTGAAAACAATGAGTAAAAATAATATATAGATAAGTTTCATGAAAGGAAAATGGTTTTCACATACACAAATTCATTTTTATACTAGAGATATCACCACTGTGCGAGCATTCTATTTTAAACGTAATGAGCTCATAATGAGCCAGGTAAGGTTTAGGCTGGAAGTTAGGGAGAAGTTCTTCATAGAAAGGGTGATTTGCCATTGGAATGGGCTGCCAAGGGGGGTGGTGGAGTCGCCATCACTGAAGGTGTTTAGGAAGAGACTGGATAGGGCACTTGGTTCTATGGTTTAATTGATTAGATAGTGTTGGATGGCAGGATGGATTTGATGATCTCAAAGGTCTTTTCCACCTTGGTTAATTCTATTCGATTCGATTCTTTATACTATAAGTAAAATCCAAATCAGTTAAAAACTTAAAGTGAAATTTCTGGAAAGACAGAGAATGAATTGCCATTCAAGAAAAAATGAAGCCTAGTATAGACAAAGATAATGAGGTATCTACATCACAGAAAGTTTGTCCATATGCATACACATATTAAGAACTGCAACTAGGACTCAAAACAGCCATTATTCTGATTTTTGGTTTACACTGAATTATCCTTCTGATTCCCAAAATTGTCAGAAGCTTGTCTTTCTTCATCCATCTAATAAACTCCATCTAACAAACTCGATGTAATCTCTGGGCCCTCTCCTCTTAAGTGACCACTTGTTCACTAGAGAAGACTCAACCTTGATGATGCAAGTTTCCAAATACCTAACATTTTTTTGCAGGTTCTGAGAACAGTAACTACATAACAATATAAAAGAGTAACTGGAAGGAATAAAATGTAACTGAACTTTTCCATTCACAATAATTTGATTTTGATTTTGTAGGAAGTTTTAAGCTATTTATTCCTCTATCTTGACTTAATCTGCCCACCCCTCATCCCAGTAAAGTCATAATCAATTCAGCAAAATTTTAATCTCTTTTGTGCTATAGGCACTGTTGTCAACTCCAACGTCTTGAAGGTTCTGTCACTCAGATTATAATAAATACTTTCTACAAGTAGTGCCTAGAACCAAAACATACTCAGACTGTGTAACTCTCCTTCCCCCAGATTTTTACCACAATGGATTGTGGAGTTAAAGAAATAAGGAAACACACATAATCCACGTTTGGTGCAAAACATAAACATTTTGGTCATAAATATTTGCTAACGCTTGGCTTCAGATATTTTTTTTCCTGTACCCATGAGAGGAGTTGAAAAGCAGAATGATTGTCTTCCTAGATCTCTGATGAAGACACAAGCAAATTCCCATATTTGGGAAGATAGACAACATGTGACACCATCAAGTTCATAAGAAATGTCAAGTGCTTAGTGAAGAGAAATGGAAAACATCAAACAGCGCTCCTCAACAGAGTTCTGAAATATCTGAGATGATGACTCATCAAAAACATAACATTAAAAATATATCTGTAGATGAAATAATATGTTAACATAAATGACTCAAAAATCCATTGAGCTGTAATGTTTTTCCATGGTAATTTTGTCCTTGTACTGGCTGTATTTTAATTATCTCAAGATATAATGTGCTATATATCTTTTTCTAATTGTGGGCGATGTGGTGTGCTTTACTAATAATTTCCTACAAGCTTTTTAATGGTGTACCTGACATTTGTTATGGAGGTGGTAAGTCTTCTGAAGCTGAAGAGACTCTAATGCAGTCCTGTCCACCCCTGATCCTGAAAGGAAGTGACAAGGAGGTGGGTGGTTGTAGATGACAGAAAAAAACTGACTGTTGTGAAAATCCTGGTCACAGAAATGAGTTTTATGTGTACTTGAGGAGGACTATCACTATAGCGTGAAATTCTAGGGAATTTTTGGCAGGGTTCAGTTCAGATCACAGGGACCTGATGCTGAGAATATTCTGGCAATAAATTTCTTATGGGCTCCTTCTTGATATATTAGAATGTCTCTTGGCAAAGAAAGGCAGGAGAGGCAGTCACTAAAGCAACTGACTTTCAACCAGATCCTAATTATTAAACATCTGAGACACTCTGGGCAGCCAGAAAACAAGGATAAAATATAAGCACTGTCATAAGGACACCTTATTCAGGAAAAAGGGAGACTAGCTTATGTTGCTGGATAACATTTCAGTGTAAGTCCTTTTTTAGTAATTGGAGAGGAATAGATTTCTATTGAGAGTTTCATTCCAAATTAAGCAAAACTGCCCTTCAGAAACAAAAGCAGGAGCTGCTTTTTGTTAGTATGCTAAGATTTCTTTAAATTAGCTTTGCTCTTCTTGATTTGTTCACTCTTTGAATAAAGAAACAAAACCACATCGTGTGACCATATTCTTTCATGCTTTCTTATAACAAACAAGATGCCAGCAAACTTCTGTCAGTCCAATATGCTTGCTACATATAACCAAATTTAAATTCTTACCCTCAGAAATAAACTTGTAGGCTGTGTCACTGCCTCAGTGACCAACCTCCTTGGTTTTAATTTGGATCGTTAAGTTGCAGTCTTATGTATAGCACATTTCTCACTTTTAAAGCAGGATTCTTGAAGGGCTGTTTCATTTCCAGAATTTATTTAGGAGAGATCTACCTCCCACCATTCCACTAATATTCTCATCTGCTTCAAAAAGGCTAAATAGTGTTCAAGTGTTAGAAGCCATATTTTTAGCAACAGCTTATGTCTTCTTGGCACATTCCTGGTACAGCAATGTTGGCAGACCTCATGTTACAGAACCTCCTGGTCTGTCATGTATTAAAACTGTTCTGTGAGAATTCAAGCACTTCAAATACTTGTAAGTGTCAGGGTTGCAAGTGGATGGATATTTCTTTAGTTTAGATTTAAATGCCAAGAGAAGTTAAAACATCAGGAAGCCTGTACTCTTAAATATACTCATCCAGCCAGACACATGCAATACTTAAAGACATACAGTGGACACTGGGAAGTGTCTGAGAGTTATCTTTAAATGAAAGTAATAAAATCTAAGATCTATTGACAGTTTTGATATCAATCATAAATACTCTGGCATTTAGAATGATAGCCTACTGAGCCATCAAAAGTGGAGGCTTATCTCACAATTGCATTCAGGTAAAAACAATTCAATCTTTCTTATTATTATTATTTAAATGGTTTGGGTTATGTGATAACATTAATTACATTGCTTGAATTGTTATAAAGAATAATAAATGCTAGCAATACACCAGGAACAATTCCTTTAAAGCAACACAATTAGAAACAGGAAAGATGGCCTGGTGATAACAATAATACCTTTAGAGCTTGGAAGATCTAAGATATTTTAGCATTGATAAAATCTCCTTGTCCTGCAATGCTTCATGAAGATAAGTACATTGGAGCTGTTAAAGAATATGGCCTCTAGAGTAATGAGGACTGCAGGTAGTACAGACGAAAAGACCTTGCTCTCCATTTATTTTGTGGCATTCTAAGCTGAGATCTGGTGGATTCATTGGCAGCTTTGACAAAATCACTTTCTTTTCCTGATTTCTCCCTCTATAACCCTGGTAAGTAATCCCACCTTTCTTTATAAATCATCCTGCAATTGTCTTATGACATGTATTATCTAAGAGTGTTGTTGCTGTTAATATCATAGTATTTATTGTATTTTTTTTTAAAGAAAGAGTTATTGAAAGTGTAAAAAGTATTTGTTGTGAGCTTATATCTGCATTTAGAGGAAGGAATAACACTTTGCTTAAGCTTTATATATATATATATATATATTAAAAATTACTTTTTCAATCTTAGTATGATTTTATGGAATCAGTGGAAAAATATGAGAGCCCTCCAGTGGTGAAAATAATGTACCTGTTTTTCATAATGTAGCTACTTTCCTGTGAATGCTGCCTGTTTGCAACGTAATTGCCATAGTTTTCTGACACATATGGATGATGATCCCATACTGAATAATAGGACTTAGTATTATCCAATATTTGCCTGGACTAGCAGATGAACATATTTCTAGGTGACATTTGTAAAAGCCAAGAAAGTCAAATTTATCTCATATTGTTTCCTTTTCTATACAGACACAAAAAACCTCTGGCATTCTTCAATTATTTGTTTGCTTCCCACTAGAAACAGCATGAGTTAACCATATTATCCCCCGCCACAGGCTTCTCACCTTCAGCTCTGTGTGCTTGAAAAGGGATTTATAATTGCAGTAACAGAGATGTTTGGCTGGCCTAAGCCTCCCATTCTTTGGCATCCTGGATTATCACGTTAATCCAGTAGCCATTTGCTTCCACAACTGCATTCTTCCATATAAATCTGTGAGATAGCCTTCTGGAAAGGCCCCGGATTCTTGGCCCATCACTGCCTTAAATCTGTGACCTCAAAGCATATGGTACTTCTTCAGCAAACAAACTCACACTTGTGGTTGTGGTAGTCTGGCCCTGGCTGGAGGCCAAATGCCCACCGAGCCACTCTATCAGTCCCCTTCTTAGATGGACAGGGGAGACGTGAAAGTGTAACAAAAGGCCTGCAATAAGATAGAAGCAATTTTAATAATGCAAAGTGAAAACAAAGTCCTTGTATGGAATCAAAAGCTAACAAAGATGTTATTCTCTACTTCCCATCAAGCTAGATAATGTTCAGCCACTCCTGGGAAGCAGGGCTTCAGTCTACAACTGTTGCTCCAGAGGATAAACATCACCAACAAACATCTCCCCCACTTCCTTCTTTCTCTTAGCTTTTGTATCTTCATAGTTTCATAGTTTCAGTTAGGGTTGGAAGGGACCACAAGGATTCATCTAGTTCCAACCCCCCTGCCATGGACAGGGACACTCTACACTAGATCAGGCTGACCAGAGCCTCATCTAGCCTGGGCTTAAACACCTATCTGAGCTGACACCATATGGCATGGAATACCTCTTTGGTCAGTTTGGGTTAGCTGGCCTGTCTGTGTGCCCTCTGAAGATCGTGCCCACCTCTGATCATACTCTTGGGACAGGGAAATGTTGGAAAAGTATAGCCTGGGTACTTGGCTCAGCAGTAGCCAAAACACTGGTGCGCTATCAACACCCAGCTACAGCACTGCAAAACACAGCACTAGAATGATGCTCTGGGGAGAATTAACTCCAGCTCAGACAAACCAAATACATTGGTCTACTATGCTCAATTTGCTGTAAACAGGTGGAGTTATTATTTCCATGGAAAAGCCTTCCAGTTTTACCCTGGGAAGAAAGTAGAGATCATAATCTGCTTTTCAAGGAAATGTAACTTTAAGTTTCTCCACTTAGACCCACAAAATCCACTCAAACTACATCCCTTCGCTAAGTATGCCAATCTGTTATTAGTACAAATAAATGCTTCATATGGAGCTCCTGCACCATTTAAATACAGTTTGTAAGACTTTTATACATTTTAAAGTTAAAAATGCCAGCATGACTGTCAGATGGCTTCACCCAGTGAAGTTAAAACTGTTTCTTTGCGAGTGAAGCACATATAAAATAGAAATGTCTGGAAAACGGTAGACTTCTCAGAGAGCCTTTCTGTAGCACTGGAAACAATAGGAAACTGAGGAAAAGCAAAGGATTAGACATTTGTCTTCTTTTAATGAGGATAGCTTTTTGTTGGAAATGCATGTTGATAAAGTGTGTGCAGTTACCAAGAGTATTTCTTTGAAACCCTTGGCATCAGGTATTTATAAGCAGCCCACAGAAGAGTTATGCAGCCAGAAGCCCACTATAGTAGCATTATCTGCAATACAATTGTCACAGGTAGTTTGAGGAAAGGCATAGAGAAGCTCATCTTACTCTTAGAGGTGTGAGCACACACTGGTTTATATCATGTTTAGCTGGAGGAATATTCCTGAGTAGAGACATAAGAGGAAGAATTGTATTACCTTTGGAGTTTGTTTGTTTCCTTTTCCACTTTATTTAATTTCAGATATGAAGGCAGGTCACTGAAGTATACAGAATGGCAAAAATAAGATTGCAAAAGCTCAATCTACTTTACATGCTTTGCCTTTGGTTTTCAGTAGTTTTTAACATATTTTAAACAGCAGCTGCAGGGTCCAGGCCCTCCTATTGTCATGGAAAAATAAAGGTCTCATTTAACTGCTGAGGGAACTGTAGTGTGTGAGGTGTGTTTGTTAGTTTAAGACATCTGTTCTTTGTGTCATCTACTCACTCCAGACACCATGGAGTGGACCCCTGTCCCCTGCTAGGCTGTGTGCGGAGGCGGCAGGCTGGAGTTATACATTGCCGTCCAACACAAGAGAAAAGGGGTAAAGAAAATATTTGTGTGCAGCAGGGACTAAGCAACACGAAAAGAGATACTTTCAGCCTTGACTGAAAGTTTATGTGATTAGCATGGGATGGCTGTTAGCCCCTTAACCACTGGATGGATGAGGGTGGCTGACTGTCGGGGAAGCTCTCAACAAAGATACCTGACTAAAGCAGTGCTGGGAGGATGTTGATTTTAGTTACCAGACCCACATTACACACAGTTCATTTATCATCAGGACATATTCAAAATATGCAGTGGAACAAGTATTATCAACCTTGATATGCTCATGACACTTTCATAACTATGCCTACTTGGACCACCTCCTTGGCCAGATTGGGCCTCCTTTGGACCACTAGTGCAAAGTGTTGCTAGTATTCTGGTTTCTATCAGGGTCAAATGGCCCCAATGCATTGCCCTTTGCCATACTGCAGACCCCTCAGTGCAGCAAGAGCCTCTGGGCTACAGCTGCCCAAACTGTAAGTCAGAGACTAACAGCTGTGATCTAATTGTCCAAGAGATTAACTTTATTTTGATTCTGGGTGAGAGGATGGGGAGAATAAGGGACAGAAAAGAAAAAGAAAATAAATGTTGATAATGATAAGCAGATTTAAGATCTGATGTGTTTATTTGCCTTTAATAGTTGGGAAAAAAAGAGGGGGGAAAAAGAAAATAAAAGGAAAAAAAAAGTTCAGTTGTATTTGTCTGACAACAAAGGAACTTTGCAGTTTTGATATATGAGATTTTGTTGTAGCTGTCAGCTGACCAAAAGACAAATTGAAGGGAGATGATTTCAGTGAATGTTTACTTAAAATTTAGTCATAGTTTCTCACTTCCAGTGAGAAAGAAAAATTTCTTTTGCTTTGGCTGTCTTGGATTTGTCACACAACTTTATTTATCTGAAATTCAGGTTTCTCAGCTAGCTGCCTCATTAAAGTCAGTGGACAGATAGGTGGAGTGAACCATGCTCAGGTAGTATGTCCTCAACATAGAATCATAGAATGGTTTTGGTTGGAAGACATGTCCAAAGGTCAGCTAGTCCAACCTCTCTGCAGTGAACAGGGATGTCCTCCACTAGATCAGGTTGCTCAGTGTTTTTGAGCCTGATTTTGAACATCCCCAGAGATGGGGTCTCAACTACCTCCCTGGGCAACTTGTTCCAGTTTTCTACCACTCTCATGGTAAAGAACTTTCTCCTAACAACCAACCTAAATCTACTCTACTCTAATGTCAAACTATTGCCACTTGTCATATCATTACAGGCCTTTTCAGACAGTCCTTTTCTAGCCCCCTTGATGTACTGGAAAGATGCTACTAATTTTCCCTGGAGCATTCTCCAGGATGAAAACCCCATCTTCCTCAGCCTGTACTTGCAAGGGCGGTATTCCAGCCCCCTGACCATTTTCATGGCCCTCCTCTGGACTCTCTCCATCAGGTCCATGTCTGTCCTGTGTTGAGGACTCCAGAACTGGACACAGCACTCTAGGTGAGGTATCCATTTGTACTAAATCTTTACTTGTATCAAATAAGGCATCATCACTGAAATATCTGTCCCTTTCAATTCATTTTATGTGGTGCCCAGATGACTAGGTTAGATTTTGTCAAACGTTTAGCTGGCAGAGTTCTGATCTGACTTCAAGAGGATTATTTCTATGTTTTCACTAGTATTTCTATTTCCATACTAAACCTAAGTATAACTCCTCTTGGACATGAATTTCACCAGAATGTGATGCCTGTCTCTTATTGCCCTCTATTACATTTGCTTTTCAAATACTGGTTTATTTTTGCCTGAAATCATTCAACGGCTTCATAGCAGAATCATGTAACACCTTTTAGAGATTCAAACATGATGAATACTCTGAAGGGATTGATTGCTTTCATTCTACAGCTGTAATTTTATTGCCTTATGTCTAAAGAACAAGTTTATCAGGACTATAAGAAAAATATGTCTAACAGTATTTTTACTGTTCCACTGAGTCTTAACCCTTTCCATGAGTTAAGCACACTGACCAAATTTGGTCTTCACTTACTTTTTATTTCAGTGATGTATACTGATTTTCCTCCCTCTGCACACGAGAATGCCTAAGTAAAGAATGCAGTTGAATAGATTTTACAGCTCTCTAAGAAAACATAGTCACATATCAATCACAATGTCTTCAAACATAAGAGTATGGCCTGTAAACAACCTCCTTCTCCTTTAACTGGATCCCAGCATTAAGAAAAGATATCCCTCAGTGAACACACAGAAAGTGTATTTCCTTGAGACTCTGGGAACAATACGATTAACATTATTATAATGCATTTTCACAGACTAATGGGCAGTAAAGAACAGAAAAGGAAATCTATGGCATTGGCTACAGTTTTATAACTGTAAGAAAAAGAGATGGCAAAGTTTAGCCTGTCCTTTATTCAAAATTGTTCAGAATCTGCTGACATAGGCAAGACCCAACGATTTTCTCATTTTCATTTTCAGGAAAGGAAAAGAAAACAGCAGTTTTGTCTGTGTTTCCTTTTTCCCCATCTTTCATCCACAACCATAAATATTTGTTCACTTCAGTAGAAGTTTTGGCCTATGGTAAAATTTGTGTATGACATTTTTAAGATTGTCAAGGCTTTTGGACGAGCAAAAAAGCTTCAGAGACAAATTCTGAACCCTAAAAGAAGACTTATGACTGCCTCCTGATTTGGATGATGTTTGTCTCAGACCAGAGCAGGTTTTAACTCAGAGATTGGACATAACACCTCATTAGTTCTAACATGTTTCACTGCAATGGACTTGGTTGCTTGTATTTTCACTTTAAAGAAAAGTCAATCTCTATGCATCCCAGCGTGAGATACTGCAATGTTCAATATAATTGCACAATTTGCTAACAAGACATTTTAAAGAACTGTGATGAGAAATTTAAATGCAGGTAATTGGAGGCCTTTAGGTAATATGGCTTCATTTTAGCTCTCTAGAATAAAGCCAATCACTGTCCTCTGGTATTGAGAAGAAGCTTTTGAGCCTTGAAAATGAGTAGTTCAATTTCGTTGAGATGTGTATGTGGTGAATGATTCCTGCTTAGTTTTGGCTTACCATAAGAACTGAAAATAAATAAAAAAGTCAGTAGCATGTCACTGTAGAGTAGCTTATTGTGCAACTTAGCATATCTGTAATTTAACATGAGCTAGAAAGCTTATAGAATGCAGAATACAGAATTAACCAGGTTTGAAAAGACCTTTGAGATCATTGAGTCCAGCCTATCAGCCAACACTATCTAATCAACTAAACCATGACACTATGTGCCTCATCCAGTCTCTTCTTAAACACTTCCAGGGATGGTGAGTCCACCACCTCCCTGGGCAGCACATTCCAATGGCAAATCACTCTTTCTGTGAAGAATTTCTTCCTAACATCCAACCTAAACCTCCCCTGGAACAGCTTAAGACTGTATCCTTATGTTCTGGTGCTGGTTGTCTGGGAGAAGAGACCAACCCCCACCTGTCTACAACCTCCCTTCAGGTAGTTGTAGAGAGCAATAAGGTCTCCTCTGAGCCTCCTCTTCTCCAGGCTAAGCAACCCCAGCTCCCTCAGCCTCTCCTAATGGGGCTTGTGCTCGAGACATCTCACCAGCTTTGTTGCCCTTCTCTGGACACGTTCCAGCAACTCAACATCTTTCCTAAACTGAGGGGCCCAGGTATTTGCACAATATAAATTTTAGCCTGATTTTATAATGAATTGGCTGTGTAAGTGCATTGAGCCACAATGGGTTGTTATAGCAGAGTTGAGGAAAAGTGGTGACATACTTTATTTCCCTGAAACAACTCAGTGGAATTGCAAATATATTAGACAAGACCACATCTTTTTGAAAGCCTCTGTGAACACCATCATTAGTGGAAAGGAACCTTTAGGGATATTATTTTGCTTCAGATATTTTATTGTCTTTTTGTTGTTTGTTTTTTTTTTCCCTTCTATTTTCTATGTGCTTTTTCAGATAGCAAAATAAATGGGGAAAGTACATAAAAACTACTTGAGGGTGATAAGGCACTGGTGCCATATCCAGTGTGATATAATTTATGATCCAATTTATAAGCTGGAAATATGATAAAATATGGATATGATTTATTAGATATCAAGAAGTGACACATGCAGTGGCCTATCTGAAACATGAGGCATGGGGTTGTGAGGCTTCCAACCCTCACAGGCAGCCTCAAGGGTGCCTGTCTATGGGCTCCTCAACCTCAAACCTGTACCCTACAACAGGGAGGGAGGAGAGAGGGCAGTGGCCAAACAGGTTTAGCTGATTTGTTAATGCTTCTTCCAGGACACAATGTTAATACTCTTAATGCATATATTAATAGACCTATTTTCATTCTTCTTCACTGTATAAGACCAAGTGAATGTATGCTTGTGTCTCTACAACATAACAGAAAACAAGATAGAGTTACCAGAGCCTGTATGAAATGAGCATTTAACTTTCTGACAACAGTTCCTGACATTTATAGCACAGCTCCTGAGGGCCTTAATGACCATCATGTCAAGCTGAATCTACTATTAATATACCTCACTAGTAAGGAGTAAGTATTATGGTTTTTATCCTGAGTGTGAAAGGTCCATATTTCATAAAGATCTTGAGTCTATCTGAGTTATTAAAAGGTTTCCCACAAGGAGAGAAACAGAGCATTTTTTTCCTCCTCCTTCTTTTTACTTTTAACAGTTTCTGTCCACTGGAACTTTCTTTTATTAACAGAAAGGAAGAAAGAATGAGAGAAAGAAAGAAAGAAAAAAGTGACCTGCATTTACATTAAAATACAGAATCAGATATTGCTATCAAAACCAGACTTGTTTTACAATGTCATGTAGGTGGTGGAGACTAGATCCAAGGGTCATCTTCCTGTGGAATCTCTAATGTATTCTACAGGATTTCCATATATTTGTGAGGTTATTAGGTAAGAATTGTTTTTCTTAAATGCAAAATCTACTTATAAGTAGACAAAGACACCACTTATACAAGCAAGAGATGGAAAGAAATGTTTCCAGAAGAGGTAGATCACCTTTGGACTTTCAGTTCAGTTGACACTAACCTGGGATATTTTAGAGTCATGGAATAGTTTTGGTTGGAAATTCTGCCTGCACCTCTCCACTGTTGTGCTCTAAGCAAGGTCCAACAGCTTTCACAGGACCTTGTCCTCTCAAACGTTGGAAATCAGTTTTCAAGAAGGTAAATCATCAGCAACGAGCACTTGACACTCAGCCCTAATCTAGATCACAGTATCACAGTATCACCAAGGTTGGAAGGGACCTCAAAGATCATTGAGTCCAACCTGTCACCACAGACCTCATGGCTAGCCCATGGCACCAAGTGCCACGTCCAACCCCCTCTTGAACACCTCCAGGGACGGTGACTCCACCACCTCCCTGGGCAGCCCATTCCAGCCCATTCCAGATCTTCAGAGCATTCACCTAAAATAGATACACATCAACAACTCCTGTCCAGGATGTGTTTCTCAGGTGCCTATGTAGAGGATAGGATTAATATGACCTACTATTGTGCCAGGCACCCTCTGTTACCTCTTTAATCATTGAATTGAAATTCAGAGTTCCTTAGCATGATTCATCTGAGTATATAGTAGGTTTCTAATATAGGCCAGATGAATAGTGCCCCAGGGTATCTTTTTCCATTTTCTGAATCCGTTGCAAATAAAGGGATCCTGGGGAGAGTAGCTCAGATGTCGACATACACCCTGTACACATCTGAAATTAGGTGAGATAAATCCTATCTGTGGACTTGAAGTTCTAGAAAAAGAATTACCTGTCTAATTCAAGTCTTCCTGAGTTTTGGTAGATGGACTATATGTTACTGGTTCTAGGTGAAATCAATGTCCTTCAAAAAGGGCACTGTAATTTTTCTGGAATTGACATGGCTTTGGTGAATGCTTTTTTTCCATTTCTATGTATGTCTTTGTAGGAAATAATTGTTTCTATTAGTTCATTTTTCTACAAGGAATAACTGAAGAGACATACAGCATGTGACTAGAATGATTTTCACAATATTGAGTATGTAATACGTCAGTAATTCACGGTCTGCTGATAGAACGAATTTAAGCAAATGAATTTGCTTTTTGTGTCTTCCTGTTTTCATTGCAGACTGCATAAATGAAAACTGAAATAGATGAGAAGAGAATCTTTCGAGCAGTGCATTCTAGTGAGGAATATAAGCATTTTGTGTGCAGAATAACAAATGTGATAGCATTTCAGAAGTAGGATACAAGCTGGTAAGTCATTCTGTGTATTTCTCCCCCTCCATGACAAAACCAGAGGTTTAGGTACATTAAAGGCAGAATGAGGAATGGTGTATGCTCTCTCTTCAAATACATAAATTTGGGATAAACTAAGACACAGGAGCTAAAGCTCTTGTGTGTGGCTTTTAACAGGAAATGAAATAAAGGATATTATGAGAAACTCACTGAGCTGAAATGAAGAACCTGAGGAGACTGTTTACTTTGAAGGAACAGGAGATCATGAAATTTTTCGTGCATAATGGCAGTTGGCACTACCTGTCTCTGTGGTGCTTCGTGGAAAAACTGTACAGTTTGTATCATCATAGGGCTGCTACAGTTGCTGAGGAACTCTTCTTCATTCCTGAAAACAATTTTGCCCTTTGTAACAGGTTGTACCATTAGCTGTTTCAGCATGTGTTGCAGGCCATAGGCTGAGATCCGTGAAGTTTACAGTGCAGGAGTTAATGCCTATTGCAAAAGCAGTATGAATCACATGAGTCTTTTAACATTTTATTATTATAGCTGTGTGATTGCCACAGATGTTACCAGAGTGTCATTTACTAGGAGAAAAAACAATGCATTTCAAATACATTTTTATTTGTATAAATTGTCTTTTCTTCTAAGCTTAGGTATCATGAGATTTAAAGACCTACTTTTCCCATCAAATGCATTGAAAGTTGAGGCAAATCTGTTGATCAGCCTTCCTGATTTCAGCTGATTGCTGCTAAAATTTTATTTCTGGTGATCTGGTGGGCTACCAGAAATACACACAACCACATTGTTGATTTAAATTAAATTAAGGTGTGTTTGTTTTTCTTGAGTTTCTTATGTACTTGCTATTTCATGCTACTCTTCTGATACAAAGAGCAACTCTTGTACCAACCTCAGAATGCAGAATCTAACTTTAAGTGGCTTATGTTGTTAGTATTTGGTGGTTCAGGTACTATAACATGTCAAAAACTGATTCATTCTGTTGGTACAGGAAGAACTGAAGCAAGCAGTGAATCTCTCAGGATCTTCACATCTCTATTTCCTTCATAGTTAAGGCCAAAGACTGGTGACAGCTTTGTCAGCTTGTCACAATGTCATTGGAGATTCCATATGACTGTCTGACAGTAAATTTTCCCTTCCATTTGTCAGAAGGTACCAGCCAACAGAAGCATGAAAAGAGATCATTTTCTTATGTAAGTTTGTAGTGAAAAATGTGTAAATGGAAACAACATTGCTTGTTCTTTTATGTTTTTTCATACGATAACACGTTTTTAAACTGTTGACTACCAAGTGATATTGAAATGATTTTTTTTTGAGCTAGAATCTGAATGTAGAAGTGTAGCTACTATTTGAACACAGGATTCCTTTTGCAGTACTTTTAAAGCTTCACAGACAGAGCTGAAAATATTTCTTTCTTACTTCCATGCTCTCTCATGCTGTGATGTTTTCCTTATTCCTTATGGGCAGGTCACTCTACATATTTCCCACAGAATTCCCACAGAGGACCTTTGACATGTTCATGAAGTTAAAAAACATTTGGATGAGCCATTCTACAAAAATGGGTAAACATACTAAAACCTGAGAGAGTAAAATCAGGTACAAATTCCATCAGTGGAAAGTGAATTACCTTTGTCAGACTGTCTTTTCAATTTCCCCATTTCAGGTCTTTCTACAGTGCTCTGGTGCTCTCACATGGCATTTTTTGATAGTTTTTTTCAGAAGTAATGTATTACATACAAGAACCAATAACAATATGTGGGATACTAGCACATGTTTTTTGCAGGTGATTGTGTAGCTTAGGAACAGCACATTGAGAGAGAGTCTCAACAAAAAATGAAGAAGCCTCTTTAACATCTGGATGCAGAAAACTTTCAGAAGTGAGATTTAACCCCTAATTATCATCTTAAGCTCAAAATCCTAATGGCAAGATATTAGTGTGAACACTTAAAGCTTCTAAGTTGTTAAAAAAGTATTGCAGATATAATGCATATATATTATATAATACACATATGGCATATATCAATACACATTCTATCTGTATGAATCATACCATTGTCCAGGTGTAAATCTGTAGAGAACTGTGTTCACTTAACCCACTTACTGCTGCATTAGTCAGCACCAAGTGTGGTCACAGAATCACAGAAACATTCAGGTTGCAAAAGACCCTCAGGATCACCAAGTCCAACCAATAACCCTATTCTACAAGGTTCACCCCTAAACCATATCCCCAAGCACCACATCCAAACCACCTTTAAACACATCCAGGGTTGGTGACTCAGCCACCTCCCTGGGTAGCCCATTCAAATGCCTGACCAATCTTGCTGGGAAAAAAAATAAATCCTTATGTCCAGTCTGACAAAACTGAACTGACATACAGCAATCTAGTTTGCATCATTTTATCAAAAGGTACCCAAGGCTTGTTTTAATCAGTATTTTTCCTACAGAGAATGTATTAGACTGTGGTATTATTAGTCATAATGATTAACTTCTCAAGCTTATTATTTCTAATTTCAATAGATCATAATTTTTTAGGAGTCCTTGCATTGTATTGCTCCTGTGTTTTAGGTGAAAATATGCTCTTAGGTGAAAATATGCTCTTCCATTATTAGTAACAGCTTTATGTTTAGACACTACAAGTCTTTTAACTAAAAAAAATCTAGATATCTTGAAAGCTCTAACTTTAAAAATGAGGAAACAGGGAAGTTTTATAAGATATCCATTTCAACATCTGCTTTTTTCCTTCTTTTATTTCCTCAGTTTTTCAGCTTATCTCTGCCCAGAAAGCGAAAGAATAAGTGAACCATTTTTTTATTTTCCATAGTCAGGAAAGAAATACACTTCAGAGAGCAATCTGTCTTTAAGGATAGGAGATGTCCTATCATTTCTTCCTGCTTTGTAGAGGAAACATGTAATGCTTTGCATAGTTTTTTATATTTAATACTGAAATCATGGTTTCTTGAAGATCTGTAGATTTGCTCTTATTCCAACTTTTTTTACCTTATTTTAGTCAGGAGCTTATACAATACAATACAATACACCAGGTTGGAAGAGACCTTCAAGATCATCACGTCCAACCCATCAACCAATCCAACCCACCTAAATACAACACAGCGCAATACAGTACAATGCAGTACAATACAACCCACCTAAACAACTAAAAAACTAAACTGTGGCACCAAGCACCCCATCAAGCCTCTTCTTGAACACCTCCAATGAAGGTGACTCCACCACTTCCACAGGCAGCTGATTCCAGTGGGCAATCACTCTCTCGGTATAGAACTTCTTCCTAACATCCAGTCTAAACCTGCCCTGGCGCAGCCTGAGACTGTGTCCTCTCATCATATCTGACTCCCTAGTAAGTGCCTTGATTTGGAGCACTTTTTACCATGATTTACTCTTAATCTTCTTCTGATTTCTCTAATATAGGAAATGTGATGGTTTGGGATTAGAAGATGTTGCTGTCTTAGTTTGAAACATCATGAGTTATCATAATAACATTGATTAAATAATCAGACTCTTGAAAAGAAATTGCTGGAAACAAATTTCTCTTAGGATATTATTACTTTATTGTACTCAGATTAAAAAATGTTTTGAATTTCTGCAGGTATAACTTAGTCATGACATTCAGTATTGTCATATATCATTTCCCTGTGGTCACTGGCTGATAATCAGCAGCATAAAGGAGATTTCAATTTTTTCAATATTTTATCTGTTATTTAAAACAGATAGGCTTTACCTGTCTGACAGGACATCTTTCTGTGTACTGTTTTGTCCCTTTGTGTAACCAAAATGTATGCTGTTGCCTCATTTACTTTTCAGGAAACAGAACTCCTGTGTTGAAGACAGTCAAATGAAAACTAAAAGTCTACACCTTGTGATAAAATCTAAACTAAACAGCATGATTTTAGAACAAGGTATTGACTCTGTGTTCTGACAGTGTATGGGCATCTGAAACCAATCCAAATGTATAAAGTGTACATGAACAAGAACAGCAGTAGTGCAAAACTTCTATATAAAAGTATAAGAAGACCTTGAGTACTCAGGAACCTAGAAGCTCAGTATGCTAAATACTGTTTGAGCTAAGGAGATCAACATTTCTATCCCATCAAGAATGTTGCCATGTTTCTGACAGTGAGTGCTGCCAATAGTGTCCTGGGTAATAAAGAAGTATAGAAGACATTACCAGGATGCAAAATTTGTCACCTGACACCAATATAGCAAGTGGAACATTCCACTAAGTAGGTGTAAAACTCAAGTTGATATTCTAATGTCAGTCTACAGCAGAATACTTAGTATGAAGAGGGACAGATTATCTCACAAACATTTCAGTTTTGGGAAACTTTCTGCTAAGATTCAGCTTCTCAAGCTGAATAACATCAAAAATGCAGACTTCTCAGCTTCTTGGTTGGGTTTTGTAATGCAGGATATAGATATAGTATATTCCACTACAAATGCAAAGACTGAATCCACAGCTGATAGAACTCCATTTCCTGTGTTCAGGACCCTCTGTTTGGGTTCCTATATCTTCAGTGGAAGATGTAGGTATAGGGATAGATTAACTTCAAGAGACACTTCAGAATTACTCCAAAAGTATAAGAAAATCTACTTAATAATGTTCTGGGTATCCTTTACATTGCCTAAATCCCATTTAAGAATAATAATTAAGAAAAAAATCTAATGTAGGGTGATGTATCACGTTCTAAAATTGGTATATATGGCAAAAAGCATGACTAATTTCTTCTGAAAGCACTTCACTGTCTATGAAGACCTTAAGTTAGGTGAAATGATTCTTGTACCCCAAGGTCAAGCCCCTAAAATTTCAGTGTGGCCAGAATAAAGCAGTTTAGTGTAATCTTTAATCTCTGTGTCATGCTGACTACTTTAATATTCCGCTCTAACTGGAGTGACTCTGAGATGGAAAAATGGATAAGAACAAATAATGGTGAAGTGAGAAGGTAAAATGGCACTTGTACCATTTGCTTCCATCACATTTTCAACAGAAGAGGAGAAGCCATCTGCTTTTCAAACTCATGATCAGAAGACTCACTGCAGAATTTTAAAGACCTGAGTTCAAGGCCCTCCTTCAGCCACCACTCAAGGGTCAGACCCATATTTTCAAGGCTTATGGAAGTCTTACTGTGGTCTTTGACTAGAGGCAAGATCCTGAGTGGGTCACATGTAACCTTTTTGGTCAATATTTCGATGTCCTGAAAGAGAAGTGTGGCAATGAGAATTTCTACTACATTACCAAGTAAGGCAGACATTCTCCTGTTGAGGAATTGTTTCATTGCTTCTGCATTTTACATTAAGGAGAATAAAATACACAAACACCTTTCAAGTTTCTGTTTAACTCTCAGCTGAAAAGTGAAAGCTCAACTATTTACATGAAATTTACTCTTCAGGAATTATTTATTGCTTTATTTCATGGGAATTTGCCTCTTAGATGACAGATTTTCTGCAATTTTCCTTTCCAAATAGCACCCTGTGCAAAATAAATACAATATTTCTAATGCAAAACAATTTAAATCATTTTAAACTAACTTTGTAATCAAGTTGACTTCATTGTTTAATAAATTGCTTCTTCATTCTGCTTTTTAAAAGGAAATACACCTTTTAGGAGGGGGTAGGAGAGCCAGGCCTTGTGGGGTAGTTCAGGTAGAAGAGAGTACTGGCTGCCTTTTTTAACTTCTGTTCGATCTTGTGCAATTTTATGAAGCACCATGGTGTGTTGTACCACATGGATAGCTAGAAGTTAAATCTTTAAAGTGCTAAAATCAAAAGAAAACAAAAATAACCCCACAGCACCTGAAATAGTCAAGGTTCTTAGCATTGTTTGAGGACTGGTTTACATCATAAGTATGATTTTCTTTATGTGTGCGTGTGAAACGTGTGGTGTTTTTCCTTCATCCATCTCCAACTTTATGAAGAGCATAAAGAAGCAATAGTAAGGCTAAAATAGACACCTAGCATTTTCCTGCCTACTGAATATCTATTAGGCCACACCTTGAGTACTGTGTCCAGTTCTGGGCCCCTCAGTTCAGGAAGGATGTTGAGTTGCTGGAATGTATCCAGAGAAGGGCAACAAAGCTTGTGAGGGGTTTGGAGCACAAGCCCAATGAGGAGAGGCTGAGGGAGCTGGGGTTGCTTAGCCTGGAGAAGAGGAGGTTCAGGGGACACTTTATTGCTTTCTACAGCTACCTGAAGGGAGGCTTTAGACAGGTGGGGGTTGGTCTCTTTCCCAGGCAACCAGCATCAGAACAAGAGGACACAATCTCAAGCTGTACCAGGGGAGGATCAGACTGGATGTTAGGAAGAAATTCTTCACAGAGAGAGTGATTGCCCATTGGAATGTGCTGCCTGGGGAGGTGGTGGAATCACCATCATTGGAGCTGCTTAGGAGCATGATAAGGTGCTTGGTTGCATGGTTTAGTTGATTCGGTGATGTTGGATGATGGGTTGGACACGATGATCTTGAAGGTCTCTTTCAGCCTGGTATATCCTATCCTATCCTATCCTATCCTATCCTATCCTATCCTATCCTATCCTATCCTATCCTATCCATTCTGATTTATTATTATATGACATTTAAGCATACAACATTCACCAGAGCTTAATAAAAAGAAATAAATCTGTGATTAAAAAAACTGTGAAAAAAAAATTACATTTATTTGCAATTCAACATTTTGCTTGCCTTCTATAGTATAGAATAACAAGAATATTTGATGGATTTGAAACCCATTTCTAACAGTATCTTCTGCATTTGTTTGAAAAGTTGAGGTTTCCTCTTTCTTATCCTACTTTAGGCTCTGACTGTAATCAGCTAGAAACATTTGATCAAAGAAACTGCTAAAGAGCTGCAGAAAACGTTTTGATAAAACCAAAACTGACCATGGACTTCCTATAAAATGAATATTGAAATTGTTCTTTTGCAAGAGACATTACTGTATAGTTACTTTTCTTGTACTGTGTGTATTGACTAGAGAACTATTGTGTTTCATTCTCATTAGTATTTCACTGATCTGGTGAAGCAGGGAATTAATAGTAAGAACCTAATAAAATTATGGAAAATCTGTTTATATAGAGTATGCCAATTGACAGAAATTATCCATTGCAGCATAGTGAATACCTCATTAGTTACTCTTCAGAAGATTAAGGATCTCTTAATGCTTACTTTGCTCATTTTTGGCTGCTGAGCCTTTCAACGACTCAGAGATTCCATCACTAGTTGTTCCTTGTCAGTTATCATCTGGCATGCTAGACTCTTCCTTCCTTCATAGCAATCCCAGGAAAGCTTTTTAGGTAGATTTCCTAACAACAGATACTTAAGAACAGCCATTGACTTTTTAATTTTTCTTTCTAATAATTAACAGAGAAGGTTTGTCATTTTCTCTTTTGCTGTCTCCAAGTATGAGATCTAGGCTTGAATGGCATTTTCCCTGGGATTTATTAAAATAATATATCTATCTACTTACCCTTTCCTATATCTTGTTTGATAATTTTGTTGCCCTGTCTTCATTTGCTTTCTAAGAATTCTTAAGCCATCACAATATGTGTTTTGATATTTGATCATGAGTCTTCCCCTAGAAGACACCAAAAATGGCACATGACATGTCCTGGGACATTGCCACAATCATTGTAGATTCATAGAATCATGGAATGGTTTGGATTGGAAGGGACCTTAAAGATCATCCAGTTCCAACCCCCCTGCCTAGATCCATTTTGTAGGCAGGTTATTTAACTGATTAAGTAAAAATGTGGATTGACATCTTGATGTTCACAGCTGGACAATAGAATGGGCCACCCCACATTGATTCTGGTATCATATGTTTGAAAGTTGTGCTCTGCAACAGAAGTCTGAGAACCTGGGAAAAAGATCCAGACAGATTTCAACCTAAAGGTGTGGAAAATGCATGTAGAGTTTCTTCTTCATGAAGAGACTGCCCACCTGATGTGCTAGATAAACTTTAACCTTGGTGAACTCACAGAATCCTGAATCCTGTCCTAAAGCACCTTAATTTGCAAAAGTGACATTTCTTTTTCTTTGTCCATTTCATTTTTACAAACAAGGGGTGAAATCTCTAAAGCAGATGTTCTGTACCCTTCTCAGTTTTAAGGGATTGATATGAGGGTGGTGAGACACTAGAGCTGGTGGAAGACCAAGCTGGATAATGTTTTGAGCAATCTGTTCTAGTGGGAGGAGTCCCTTCCCATAGCATGGGTGTTGGAACTAGATGATCTTTAATGCTCTTTCCAACTTGAGCTATTCTATGATTCTACAATTCTGGGATTCTACAGGTCTGTGATATGTGTGTCAAAACCACTTCGCTAAGAAGTACCTGAACATGTGTGATTTTCTGAAGCTGTCTCTGCAAAGTTAATAACAAGAGCTCTGAGTGCAGGAATAAGTACATGAGAAAGCAAAATGGACCGGTATAGGAATAGGCAGCTTAGGACTGCTCCATTTTCCAGAGTTCGCTCCCTTTTATTGCCCCTCACTGCTCAAGGTGAGATGTGTTTGAGTTCCACAGGAGGAGGCTGAAAGCTGGAGACGTCCCCTTCTCAGATGTATTCCCATGACTACAATCAGACACTTGTTTCCCCACTGCTTTCCCAGACTAATGAATTTTTGCATTCCTGGCTACCCAGCAGCTCAGCCTCAGGAGAAAGAACAGTAACTGCCTCATTCGGATTACTCATGACACAGTGGTTAGGTCACTCTCGAGGTTTATAGGAGAGGTGGATTCAACTCCCTGTAAGACGATCAGGGCTGGGAATGCAAGCCCCTCGTTTCCTTAGTGAGCACTCAAACCACTAGACTATTAAGAATAAGACAGTGTCACCTTTACCAGATACCTTTCTCAGAAGAGGACTAAAATGCTCTGGATCTTGAGTGGATGTAAGCACGTCACATTTTCTATTAATTTCCTACATTCTCAGTGGAAAGATAGAGACTTTAAATAGGTGTGAAGTGCCCTCTGCTTATCTTCAGAGGTGCTCTCTCTCTTCCCCTACGATAAACAGATTACATTGTGAGACTCCTTTCAGGGCCAAACATTTTTTTGTACATCAATATATAAATTAAGCATCTAAGTGAAATGTACAAGATTATATTCAGGGAAATTAAAAAATGTCTCTTCAGACATGCCTGCTATACAATGAGGGTAACATGTGAACTTTATTTGGTAGGAATTTTTTCTTGGGAGTCCTATGCTGTTCAGATTTATTTTGCTTAGGTCTTGCTAGCTCAGGGATCCCTACACCATACCCCATAGTGTGACAAGCCTGAGAATATAATTTGTCAACTTGATACCAGAAGCTAAGCATCTAAATCTATACTTACATACTCAAGAAGTAATGAGTTGTTCAGTGGCAAAGGGCAGGCAGACCCCCTGTCAACTTAATGAATATTTAGGATACAAATGACCTCTGAAAATCAGGCCATTTATTTTAGCACATAAAAATAGATTCAGATGTTTAATTTTACATATTCAGGTTGGAAAATTTTGGCTAGAGAGTAAATTAATTGCCTAAGGTCACACAGCAAGTCAATGTATAATGAGAAAGTAATAATGAGTGAGGAAAAAAAGGTATTTTTAATCTCTGTGGATTTATGGAATCCCAAAACTCTTTTCATAAAACTAGAAGTCTTGAATATATCTGTGGGGTTTTGTGTCTTTTTTAAAACTGTGGCTTAGCATTATTGTGTGTGTGTGTATATATATGTGTGTGTGTATATATATATATATTTAAAGGAAAACAATCTTTTTCTCCATTTTAAATTCTGATTGTTGGTATCTTCTTGTTGCTATGAAAACAAAAGGTTCAGTCAAATCCTCAGCAGCAGATATTTTGTTGCATAGGTACTTAATGAATGAGATATTTGATTACAAAGGGATAAGTAACCTCTCTCTAGCCTGCAATTAACATTTAACTTGATACGTCAAATAAGCCAAACGAAGGGAGAGTAAACTGAATAAAAAGGATTTTCCTTTCATGAGGGCTCATCGCACACATATGCTAGCAAAGCACACTGTTGTGGTTGGTGATTTTGTTTGCAGATTCATATAAAGCTAAGCTTTCATCTGGTCAAAACGAAATAGAAGAATCTGCTTGCCCTCTGGAGACAACCAGTACTTTAAACTATTCAGATTTCAACTGTGTGAAGATAATTTATAACAGTCAAGTGCATTATTAGGCAATAATGATTTCTCAGGAACTCAGTGACTGAGTTCCTGCTAAAAACCTGTGAGACTAGAGTGCCTAATTCCCTCACAGGCCTTCCAGTTTTAATGAGTTCTTGAATGCATACAGACGCATAGAACAAATGCTATCTGCTCTGTCCATTTCATGCAAATGTGAGTTAAACCCTCATCAATATTTTCTTCTTCAAAATACATAAAATATCTGTCTAAAACATTTATGAAGTTCAAAGCCAACTGCACTATCGTTTTCCTAGGACACAGAACTTCTCAAAGCCATTTGTCATAAATGTAGAAATAAAGTAAAGATGGTCCTCACATTAAGGGTGAGTCTTTTGGAAACACTTCCTGCATTATCTTGGCCATATCATTAATATGATGGCATTAAAGAGTGGCTGCCAATGGGTCCATGTCCCAGTGGAGGCCAGGGACAAGCGGAGTCCCTCAGGGATCAGTCCTGGCACCAGTCTTGTTCAATATCTTTGTGGGTGACATGGACAGTGGCATTGAGTGCACCCTCAGCAAGTTTGCTGATGACACCAAGCTGTGTGGTGCAGCAGACACGCTGGAGGGAAGGGATCCATCCAGAGCGACCTTGACAGGCTGGAGAGGTGGGCACAGGCCAACCTCATGAGCTTCAACAAGACCAAGTGCAGGGTCCTGCATCTGGGTCGAGGCAATCCCAGGCACAAATACTGGGCAGTGACTGGCTGGAAAGCAGCCCAGAGGAGAGACACTTGGGGGTGCTGGTGGACGAGAAGCTCAACATGAGCTCTCAATGTGCACTTGCAGCCCGGAAAGCCAATCAGATCCTGGGCTGCATCAGGAGAAGTGTGGCCAGTAGGTCAAGGGGGGTGATTCTCCCCCTCTACTCAGCTCTGGTGAGACCCTACCTGGAGTACTACATCCAGTTCTGGAGCCCCTATTACAAGAGGGATCTGGAGGTGCTGGAAGGTGTCCAGAGAAGGGCCACGAGGATGATCAGAGGGTTGGAGCACCTCTCCTATGAGGACAGACTGAAGGAGTTGGGGCTGTTCAGTCTGGAGAAGAGAAGGCTCTGTGGTGACCTCATTGTGGCCTTCCAGTATCTGAAGGGGGCCTCCAAGAAGGCTGGGGAGGGACTTCTCAGGATGTCAGGTAGTGGTAGGACTAGGGGAATGGAATGAAGCTGGAGGTGGGGAGATTCAGGCTGGACGTGAGGAGGAAGTTCTTCACCATGAGAGTGGTGAAGCCCTGGAATGGGTTGTCCAGAGAGGTGGTTGAGGCCTCATCCCTGGAGGTGTTTAAGACCAGGCTGGATGAGGCTCTGGCCAGCCTGATCTAGTGTGGGGTGTCCCTGCCCATGGCAGAGGGGTTGGAACTAGATGATCGTTATGGTCCCTTCCAACCCTGACTGTTACTATGATTATATATATAGTTTCCCTACTTCAAGAGACATTTGAGTTTGAAACATACACTTTTGTTTCATTTTAGGGCTGATTTTTCCTGCTGTGACCAAAATTTTAAGAGATATGGAAAAAAGCCAAAAGTCTAAATGGCTGATTCAATGAAAACGTAGCTGGCAGTATTAGGCAAATGAAGAAGAATGTGTTATCATTTTGGTATCTAGAATTCTGCAAGTTTGGTTTGTTGTTTTTTTTTTTTGGTTGATTGGTTGGTTTGGATTGGGTTATTTTGTTCATCTCCTTGATCCTTCTCTCTATAGCTCTTCACTGGCTTTTTTCAAAATTTCTTCTTTTATATTTTTCTTTTTCTGGACACCCCAGGGGGGACTCTAGTGTTAGGAAATGATTGAAATCGCACTGTAGTAAGGAATCAGTTTTATAAACTAGGCTTTCCTTGCAAAGGATAGGCAAATAGCCAATAACAAATCATTACCTAAACATTTAATCATGTACTGAAGAGAAAGAGCTGCCACTTCTGTTATCTTTCAGGCTCACCATAACTGGGCTTCTGATCAAGGTAATGATTACACAGAAAGGATGCCATGATTGGCTAAGATTCTCAGTCTTAATTAGTGAACAGTCATAAAATTTTGGAACTCTGGCACCCCTTCATTCTGGCATGTGAACCATGTATAGCCCTGTGCTGGCTCTCTTTGCAGGAAGAGCTCTCAGCAACCCAGAGGAAAATGAGGTTTCCTTTGGTTATATACAACAGTTGCTTTGTTCTTAAGCTGGATTTTCTCATTGTCACTGAATGTTCAACACTGTTTTACTGCGCTTTTATCTGTGAAAGGCATGTCTTGTCTCAGAGATTGTGAAAATGAATATGTGCCCAAATTAGGTATCACTTCTTTGATGTTCTTTTTTATGAGCTATATTGCCTTGGCTGTCACCCCAAGACATAAGTGTTTGTTTAAGCCACATCAGCCTGATTGCTTAAATAAAATTAACAGTAATGTTTTCAGGGTGTTTTATGAAAAGGATTTTTGCTATAGTTTATGGACATGTTTAAAAAGAAAGTCTACTGCTTTACACTAGAGAAGTAAAAGATGACATTAGGTAACCAATGACCAACCTGATAGCCTTTTATGAGGACATAACCATGTGGATGCATGATGGTAGATGAGTGGATGTAGTTTGTCTTGATTTTAGTAAAGCATCCTTGCATCCAAACTGAGGAAGTGTGGTCTGGATGATCACGTTGTGAGGTAGTTTGGGAACTGGTTGAAGGAAAGAAGTCAGAGTTGTGGGGAAAGAGTCTAGTTGGAGGCCTGTATCTAGTGGAGTCCCTCAGGGGTCAGTACTGGGACCAGTACTATTCAATATATTCATAAAGGACCTGGATAAGGGAACAGAGAGCACTGTCAGCAAGCTTGCTGATGGCAAAAACTGTGTGGAGTGGTGACATACAGGAAGGTTGTGCTGCCATTCAGCAAGACTTAGGCTGGAGAGTTGGGAAGGGAGAAATTGAATGAAATTCAAGAAGAGCAAGTGTAGAGTCTTGCACCTGGGAAAGAACAACCACATGGATCAGTATAGGTTGGGGGCTGACCTGTTTGGAGAGCAGGGAAGGGGAAAAGGACCTGGGGGTCCTAGTGGATGGAAGGTTGACCGTGAGCCACTAATGTGCTCTTGTGGCCAAGAAGGCCAATGCCATTCTGGGTTGCATTGGAAGGGCTCTGGTTAGTAGGTTGAGAGGATCTTCTCCTCCTCTTCTCTGCCCTGGTGAGTCCACATATGGAGTATTGTGTCCAGTTCTGGGCCCCTCAGTTCAAGAAGGACAGGAAACTGCTTGAAAGACTCCAGCACAGAGCCACAAAAATGATTAAGGAAGTGGAACATCTTCCTTATGAGGAGAGTCTGAGGGAGCTGGGGCTCTTTAGCTTGGAGAAAAGGAGACTAAGGGGTGACCTCATTCATGTTTATAAATATATAAAGGGTGAGTGCCAAGAGGATGGAGTCAGGCTCTGCTCAGTGATGCCCAATGACAGCACAAGTGGCAATGGGTGGAAGTTGAGGCATAGGAAGTTCCATGGAAACATAAGGAAAATTTTTTTCACTATGAGGGTGACAGGACACTGGAATGGGCTGCCCAGAGGGGTTGTGGAGTCTCCCTCTCTAGAGATACTCAAAACTTGCCTGGATGCATTCCTGGGTGCTCTGGTATAGGTGACCTTGCTATGGCAGAGGGAGTGGACTAGATGATCTCTCGGGGTCCCTTCCAGCCCTTGACATTCTGTGATTCTATGAACAATACTTAGTTTGTGTGGCTACTGTGTGGTTTCTTTGGCCCTGTTGAAGATATCCTGCGGTTTCTGAACTGAAGAAATAATTGACTCCAAATGACTCAGGCAGAGTGGTACAAACCACTACAATTATGGTTATGAACATTATTTCATACTCACAACTTCAAATGTGAGCCATTATTTGCTGAAAGGAACACACAAATCCTGTACTTAATTCCCATTTTTCATTTCTTTTTATGCTTCAGTACTGAAGTTTTAAGTTTCATCTTTTAAAACCCATTTTTGACTCGATGTTTTGTCTGTCAGTGGAGGAATAAGCAGAATATGCAGTTGTGGAACTTGGCACTAATACTGTCTTCAAAGCTTTGTGGTATCCAAAGAAATGACCTAACAGGTGACCTGAGGGCAAGCTCTTTTGCCCAAATCAATATCTGCTTTGAATTGATCCATGTTGAACTGTGCTTGTGGCACAAATTGTTGTGTCACATAAAGACACATGGGCCTGAAAATGGATTAATTGACACAAGACCCAGAGAGAAAGAATCCACAGGATGAGTTTCTCTATATCCGTAAATGTAATATAAGATCAGAAGGAAATAGATTTATAATGTATTCATAGTAGTAGGTAATGTTGAGAGAATCTGTGATTACAGCACATTACAATATCATTTAAATAATATATTTTGCTACTTAAATTTTACCATATAAACAAACACACATAGTAAACTGTATCAGAGTGCAAAGCATCTTTCTGTGTCATTGTCAGTGACAGATTCTACTGAATTGCTGTGTTCTTTAGCAAACAAAAGAATACAAAAGAAATTATTTGTGCATTTTTTAGTATTGTTTTTATCCTACTTGCCACCACTGTAAACTAAATCCAGAGTATGACAGTGAAGCTACAAGGGTTTTTTCCTTGTTTATACCTCATCCCTGATAACAAATATTCTGAAGGGCAAAAGTGGTCTCAAATTGCAGTATTGGCTTTCTTCTGCTTTATGAATTCCACTTCGGGTTTCTAGTGTAAGTCTGTGCCGTCAATGGGGCTACACAGATGTATCTATCCAGGAGCATAATCTGTACACTCAAGCTGAAGAGTGAACCTGCCACAGGAATTTAATGCTGTGGATTGATGCATTAAAAAAAAAAATTAAAAAGAAAAAAATCTCTTTCTCAGAGCTCTCTGCTTCTGTGGGACTGTCACTGGTAAGAAGTAAAAGCTAGCTTGTGTCAGTAAATGGATATTATACTGAATACACACAGGAAGAGTCAGTTTGCTGAATAAAATAGGGGCATTTTTTGGTTGGAGACATTAGGGTTGCAGTCTGGGCTTTCAACTCTACATGGGTCAATAGCAGTAATTAGTTCTATTCCATTACATTCTCATACTGGTTTGCTTACCGTAATACCTGAGTGTATAATATAAGTACTGCATGGCAGAATGCAATAAACACTGTGCTGGTATGTTGTATTGCCTTTTGCCATCACATGCACAGTTTAAGATCGCTGCATGCAAGGAACTTCCCATTGTTGCCTTTGTTTTTAACCATATTATGATTAAGGGTATGGATAAACACATTGAGTCAAGAGGCAATTTCAGCTAGACTGGATGGGATGAAAAAGCATACTTTGTACTTGGTGATGACATAGGGGAGACTTAAAATTGCTCTCATTTTCTGTGAAGGCTCACAGTTTCAAGGCATCTTTCAAAAAACTTTGCTGCCCCATCAGATGAATTTCGCCTTCCTCTGGTCTGTGCTGGAAAGACACAGCTTTCATCTATTGTCTCCATACCAGAGCTAAGTTAATCTTCTAGCCAGACTGGTTCCAGGTCATTGAGTGCCTGAGAGAGATATGGTCTGTGACACTGACTATGATTGAAACCAGAGGCAGCTTTAGACAGTGAGGCAATCAGGGGTAAATGCAAGCAAATGGAGTTTGCCCACATTCATTGTCAGCAATACAGACTTTACCCACTTCCTGCTGCCTTGCCTGAAAGACAAAACAAACTGGTGAGATTACCTTATTTCACTACAGGCTTTAGTCTTGTTCTACTGGGCAAAAGCCAGGGGGCCCAGTGGAAAACAAATGACAGCTTCACTGATAAAATTACAAATGAGAAATTACCACTCCCTACACCCTGCAGCCCTTTTTCCTATTCTGTATCTTCGCTTTTGCTCGGCAATCAGCCACAACACCAAAGGCCATTTACACACAGTGTTTTGTAAAGATCACTGCAAGCTGGCTGCTTCTCCAGCAAAGTGGAGTACGCTGCAGGCAGGCCTGGCCAGTAGGGATGTGCTCCAGAATGTAGCCAGTTCATATCATGGGGTAGCAAGAGACTCTGCAGCGGCTGAGGTGGGTTGTGGGTTTAAGACTGGATGCCTTAACCATAGAGTACAGTTACAGAATCAGAGAATCAACCAGGTTGGAAAACACCTCAGAGATCATCAAATCCAACCTATCAGCCAACACCATCTAATCAATTAAACCAGTCTCTTTTTAAACACTTCCAGGGATGGTGACTCCACCACCTCCCTGGGCAGCACATTCCAATGGCCAATCACTCCTTCTGTGAAGAACTTCTTTCTAAGATCAAGCCTAAACTTCCCCCTGCACAGCTTGAGACTGTGTCCTCTTGTTCTATTGCTGATTGTCTGGAAGAAGAGACAAACCTCCACCTGGGTACAACCTCCCCTCAGGTAGTTGTAGATGGCAATAAGGTCTCTCCTGAGCCTTCTCTCCTCCAGGTTAAGCAACCCCAGCTTCCTCAGCCTCTCCTCATAAAGCTTGTGCTCCATACCCCTCACCAGCTTTCTTGCCCTTCTCTGGACACATTCCAGAAAGTCAGCATCTTTCCTAAACTGATGGGCCCAGAACTGGACACAGCACTCAAGGTGTCACCTAACCAGTGCTGAGTACAAGGGCACAATGACTTCCCACTCCTGCTTGCCACACTGTAACTGATACAGACCAGGATGCCACTGGCCTTCTTGGCCTGCTGGGCACACTGCTGGCTCATGTTCAGCCTACTTCAACCATTATCTGTGTTTTTTCTTTTTTATCTTTTCTTTTCTCTCCTCTCCTCTCCTCTCCTCCTCTCCTCTCCTCTCCCTCCCCTCTCTCCTCTCCTCTCCTCTCCTCTCCTCTCCTCTCCTCTCCTCTCCTCTCCTCTCCTCCTCCTCTCCTCTCCTCTCCTCTCTCCTCTCCTCTCCTCTCCTCTCCTCTCCTCTCCTCTCCTCTCCTCTCCTCTCCTCCCTCCTCTCCCTCCTCCTCTCCGAACCTCTCCTCTCCGAACCTCTCCTCTCCGAACCTCTCCTCTCCGAACCTCTCCTCTCCTCTCCGAACCTCTCCTCTCCTCTCCGAACCTCTCCTCTCCGAACCTCTCCTCTCCTCTCCGAACCTCTCCTCTCCGAACCTCTCCTCTCCTCTCCGAACCTCTCCTCTCCTCTCCGAACCTCTCCTCTCCTCTCCCTTTCATTTTCTTCTAGTTTCTTCTCATTTCTTGTTTCTTCTCTTTTGTTTGGCTTCTCTAGGACTTCTGATATCAACTCAGCAAAACCAAGATGGCTCAGGTACTGCTATGAGAGGGCGGTTAGCAGCTGCCTGAGACCATTGTAAGCCTCCAAGTGTCTGTGATTCAAATATTTGTCCAGCTGGGTCTCATGTGGGAGTTGTATGACAACACACTCTCCTATGTGATTGCTCATACTTTCTGGTTCAAACAGCTTGGAAAACAAACAGAGAAACAGCTGTTAGGACAGCTAGCCCATTGGTTTCTCTCCACATATTTAGCTCATCTTCATGGTCCCCTGAAGCCAAAGTGAAAACTTCTAGCTCTGCTTAAATGTTTTGAGGAATGAAAGTATGACACATTTCTGAGAAGAGTAGAAAGACATGTTCGTCTTTCCTAGCACTGGTGAGTGTATCCAGATTTGCTGCCATGCACTGGTGAAGCATGCTGCTCTCTTGGAATGCTGAAAGGTATTTGACAGGCATCATGTCAGTTAAGCACATAATTTTAAACACTTTCTATATTTAATTTTAATATTCTATCTTTCTGTTACTAAAGGGTGAAAACTGTTTAGTATTAGATTTTGTATCACATAAGCAAAACAAAGTAAAAACAATGAATCAGATATAGAGAACATTTTCACACTGAAGGCATTGAAGAATGTACTATTTGATATTATTTAATACTTATACTATTTGATAACAACACTTCCCTCCACTACAGCCACTCCAGTACAGCAGTAGATTTTCAATACAGTTTACAAATCTTATTGTGCTGTTTGGGGAGCTCTAAAGGTACTATACTGAAAGCCTATAGCACATCAGAAGCCTTTCAGATTCATGCATTTAATGTGTCTGTTCTGATATGGAAAATAGCACAAACTTTCACATTTTGAGTGCTTCTAGGCTGTGATTCTATTGCTAAAGGTGCAATTTTATTGTTCTATTCATATCTCAGCACAAATATGTTCAATGAAAGCCAGCAAAGTAACAAACAGCTCTTCAGCTGTTGTGTATTTTGGTAGAAGCACACCCAGTGTTTGAGAAACATGGTTCTGCCTTGTGGTTTAGGGATGTCATGATTCTTGTTTTCTGAATCCCTGTATGTTTGATCCCAGCAAACAGAGGTGAAAATAAAAGGAAGAGATCTAAAACAAACACCACCAAAATAAGTAAACTGAAGTGACTCAGTGTGGGAAAAATAATAGAGAAAACCATAACTAACAAAAAAAAGTTGCTGCATACTGAATTTGTGCCATTTTAAGTTTTAGTTTTTTAACCCATAGTATTAGTCTCTTCAAAGGAGTGAAATACTTTATCTTCTTGACAGAACAAATTGAGTGGAAAATTACATAAACCCCTCAGCAGATGTTCTTTCCCACATTGTTTGGGAATTTATCCCCATTACACATTGCTTCTAAGGCCTATGCCAAGCCAAATGGGGACATTAGGAAACTTGAAGATATGTTTAGGTGAGCAATATGCAAATATTCTCTTACCACCTACTTCTTATTTTTCTGTGCTAGTCAACTTCATCATGGTCTCCCAATACATTTTTATCCAAAATATCTCTCTGTAGGTGCTAGACATATTATATTTCCATTGCAAATTCAATAAATGAAAACCTGCTTGCCTTTTTTTTTTTTTTTCACTGAAGCAAAAGCCAAAGTCCAGACCTCTATAAATTCAGTTTGCCATAATGAATGGGTCTTGGAGTCGAAGCTGTCAGGCAACAAACAACAGGAAAAAATAAACCAATTCCAGTTCCTACCGCCTGCAACATATCTATAGCTGTATAGCATACTAATCTCTGCAAATCATATGGCATCTTCAAAATTATAATGCACACCAGTGAGTTAAGCATCTGTATAACAATAAGATTTGTCATCCATCAAACAGTGAACAGCATAAGGCAACTTACTGTTATCTAGTGCCAAGTGACATCTATCTAGATTGTCTGCCTGTCCATCTGACTCTAAATGGCTGCAATCTTGGATACATTCTTTTCTTTTTCTTTTTCTTTTTCTTTTGTTCAATTCCTATTTTTCTAAAGTTCCTGTAAACTCTCCATGAAATTTGTGAATGAAAATGACACGTGGTGTAAGCAATGCACCACAAAAATCTACTCAATAAATACCCATTATCTCTGTTTATTCATTAGAAAGTGCGGTGAATTTCACCAATGGAAGTCCCAGCAGAATAGCAAAAGGGAGATTTATAGCCCAAGCCCAGGAAAACACATCTGCAGCTGAAAAGTGCATGAAGAGATGCACAGAAATCTGGGGGTAAATCAACAATCTCATGCTCTGGGAGGCATCCGCAAAGAAATTAGAGACTACCTGCGGAGAAAAATGCCTCAGCTGCTCTCACTGTACTTCCTTGCCACTAAAAATACTTTGAGAATTGGGACAACAGGAAAAAGCAACTGAAGAATTGCAACAAGAGGTGAATGGTAGTGGAAGTTTTCTCTACTGGGATTAATTAATCTTCCTTGGCCTAGGAAGAATGGCATAAAATGGACTCATTAGATCTGAGAATTGGACAAAGCCTGAAGTTTTTTGATAGAAGTAGGAATTTACACAGGAGAATAGTCAGGAGAAACATGATTTCCTTCTTCAACAGGTAAATTATGTTTGTGATGCTTCCAGCAGCAGACCTAAAGGAGATAAGTTTAGAAATGAAATATTGCTGCAGTGATTGGTGGCTACTCTGAACCGATTCCTGGAACACTTTCTTGATGGGATGAGATTATCAGCTACACTGGTGTGAAAAATAATAATAATTAAAAAAATCATTGCATGAAAGGATAATTTTCAATAGTATCAACATGAATCTGGGGAAGAAATAAATTTCTAATCAATTAATTGTAAATAAGAATAGTTATCATGATCTTAATATGATGTTGTTAAAGAGAAACACAGAAGACACATACAATATTAAAGGAGATAGTAAAAGTAAATAGGTAAATTTTTACTTTCAGAGATATCAGACTGTGCTGTGGTTATTGGACTGTGCTGTGGTTATTAGTCTAAGTTTTGTTAGCATAACTGTATGGGTCATTATTCTCTAGTAGAGCCTAGATAAAGGGACCTGTGTTAGTGAAGGTCTGTTAACCACATTGTGGTTGCAAAGAGTGGTGGACTGATAAAAAGGTTTCCATTTTCCCTTCCTTCTCCCTTAGCTACTCAACACCTGAGACCACAGACCCCTCTGTTGCTCTGACTCAATCAGTTCATAGAATAGAAGCCAAAACTTTCTGTTTAAAAAACTATGGTGGAAACTTACTAGCATCTTACATGAAATTTAATTAGCAGAACAGCAAGTCTTGATAGACAAATTAAGATAACACTGCTCTCTTTTTCTTAGTGGAAGTTAATCATTGTCTTTTTATGGCCTTTCTACTGGTACAAATACAAGCAGAAACACTGTCAAAAACATCAAAATCCTGCATTCAAAAGTGACCCAAGCTCAGATATACAAAAAGCATTTGGAATATTTCTCCCTTTCATGTGGTAAAATCTAGGTAACTTGATCACTAAATCCTTTCTTATTTGTGCATTTAAGTTGGATCCACAAGGACACTTATGCTGAAGACTACTGCCTTTCTAACACAACTGTTTGTCTTCCTTTCCCCAGGCTCAACAGCCAATTGAGTTCGATGCTAGGGTCAGCATAAAACATATGGAAAGGTTTAGACTCTTGAGAGGCAAAGGAGAGCATGCCAGGAGCTCCCTATAGTAACAGATAGGAGGTGTCACTGAAACAATAGGTCATACATCCTGGTACCCAAAGCATATAGAACACAGCACAATTCTTCAGCCAGCTTTCATTGTTCTGAGCCATTTCTGGAAGGTTTCCAGTGATTTAAATATAAGAAGATGATTCCCTGATCCCTAGAGCCAGTGATCTAGGCACTAGGTTATATGGATGTGCTGCAGCCTTTGACCCCCATTGAGAACATTTTCTGAAAGAATGGATTGATTCTCCAATGGTAATTTAAAGGTTTTAATTAAGAATTTCAGATACAAGTTTAGTAGTATAAGTAAGGAATTAGGTTGGATAGTGCAGGGAAGTTGCCCAGTTGCATAGGGATGAGGTCAGGAAGGCTAAGGCACAGTTGGAACTGAACTTGGCAAGGGATGTAAAGAAAAACAAGAAAAACTTCTACAGGTACCTGGACAAGCTGGAGAGGTAGGCCAAGGTGAACCTCATGAGATTCAACAAGAGCACCTGGGCTGGAACAATCCTCACTATCAATACAGGCTGGATGACATGGTGATAGAAAGCAGCCCTGTGGAAAAGGACTTGGATGTGCTGATGGATGAGAAGCTGGACATGAGCAGACTGTGCACTTGAAACCCAGAAGGCAAGTCACATCCTGGGCCACATCAAAAGAAGCATGGCCTGCAGATCGACAGAGGTGATTCGACCACTTTGCTCTGCTCTGATAAAACCTCACCTGGAGTGCTGCATCCAGCTCTGGAGCCCTCAATAAAGGAAGGACATGAACCTGATGGAATGGGTCCAGAGGAGGGCCACAAAAATGATCAGGGGGGTGCACCTCTGCTACAAAGACAGGCTGAGGAAGCTGGGGTTGTTCAGCCTGGAGAAGAGGCCTCCAGGGAGACCTGATAGCAGCTTCCAATACCTGAGGGGGGGCCTTCAATAAGGAAGGGGAAAAACTGTTTACAAAGGTGTGTAGTGATACAATGAGGGGTAATGGTTTCAAACTACAGAAGAGTAGATTTAGATTGGATGTTAGAACAAATTCTTTACCATGAGGGTGGTGGAACAGTGGAATGGGTTGATCAGAGAGGTGGTTGAGGTCACATCCACAGGTATATTCAAGGTGAGGCTCAAGAGGGCTCTGTGCAACCTGATCTACTTGAGGATGTTCCTGCCTGCAGCAGAGGGGGTTGATGAGCTTTAGAAGTTGCTTCCTAACCAAATCGTGCACCATGCCTGGAGGTGTTCACAGATTGGATGTGGCACTTGGAACCATAGTTTAATTGTCATGAGGCATTAAGTGTTAGGTAACAGGTTGGACTTGATGATCTCTGAGGCCTTTTCCAACCTGGTTGATTCTGTGACGATTCACTGACACAATGATTTCCATACCAAAATAATTTTATGGACTTTTCTCAAAGTACCTTACTGAATTGTTTGAAATACAGGACATAAGTTCTGTAAGGAGAATTTGTATGTTTCTGTCCCTATGTTATTGTGTCTATAAGTTTGGCCATGGAAGGAATGAGCTATCCTCCAAAAATCTTATGGTTTTCCCTTTCCCTTTCCCTTTCCCTTTCCCTTTCCCTTTCCCTTTCCCTTTCCCTTTCCCCCTTTCCCCCTTTCCCTTTTCCCCTTTCCCTCTTTCCCTTTCTCCCTTTGTCCCTTTCCCTTTCTCCCTTTGTCCCTTTCCCTTTTTCACTCCCTCTTCTGTTTTCAAAACATGAACATTCCATTTCAAACACATTCAGGTCTCTACAAACCCTATATCTGGCAAAGCAAAAATTCCTTGAAAATGGGCTGTAGATCATGTAGGGGTGTTTAGAGAATTTTACTCTCTACCTATTGTGCAACAAGCAGTCTTTTTTTTCCTCTCTCTCTTTTTACTGCTTTAATATTTAGTATCCCTGAGGCTAGAAGATTATATGCAAACAATGTTAATAGCATAATTTCTCTCCATATTTCCAACCCATTCTGACAATAAATCAGGTTTAAATAAATCCTAGTCCTGAAACATAAGACAATGTTTGTGATCTTTCTAGTTGTATTTTCGATATTTATTATAAAATGTGTGCAGCATGCAGCACTGGAAATGAGGTTTTCTAGAAAAAAAGGAAATT
Organism: Colaptes auratus; assembly: GCA_015227895.2. NCBI lineage: Eukaryota > Metazoa > Chordata > Aves > Piciformes > Picidae > Colaptes > Colaptes auratus. Next base: position 47,903,729 of record CM037640.1, on the reverse strand, counting down.
TCTATCCCCTATAACCTGGGACAAATTCATAGTTCAACAAACTTCAATATGGATTTGATAGAGATAAGAACTCACATTCAAGAGTGTGACTTTTCACATGTAGTCCAGGTGACCCACTGCATGACTTCAGTTTTACCTACCATGAATACTACTTAAGCAACCTACATATTATTTATGAGGTTTCCCCTTTCCTCTCTACCTTACTTGTTTTCATGCAGTAGCACCCTTAAAAACATCACTTGACAACAACTTGACAACTTGACAATTATTTCACAGTATCACAGTATCACTAAGGTTGGAAGAGACCTCGAAGATCATCGAGTCCAACCTGTCACCACAGACCTCATGACTAGACCATGGCACCAAGTGCCACATCCAATCCCCTCTTGAACACATCCAGGGATGGTGACTCCACCACCCCCCCAGGCAGCCCATTCCAATGGCGAATGACTCTCTCGCTGAAGAACTTTCTCCTCACCTTGAGCCTAAACTTCCCCTGGCGCAGCTTGAGACTGCGTCCTCTTTTTCTGGTGCTGGTTGCTAGAGAGAAGAGGCCAACCCCTTCCTGGCTACAACCACCCTTTAGGTAGTTGTAGAGAGCAATGAGGTCGCCCCTGAGCCTCCTCTTCTCCAGGCTAAACAACCCCAGCTCCCTCAGCCTCTCCTCATAGGGCTTGTGCTCAAGGCCTCTCACCAGCCTTGTTGCCCTTCTCTGGACATGTTCAAGTGTCTCGATATCCTTCTTAAACTGAGGGGCCCAGAACTGGACACAGTACTCAAGGTGTGGCCTAACCAAAGCAGAGTACAGGGGCAGAATGACATCCCTGCTCCTGCTGGCCACACTATTCCTAATGCAGGCCAGGATGGCGTTGGCCTTCTTGGCCACCTGGGCACACTGCTGGCTCATGTTCAGGCAGCAGTCGACCAGCTCCCCCAGGTCCCTCTCTGTTTGGGAGCTCTCCAGCCACTCCAATCCCAGCCTGTAGCATTGCATGGGGTTGTTGTGGCCAAAGTGCAGCACCCGGCACTTGGACTTGTTGAATGTCATCCTGTTGGACTCTGCCCATCTGTCCAGTCGGTCGACGTCCCTCTGCAGGGCCCTCCTACCCTCTAACTGACCAACATCTGCTCCCACTCTATGTCTGTCTGTAATAAAAAGCAATATCATCTTCTCAGATGTTTCTTTTATCAACACTCCTTTAACTAACACTGAGAATGAAATCCTCCATTGACACTCAGTTAGAATTTTGAGGTATTTTCCCAGACACTGATAGAGAAATAGAAATATTTCTGGGCAGTACACTGGCTCATTGTCTGCCAGCCCCACAGCTGCTGAAACATGTATGGGTTTGGAGCTCATGTTGAGGACAGTGAGAGTCACTTAGTTTAAACTCCCATCTGGTAGCCACATCTTTAAGTATTATAGCTCTAGGTACTCAAACTGTAACCCTGATTTTATTTATTTATTTATTTAAAACCTTCAGAGAGGAACCTACCTTTATAATCCACATTCACCTTGGGAGCAGGTACTTCGAAGTTACCAACCTGCACTCACTATTAATTTATTTTATGGTCTTCAGCAACATATTTACCTGTTCTCTCTTAGATGTCTCTTTAGAGGTATATTTAGCAGGTGACCAGTTTTTTTGCAGAAAGAGATATGGTTTATTATGTCAACTGACTTTGATGGCTGAGCTTCTGGAAAGATAACTGCAATCCACTTTCTGTGTCCTGTGCAGTAACATCTTTGACCACCCTGCTAGATTCAAAAATTTATGTTACAGAAAGGCTGCTATAACACTGCTCATGTGGTGGTCAGGTGTAGGATATACTGAATAGATACTGCTGGTGATTGTCTGTGATAACCAACCTGTACAGTCAATAGGACTGTATATTAGTTCTTTCAGGACGCAGTTCATGATATCTTGAAGTAGGTGTCTGAAACAGGGAAGATAAATTACACCTCCGTTGAGTCTGCAGGGAGTTCATGCTGATTAGTTTAAATGTTGATGTCTCTATTGTAGCTTCACAGAGATAGCAGAGTGGAGTCACACTAAAGGAATGTCTCTACAGGAGTAGTTATATGCCATGCCTAATGTAATCCAAGCATGCAGTATTATCTTCTGTTTATACAATTTTATCTACATCATGGGTGTTAGCATAGCCATTCTGCCTGGAAACTGCATTTTAACACCTCGCTTTTTATAAGTGTCCTAGTAAACACTGCAGTGATTTTTTTGGCTTGGTTTCCTTGCAAGATGCAATCAAAGTGGATATTTGGGAAACAAAGAGCAGCGTTTGTTATGGAAACTCAAAATTAACATATTCTCAGGGTCAAGGTAGAGAAAATTATATTAGCATGCCAAAAAAAAGGGAAAAATTTCTTAGGTTTATAATGTCACCAATTAATTGTGAACAATCAAAAAAATGTAACAACAACGACAAAATATCCAAAGGCAGAAAATAAAATGAGTGAATAACTGTCTACCAGTTGTGTCATTGTAGGACATAGTTAGATGATACACAAGCACTCTTGTTACCTAGTCAGGCATACCACTTTGCCCAAAACTGTCAAAATCTACTTTGGCTATTACTAGCTCTTTCTACTTGCACCATTTTATAAGACTCTATATCTCCTGTCTGCAGGAGATAAACCCAAGCTAAGAATATGACATTCACATTCATATTTCATTGGTTATAGTGTCTGAATAGATTCATTCTGTGCTTTTCAAACATACAGAATTAGAAAAGGTTCCTACCAACCTAAGAATTGCCTATACCTCAACATTTCAAACTCAGGCATTGAGGTCTGGCTTTCCCACTAAGCTGAAAACCAAAGTATAATTTCCTAGGAGCCTATATGATTTTAGTTTTGCCATTGAAGTCACAGAAACTGCTGTACTGAATCAGATCTGTTGTTTCTCGAATCCGGGAAAAGGTCTCACTGTGAGTAATGACAATTTCTTCAAAGAAAAGTTTCAAGAGACACTGTAGTGAGCCCATACTTAATTATATGACTGATGAATAGCTCTCTTTCCCTCTTCTTTAGCTCTCTGTTTATGCCTGAAGCATGAAATATTTCCATTTTCCAAAAGAGTTGTTTTAGTTTTATTTTAACACTTCCCATTGCATATGCATTTTTTCCCCCATACACATACCTGATTCTTTTAAGAATTCACCTGTGACAGTGAGTTCCATTTAATTTTTTTTTTAAACATACACTTTTTGATAAATTCTGACTTTTCTCTGCCCATCTGACAGGCTGGCCAGATGGGCAGAGTCCAACGGCATGAGATTTAACACATCTAAGTGCCGGGTTCTACACATTGGCCACAATAACCCCATGCAGTGCTATAGGCTGGGGTCAGAGTGGCTGGAAAGTGGCCAGGTGGAAAGGGACCTGGGGGTACCGGTTGAGAGTAGATTGAACATGAGCCAGCAGTGTGCCCAGATGGCCAAGAAGGCAAATGGCATCCTGGCCTGTATCAGGAATAGTGGAGTCAGCAGGAGCAGGGAAGCCATTCTGCCCCTGTACTCAGCACTGGTTAGGCCACACCTTGACTACTGTTTCTAGTTCTGGGCCCATCAGTTTAGGAAAGATTGAATTGCTGGATCATGTCCAGAGAAGGGCAGCAAAGCTGTGAGGGATTTGGAGCACAAGCCCTATGAGGAGAGGCTGAGGGAGCTGGGGTTGCTTAACCTGGAGAAGAGGAGGCTCAGTGGACACCTTATTGCCATCTACAACTACCTGAAGGGAGGATGTAGCCAGGTCGAGGTTGGTCTCTTCTCCCAGGCAGCCAGCACCAGAACAAGAGGACACAGTCTCAAGCTGTGCCAGGGGAGGTTTAGGCTGGATGCTAGGAAGAAATTCATCGTAGAAAGAGTGATTTGCCATTGGAATGTGCTGCCTAGGGAGGTGGTGGATTTTCTATCACTGGAGATGTTTAGGAAGAGACTGGATGGGGTGCTTTGTGCCATGGTTTAGTTGATTAGTGTTGGGTTGGACTCGATGATCTCTAAGGTCTTTTCCAACTTGGTTAATTCTATTCTATTCTAGTCTAGTCTAGTCTAGTCTAGTCTAGTCTATTCTTCTTTGCAATCTTGTTGATAACTATTTGTTCTCATGTTCTGAGGAAAGACAGATTGAATTTTACAAAATATCTTTTAATATGAGACAAAAGTATTCCAAAATGTTCTTTGTCTTAGTTCTATTTAATCTGCATACTTTATACTTCTTATTTGCCCTTCCTATACACTCTCAATTTTAGCCAGATCTGGAAGAAGTCCCAGAAATGGTCATTGACATGGAAAAGTCTTTCACTAAGTTAATGGAAAAATAGAAGCATTGAATTGGAAGGAAAATATGATTTACCTTTTATCAAATTATGGATGCCTCAAGTAAGAAACAGGTAGAAATTTTAAGAAAATGAATGAATCAAATAAAAAGGAAAAGTTTCAAGCCCTTCACAGAGGTAGGCAAACTACACTAGAAGCTTCATTTCTTGATCAGTGAGAATGGTTGGCTCTGGAATATATCCTTACAAGCCTTACAAACATGCCCATACTGCAGCACCATCACTCAATGTTAGCGTGGTCATACTTAAGCTCAGTGAGTTGTCTGAATCACCTGCCTGGGCTTCTCACAATTGTGACAGCATCAATTTTGGACCCTGAGCACAAGAAAACTGCACTTGTAAAAAGTGTTACACTTTTGTTCAGCTATCCTAAAAATATAATCAGCAATCCTTATAAAATATATATATATATATTAAGGCAATCCAACAGGAAAAAAATGTTTTCTCCAGATTCTTTATGACAGTGAGCTGTGGGAATTTTCCTCAGGAATATGTCCTTTAGTGCATGGAACATTAAAACTCGTGACAGTAAAGTTGCATTTCACTGGAGTGGGCAGCCTTCAAAGGAGCAAATTGCAGAAGAGAGCATAGTGGCATGAGCTACACTTTGCATAAGTCTTTACACAAATAGGTCATTAGAAACTAAACATTTTGAAGGAGCTGGAAATTGAAGAGAAGGCAAGGAATGTAATGGAATAACCTGATTTAAATTTTCACAAGAGGAAACACTTTTATTTTGCATTGAAACTTTCTGAAATGTTGGTAGCTCAAAACTTACAATTGCCCCCAAAAATAATTTTCAGAGGAAATTCTTCATCTAGATTCTCTGGTTACTTATGATTCTATGGAATCTGCATATTTTTGTTTGCTTTAGGCTTCACTAAGATGATTCAAATTTCCTAAGATGCTTGTGAGGAAAGGAATTTAATTTAATAAAATGTCTCTCTCTTTTTTTTTTTTCATCTGACTTAAAGCCCAGGACTATGAAAACAATGATAATCCTGACAGAGAATATCCCTCTGTCAGTGGGCTGCTAAAGCTATGCCTCCATAACACAGAGCCCTGACAGCACAGTTTTGTACTGCAGTCAGGGCAAAACCAAGGGTGTTACCAGGTGTGACAGCAGAAATCTCTACCATTTCCAGAGGACCCATGCTTAGATCAGCAGCACTGCAGATTTGACTGATATGGGTGCACCCACACAGAAGCCCTTTGCCAGTAGTACTGATGTAGTATTGTTACTGTAGATGTAAGCTTAGAGTGTGTGAGTTGTATTCAAATAAAAACCAAAACAAAATAAAACCCAAACAACTCAATGAAAAAGGATTGTGCTACTAAATCACTCTCAAGCAGTTGTGAATGATGATCATGGTGCCTGCTCTGTAGAGAAAAGTATAAAAGACGGATCCAAAGATAGTAGAAAAGGAGAGAGAAGGCAGTGACTTCTGAGCCAAGCACAGTGTCTTAAAGAGATGGAGCAGCAGCGGTGAGTCAAAGCTGATAAACTCCTCTTTAGTAGGTGGTTTGAGACCTCAGTGTGATTTCAGTAGCTGGTTTTAATAAAATGGAGCCAGCTACTTGAAATTCAACCCTATATGAAAACCTAAATTGCTGTGGAAACCTATGGCTACTTCAAAGCCTGCCACATGTCATTTTTTCCCCATCATGTCATAGGTTATTTCAACATAGCAGGACCAACAAAAAATTATCTACAAAATCCCCTGTCCCAAACTACCCTCATTCTGCATGATCTTGTGTGGCTCAAGAGCCACTGAGGCAGAGAATGAACCACAATCAGGCACAGGGCTTTTAGGTGACATGAGAAAAGTTCTCTAATTATAGTACCTAGGCATGTGAATATCTTTGGGATTCCAGATGATACAAGCTAGAGTTAAGGGAGTTTTGGTTTTGCACTTGCTATCCTACGCACCATGCATTTAGCCACGCGTGTAAAGCTACCTGATATCAATACACAAAAATGTTGATAGCTTTCCCTTCAGAGTCATGGGAGCCACAATTAGCCATCCTCTGGTGTGGAATGCAGCTGCAATGGTATGTCCTTGTCTCCTCCCTGCTAGAAGTGGAATCGCATCTACCCTTGAGTCAGATGGACTACCAATGCTTTAAAGCCATCTACATTTCTCACACATACACTTTCATACTGTGTGTTGAGTGTCATTCAAATGTGGAGCTCCTCATATTTCAATAGGGTGCTAGAAGGCATGTCTTTCGTAAGACTGGCTGAGAAATAACATAGGAGTTGTTGCTGCTGTGTATAGCTGTCATATCTGTGAAACAGCTGGACCTTCTGGCATCCTGGTTCTCCCTTTCTGGACAGGCAGACAGGGTACCAGAAGGTAAGGGGGACTGTCAGATGCAGGAAAGCAGGACTAATCAGAAGTAACTAAGCATCAGACCCTGTGTCCTTCATACAGTGGCACAGAATGAGCATAGTGATATTCTATTCTGAGAGGATGATGGCATCTGTGAATGCTACAGGTGCCAACAATTTTTAGCAAGAATATATTTTCTCATGCAGAAGTATAGCCTGATTTCTAGCATCCCTGATTTTGACTCACTTGCTAGTGATGAAGGAGTAAAAGACAAAGATCCTTGTTTTCTTTTACCAGGACTTATTAAAAGAGAAACTACCCCTTTGTTTCTAACTGTTATTGCTTTACTCAAGAGCAAAATAAACACCTAAGTGGAATGTCAAGACTGAAGGAGAATTAGGCAATAGTAATCTGCTCTTCATTCCAGCCGTTAATATACTATATATCCTGTCTTCACTTCACTTTCATATTCATTACTTCTGTAATGAAAGAAAAAAAAAAAAAAAAAAAAAAAAAAGAAGCTATTTTAATGGTCAAAAAAATCTAAATGATTAATGGTACATTAGTTAATGACATTTTAAAAGTATTTCAGGCTGGAAATGTGACACTACAATCATTAAAAATCAGATTCAATTTCCAAAGGTCCTAATCTTAAACTTTATACTGCTGGCAGAAACATTAAATGATATCCCATAAGCTCAGGTGCTTCTCTGTGATGGAAAAGCTCAGGAGTTTTGTGAGCACTGCCAGAAAATAATATGTTCTCAGAATTTCTGGAAGTCGAGCAGAAAGATAACTGATGAGGAATATAACAGAGCAAATGAACAAATCATTCAGGATAGAGGAATTCTCAGTCCAGAGAGATCTTTGTCTTGGAGACATCGTTTGGGGTCCACAAGTAGCACAACAGTTCCAAATGGATAAAAACAACAATAAATCCCATTCTCATGAATTATGCATGAGCTCTCGCTATTGGAGTTTACACCACCATCTGGTGTTTAATTATTCCCGCTTTACACCACACGGTGGTGTGAATCTAATGAAATGAATATGTACATTATAATAATTTGGTGAATAGATTCTGCTTTGCTAATTATTAGGTGCCAGGCACCCCCCCTTTTTTTTTTTTTTTCTAAAGCTGAGCATTGAAATTCATTCTGAAAAAGAAATGGTTCTCTAGACTCTCACTGGCAAACACCACGACAATTAATTGTCCTGTTCTCTAAAGATCCATTATTCCTCTATGGCTGGTAGATTTTCTCTAACATCTGTACAACATAAATTAATTATACACTAGTGTCAGAATTCCCATTCTCATACAGTCAGTATTGTCAGAAAGGACCTTTTCTGTAACATTTGTAGCTTTTTCTAAGGAAAAAAAACCAAACAGCTTTGGTACTGAAAGACTCTTCTTTGCTGACACAGTGGTTTTCACTATATGCACAAAGTTTTGCTATGTATCCAAGTTATTATTTTTTCATATTATCACCTGTAGGCCATTAGATTTCAGTCTGTCACCAGTGTTTCTGAAACCAATATCCTGTGCTATTAAATTAGTTAGGATCATCGTTTCTACTTGGCTATAAGCCCTCCTGTGAAGAGTGAGGCTCTACAGCAAGTGTAGTGCTCCCAGTGCTCCCAGAAAGGATGTTAAAAATTAAGTCCTTCGTTAACAAGTTATGCTGTTGCATATTTTTATTGTGAGCAAGTTTTGTATACGATACAATGTATGGAAGGCTGATAGACTTTTCTGTTGCAATCACAAAGAAAACTTGGAAGGCTTTCATACCTTTTCTACCAGAAGATGGTGATTATCTAGCGGGATATAGGATATTCAGATAACCACTGCATCCAGAAGAGCAATCCTTCTTATAACTTACAAATTGTAGCTTTCTTTCCTACAGTTTGATATACTTCTGAGCTGAGTGAGTGGTTTGTGGACTTCCAAGCAAGCTCATAAGTTTGGTTATTGTGCATAGCTTGAAAAATGTGTCTAAAAGCTGCAAATATTTATGTTTCAAGAGGCATTTTGAGAAAATAAGAGAAAGCAGAATAGCAAGAGACTCTGAGAGCCCAGAACAAATGCATTTTTATGAGGTGGTTTGGTTTTTCCCCACCTTTGGAAATTTCCTTTTTAGTTTTACTTACACTTCTCTGTTAAAAGAAAAACAAAACAACCAAAACAAACATACAACAACAACAACAAAAGAAGAGGAAAAACAATTTGAAACACTGAGTTTTCAGTAAAGACTGAAAGCTTAGCTTCATATTACCTTGAAAAATTCAACCCAATCAATCTTTCTCTCTTCCTTCTTGTAAGGAAAACTCTGGTGATGCATGCAAATTTGCAATCAATTGGTAGAAAATGAAGAAACATCACGTTTCCAAAAAAACATTTCTCACTCTTCAGCAGGAAACAAAATAGCCTTGTTAAACTTTTCATTCACTGTTATGAGTGTTTTAATCAATAACCCTTTCAAATATCAAATGTAGGTTCAAATGGCATGGAAAAAGCTCTGATTTATAGCAGACATTGTTATGTGTTGTTATAACAAAAACATTCTTTTGAAATGAATACACTTATCTGTGTGATGAAGGGAATCCTTTCACTGGATCAACTTTCAAATAGTTACAAATGCAGCTGAAGTAAAGGTTCTTAACTAAGAGATATCACCCAATCTGAATCACAAAAATCATTATTAGTTGTAGCATTGACAGCTATGCAACTATTGTACCATTTTTCATTTTCTTGGGAAAAAAAAATAAATCATATGTGGTTATCTTCACCATTTTTTTCAGAGATCCATCATTTGAAATATACAAAAGCTAAACATTCCATCATTAAATAATTCTCTACGGTCCCTGTGTGTGACATTTTCTGATACAGAAACAATTTTCTGTGAGACAGGGTATGTGTAGAGAGCATTAATTGTCTTGGAAATAAGTCTCACTTATTTTAGAGAAAATGAAATAAGAAATAATGAAGAAGTTTTGATGCAGAATATGTCATTTTCTGACTGCTGCTTACAGGGAGCAGATTTTCTCCACATTCTCTAATCCTGAACTAAGTGGAGATGTTCTAAGATTTGTATCAGCTGCCTGTGCTAGGAGGGAACCTCAAGAAGTGCAGGGCATGTTTCTAGTACTTGAAGAAAGTTGGAAAAGGACTGTGTGGGGTTAAATTTAGCATTATCTCATCAGCATTCAGCACCACTGCTATGCCATGGAGAAAAAATAACAGAGAAACATGAGAAGAGGAATAGATAAAAGGCAAGCACTGAGAGGAAAAATATGTTGTTTCTTAATTGAGCTGGAAAGAAAGAAGAGGAGGAGGGGAAGACATTGCTTGCAGCTCTCTTTTGATGAGAAACCTTTTTGTGCCTATGAGTATGTAGGTTAAAAATGTAGCACTGTTAATAGACATTCACATTGTAATTCTCCTGTGGTAAATAAATGGTGAAAGTTCAGGAAGAAAATAAGAGAAAGAAGGAAAGAAAAAAAAGATAATTCAGGCATGTGAACATTTGTAAGATATACAGGGTCAATTCTTCTGAATTAAGACATCATTGTATCTCCTTTGAAATCACTGCAGCTGTGCAAGTTTATATCAGCTGAGAGTTTGATTCCCTTCTTCTTACTCCTAATGTCTCAGAGTCTTTCTCCCCACAATATTCTAAAGTGCTCCTGACAGTGTTTGTAGTTCTGTACTGTGCTATAGCTTATACTGTACACAAAATGACAAACAGATCGCTTCAGTTTGTAAGGACACTTGATTTAGTATTAAGACATTGTCTCATACCTGATTTTTTTCTGAACCATCTGGATTTTGTATATTATTGATGTTTCTAGATTATTTTTTAATTAGAATTTTTTGTTCCATTTACTTCTCAGACACCTGTATCCATTACCCATTATCTGGGCTGGACTAGAATTAGACTCATGAGAGCAAATTTTGAGTTGGAATTTTCAGTATATTCCATTCACAGACCTGGAATAAATATGGCAAGAACAGTCACTGTAATGGTGGTTTTGGCACTTCTGTTCACAGGTGGCAGGGGAAAGTACAGAAACTGAAAAAAATAAACACACATTCCCCCAAACAAACAAGTAAATTAAATGTCCTTGAACTTGGGACAACAGTTGGACTTGGGGTAGACGTTTGACGCTGGTCTTAGTGTAGCTATTCCTGATACAATGTTTTCTAATTATGCACTAAACATTGCTTCTCAGATGAGGCTGCCTGACAGCCCACTCCACAGGAGAAATGGCCATATGGAGCACTCTGCAGACGGCTGGGCAGTGGCATGTGTACAGCTGTGCAGGATGAGCACCCAGGTGTTTCATCCTGCCTGTGACAGGAAGCGAGAAGGCAGCTCTGCAAGAGTAGGGAGAATACTCAGCAAGGCTGAAAGAAACCAGCAAGATGGGATTTGACAGGAAATAGCAATTAATAATAAGTAACATGAATATATAATAATAAAATATTTTTTTACTCTCTCTTTTTGTTTTGTCTTATTTTATTTTTATTTGTTGGCAGTGGTGGTGGTTGTGGTTATGTTAGTTTGGTTTTTTTGGGGGTGGGTTGGTTGTTTGTTTTTGTTTTTTCCAGATCAGTAATTTACACTCCATCATGAGGAAAAAAGTCTGGTCTTTTATGCTTTGATGAAACTGAAAGTAAGAAATATGAATATAACACAAGTGCAGGGCATGCATGAGGTAGCTCAAAATCACATCAAAATAGCAATGAGGATGGATTTGTTTTTGGATGCCGTGTGAACTAAATGAGCATACCTGGAGCAGACTAGTTTCTATCCCCATATATGCCTAGCTCTCACTCCTGGAACCACTGCTACCTGATTGCAGTGGCTCAGCTGATGCCTTCTGGATTTGCAATCCTCTGCTAAATATACTGCTTAGACTGCAGGGAATGCAAAGTCACCACGCTGACTGAATCCAAGCTTCTTTTGACTTGTGCTGGTGAAACTGCTATAGAAATCCAAGCTTCTTTCTGTCACAGCTGAATCTGGAAAAGATATATTTTATGCTGCCATCAGCTGAATCCTGCACACAGCTGCACACACATTCAGATATATCCATATACACAAATAACAGTGCTGTGAAGCTGTGAACACACAGGAAATACACATCATAAAAGCTATTATACAGTGAGAAAGAGTGATTTGCAATACACACACACAAAAATAATACTTATTACTATGTATTTATATTGCTTACAAAACTTTAGAGATGCTTTAAAATAACACATACAGAGGAAGAAAGTTTTCTTTGAAATAAAGAAAATTGCACATATATATTTTTATACACGGTGTCATGAGTGGAATAAAAGTAAATGATTGATTTTTGTGGCATATTAAGGCTTTAATATTTCACAGCAGTTACAGAAATCAGATATTCAAATAAATGTTTATGGCTGTTGAGAAGATGTTGCTTTGGGATGAAATATTTAGAAAAAAAAAATTAAGGAAGTACAGTTCAAAAATACAGTGAAAAGTAGAATCACAGGAAGCAGATATGCAACTCTATTAAATGTAAACCCAGCATCAGCTTCTTTACTTTGAAATGCTCCATTTTATTATATGCACTACTGACCTTTTATATACATTGGGAAGAAACAGGGAAAATAAGAGTGACAGTCTAAGCGTTTTTGAATGTTTAGCAAATGCAGTCTGCCCCTCATACAATTATCATTCTAAGCCTGGCAACGTTTTGAGGGATTTAGCACCATGGCCAGTGCCTCAGGCATGTACACCAGTAGTAGTCTGGGCTGAAGAATGAAGTAAAAGTGTATGAGACATACTCAAGTTTTGCTTGTTATTCTAACAAATAAAAAAATAGTCATCCTGTTAATCTTGACAAGAATTGAGTGACACAGATAGTCAGATGTAGGATTTATCTCATTTAAAGTTAATCATATAAAAATTTTGCTTCTCCTTGGACTTCTACTCCTTTTCCATGGAGACATAGAAATGAGAAAAATTGCCTTCTGGATACACTTCTCTCTCTCCACTCATTACAAAAGGAGTTTGATACTAAGAGGGATGGATCCTGTGTGTGAGATTTGGACAGTGCTTACATGACTTAAGTATTTATTTTTTCACAGATTTTCTAGAAATATGTGTTTCTAAATTATGTTTGAAGCTTAATTTAATTCCTATCAAATGTAAACTGATCATACAGGTAAATTGATCATAGCCTCAGTGTGTGCTATAAGCATACTTTACAATTTCTTTACTTGTTCTTTTCTTTAGCACATACTTGGAAAAGAAGTGCAGAAGACAAATGCATTCCGATGGGGATACTGAGTTCAACAAGATAACAGAAGAAGCAGCATAGGAGAATCTTCATTAAAACTGCTCTGGGGGAAGAGAGTTTGCTCCTAGCAAACTTGCATTGACACACTAAAGAATTTTGTCCTTTAGCTATTAATGAGTGATTATTTTCGTAGTTTGAGGCATCAAAATATTTCTTGTATTTATACTAGCAAAAGAAAATTGCTAACTGCATCCAGAGTTATACCTCTCACCTATATATGGTTATAAAAAATAATTTGCCTAAAAAATAGGATATAATACTGTATTATAGTGATTATATTTCTGAGAGGAGGGGAAAGCCTGCAGATGAAGCTGTGACAGATAAAGCACACTTTTGTTCATGACATGACTGAGTTTCACAACCCTCCACCTCATGACTAATTGTAGGGTTAAAGCCTTTGGACACCTGAATTCCAGTTAGTGAGGTCCCTTAGGCATTTAATCCTGGCACATGTGACAGTTTAATTTTCTTAGCATTAAATAGTGAGGTGTCAAGACCCTGCCTAAGTCCCATCTTGGTTAATAAAATACGTATTTCCAGAATTATTTTACCTGGGTAGATTCATAGTTGGTGAGATGTGAGAGACCTCAGGTTTGACTTCTTTTCTGGCTGAATCCATACCTGTCTGAGGAGTGCCACTGGTAAGAGTGAAAAGAGTTTTTCAGCCTCTTCTGCCTCACTTTCCAGGAAATAATTGAATATCTACAGGACCACAACAAACCTGCCAGTTAGAGTGTTCACCTGTAATATGGGATCACTACCTTCTAAAGGGAACATATAAATAATCCAGAAAAGGTGGGACAGCTTCACCACATAGAAGAGGAAGTACTCCCACCTATTTAATGAGGTGTTGTCAATTTGCATAGTAGAGGATGATTTATACAACTTTGGGAAAGCAGAGGGTCAAGTGGGAACTGGATATTTCTTGCTGTATTTAAACTGCTCCAAGTGGGATAAAGAAGGTAGAGCAGGGCAAAAATCCTTTAGAAAAAATAAAAAATAAAACAAACAAAAAGAAAAAGAAAAAAAGGAAAAACAACAAAGCAAAACCACCGCCAAGCACACACACAAAATACCCCACCCAAACCCAAAACAACAAAGAAACAAACCCAAAACCCAACAACCCCCACCAAACCCAAGAAACTTAAGGCAAAAGACACACTTAACTCTAAACTGATTTCCTTTAAAGGCACCAGTCTTAGTGCTGATGCTTAATCCAAGACCTGTGCCTTTCCATTTAGGAACTTCTCAGTATTAGAGATCTAAATACTGAATTTTAAAAATTGAATTAAAAATTGAACAGCCATCATCTGTAGTGGTGTCTTTGGCAGAGTGTATCTTAGGACATGCTGCAAGCCCATATATGGGAGCTGTTCTCCTCATTCTTCTTCACCGTCAGACATTGCTTCGATATCCTCTTGAACAGCACTGGCAATTGCTGGACACTTTCTTGGATTTAACTCACTAGTGTATCTACAGACAACTGGACAATAGAAGTGACTGGTCTGTGCACTGAAGTACCTTAGTAAAGCAAATAGTAGAACAATACTGGAATTGGGACAAGAAGGGGACTCAAAATCCTACTAAACAGTGGAGGAAAAGGCAAGACCAGTAGTTAAGTGTATCTCAAGCTGCCACATCCTTTTTTTTAGGTGCCCTGAGTTTTCCAGACATAGGAAAGGTGTACATCTGCATCCACTGTATAGAGTTTGGAGTTATTACCCTTATTATGCAACCATATACCTGAAGAATAGCATCTGAATCTCTCCTGTGAGGATATCCTACTTTGCTTTTCTAAATTTCATGTGACAGAGTCCAAACTGTTAGCAAGAAGTATATTCCTGAGGGACCATTCCGCAAGACCTTTTGTGCAGCTCAGTATGATCATTCTCATAGCTTGGATAGGGAGAGGTGCTTTTGTTATATGTATTTTTATAACAGTATAGCATACAAAATTACTTCATCATATCTACTTTTATTTTTGTTATTTCCAGACTGAGACTCTGACCTTACAAACATTTAATTTTGAGCATATGAGTAGTGCCAGGGAGTTCAAGAAGGGCAACAGAAGTGACCGGAGACATTTGACCCCAATTTAAACCTTAATCCTGTGAAGATTTTTGAATATGAAATCAATATGACTAGTTAAAGCTAGGAATGTGAACTCTTTACAGGGTTGACACCTAACTAGAATTGACCCTTTTAATTTCATTTGCTGCAGGAATTCCTTGTTTCTGACATTTTGTTGCTCTTCTTATAACCTTGCATATTACTGTTTTGACATTTGGGAAAGATTATTATCTCAGGGGGTTCAGCAGGACCAAATGTGTTTGGGTGAGCTTTCCAATATTTGCCAATAATACCTTGTAAGAAAACAGAATTTCCTCAGTTCTGAGAGCTACAACTATTTGCTAATAAAATAATGCAGCCAGTTGCACCGTTGAACCTTCACACTCAAGCTTCTAATGGAGAATAGTTCCCTCCTGGCTTGTGTTATGAAGTATTATCTCCACATGCATCATTACATTTCTTTTCATAGCATTAGATCTTAGTAATACATCCCTAGCTATCTTGCATTTAAAAACAGAAGTTACAGAAGTGGAATTTTCTAAATTGCAGAGTAAATAAATTATATAGGGGTTTGTTTGAATCTTAAACTTAGGTCATAAAACCACACCATTATTCACATATATAAACACACAAGTACAGACACACTGCTAAAGTAAAGCCAGTTCTTTCTACCGATAATAATGCCTATTTACAGTGACTCTGATAATATGCAAGAAGCAATCAGCCTGGCAACTTACTTTTGAAATCTATTCTTAGTGTGCATCTTTGCAATCATATTGAAAAAATCCAAGTCTAGGAACTCAAGGTGACATACACTCTGCTAAACCCCATCAAATTCCCAAAAAGAAATCCAATACTTATGTACTTTCGGAAATAGTTTAATTCCTAAGGAATTTTAATTAGGTGTTTTCACTCTTAGATTAAATCCTTCTGGGTGCTTTAGTTGCCCAGTGTCTCGGTCCAAAGAGGGAAAGAGACTCAGTTCTTTTGAATATTCCTGTGTTATGAAATTAGAGGCACAAATGAGGCCTAAATATCAACAGCCAGACTATTATTACACAAATAAAGTGGATGGGTCAGAAGGGGAGAGAGAGAAAATAGAGAGGGAGAGAGAGAAGAGGGGGAGTGAAGAGTAAAAGAATTATATTACCACACCCCTCAAGACAGTTTGAGTCTGTGGAGGAAAGGTGCTGCAGCTTTGGTTGTAGATGAGATGTTGGGTCTGTAGAGGAAGGGTGCTGCAGCTATGGCTGTAGAAGAGATGTTGTCCTTGTTGGCTGTGTGGTCCTCTAAGCAGTCTTTTCAGCTCCATGAGTTGCAGCAGGCAGAATTTAGGAGAGTGGGTTCTTCCAGGCTAAATGGTGATGTCTCTGTCCTGGTATTCTCTCAATTTTTCTTCAGAGCAGCATTGCCCTGGTCTATTCCTTCCATGTTTTCCCTCTCCTGTGCCAGTAGTTGCTCAGATCTTTTATACAGTTTTTAGGTGTGTATATTCTGGAGAGTATCGATTGGCCTCTGCCCATTTCCAGGACAGCTGCAGTCTTGAGAGCAATCCTTATCTACGCACCTTCCCGAGAGTCATTCCAGTGACTCTGCCCAATACACATGAGCTATTGTCTGGGCAAGCAGCAAAGGTGATTTTATCTTTGTTGAGTCACACCAGGAGAGACAAGATTTAGTCTCTCACACACAGGCATCCCACACTATAGGAACCACACTTGTCTTTGGACAAGTTTGATAAACATGAACTATGTAACTAAAACTAGCATCCACTTATATGGTATCTGTTTGTGATTTCATTTGTTGTTGTTGTCATAAAGAAGGTTGTTCTACACTAGTGCTGGAACCCTCTGCTAGGTTCTAGGCTACTCAACATGAGGGTACTGAACACTTGCATGCTGGTAGTGTGCCCAGACCACCTGCAGAGTTTTCCCACACCCAACTTGGTTACCACCAAGCAGTGAAAAGTCACAGGGCATGAGAAGAGAAAGAGTGATTATTATCTGTGAAGACAGTGACTAGATGTCTTAGAGGAATGAGAATGAAATTGTTGTCTTTTCTCTGGGATCAATACTGTGCTTCATGCCCCAAGGCTGCCCCAAATACTAACTGAAAGTATAAAGGGTGGACAACAGTTTGGCCAGTGAATCTGTAAGCAGGATGAATCCCAGATAGTGAAGTTAATTCATGTTTCATCTGTTTCTGAATTTTCAGGAGAAGGGGGAAGAAGAGTTAAATCCTAATTTCTAGATGGCATGATGGAATATGTCCATTCTGTATACTGTCACTGTAGAATATTGGCAGTATGTAGAAAACTGATGGCAGGAGCTCCTTCCCCTGCAGCAGAATCTGTAGTGAAGCGTATATTATCTCTCTCTCCACTCCTCTAGATGCATCTTCTCACAACGCTGACAGTGCAGTGAATATAGGTAACTGTGTAGCATCCCCTTGCAAAGACCAATTCACCATGATTTTGGAAAGGAAGTATTTCATCACCTCTATCAGGTTGTTGGATTCCTCTTCAGTTTATGTTGAAGCATTAGTAAAGGTGAACGTCATTTCACATTTCTTTGCTTGATCTTTTTGGTTTGCTTTGCTCTATTTATTCTCCAGTAAATAACATTTAGCAGACATCCTATTGCTTCGACCTTATTGCTCTCTTAGACCTTATTGCTCTCTACAAATACCTGAAGGGAGGCTGTAGACAGGTGGGGGTTGGTCTCTTCTCCCAGGCAACCAGCACCAGAACAAGAGGACACAGTCTCAAGCTGTGCCAGGGAAGGTTTAGGCTGGATGTTAGGAAGAAATTCTTCATAGAAAGAATTGGAACCTATAAATAATCCAGAAAAGGTTGGAATGGGCTGCCCAGGGAGGTGGTGGAGTCGCCATCACTGAAGGTGTTTAGGAGGAAACTTGATGGGGTGCTTGGTGCTATGGTTTAGTTGATTGGATGGTGTTGGATGATGGGTTGCATGCAATGATCTCAAAGGTCTCTTCCAACCTGGTCTATTCTATTCTATTCTATTCTATTCTATTCTATTCTATTCTATTCTATTCTATTCTATTCTATTCTATTCTAGTATTTTTATGCATTTGCCTTTCTCCTTAGAAATTTTCCTACGATCATTTTATGCTTTCCTGTCCTCATGATCTAACTACCTACCGATATGTGGATAGCTGAAGGTTTTGTTGCACTGTCCTCCCGAACTGGCACAGTCTCAAATCAGTTTCCTTCTAGTGAATGGACTGTTTAATTAGCTCTGTGAGTAATAGCCGCATCACGAGTTTGACTATGTCCTAATTTTGGAACACTGTGATAAATTAAGTCAATGCAACATTTTAGTCTCTCCTGCATCATGTCATTTTCTGTATTGTGTCATATTCTGTGATTTCTTCGTGGATTATTTCTGTCATACTCCAGCTCAGAGTCATTTCATGTAATAACTGGAAGAGAATTGCTTCCTTCTTTCTCCAAAACATCCTTTCCAAATACATTCTGCTTTTAAATGTAAGACAGAATGTAAGCTGCAGCACTGAAGGGTTAGAAATAGAAGCTTTATCCCATCAGAAACAGATGGTTCCTACCTTCCCAATGGGACATACACAGCTCTAACGGAGTCCCTGAAAGTCCTGAAACACTATGTTGTGACAGACTCTTCACACCTGCAATCTCACCAGTTACTAATCTAGTCCATAAACCTACCTTTCAAAAACTGGAAGGTGAATCAAAAATACAGTGGAAAAAGAGTATCTATTATGTACAACAATGTGCTTTTTTGTTTTAGAAAAAATTAAATAAAAGTTTGAAACATATTAATATGAGAGACTTGCAACTTTACTGGTAAATTGATGTGCAATATATGTAGAACATGTACTGCTGCTGTTGATTAAGGATTTCCTCTGGCAGAATGACAAAGGGCTAAAATCTGTAATTGTGATTTAGCCTGTGATAAGTTCATCTTGCTAGTAAGTCAGAAAACACTTAGGAATATAAGACTAGGATGACATTAATTTTTCAATGTAGATCAGCTCTTCATATTGCAGGTACCTATATCACATAATATTTTTAAATAAATTAAACAAATTCCACTTTAGAATAATATCTTTTTTTGTCTTTTCTCTTCCTGTAGATATGTTATTGCTCTTATGGTAGAAATTTTGTTCTTCTTTCTTGTCTGAGTTTATTCATGCCTCAATGAGTGATCCTTATTTTGTAATCCTGTGTCAGCATTAGAATAGAATAGAATAGAATAGAATAGAATAGAATAGAATAGAATAGAATAGAATAGAGTAGAGTAGAGTAGAATAGAATAGAGAATAGAATAAACCAGGTTGGAAGAGACCTTTGAGATCATCGCGTCCAACCCATCATCCAACACCATCTAATCAACTAAACCATGGCACTAAGCACCCCATCCAGTCTCCTTCTGAAAACCCCCAGTGATGGCGACACCACCACCTCCCTGGGCAGCCCATTGCAATGGGCAATCACACTCTCTATGAAGAATTTCTTCCTAACATCCAGTCTAAACCTCCCCTGGTGCAGCTTGAGACTGTGTCCTCATTGGCAATTTACTTGAACAATTTTGCTTTCCTGGCATTCACTCCTGGTAAATAATTTCAATACTTCCTGGCCTTCTTTTCTATGTCCAAATTCTCAAAGAAACATTTTATTTCTTTTTGTTTCTCCCCATCTTAGGTGCTCAGGGGAGACCTTATTGATCCCTAGAGCTACCTGAAGGGAGGTTGTAGCAAGGTGGGGGTTGGTCTCTTCTCCCAGGCAACCAGCATCAGAACAAGAGGACACAGTCTTAAGCTGCACCAGGGGAGGTTTAGGCTGGATGTTAGGAAGAAGTTCTTTATAGAAAGAGTGATTGTCATTGGGATGGGCTGCCCAGGGAGGTGGTGGAGTCACCATCACTGGAGGTGTTTAGAAAAAGACTTGATGGGATGCTTGGTATCACAGTATCACAGTGTTGCTAAGGTTGGAAGAGACCTCAAAGATCATCGAGTCCAACCTGTCACCACAGACCCCATGATTAGACCATGGCACCAAGTGCCATTTCCAATCCCCTCTTGAACACCTCCAGGGATGGTGACTCCACCCCCCCCCCCCCCCCCGGGCAGTCCATTCCAATGGCGAATGACTCTCTCAGTGAAGAACTTTCTCCTCACCTTGAACCTAAACTTCCCCTGGTGCAGCTTGAAACTGTGTCCCCTTGTTCTGGTGCTGGTTGCTAGAGAGAAGAGGCCAACCCCTTCCTGGCTACAACCACCTTTCAGGTAGTTGAAGAGAGCAATGAGGTCACCCCTGAGCCTCCTCTTCTCCAGGCTAAACAACAGCAGCTCCCTCAGCCTTTCCTCATAGGGCTTGTGCTCAAGGCCTCTCACCAGCCTTGTTGCCCTTCTCTGGACACATTCAAGTGTCTCAATGTCCTTCCTAAACTGAGGGGCCCAGAACTGGACACAGTACTCAAGGTGTGGCCTAACCAGTGCTGAGTACAGGGGCACAATGACCTCCCTGCTCCTGCTGGCCACACCATTCCTAATGCAGGCCAGGATGCCGTTGGCCTTCTTGGCCACCTGGGCACACTGCTGGCTCATGTTCATGTTGATCAGCACCCCCAGGTCCCTCTCTGTTTGGCAGCTCTCCAGCCACTCTGGTGTCATGGTTTAGTTGATTAGATAGTGTTTGATGATAGGTTGGACTCGATGATCTCGAAGGTCTCTTCCAACCTGGTCTATTCTATTCTATTCTATTCTATTCTATTCTATTCTATTCTATTCTATTCTAAATAGATACAATATTTTTTACTACATTGTACTCTGGCCTTTGTACTCCTACTTGTCATTTCTGAAAATGTTTCAAATGACAGTTTACAGGATCATGTTTATTTTTTCCTGGTTATGCTATCTTGATGGTACATAGTCTATGATGTACAGAGCCAGACTCTCTTCCTCAGTCATTTCCAAATGATGAATTCCTGATTTACTTTAAAAAATAATAAAAATCTAAATGCAAAACCATATAGATGTCATATTATTGAATTTCATTCTATTCTTATTTTTCTGGTGCTCAGGGCCATCTGATTCTTTCTGCCTGATATTCTAATTTTCAAAAAAAGTTGCATAGTTCATTTAACCTAGTATCATATTTCTTTCAAGGTTATTACAGAAAATATTAATGAAACCACTCAAGAGACCAATCACTGAGAAACTGCAGTGGCAGCCTCCCCCTACCTGAGTTTCTTCTTGTTCTCTACTCCTATTGTCACCCCTTTTCTAGTCCCTTCCCCACTTTATAATTCCCAGATTAATCCCTTTCTTTTTTCTCTCTGCTTCTTAACTAACAATTCCTGTGTGGTATCAGATTGATTAGATCTGCTCTCTTTTCCTGTCTAAAAAATCAATTATTTTTCAATGAATTCTATCAGGTTAGACTGGCATTATCTTATTCCTTCTTTCAAAATGCCTTTGAGAAGGAGCCTTGCATATTATTATTTATCAGACTAATGAGTTGTCCTTTTTGTACTTTGTCTTACGTTCTCCACTAATATGAAACAGCTCGGGAAATAAAATGAAGATATTACAAATTCTGTCTGTGATGCCTGAAATGCTATGTTCCAGTTTGCCTCAAGTTCTGGAATAAAAAGTTATTTGATTCTTCTGAACGGAACACTTTGCAATCTTTATAATTTTGCGTATACCTCAGTTGTGGTAATTTCCATTTCCTAACGTCTCTTCACACACTTATCACCTTACCTTTGTCTTCATGTTCAGCATCATTGGTTTCATAGAAAACGGAGAAAAAGATTCATTTAAATAGGTATCTTCCTATTCTCATTGTGTATTACTCCTTGTACTTCTATCCTTAATAGTGTTTTGGTTTCTTTTATTTATGCAATTGAAGCAGCTTCTTACAACTTGACTCACATACAAAATATATCAATATATAGGAAGTATAAAAGTTTCTCCTTTGTTTTATTTTTGATTTTTATTATTTTTTTTAACTTTGTCTCTTTATAGTCTTATCTGTGTTTGTATTTGATTTCTTTTCATGGAAGTACTTCTTTAAATTACTTATTTGCCTGGTTAGGTAAATCACTGAAAGGTCCATCCTCCTGTTCATTTGGATTATTTCATTCAGATGATTTCACAACTTTGGTTTAATTGAAATCCAGACTCTCTTTCCATTTGAGTTCCTGAATGATACAGAGTAGTTTATTTCACTGTTTGCTCCTTGTAGCTTATCAGCAGCTGACCTTTCAAAAGAGAAAATCTTAGTAACAAACATACTCTTCATTTATCTTTATTTATAATGTGAATTGAATGACAGATAAACCAGAGATCACTTTTTGTATATGCATGTGTGTCATGACCAAAGAGTCTCAGTTGCAATTGCTTACCAAAAATCATCTAAAGAATCAGTGCATCATGTTGATTTAGTGACTAACCAGTGAAAAAGGCTCTGCTGTTCAGACTCTGATGTTTTAGGCTCGAGGTGAGGAGAAAGTTCTCCACGGAGTTGTTAGCCATTGGAATGGGCTGCCCAGGGAGGTGGTGGAGTCACTGTCCCTGAAGGTGTTCAAAAAGGGTTTGGACGTGGCACCTGAAGCCACAGTTTAGTAGTAATAAGGTCTTGGCTAACAGGTTGGACTTGATGATCTTTGAGGTCTTTTCCAACCTTATTGAATCTACGATTCTATGAAAAGGATCATACAAATGGCATACCAAGATTTTTTAATAGGAAGCATAACCGTCATTTGGTACAAGCAGTAGACTATATTGGCAAATTTATTTGAGGCCTGTAAACTTAGTAAGGCCTTAATTGTAATTACTCCTTGTTCATTTTCTGAGGATATTAAGAGGAAAGACTCTAAGTATTCAACATTATTCAAAGTATAAAAATAATTAAAAGTATTTTCAAGAGCATCATATTCTCTTGAAAGACTCATGGTATTTTCTTGAAAGACTCTTCCCTAAACATGGGACAAAACCACCCCTAGTTAGTTTGTGAGATTATTACCATTAAGGTGGTCTGGCTGCAGATGTGCAGTTTCTCTAGACAATGGCAGGAACAGAAATCGAGAATCAGTACATCTCTACTTGAATATTGATTGTACAATATCCGTCTTTGTTCTTGCTCGAATTACTCGGTGGTCTATTGCCCATTAGCAAACCATTACCTGAGCTGAAGCTAATGTTACAGATGCTATAGAAAGAGCAGCAGTAGAGCAAAGAGATTTAAATCAGCTCAATTCTAACACAAACTCTTTCATCTTGAAACAATTTAAACTCTACTAAAGCTAAGTAAACAGAAAGAATATATTTTCTTTCACCTTCAACTGTCAGTAGTTATTTTCACATTCCTTGCCTTCAGATAGGAGGAAGATTTTAATAGCTTTTCTGGTACAAGACTTCTTAGGATGTTAACAATTAATTTTTGTTAGTTTACATATTTTTTCCTGTACTTACATGATACTCAATTGTGAAAGTTTTGTAAATAAGAACTCCTCTCACAGATACAGAGCTATCAAAGC
Organism: Colaptes auratus; assembly: GCA_015227895.2. Taxonomy (NCBI): domain Eukaryota; kingdom Metazoa; phylum Chordata; class Aves; order Piciformes; family Picidae; genus Colaptes; species Colaptes auratus. Next base: position 47,880,098 of record CM037640.1, on the reverse strand, counting down.
AGTTACAGTAAAAGAGTCAAGGTGATTTTTTTCCCCCTATAAATTGTGTTGGTTATACAGAAATATAAATTCAACTTTAGCAACAGAGTCTAATTTCACTTCTTTTTTATCTACATCATTAGTTTAATTCTCTGTGTTAGAGAGAGTTAGAGTCTTTATCTATGTTCACACATAGAAAGAAAATTACAGAATCACAGAATGTTAGGGGCAGGAAGGGATCCTGAAAGATCATCTAGTTCAACACGCCTGACAGAACAGGATCACCTATACCAGATCATACAGCAACACATCCAGGCATTTTACCTACATAAACACTAGGGAATAAGAAAGATCCTAGAAGTTCCTTTTTTTTCTTTTTTTTTTTTAAAGCATGCAGATTCTGTATGTTGTTGTTGTTATGTTGTTTTTCCCCCCTTTTAAGTTGACTATATGTCTTTTCCCAAGTAAGGAATGTCACAGGCATATTGAAGAACTATCCTAATTGTTAAAGAGTAATAAATCTGAGTTCCTTTAGAAAATGCTAAAAAATGTTGGCTGGCAAAAGTATTCTTCAAAATGGAAACCTTAAAAAAACAACAACTAGCATTAACAGTCATAGTTGCTGCATGTGTTGCTCAGAATATGGGATTAGGCTGGACAAAGAGATTAATGCTTGCTCTTAAAAGTCAAAAGGCCTAAATGTGCTCCTCAGTGCCCACCAGTCCAAGGTTCTGCCTTCACAACTGTGTCAATGGTAAGAATTATGTGAGTCCTTCTTATTTAAATTCTTCAGACTAACCCATATGATTTCTGATCAAAACCAATTAGGAAGTGCTCAAGGGATCTAGTCCATTCTCTGGTCTTTAAGACCATACCCTCCAGATCAAGGAAAGTAACATCTGGAATTACATCCCTCTTCAGTGTCTCTACAGCCTGAGAAAAAATAACGATGAGAACTAAACCAACTTAATTTACTGTGATCCTCATATTGTTCTTTTACTTAGAAGTTGTTTATTTTGATTCAACTGGCTGATTCATCTGGCTCCATTTGTTTAACAACAGAGACTGGTAGTAGGGAGGCCTTATGAAATTGTATGACCTAGATAGTATCAATTCCAGTTACACTGATCCAAGAAGAGATGCTCAGCTGTCCAGGCACATTTCTCAAAAGAACATTTAAACTTGTTTATTCAGGAAAATATCTTCAGGACTGAGAAACAATGTCTTCTGTTTTCATATGCCCTATTCTGTTAAATATCACCCTGGAGGAAAAATGTAAAGTATGGAGATGGTCTGTGGCTGCTACTGCAAAGTGTAGGGAGACAGATGTTCCTTTCTGTAGTTTATACTTTCTGACAATTTAGTAGCTTGTGCTGCTATATCTGTTATGGCTCCCAAACTACTTTGGGGTCTGGTTTAGCTTCTGTAGATTCCCCCATTACAAAGAAAACTGATTGGCATGCACCAAGCATAACCATCTTTGTTCTATCCTCTCAGCCTTTCACATTTGACATGTTAGGGAATTGGCAATTATCAACAGATGGTGCAAATTAAAATGTCATGATGTTACTTTAAATTTTCTCCAATGGTAGGTTATCTTTCTAATAAAACCAGGGGTTAAGAAAACATAAAGATAATGTTTCCTTTTCTCTGACCCTTTCACCTTTAGTCTTAAAATAAGTCTAAGAAACAAATCTACTAAATCCATAGATTTTACTAACTCACTCAGGTAACTATTCCTTAATTTATCCCTTAATCCAAATGTTTCTTCCTTAGTTTTATCCCTTAATCTGGAAGTCGATAAGGATGAAATCTAATGTCTATTATCATACAGCAAAACTATAAGGTATGAACCAGCCTTCTGAAACACCTGAATAAGAATGAGAAAAAGTGAATGAGTGACTGAGAAATAAGGAATGATAAGGGTAATCTACAATTATCTGAGCAAGGGAACACTTAAAAGGAGCAATACTTAAAAATGGAAGTATTACATAATTTGCCAGTTGGTGATGGAAGTTTACCAACTACTAGGATTAAAAACTGAGTCTTGTCAAAGTATATTGCAGAAAAAAGCTGTAGAGTTTTGTACAGTTCTTATTAAAACAAATAAAATCTTATTTTTTAGTTAGCTTGAGAAAATTCTCATTCATTTGTTGTTCCATTTTTTCCATGCTAACATGTTGTTAGGAACTAATAAACTTGTGATCAGATTCAAAATTAGTATAGGTTAAAAGCAGAAATATGTTAAGCATAAATTACTTCAATCTCATAATTCCTAGAAAAAAATACTTTCTGGACTGAAAAAAGAGTTCTGATTTTCTTTCTCACTTAATATAGAAATTAGATTTATTAGAGTTCAAAAATTTTCAGAGAACAATTTTGTGCTGCTTGGCTAATCAGACAAGGATCAGTGCTGGGCCCCATGCTCTTTAACATTTTTATTGATGATCTGGATGAGGGCACTGAGTCCATCTTCAGTAAATTTGCGGATGACACCAAGCTAGGGGCAGGACTTGATCTGCTAGAGGGTAGAGACTCTTTGCAGAGGGACCTCGACAGGCTGGACAGATGGGCAGAGTCCAATGGCATGAGACTGAACACACCCAAGTGCCGGGTTCTGCACATTGGCCACAACAACCCCATGCAGTGCTACAGGCTGGGCTCAGAGTGGCTGGAGAGCGGCCAGATAGAGAGGGACCTGGGAGTACTTGTCAGTGGTAGGCTGAACATGAGCCTGCAGTGTGCCCAGAAGGCCAAGAGGGCCAGTGGCATCCTGGCCTGCCTCAGGAACAGTGTGGCCAGCAGGAGCAGGGAGGTCATTGTGCCCCTGTACTCAGCTCTGGTTAGGCCACACCTTGAGTCGTGTGTCTAGTTCTGGGCCCCTCAGTTTAGGAAGGATGTTGACTTGCTGGAAGGTGTCCAGAGAAGGGCAATGAAATTGCTAAGGGGTTTGGAACACAAGCCCTATGAGGAGAGGCTGAGGGAGCTGGGGTTGCTTAGCCTGGAGAAGAGAAGACTCAGGGGTGACCTTATTGCTCTCTACAACTACCTGAAGGGAAGTTGTAGACAGGCAGATGTTGGTCTCTTCTCCCAGGCAGCCAGCACCAGAACAAGAGGACACAGTCTCAAGCTGCACCAGGGGAGGTTTAGGCTGAATGTTAGGAAGAAGTTCTATACAGAGAGAGTGATTGCCCATTGGAATGGGCTTCCAGGGGAGGTGGTGGAGTCACCATCATTGGAGGTGTTCCGGAGGAGACTTGATGGGGTGCTTGGTGCCATGGTTTAGTTGTTTAGGTGGGTTGGATTGGTTGATAGGTTGGATGTGATAATCTTGAAGGTCTCTTCCAACCTGGTCTATTCTATTCTATTCTATTCTATTCTATTCTATTCTATTCTATTCTATTCTATTCTATTCTATTCTATTCTGTATCTGTATCAATAAGGACAAATTAGGACAGAATACTATTTCAGTATTCACATTTTATAATTTACTGTGTGCTTAGACTTGTTTCCTCAGCCATTTGTTTTAAATCTTGGGCATTCACTTACAAGGAATCCACAAATTGTGACAAACCCACTCAAATGCCATACAAATCCTGTTTGAAAGTTAAAAGGTACTTTGTTAAGAGAATTTTGAGTATTACACCAACCAAACAAAACCAAAGAGAGTTTGTTTTGATTCCATTCATTCATTAATCCTTATAAAATTTCTTGACTTCATTTTTCTTTAATGGGGGATCTGACAGTGTCACATAGTGCTAGCTACTGGGTTTTCAGCTTTCAAATTTTAAAGCCAGAATTTGAATATATTTAAAAATTATTACAGCAGGTCTGCATCAATGATACCTGGTAAGCTTCTTTTCTTTGCAGTGTTTCATTTGGTACTAATTTATTGAGCAACGTCCTTTTAAACATCAATGATGCTCTATCTGTTCTGGAAACAAATGTAATTACAGGGTTTCAATCTTCACACACTTCTTCTGGGCTTAATGCTAGTATACTAACTTAATTATCTGTAATGGAATTACTCTTGATTTACAGTGCTTTACCTGAGTTGTAAATCCAGCCTATGAAATACTTGGCCTGGCTCCTGCAAGCATATAGCCTAAAGTTTGCAGCCTTTTATATGCAAAAGATAAATGGGCCAGTGCTATGTAGGCATACAATTATTTCTGCTCCGATACTGTAAAAAAAACCCACACCAACCAACCCATCACTATGTCCCATAAGTTTTGCAAAGATATGTCTTGGGCTATATAGTTATGAGATACATCCTTGAGCTGTGTGAATGAATCTAGACCAACTTCTGCTTCCACCTATTTTAAAGGCAGAATTCATGTCAACTTCAGTGGAAAGAATCCCTTCCCTAGAAAACATCCTTTTTTTAAACCACTGGAGGGAAGGAAAGAAGATGTTTTAAAACAAAGACCATTTTGGCGTCTTAATGTTTGTTAATTTTTAGATTCCTTGATAAAAAGCGTGAAAGAAACGTGGGCAGCTGGATCAATGAGAAGACCCTTTGCCATCAAGACTTGAGCACAATGTCTTTGAAAGGCCCTTTTTACAAATGCTAGCATTTGAAAAGGACAAACAGGGAAATAAAGCTCAAAGGGGATGACAATACGATGCGGAAAGGAAGTGGGTGGGTTAATGCTTCTGAGAAGCAAAGCTCCTTATAAAGGCATTGAAGAGGTTTAAGGTTCTATTTAACAACAAAGGGAGTTATGGAATGGGGCATAATTTTCCCACAGGATTTTTGTCTTTTGATGTTTTTGAAACACACACTTAAAACAACAACAACAACAACAAAAAAAGGATAGTTTGTAATTTGATAGGCTGAAAGTTTGTGTAGCAGAGTGTGTCTGTTTGTACAGGGGAACAGTATAGAGCCACCAATATGATGATGGATGTACAAATTGTTGAACTTGGTATTCAATGGGAAAACTGTTAGAAGGTTCAAAAAATTGTTGAATACTGTTTGAAAGTACACTGACTTTCCTTCTCCACTTAGTATGTGTGAACTCTCTCTGGACATTACAAGGATCTGGCTTTGACCCAGTTTTAGGACTACGCCTACCATTAATATTGTTCAATATCTGAAGGGGACCTATAGTAAGGCTGGGGAAGGACTGTTTGGAAGGGCATGTAGTGATAGGATGAGAGGCAATGATTTTAAACTGGAGCAGGTTAGATTTAGGTTGAACATAGGGAGGAAGTTCTTTACAATGAGAATGGTAAAATACTGGAACAGGTTGCCCAGGGCTGTGGTTGAAGTCTCCATCTCTGGAGGCATTCAACACCAAACTTGATGTGGCCCTGGACAGCCTGATCTAGTTGGAGGTGTCCCTGCTCACTGCATGTTGGACAAAATGACCTTTGAGGGTCTCTTCCAACCCAATGGAATCTGTGAATCTGTGAAAGAGAATCTGAACGTGAACTGCAGCCCTGGAAATGCCTGCAACTCCAGCCTTGATGAGGTGACCCATATTTGGGCCTTTATATTCAGAGTGGGCAGTCTTCTCAGAGGACATCTTTACTGTTAGAGTTCTTCTGGAACCTTTTTAACTATATTTTGCCTGGGTAAAAACCCCATAGAATTAATTGTTATGCTTGTGGAAGGCAAGAAAAATTGTTTATTGCTTTTAAATTAGAAGAAAAGTATTCTTAGTTTGTGTGTCCCAAGTAGGTTGTGCATACAGAGAGCCTCTTTTCTTGGGTCAATGATCTTTAACTCTTTTAGTGATACAAAACCAGCTCTAACCTCCTGAATTTGCCCTGGTGGCTCAGGTAGACAGACCCATTTATAACAATGTTAAGCCACTATTCAGCAGTCTCCTAAATATAGCTTATGTCATGCCATATGCATATCTTTAAAAGCACATAAATTTATCTTAATAGTGGTGGGTTTTTTTTTCTTTCTAATTTTCTAGACCACCCTACTCTGCCTATTGCACTATATTTCAGCACAATGGACATAAAGAGCATGTGGTCAGAAATCTTAACCTTAGAACATATTGAAAAGCAGCTGAAATTCTATATGTTTGTCTTCAATCATTTTAATGCTTATGGAGGACTTAGATGTGGATTGTCCCATGCTCCTCATATTTCTGGCAGGATTGTGGTGGTATTTTATACTACATTTTCAGAGGGAGAAAAGTTGCAAGATTTAGAACTGGCCATACAAATCCATCAGGAAAAATTAGCCCTATGACTAGTGCCTCTTCTTTTAGTGGTCATGAAGAGGTTAAGCAACATTTGTGTCCTTTCAGGCTAGGCCCCAGTTGTCCTATGCCAAGCATTGTGGTTATTCTGTACTTTTGCTAACAGAGGCAATGTTCTTTGGGCATAGTGCGCCCACACTGTTGCCTGTGAGATGGAGGTGGCTTAAGGCTATGGTTCTAGCAACATCCAAAGCTGAGGATTTTACCACTCCTATTCTTCTTCCATAAGCTTAGCTATGTTATGGTGACATGCAGAACTTCAGGTACCAGACAGCTGAAAAGCCCTTCCTTATATACAGTCATAATTCATAATTGCAGTTTGGTTTCAAGAGCATGCCCAAGTCCATGCTTATGATCTAATACAAAAGCATTATTCTCACACCACCCCTGAAAGTTAGCTGGTAAATGATTGCAGAGAGGGGGATTCAAAAACAAACATACAAAAATACAAAAAGAGGACTAAGTTCACCTGCAACAACACCATGTTACTTTCTTGATTTATTGGAAATATGTTGGTTTATTTTCCTTTCAAATTAAGCATTTAATGGTAAAGACATGATAGGATGCAATGAGAAGAGAAAATATGTTTAGAAAAGGAGAAAAAATATTAAGGGAGCAGAATGAGGAAGGCTGGTGGAAAGACTAAGCAACAGATGCTGGAGGTTGGAGAAAAAACTGATCACAATATAGTAGAAAAAAAGTGCAGCTCATTTCAGAGGAAATATTGTCAGGATCTGCTGATAGCACTGCTCAGCCTCCTCTGTTATCTTCACTCTTTGGAGGATTTGTTAAAAAAACAATAAAGAGGAAAAGCCTAAATGTCATCCTGAGTTTCCCAGGTCATACCAAATCCTTAAGTTGAGTGAATTTATCCCTAAGCTTTCTTCTACTGACAAAATATCACCATCTGATTTAGTACTTTGTGGTCAGAGGCTTTAGCCTACTTGTTCTTTATGCCAGTTGAATTAGTACAGGAGGAACAGAAACTTAAGTGTCAAGGAGCCACACAGCTGCACCCCCTTTACATCCACTGATGGAAGCCCACATCCTCTCATATTTGTATAGTGGAAAAAGAGGCATAGGAGGTAATATGCCCTACAGATGCTAATGTGTTCCATGTTGCTATTACTCTGTCAGACTACCTCCATCACTACCTAGAGGCTACCTCAGCCTCTCCAGAACTTTTAATGAAGTTTTGCAGACTAAAAGCAAGGCAGCCTTTTTAGCAGCGCTTCTGATTTTGCATCAGTACAATCACATTAGGAGAGAAACACATGGGAGAATCAAATCCCATAAATGAAGTGGAAAACCCCTTTGGATTATTAGTTCAAACCAATGTTAAAAGAATATTTCGTGTGCATGTCAGGTTCTTTGTCAGTCTCAAAGTAGTCATTTGGATTCACTTCATTATAGGCAGTACCTTAGGAGACAAAGAGAGAAATAGAGTGTGAGACAGAGTAATAATAACCCTTGAACGATGAAGTCTCACTCCTAGCACAACTTCAAATAATTCAGGCAACTATCTTTTAATCAAATATACAAGCACCAGTGTGACTGAATTCAGAATAGCTAGCATCCATGAGGAGAAAGGGGGGAAAAAATAAAAGACCCAGAGGAATGCAGAGTAGGAGACACTAGATAAAATGAAGGGAGCACTACATCATGGACTTAGACTTAAACAGAAGCATGAATACCAGCTCGACAGCAGAATAAACACAGATGGTCTGATCTTTTCCTTTTAAGTCAATGGGACTTTCCCCACTGACTTTAGTGGGAGAGAAAACAAGCAGTTATTCTCCAGCCCTGCTTCTTGTTCTCTACTTCTCTGCTCTGAATTATTCAACCTTCATCCTGGGGGTTTCTGTTAATTCATGGACTTTGTTATGAATATTCCTCTTCTGGTAATGATTTTTTGTTTTTTCTTTTTCTGACACTGATGTTTTAAATAATCAAAAGAATAATTGCATTTCAGGAACAGGTGACCAGGTAAAGCTCCATGAGGAGCAAAGGTTGAAGCTGGTTTATGAAAACCAGGATGAAAAAATGGTAGCAGAACTTAAACTCCTAACATACTGTGTGAATTTCCTTTTGTCTTCCTATGTCAAATGGAAGAAGTATTTATTAATAGACTTTAGCACTGTTGGTTGTTTTTTTTCCAGATGTGAATTCTTGCATACAAAATTAGGTTCAGATTCTGATTCTGTGAAATTATTTACTAGTGTTGCATTACAAGACTATAAATAGAGATGACCCAAGCGTCTCATATGAAAATTTCCCAACTTCAGTTCCAAACAATATCTCATGCAAGCATGCATTTCTTTCAGTTGTGTAATAAGTCATGTTTTTTACCTCAAAATTTAATCAATAATTCTAGAAATCAAAGTAAAGAAAGGGGTATTATTAATGTTTCTGAAATTGCTGGGGTTTTCTACTAAGAATGAATTTCAGTATATATTTTGATTCATAGTATCATAGTGTCAGTCAGGGTTGGAAGGGACCACAAGGATCATCTAGTTCCAACCCCCCTGCCATGGGCAGGGACACTCCACACTAGATCAGGCTGGCCAGAGCCTCATCCAGCCTGGTCTTAAACACTTCCAAGGACAGGGCCTCAACCACTTCCCTGGATAACCCATTCCAGGGCTTCACCACTCTTATAGTGAAGAACTTCTTCCTCACATCTAGCCTGAATGTCCCCACTTCCAGCTTCATTCCATTCCCCCTAGTCCTATCACTACCTGATAGCCTGAGAAGGCCCTCATTGGTTAATGTGTCATGAATGCTTCCAGGAAAATGAAAATGAGCCCAATTTGAACTTTGTTAAATGAAAACAATTTGAAACTTGCTGTCAGTAACTTTTTTTTTCTTTACAGTGTCTTTAATGAACAATTTAATACAGTTTGGTAGAGCTGTTTCCATCCTTGAAGCTAGAGGTATAGTTAACTGCCTCATTTAATGAATGTAGTGTGTCATCTTGTTTGGTTTGTGGTTTGTTTCAGGAATTTTTTTTGTTGTGTCTTTTGTTTGTTGGTTGGTTTGTTTGGTTTTTCTTTCTTTAATTTTGTACTGGTGTCTCAGCAGTAGGATTCAACTATCATTAATTATCTCAGAGGTATATGTCTATTCCAAACTAGTAATACAGTGTTCTGTAGTCAATGGACAAAGATAGCTATCTCAAGAAGGTAATTCCTTCCATCCAAAGATTAGGTGTTTGTGACCAGTGAGATGAATTGCCCTCAGAAGGCACTGTGTTTGCTTTGACTCTAAAGGAAAAAGAAATAGTACTTATGGCTAGACAGCAGTGGTTTGGAGTGATGAAACTTTCACAAGATAACAATAATGAGTTGATTTCTATAATCATTTTGAATTTTGTTTGCTACTCATTCTGTGGTCAGGGACACATCTCACAGCAAGAAATCAAAAAAGTAGATACTGAGCCTTGTGTGACAGCTTACTACTTTTTATTCATTTGATGTTGATTATCTTACATTGGCAGTTATTCTTTCTTTCATCTTTCTTATCAACAACTATGTTGGTTCTGTATTAACCTAATTAAGTGGAATAGAATAGAATAGAATAGAATAGAATAGAATAGAATAGAATAGAATAGAATAGAATAGAATAGAATAAGCCAGGTTGGAAGAGACCTTCAAGATCATCATGTCCAACCCATCATCCAACACCATCTAATCAACTAAACCATGACACCAGCACCCCATCAAGTCTCCTCTTAAACACCTCCAGTGATGGCGACTTCACCACCTCCCTGGGCAGCCCATTCCAATGGGCAATCACTCTCTCTATGAAGAATTTCTTCCTAACATCCAGCCTAAAACTCCCCTGGCACAGCTTGAGACTGTGTCTTCTTCTTCTATTGCTGGTTGCCTGGGAGAAAAGACCAGCCCTGGCCTGTTTTGAACTCCTGTTTTATCCCTTAAATACCTTGGGAAGAAAGAGGGGATTTATGTTGCTGCTAAGCACTGACTGAATCGGAACCAGTTTTACTTTTGAAATAGCTGAAATACTTGTGGTTGTGGGGTTTTTTTTGGTTGGTTGGTTTTGTTTTGGGTTTTTTGTTTGTTTGAATTGTAAAAGAAAACAAGATTTTAAAAATCATAGTGAAGAGGTATATTTCCTCCTCTGATACTCAACAGGTCGGATTTCCCACTTTCTATCCTACATGTGGTGAGACACTTTGCTTGTTAGATGTTTTTGTACTATACCAATAGGTGGCACTGGAAATTATTTTTGTGTGAAAAAGGCAGAGACAAGAGATTTATCTTTTTATCAGTACAGTAGAGCTCTAAAAGAAAATAAAATCTCACAGAGCCTGGAGAGAAGTGAAATAACAAGGCAGGCATGGCCTGCAGCTCTTTCTTACCACTATTTGATCTTTGAGATGTAAAGGCAGCATTGTCTAATGAACTTGCAATTCTCTTTTTAGACTACATATCCTTGCTTGCTGCAGAAATGCAGGTAACACAGGAACTTATATTTCCCACTGTCATAAAGGGGCAACATGTGAATAGCTTAAACAGAATTTTTCTGCCTACTGAATAAATGCTAAATCTGGTAACATTATCTTCTGTGGTATCATGAGGCCTGTCTTGACAATATGCAAATTCATTATTATTTTGGAAACCTACTCCAGAGTTCTATTTATTTGTAAATTTTTCCCAAAGTTTTTAAATTCTCTTCATAAGCTGAGAATGAAAATACTCATGGGATATTGATGATGGGATTTTTCATGGCATCATTGGAGGCGATATTCAGCTCTTGCTTACAACAATTTCAATTTATGCAGTGAAGAAAAGTTGAAATTGGAATGATGAAGTTGGGTTTTTTAGACTCCTAAACTCCCTTAAGAAGTGGGGAACATAGCCAAAATGGGCCTTTACATTGGAATCCAATTCCTTGATCCACAAAGATTTCATAGTGATTGTCTCAGAAGCTCTCTATGTCTGTAGCTATGATAATTTAACATTTTATAAATGCAGATGCTTTTAACATAAATTGTCAGTCTGCCCTGGTCTTGGACTATGGGGTATATATTGCCTTTTGGAAGTCTTACAATGAGTTGTAGGAATATATGTTATATTATTACTTAAAGGTGAAGTTTATGTTTTCCTCCACCGTGATCTTTCTTTAGATATTTAATATCACTTAAGCACAGTCTTTAAAGTAAGCATATAGTTACTTTCACAAATAAGGATTCTTTACTACCTCTGTGTCTTTGTGGTTAACAGCTCATGGGTTTCTCTGAGGCTGATAATGAGAATGCTATTTTTAAAATATACAGGACAGAATAGCAAGAAACACCTTCTGTAGTGTTCTATTCACTTCCACAAGATTGCTACAGGCTGATTTCTTACACCACTTGTGGAAGAGGTTATCAATGGTAAGAAGGAATTGAAGATTTTAAAGCTGCATGAATACACAAAATATTTTTAGGGGTTTTGGGAAAACTTCTTTCCATCCACAATTACTTTATTTATTTATTTTTTAACAGCAGTGTGGTCAAGAAACTCAAGGATGTGAGATTCAGCTTGGCTAGCAGATGGTATCAACTGCATTAACAGGTGCAGAATTACACAAGACAGGACTTAAAGGGAATTGAGAGCCATCTCTATCCAGAAATAGGTGGACATCACATTTACAATGAGTAAAGAGAGAGAAAATGAACTTCAGATCCCACATCCCACAGTTTTATTAAATGATGAAGGGATAGCTGTGTAGCTACCTTCTGTTCAGTCCACTAGAACATCTCTTCCTGCAGACAAATTCCCATGTTTATTTCCAGCCCTTTAGCCATGGAAATGGGCCTTTCTGGTAAATTGCTATCTGATCCAGTTTTACCATGGCTTTAAGGCAAGTTAAACCATATATATCTGCAAACATATAACAATAAATATCAGGAAAAGAGATTATTTAGAAAATTAAAAAAGAGGTAAACAATCTCAAGCATATTTATTCTGGGTTTATGCATCTTTTCTCCTTTACCCTGAAACTACAAGTATTTCAGTAGCTGCAAGCAAGCAGAAACACATGTATCTCACAATTTCAATTCAAGCAAAACATGGTATCATAGTTTCAGTCAGGGTTGGAAGGGACCACAAGGATCATCTAGTTCCAACCCCTCTGCTATAGGCAGGGACACCCCACACTAGATCAGGCTGGCCAGAGCCTCATCCAGCCTGGTCTTAAACACTTCCAAGGACAGGGCCTCAACCATCTCCCTGGACAACCCATTCCAGGGCTTCACCACTCTTATAGTGAAGAACTTCCTCACATCTAGCCTGAATCTCCCCAGCTCCAGCTTCATTCCATTCCCCCTAGTCTTATCACTACCTGATAGCCTGAAAAGTCCCTCCCCAGCCTTCTTGTAGGCCCCCTTCAGATACTGGAAGGCCACAATGAGGTCACCTCTGAGCCTTCTCTTCTCCAGACTGAGTTATTAATGCTTTGAAGGTAATTCATAATTATGCACACCAAACTATGCATTGAATGGAAGCTGATACCCAAATACCTTGAAAAATTCTTCAAGAGGACATCAGATCAAAATGCAAATTATTGGGGGTTTAATCCTCTGTGATACTGAATAGCTTCATCTTCCACTTGAAGCGCTGGGAGTGGGTGGGGGAAAGCTTGAAAGAGATAACTCAACACCTTTCATGACTGAGCTCAAGATGAATTAGTGCAATATACCCAGTGTCATGTCTTATTGCTTAATTGACTACCTCTAGGTATAATATAGCTGGTTTTATCACAGAAAAATCATTTTGATTTATTTGATGCATTGTATATCATAAGGAAGCATGCGTGAGGTTATTAATGTCTTGTATAGCTGTAATATATTCCAAGGGCACAGATAATGCACTACTAGCCTATTATGTCTATTACCCTGAAACTTTCTATTTTTATAAATTTTCTTTTTTCCTGTGTTTTTCCTCACATTACTTGCTCTGCGTGTAAGAGTGGAGTAGCGCTTTTGGCATAAATACCATACTGCAAATATTGCAGAGCTTGAGTGGGAACACAGCAGTCGGAAATATTGACTATAATATAAATGAACATTATAACAACTCAATTTGCTGCTAATTTATTATAAGCAACCGAGTTGTTAATTGCTCTCTTTTGTTCATAAACTTCAAGGTCTATCTGTGAGAGGTCAAGCGGCTTGCCGTGCTCTCTAAATAAATGTAACTCTGTCACATGAGAAAAAAAAAGTGTCTAGTGAATATCATCCTTTTCCCTAAATCTTCTGGAGCTGTTAGAAGAATAAGGCAGATTGTTTAAGAAGAGAAAATTTAAAATTTAGCAAAGCAATCTTGAGACTAAGGAATTTTGCCACAAAATTCAGATGGTGCGATGACTGCATGACATCTTGCTAAGGCATTTAAGTCATTTTTGATTGTGCCAGCAAAGGGTTAGTAACATTATTTAAACAAGCTGAACTTTTTTTTTTTCCTTAATGTTTTAATGTTTTTGTTTTCATGTTTTATGAGTTAAATTTGGCTCTGATATTTTCCTTATAGGCTTTTGGGGTTGTTTTTTATTGGAAATTAAAGTTTCCAGTGAAATCCAACCTTCTCCTGAAAACAGGCTGCATTTTGTCATGCTCCACCAATACTAGTCATGCCATTAATCATTCCACTCACACCTTTTCAGAATTATTCCCCAGCATTGAAGTGGTTAAGTGAATTCTCTACACAGTAGAAAAAAGTTCCAAGTGAAAATTTGCTTATTGCCATTCTAAACCAAACAGCATATAGTATGAAACATTGTGTTATATATATTATGTGCAAGTGCATGCAGCATCATTTAGGGTGGGTAACTCACATATGTTTTGCTGTTTGACTTTTTAGCTAGGAGGAATCTTAAAGCAAGATGTAGGTGTAGTGTTTATCACTTCCTCTAACTCCCAGTGAAGACATGCCTTTGTCATGCTTTTTCCTCTTATCTATTCCAGTGCTGTCACTCATATTTCATATCAGTGTAGGAGACAGGAGACATGGACTATTAGCATCTTAGGCAGGCATGTCATAGTTTAAACATGACTATAATACCTTTACTTTCTCTTTTTTTCTCGCTTCAATTTTGTAAGTTTAGAGCATACTGCTACTGCCCATTGCCTTTCTCATACATGAAGTCTTATGTCAATTGTACCTGACTGGTGGAAATATGCAAAGATTAGCCAGTGAAACTGTGGATGTTGAAGGAGATCTTGAAGATATGTTAAAGCCTGAGAAACATTTCCATCTAAAGATATTTTTCATACTAGCCACCTACTATTTGACAGAGTACATGTCACATTACCTCAAATAAAGGGTATGCTAAGTCAAACATTTGATCTGCTCATGTCACAGTAACACATTCATCAAGTTTAGATCCTTATCTCTTCCTAATAGCACAACAGGGTTGTTTTCCACATGAGTATTCCTGGTAATTTATGAGTTCTACTTAGGAGAAAAGCTGCCTGCAGCTAATTCAAATGCACCAGGAGAGCAGTATTGTACAGAATGTTTTTACATTTACTAGGAACCTGTAGTTTTACAGACTGTCAATATCTCAGTAATAATCTTTGAATGAGGGTAAAGGATGGACTGAATGTACTGGAAAAAAACTTTCAAGATTAGGCCTGCAGAATTCATCTGGAAAATCTGCTTTCTTTGTGTTTTTGAAATTGAGTTGTCTGGCAATTCTTAAGACACTGAACTTTCTCCAAGCGATTTCAGAAAGACTCTTGGAGGGCAACGAAAGAATCCTGAGGTTCAAAACATGGCACTTGGAGCAAAATAACTATAGTGAAAACTAGTGCATGATTATGGTTTAACTGATTTACATCTACTTACAGAAGTTATTATATCTTGTAGTGGAAGAACATTAGACTAGCACTGAATGATAATAATTTCTAGAAGAGTGGAATCACTGTAGTAAAGTGAAATATTGAAAAGGGCTTATATGCAATCCATACACCATTTAAGGGTCACTAAAATTCTACTGAAATACTGAAGTCCTGAAGATTGAGTTTAAAATCATCCCTTGGCTTTTAGCTACATCTCTTGAAGAAATAACTTTTCAGTTATCTACAAGCCTGCACCTAGCCATTAGCCATTGTTAGAAACAAGTAACACTCCTTCTATTTTTTTCTTCTAAGAAAAATGAAAACAAAAATAGTAAGAAAAAAAGGACGTAGAACAGAGAGTATCAGTGAAAAAAATGTTAGGGGGAGGGGTTGACTCTGAGACAATTTAGGAAATATCTTCCAGTTTCCTTGCCACAGCTCTTTAATTTCAGTTATTTTCTCCAAAGACACATCATCAAACGTTTGGAGACAAGAGGATAAGTGTCTCTGAATGCTCTAAAGAAATCTTAGATTGATGGCTACAGTAACAACAGATCTGAATATAAAACCTAAACCTCAACATGAAAAGGGAAGGCCAGATTGACTGATATGCAACACTGTAGTGGATTTAAGGATACTTCTCCATTTCGAGGGAGGTTGTAATAAAAGCTGTCAAGTAAGTTGTGGTCAAAATGGTTCTTCTTTAATCTACCATACTTAGAGTGCTCATAGTTCTGACAACCCCTCTAGTGTAGGCTGAGCTCATCATGCACATTGGTAGGGCTGCGAGTCCTTTAAGAGGAAACTCTGGTTTATTCTGGTTTTCATAGTTTTTGTTAGTTGGTTTGGGTTTTTTAATTGCTGAGGTATACATCTGTGCTTTCTTGTTTTAATTTGAAATCTCTGCAACTAAAGCTATGAGAAAAAAACCCAACCCAACCCAACCCAACCCAAAACAACACACCCAGTTGCCAGAAAAACTAGAGAAAATTGTTCTGCCAAAGTTGGAGAAACAGGAATTATTTTCAAAAATCCTAAGCCCACATTCTCTTTTATACATTCCCTGAGGCAAGTGTATGAAGTCCATCTAATTTGTCAGATTTAGTTGGTCCCAGTTAATGTAAAATTATTTGTCATACATAATATACTACAACCACCAGAGAGATAGGATGATTTGGATGTATGTGAAGAGCTCACACAAGAGTCTCCATATGTTAATGTCCCATGTTAGCTCTTTGATGAATTCCTTTTTGGAACCATGGAAGGGAAAAAGCCAACCCCAAACCAAAAGATGAATTGGTGCTGTATGATATTAACACATGGAATAGGGAAGATAGATTACTGAACCTGCAATTTATTCTTCTTTCTCATTTTATACTTCCCTCGTAATTTGTGTGGAAATGACTTTTTTGTTTCCTCCATAAATGTGAATGGACTCCTGCTATAATGCATCCATTATGTTTTATCAAACCTTCAGGTGCCACCAATGTAGCAGCATCTATTCTAGAACAGATTCAGTTAGCCTGAAATCTTCATTCAAAGAAGTGATGGGCAGACAAGAAGCTTTGCAAAATGTAACCTTCCCATTCCTTTTGGCAATAAATTCTGTCAGTTCCAAAGACCTGGAGTTCCTCTTCACTAATCAGTCTACTCAGAGCTAGTGTGGGGAGGAATGGGGATGAGAGGGAAAAATGCCTTTGACTCTCAGTCCAGCAGGAATACATTTGTTCCATTTTAAAATATTGCTGCACCCAAAGGGTGGCTGTCAGTGGGTCCATGTCCAAGTGGAGGTCAGTGACAAGTGGAGTCCCTCAGGGATCAGTACTGGGACCAGCCTTGTTTAATATCTTCCTTGGTGACATGGACAGCAGCATTGAGTGCACCCTCAGCAAGTTTGCTGATAACATCAAGCTGTGTGGTGCAGCAGACATGCTGGAGGGAAGGGAGGCCATCCAGAGGTACCTTGACAGGCTGGGGAGGTGGGCCCATGACAACCTCTTGAGGTTCAACAGGACCAAGTGCAAGGTCCTGCATCTGTGTCAGGGAAATGCCAAGCACCAATATAGGCTGGGCAGTGACTGGCCTGAGAGCAGCCCTGAAGAAAAGGACCAAGGGGTGCTGGTGGATGAGAAGCTCAACATGAGCAACCCGTGTGCACTTGCAGTCCAGAAAGCCAATCACATCCTGGGCTGCATCAAGAGAAGCATAGCCAACAGGTCGAGGGAGGTGATTCTCCCCCTCTACTCTGCTATGGTGAGACCCCACCTGGAGTACTGTGTCCACTATTACAGGAGGGATCTGGAGGTGCTGGAACATGTCCAGAGAAGGGCCATGAGGATGATTAGAGGGCTGGAGCACCTCTCCTATGAAATCAGACTGAGGGACTTGGGGCTATTCAGTCTGGAGAAAAGAAGGCTCTGAGGAGACCTTATTGTGGTCTTCCAGTATCTGAAGGGTGCCTATAAGAAAGCTGGTGAGGGACTTTTTAGGGTGTCAGGCAATTATAAGACTAGGGGGAATGGAACAAAAGTAGAAATGGGTAGATTCAGGTTGGATATTAGGGAGAAGTTCTTCACCATGAGGGTGGTGAGGTACTGGAACAGGTTGCCCAGGGAGGTGGTGAAAGCCCCAACTCTGGAGGCTTTTATGGGCAGGCTGGATGTGGCTGTGAGCAACCTGATGTAGTGTGAGGTGTCCCTGTGCATGGCAGGGGGGTTGAAACTAGATGATCCTTGTGGTCCCTTCCAACCCTGACAATTCTATGATTCCATGACTCTAGGATCTTTTATCTGTTATCATAATAGTCTTCTAGTCACTACTTCATAAAGAAAACACTTATGTCACTGGGATTTATTCCCTTATGATATTCACCCAGCTGGCATCTTGCGAGACTCAGTCCCTTGTCCAGGCCAGCAGGCAACATTTTAAAGCTAAAGTCAGCAGAAACAGGATGCATGAAACGGCCATAACCTTACAT
Organism: Colaptes auratus; assembly: GCA_015227895.2. NCBI lineage: Eukaryota > Metazoa > Chordata > Aves > Piciformes > Picidae > Colaptes > Colaptes auratus. The sequence continues at coordinate 47,862,076 of CM037640.1, read as the reverse complement.
TTTTGTCCCTTTTCCACCTACGTTATTCCAAATTTGAAGTAGAAAGAAGGTAAAATAGTGAAAAGCTGTATGCATTAATACTATTGTTTCATATATACCAATAATGATTAAAATTAATATGTTCATACATTTCTAATTACAGGCAGAAAACTTGACGTCTGAAGCGTGATGTTAATTTTACCTTGGTACAATATTTCCAAAGCAGTGTGAGCAAAACATCGGATAGCAGGGTCCTGTGGAAAAGATCTCTGCATCACTACAGAATGGAGAATGAAGACATGCCCTGGATTTTTATTTTGGGGTTTTTTGTAGTTTTGATCACATTAAGAGAAATACTGAAAAAAAAAAAAGTGTGAATATAAAAGATGTATAGGAGAAGAGCACAGGAATGACCATGTAGTGTGAGTGAGTGGACTGTGTATTCTCTGGATGTGGAGATTGAGAATTTAGAGGAACTCAGACCAAGAAACATAAACAGAGAAAAAAGATATAGTGAAAGCATGTCAGGTTTTCTAGTATATTTATTTCTATAAAGTATGTGTGGATGTTAGTCTGACATTTAAAACCAATTGTTTTTCATGTACGAGAGAATTAACCCAAGGAACTCATCTCCACATGATATTGCGCAGAGATTCCAATGTAAGCCTAAAAAGAGGTTAACCTTTTCTAACATTCAACATTGCCCAGAACAGAGCAATCAATCTTCATGCACTAGGATATCAGCTGGTCATCAAATGGTGTCAGGGTAGGCTCTCTTATCCATCAGGGGCAAAGAATGAGTGCTTTAATTTAGGTAAAAGTTCTGTAACCTTCTGTAAACTGAGTATGAGAATAGAATAGTCATCCTTTGTTCAGTATTTTTCAATGTCACTCAGATAATTTTTGAGTTACTTACATTGGTAACCTGCAAGCTCTATCAACTCAGTCATACTGTGTTCCTTACGATATGCAATTTGACATCTTTGGCAGTTAATGGAAGTTTCTGCCCGAACAGAATATATCAAGATTAGAGAGTTTACACTGCATGGGTGTATACAGCTCACATGCAGAGGCACAAAACACAGAATATGTATTCCATTCTGGGATGAAGAGTCAACACAATCTATGGAACCAGGTACTGCTTGGTGTCCTGAGACTCAGCTGCAGGCCTGGCATTATGCAATGAAGAGATAAAAACATAATCACCACTTCTTTGTACAATTTCCAGCTTGAGTTCCCCTTTTCTTCTTACATCCTGAAGGTGTAAAGTGCTTAGTGGCCATAAGATTTGATTGTATTGCCTACAGGGCAGAAAAGATTTACAAATCCTGGTCATTTTTCATGTGAGTATTAAGTACCAAGGAGCAATTACAATTCAGCATATCTTCTAAAATCTAGAATGATTACAGTATATATATATATACATATACTCTCCAATTTAAGGTAATGACAAGATCACAACAGACTTTATTTCAGTCAATGCAAAGAGTGGGAAAAGATTTCCATAACATAGTTCCTTATTTCCTGAAGGAGGGAGAGGAGTGCTGTAATGATCTGAAAATGAAATTCCAAGGTATCTTACTTTTCAAGGGATATTAGAAGACATTTGATCTGTGACCCACTTCTAGAGGTAGACTTGTAAGCATTATTATCATTATTAATTATTATTATTATTAATGAGTTCATGTTTGCCATGAGAAAATAAATCTATCAAAAGCAAGTCTGCAGTATTAAGAGATAATGTAAAATACAGAGATTTTCTTATTTAGCCTTTTCAAATATTTGTGGGTTGTCCTATTCAAGTCAAAAACATAATCACAGAGCTGTGTTTCCAGATTTGAGGGATAAAAGTGAAATGAAGTATAGATTTGAGCAGTCACATTTCTAATGGACATTGAAAACCACATTCTGTTCCTGAGAGTCCTTAGCAAAGCACTACAGTTTCAAGCTGCCACACTATATACCTTTCTAACTGCAAAGAACTGTTATATACTTCAGTTGAGCAGGGAAGTCAGGCACTGAATTAATATTTTATCTATTCCTGTGTTCTGGGAAAAGAAAAAGGTTTCTTCTGCCCTAGAGAAAACAGCAGAATTCAACCATGAATGAATAGCAAAGGAAGAACTAGTTATTAGCATTAAGATTTCTGCATACTCAATCTGACATCATACATAAGGTAAGTCACAATGAGACATCTATACAGAAACTCTTGCTTGGTTCATACTCCAGGCTGATGCTTCACACACTGCTGAAGAAAGAAATTTTAGTAGCATTTCTTTTATCTTATGATTTAGCTACATTTGAATTTTCAGCTTAACACAGCACCACCTACCATACTTCTAGTGTTATTAAAAAAATGCTTTTTCAGTTACATCAGTAAATAATAATTCACTATTGAGAGAAACATAAGAAAGTCCTGACCACGTAACATTCATGAGCTGTTTAAGCTTTTAGGACAAACTTGAAACATGGAATATCATTGGCCCATTACCACATCAGCTTCTGTCTAAAATTCTGAGTTGTTAAAAACATATGATTTATGTCAGAGAAAACTTACTTGATTAAGAAAGCTAATGATGAGCCCTACAGATCCTGTCTACTCTTGTGATTTGAGAACAGGCTGTCAGCACACGGTGGCAAGGAATGATCAAGAAATCTTGTCCTTAGGAGAGGCACACCGAGAGAAGGCCAAATAAATCTCAGGAGAAATTGTGATCAATAATGTTCTTCTGATGGCACAGAATCTATGGACATCAAAAGCACTCTGTTGCAGTGCGCTTGGTTGTCTGTATTATTTCAGGCTTTTCTTCAAGGAAAAGGAAAGGTACAAGAAGGTGGCAACAATTCCACATTAGCAAAGTTCATGGTTGCCACACTTATCAACAGGCATCATATATGAACAATGATGGGAAGCAAATCAGAGAATTAAGGGTGCGGGTGCAACAAAGACAGTATTTCAAGTGGTTTTGCCAGCATTCCATTGATAACAACTACTGCAGGATTCTTAACTTCTAAGCAGAAGTTGATGGCAGAGTTTAAAAAGTGAAGTAACCATTCTTGGTCAGCCATGATGCAGACAATAGCCTTCTTTTTCTTCCTGAGTGGAAGAAATTTTAACTAAAGCCCTTCCATGTCAGATTTCCTGTATTTTCTAGATTGCCCATGTAGGGACTTAATCCATGGCATTTCCTCATTCCTTAGCTGTTAGAGACTTCCTTTAGTTCTTCAGACTACATTGCTGTGTAGGCTGTTTAGAGAATACAGGCAGGGAAAATGAGGTGGACATGTTGCTGTTTATATAAATAATCAGTTAAAGTGCATGAAGGTCCACCTGTGGATGGATGGAGACCAGACCAAGAGTTTATGGTTCAGGATTAAATAAAGGGTAGGGATAACGGAATTTGCTAGAGGTCACCCAACCAGGAAAACCAAGAGGATGAGACCCCCTATAGACAGATAAGAAAAGCCTCACATTCACAAGCCTTGGTCCTCATGGGGAACTTCAACCACCCCAATAGGTATTGGAAAGACAACACATCCAGGCATAAGTACTGATGGCTATTTTTTCTCTAATGACAGGGGAGCCAATGAGGAGAGGTATTATGCAGGACCTTGTGCTCACCAACAAGGGGGAGCTGGTGAGGAATGTGAAATTCACGGGCAACCTTGGATGAAATGACCACAAAATAGTTGATTTCAAGATTCTTAAGGCAGTGAGGAGGGCACAGAACAAGCTAACTACGCTGGGCTTCAGAAGAGCAGATTTTAGCCTCTTTAGTGATCTGCTTGCTAGAGTACCATGGGATAAATTCCTAAAAGGAAGAGGGGCACAAGAAAGCAGGTTGGTATTCAAGGATCACCTCCTCTAGGCTCAGGAGTGATGCATCCTGACAAAGAGGAAGTCAGGCAAAAATGCCAGGATACCAGTTTGAATGAGTATGCAAGTCCTGGAAAAACCTGAACACAAAAATGAAGCCTACACAGGGTGGAAGCAAGGAAAAGTAGCCTAGGAGGAATACAGAGAATTTGTTCAAGCAGACAGCAATCAAGTCACGAAAGTCAATGCACTGTTAGAATAGTATATCCCCAGGATTTTCAGTGGCAACAAGAAAAGCTTCTGAAGGCATGCTGACTGATGATAAAAAGATGACTAGGGAAAATGTGAGCCCTCTTTGGAGGGAAACAGAAGACTTGTGACTGGCATATGGAGAAAGCCAAGATAACCAACAACTATTTTACCTCAGTCTTCAATGGCAATGGAAAAGAAGGTGATAATTTGTGACAACCAACATGGCTTCACTAAGAGAGAATCATGCCCTGGAATGGGTTATCCAGGGAGGTGGTTGAGGCCCCGTCCCTGGAAGTGTTTAAGACCAGGCTGGATGAGGCTCTGGCCAGCCTGATCTAGTGTAGAGTGTCCCTGCCCATGGCAGGGGGGTTGGAACTAGATGATCCTTGTGGTCCCTTCCAACCCTGACTGAAACTATGAAACTATGAAACTATGCCTGAGAGATTTGATGGGTTTCTATGACAGGGTTACAGCATTGGTGAATAAGGGAAGAGCAAATGACATAACCTATCTGGACTTGTACAAAACATTTGACATTGTCCTGCATGACACCCTTGTCTCTCTATTGGAGTAATACAGATTTGATGAATGAACCACATGGTGGATAATGAATTGTCTGGATGATTGTCCTCAAAGTGCTGTGGTCAATGGCTGATGTCCAAGTAGAGACCAGTGACACTCCTCAGGGGGATTTGGGACAAGCACTATTTAACATATTTATTGGAAATGTAGACAGTGGGATTGAGTGCACTCTTGGCATGGTTGCTGATGGCACCAAGATGTGTGGCACAGTCAATGTGCTGAAGGGAAGGGATGTTGTGTGTAGGGCCTTTGACAGGCTTAAGAGTTGAGCCTATGCAAACCTCATGAAGTTTAATAAGGTCAAGAACACATGGACTGGGGCAATCCCAAATGCAAATACAGGCTGCGTGATGAGTCGATTGAGAGCAGGCCTGTGGAGAAGCACATGGGGATACTGGTGGATGAAAAAGTGAATACGAGCCAGCAATGTATGCTCTCAGTCCAGAAAGCCAGTCATATCTTGTCCTACATCGAAAGAAGTGTGCCAAGAAGGTTGAGGGAGATGATATTTCCCCTCTACTTTGCTCTTGTGAGATCCCACCTAGAGAAGTGTGATTAGCTCTGGGGTCCCCAGCATAAGAAAGACATACACCTGTTCATATGGACCACAAAAATGATCAAGGGCCTGGGGCACCTCCACTATGAGGACAGGATGAGAGAGTTGAGGTTGTTTAGCCTAGAGAAGAGAAGGGTCCATGGAGACCTTATAGTGACCTTTAAGCACTTAAAAGGACCTACAGGGAATAGAGGTCTTTTTCACAAAGTGTAGTGATAGGATGAGAGGTAATGGCTTTAAGCTGAAAGAGGATAGACATAGATTAGATATTAAGAAGATGTTCTTTAATGTAAAGGTGGTGAGATACTGGAACAGGCTGCCCAGAGGGGCTGTAGATGCTTCTTCCTTGGGTATGTTGAAGGTCAGGTTGTATGGGGGTTTGAGTAACCTGATCTAGTAGATTTCCCTGCCTATATCAGGGGGGTTGGATCTTTAAGTTCCCTTCCGAATCAAACCATTCTATGATTCTCTTTTATGATCAATACACATCTGAAGATCTGTCATCATTGCCGTGGCGGTATCTGCACAGAATACAGAACCACAGCCCTGTGATTACCATTTGCATCATAGTATTTTACTCTGAGGCCTTTCCATTTTTTTTTAGAAAAGAGAATTTAATTAAAAATCTTGCTAGCCTTCAGAGAATAAGCATCTTTATTTCTGGACTTTTAGCAATAAGAACAAGCTCTCTCTGCTGGTACACATGCTTCTAGCAGTGGAAAATCCTGCTTATTCATGCCAGCGGGCTAAACAAATAATAAGGCAAGCATAGAAAAATGTCTTAAAACCTGAAAAAGCTCAAGCTGAGATCAGTTCCCAAGACCTCCAACAATATGAGACAGCTCAGAGAAAGTATAGACTAATGACTTTGAGTCATTTCTGTAAAAATATATTTGAAACAGATAATGGGTTTGCGTGCACATAAAAGTGGCATCAATTTCCACTGAAATGCAGTCTCTGACATACCTGGGTGTAAAAGCCATAGCAAGAGAAGTGGAATGTATATATTGCACATTTAGCCTCCATTGCAAGCAACGTTTAATTTGTTTCCCCTAATGATTTTAACCATGCAACTGATTAATGCCAGTGACATTGTAGAAAATTAGAAATAGAATAGCTTGAGGTGTAAAGTGTGGTTATTTCATTGCCCTACTTAGCTAAGCAGTAAATTGAAAGCTTACTGGTAAGGTAGAACCCTTGATTTGCCATATTTGTATTGTTATTTTCTTGTTATTTAAAATTCAATTGTATCCGACACCATCAAACTGGATTCATCTCTCTGATATTCAAAGGTATCTTCTTTTATCACATTTTCAGATGTTTGATTTTCCTTTCCATCCATTTGGGAACTAGATTTAATTTAGAATTCTTAGGGCTTTTTAGCTTTAACTCCTAGAAAATGTTAACAATTAATTCTTTGATGTCTGAACCTATCAGTGAGCATGTCACAGTATCACAGTATCACTAAGGTTGGAAGAGACCTCGAAGATCATCGAGTCCAACCTGTCACCACAGACCCCATGACTAGACCATGGCACCAAGTGCCACATCCAATCCCCTCTTGAACACCTCCAGGGACGGTGACTCCACCACCTCCCTGGGCAACCCATTCCAATGGTGAACGACTCTCTTGGTGAAGAACTTTCTCCTCACCTTGAGCCTAAACTTCCCCTGGCGCAGCTTGAGACTGCATCCTCTTGTTCTGGTGCTGGTTGCTAGAGAGAAGAGGCCAACCCCTTCCTGGCTACAACCACCCCTTAGGTAGTTGTAGAGAGCAATGAGGTCGCCCCTGAGCCTCCTCTTCTCCAGGCTAAACAACCCCAGCTCCCTCAGCCTCTCTTCATAGGGCTTGTGCTCAAGGCCTCTCCCCAGCCTTGTTGCCCTTCTCTGGACACGTTCAAGTGTCTCAATGTCCTTCTTAAACTGAGGGGCCCAGAACTGGACACAGTATTCAAGGTGTGGCTTAACCAATGCAGAGTACAGGGGCACAATGACCTCCCTGCACCTGCTGGCCACACTATTCCTAATGCAGGCCAGGATGCTGTTGGCCCTCTTGGCCACCTGGGCACACTGCTGGCTCATGTTCAGGCAGCTGTCGATCAGCACCTCCAGGGTGTCCAAAATGCCAAGGGTCTTGCAGGACCTCAGAATAGCACCACAATGATTCTCACTATGCAGTTACCAAGAGTCATATAGTGAATTTTAGATGGAGATTATTAAATTTAATTTCTGCTCAATAGCTGTCACAAATAAACTTTCCTATCTTTACTCAAGAATTATTGCACACTTGAAATTCATTCCTGATTTGTTTGTTTGTTTTCAAGCAATCTGTTTTAAAGCAACAGACACTGAATAAATGTTTTTCATGACATAGGCAGTAATTCCAAGAATGGGAATCCATTTCCCATTTCCATTTGAAAGTATTCAAATACCTTTGTTATCAGAGAATGCAGAAGGAGAGGGAAATGGAAGCTAGTGTAGGACATTCTGGGCCCCTCAATTTAAGAAAGACATTGAGACTCTTGAACATGTCCAGAGAAGGGCAACGAGGCTGGTGAGGGGTTTGGAGCACAAGCCCTACATGGAGAAGCTGAGGGAGCTGGGATTGTTTAGCCTGGAGAAGAGGAGCCTTAGGGAGACTTTATTGCTGTCTATAACTACCTGAAGGGAGGTTGTAGCCAGGAGGGGGTTGGTCTCTTCTCCCAGGCAACCAGCACCAGAACAAGAGGACACAGTCTCAATCTACGCCGGGGGAAGTTTAGGTTCAATGTGAGGAGAAAGTTCTTCACTGAGGGAGTTGTTAGCTATTGGAATGGGCTGCCCGGGTAGGTGGTGGAGTCACTGTCCCTGGAGATGTTCGAGAAGCGATTGGTTGAGGCACTTGGTGCCGTGGTTTAGTAGTCATGAGGTCTGTGGTGACAGGTTGGACTTGATCTTTGAAGTCTCTTCCAACATTATTGATTCTATGGTTCTATGCTTAAAGCACTTCTTCATGTTTAGGTTCTGCACGGAAGACAATTCAAAATTAGTTGGGCCCAAACCCAACAGCCAATTCTCTTTATTCCAGAGCAAGTCTTTATGCTGAGAGTAAAAAGAGGTCCCTACTCTTGTAAAGGTCTCCCTAATCTAAACAATATTACTTCTAGAAGATGATGCACTGAAATGACCATGAGTGGGTAAAGAGAAACTTTTGCTATTCCATCTGGGAAGAATCATATTTCCTCCTTTCACTCTCCCCTCACTGAATTCACTTCTGTTCAGTGGTGTGGCTTTAACAGGAAGAATTAAAAATAACCTCTACAAAATATTATCTTTTTCAGGTTTTAGACATCTCCTGGTGAGATATATGTTTTCCTGCCTTCTTGGTTTGGGGAAAGATTTTCTCTAGGCTATTTTAAAGAGACTGGAAATGTCATTTTGTTCTCTATTTTAAAAATAAAGTATTGTTTGTCGCTATGCTCTGTCTTCAAATTAATCCCTTGGGGGAGCATTCAAAACATTTTGTATACAACTACTATATCAAGCTTCTTGGATAAGAAGGAGAGAAGACTGTCTAGGTATCCAGATACAGAGATACACATTCCATGGTTCATCTCTGTCATAACTGAGATCTACAAACAAAACATCATGTCACTTGTGAAATCAGAAAATTAGAACAGAGTAGAGAACTGCTCAACTGCTGTGTTTAGGATTGTAATGCAGGAATCAGTTATCTAAATTTTAACTGTGCACTTTCTCATTGCAACAAGGAGCCATTCTCTTCACTTTAAACACCCACCAGAGCCAATAGAGAATTTAAAGATAATTGCTCTGCCATTGTAAAGCGCAATCGATCTTCTGCCTCCATCATTATATGTTGCTCAAAACTTTTCTGAACTTGATATTTATTTTTTATTGTATTTTCCTTGATTACTAACATGATTTATCTGGTTTCCACAAGTGAGAAATTTTTTTGGCACTCAAATTAGTTCTGTATAGCATTATAGAAACACGGTGTAGCTTGTGTCCGCTTTTTTTAATGTGCAACTTAGAGTAGTATATTTTTAAGACACTACATTGAAGAACTTAGCATACAGTTTCACCAGTGATTACATTTCAGATGAAATACAAAAGCATTTGAGTAAATGAAGAAGATTTATTTATGATTGTGACAACTTTATTGCTGCCTGTATGGGGAATGCCTCCTTCAGAATTCTTACACCTGTTGGTGCTTTCTGTAGTAGTTTTTTAGGGGGTTGTCTGTTCTAGTTAGATTCCAAAGTGGGTCTGGCCCTCCCAGACACCCACACACACACACACTCACAAAAGCAAAAAAGCATACAGTGTGTCCCTTTATTGATTCCTAGATACATCCTGGCCCGAATGTAAGTATAGAAGTAAGGGTCCAGGTACTACTTCTTTTCCCTATTGCAGCTGCACTTGATCAGAAGCTGGTAGGTGTGATTGTCACGGGTGTCCCTGTGGGGGCAAGATGTCCCTGCATCACAGCTGCCTGAGAACATGAGGAGAAGACTCTGGTTTTATTGTGTGGTGTTCCAGCTCCTGAATGTGTGGGGAGGGGTGCCAAGCCCCACCTCCACATACACAAGAGTGAAGGTTCCTGCGTATACATCTGCTGGGTTTGGAGAGCCACAGGCACCAGTGGGGGTACTAAAGTTCCAGCTGTTCTTTTCCCAATTGTCCTTGCATGCTTTCCTAATCAGCCTTTCCTTCAAGACTCCCTCTGGCCAGTTCTTTATCTTGGAGCAGAGAGTTCCGCCTATGCAGTTGAAAATATTCATGGGTCAACAGCAGACCATGTTCCAATTAACCTGTTCTAAAACATGCCATGTTAACCTGTCCTAATACATTGTCTTAGCAAGCTGGTAAAGTCAGCATAAAGACCTATTCTGCAAAGCTCTCACTTCTAATACTTTAACCTGTGTAGCTTGGTTTTTTGGCTTGGTTGGTTTGTTTTGTTTGGGGGTTTTGTTGTTTGATTTTATTTTGATTTAGCATTGCTGGGGTTTTTTTTATTAAAAAAAAAAAAAAAAGTGTGTTGAAATTTCCCCCCCGCATTAACTTTGCCAGACCAGCTCAGTATTGGAGTAAGTGAAATTTGTATTTACAAGCATAACTACAATCTACAATAGAATGCAATGAATATGTACAAAATTTACAATATTACATATTTACAGATATTTGCAATTAACAAACAGCACAAGAACTCCCCCTGGTCAAAGACCAGGGGAAGCTACTAACTTCTCCCTTTCTGTCCACCCCAGCCCCCTTGTACAAAAGAAGGGAGAAAGGAGCAGAGGAATGTTAATACTCGTGAGGACATGAGGAGGAGGTTCTCCACTGTGAGAGTGGTGAAGCCCTGGAATGGGTTGTCCAGGGAGGTGGTTGATGCCTGGTCCCTGGAGGTGTTTAAGACCAGGCTGGATGAGGCTTTGGCCAGCCTGATCTACTGTAGGGTGTCCCTGCTCATGGCAAGGGGGTTGGAACTAGATGATCCTTGTGGTCCCTTCCAACCCTGACTGATACTATGATGCTATGATATTAATACTAAAATGATGCAGCCAAGATCAAACAGAAGTAAGTTAGTACCTCTCCAGAGAGAGAAGTGAGAAGAGAAGAGAAACTGTTTTGGTGCAATCAATCTTATGGCAGATATCTCTGCAATGGGTTGTTTAGACTTACCTTTATTTTCCTTTTTACACACAATAGTGATTTATTTACATTTTACTACTTTCCTGCTCAAGATCTGTGAAAAAAATTTAAAGGCATAGCCTAAAACTACGACAAGAATAAAATAATTAAACTTACAAGCTTCATTTCAGATTTCTTACTAGCAGCCACAAATGGATATAGTAGCCTGAACCCTTTGCAACACCAAAGAAAGTGTCTTTGGAGTCTTCAAAGCCCAGATTTTCTCAGAGGCCCTAAGCTTGCAGCTCTGCCATACAGGAATGCAAAAGGAAGAGAACAGTTACAATTAAGAAAAAGGTGTTTTGGACTGAATGTCAAATAACATCTGGAAAGGCTACTTGCTCAGTGCTTTACCATAATATTACAGTGCAATTCCACAAAAATATTTAGGGCATGCTCCTGCTCAGACTTGGGCCAGCACGAGCTCTGAAGCTGGTCAGAGAACCAGTGCTATGAAGCTCTGATTGTTTCTTGCTCTTGTGTGAATTTGTTTCATATTCATAGAATTACAGAATTGTTTCACTTGGAAAAAATCTTTAAGATTATTGAGTCCAGCCATTAAGTTGGCACAGCCCCGTCCACTGCTAAATCATGTCACTTAGCATCATATCACCAAATAACACAATCATTCTTCTTGGAAGAGACCTTCAAGATTGAGTTGAACCATTAACCCAACACTGCAAAATCCACCACTAAACCCTCTTTCAAATGCCTCCAGGGATGGTCATACAACTGCTTCCCTGGGCAGCTTAGTCCAGTGCTCAACAACCCCTATAGTGAAAAAAAAAATAATCCCAATATTAAGCACAAGATTCTGCTGGCACAACTTCAGGACATTTCTGCTTCTCCTGTCACTTGTTATTTCAGAGAAGACACTGACTCCCACCTCACTAAATGCTCTTGCAGGTACTTGTAGAAAGATAAGCCTCTCAGCCTCCTTTTCTGCAGACAAAACAGCCTTTGTGCAACTTTGGGTTCATGAACTGGATGAAAACAGCATTTTTTCCAAACATACAGAAAAGAAAACAATCTAATGGAAGACTGAGACCTGCAGAAAAAGCTCAAACTGACAGACAAAGTTCAAACTGAATATAAAAGGAGATTCTGATGCATGCAACTTTTTCATGACTCTCTCCTCACCTGTCTAGATTTCAGCAGCTATGTGTTGCAATGGTATTAGAGTTGCAGACCCCAGACTGTGCCACATTTCCCTTCAATGCAAGTTCCTTTCAGGGAAGTAGGGAAAAAGGGAGAAATAGAATAATAGAATTGTTTTGTTTGGAAAAGACCTCTAAGGTCATTGAGTCCAACCATCAACCTAACAACCATGTCCATTAAAACATGTTCCAAAGTGTGAAGTCCATGCATTTTTTTGAACACCTCCAGAAACAGTGACTGCACCACCTCCCTGGACAGCCTGTTCCAATGCCTGGCCACTCTTTCCATAAAGAATTTTTCCCTAATATCCAGTCCAAACTTCCCCTAGTGCAATTTGAGGCCATTTCCTTGTGTTCTGTCACTTAATATTAGGGAGAAGAGACCAACACTCACCTCACTAAAACCTGCTTTCAGGTAGAGAGGTAATGAGGTCTCATCTCAGCCTCCTCTTCTCCAGATTAAACAATCCCAGTTCCTTCAGCCCCTTCTTGTAATACTCGTGCTTTAGACCCCATATGAGCTTTATTGCCCTTCTCTGTATACACTCCAGTGACATAATATCCTTCTTGTAGTGAGGTGCCAGAAACTTAACACCATATTCAAGGTGCAAACTTACCAGGGCTAAGTACAAGGGGACAATCATTTCCCCACTCGAGCTGGCCATGCTATTTCTGATGCAGACCAGAATACTCTTGGCCTTGTTGGCCACCTAGGATCTACATGCATTTTAAATACCTCCAGTGATGGTCACACAATCACTTCCCCAGATAGGTATTTCCAATGCTTGACCACTCTTTTGGTGAAGAATTTTTTTCATAATATCAAAAGCAAACACCCCCTGGCACAACCTAAAGCCATTTTCTTGTCTTGTTACTTGGGAGAAGAGTCTGAGTCCTCACCTAAGTACAACCTCCTTCGAGGTAACTGTAGAAAGAGGTAAGACTAGACCCTTCACCAGCTTCAATCATAATATATTTGATACATGGCACCAAATTGGTCATAAAGGGATTTAGAAATGTAGATCTTAAAAAAACCATTATGATCCAGTTGAGGTTGCTTAGGCCACTTATCAGTTTTTATACTACTCAGTCTCTGTAGGTACTGAGTTTCTTTATTTTATTTTATTTTTTTTTGCATGGCTTCTTTCAGTAAAGTTTCCTAAACCACAAATTATCTGCTTCAGTGAAAGCTTCTTTAAAGGTGGAAGCAGTTTAATGCTCTCTCTTACTTATACTCCTTCTCTTACTTATACTCCTTCTCTTACTTATACTCCTTGTTAGACATTTCTTGGTTCATCTTTAACAGCTAAAGAATATACATGTTGTGCTGGGTTACACCCATCCTGGAGGGGAGGCTTGCGAGAGCCCTGCTTCCCCCAGGTGGATGTGGTTTCTCCCTCCCAGGAGATAGTCTGTTCTGCTCCCCCTTCCTGTCCAGAAAGACTATAAAAGGGAGGGCATGGCAGCCATCTTTTTTCTTTGCTCCTGCCTCACCTGTTTGAAAGGTCCCACAGATGCTGCTAGCCTCCTGGTTCTGCCACGTGGCTGGGCTTGATCTCCCTGCTACATCCACGCTTCTCTAAAGGACTGAAATCCACATGCATCAAGGGAGATACAAGGCCATCCAAATTTGGTTTTGTATACTTTCCTATTTATCCTTATTCCTTGCCCTTGTAAATCCTCCCTGTTATTGCTATATGTATATATTTTGTGAAAAAATTTACTCCTCCTACTTCCAAACTGACTCCAGATTATTTTTTGGTAGATTTACCTCCAGTCTCTTCAGGAGCAGGGGGAGGAGTTTTCAGTTTCTTGCTACGATCTGAGCTCTTAAACTCCAGTTAAGGCTCAAACCACCACACATGTATATAATGAAAAGTTCAGTGATTAGAATGTGTCTAGGGCTACACAGGACATGGCTTGAGACACATTCTCTTCTCTTCCTAATGGGCACAGGAAGTTCCATTTCCTTATTTTTCAACATTCTGTGATTTTCTTTATTTCTTTCCACAGAAGCATGTTCCAAATAAAATACATTTTTCAGTGTGGTGGTCCATGTACCATATTTGTTCAGACTGGTTGACTTTTTTGAATATTCATTAGGTAGAAAGCAGCATACAACAATTTGGCAGAGCATTCATATAGAATGGGTGAGATCTGGCTTTCTACTATGGTTTCTTGTCATACAGCGTTATTTTGCTGCACCTAGTTAAGCAACAATTTAGCTATTTTCTTTTCATGTAAGAATTAAATTATGCACTTTAATAAATCAAACAAATAAATATTTTATCAATTCATCAAAACAAATGGGGACCCCCAACTGCACTTTTCAGTTAGCCTGAAACATTCTCTACTTTCCCACTGCGTTCTTTGTTGGTTATAAGCATCTTTTTATACATCTTTTTCCAAGCAATATGAGAAATTATTAACAGTAATCATGTTTAATCTCTCTTACAAAATATGCAACATAGTAGCAGACTGATAATGGCAACAATTGTGTAATTAAGTAGAATGATGTGCACTGGTATGCATGCCTAGAGTCATGTGTGTATTTTTATATGTATAGTAAGTAAATAAAAAATGAATAATGAAAATGAATCAAAAGGAAATGGCTGTCAAATGAATCTCATCTGCTTTGGAAAATTTCCATAAAGTATGATCCTCTTGCACTAATCATCCAACAACTCAATAACTAATTGCACAAAAGCTCAACGGTTTTCGTTTAATTCCCTGCGCCCAACTGCAGAACTTCCGCAATGGTGATCTAAGATCCAATAAAAGAATAAAACAAATAGCAGTTGATATGCACAGTGCTATACTATAATAATCCAATTATTTCCCATAGTGCAGAAATGGCATGCAATTTCCACACCTATGACTCCAGAGAGATGTTATTTGCACAGTTTGGATCTGAATGACTAGTTAAATTTTGCTATGGTGCCTTGGGTCAGATTTATGTTAAATTTCTCTCTTTATAAAGTCCGTGGTCACATATTATTTTCTGGTGTGCTGGTTACATACACTGCTCTCTTGCTTGGCAGGAAATCTGTCTTGATGATCAACTTCTGCATCCTTGCCTTTAGTAGCCACGCCATAAAGGCAACACCTGCAGTGAGGAATGCCAGCTCCACAGTGGGGGGAATGAGAAAGGTGGGGACTATGTTTTCCTCATGGCATTTCATCTGTCTTTCATGAAACAGCTCTGCTAGTAGCCTTAGGCAAAAGACCCTTCAATTGCACAGTAAGAAGACCAGTGGCTAGTGTCTGAAAGGTGGCGACTTTATAATATCTTTGCCATCAAATGACAATACAGAGCAATGCAATACAGATGAAATAAATTTGATATATATCAGAAATCACAGTCCTATTTTTAAAAACATATTGTTAAAATGAAAAAATGGCAGTCTTGTCTGATGCTTAGGGCCATACAAGCACTGACAAATTGATTTTGGTATAAAAGAATTCTAGGGCCTTGTAGAATTCAGATTGATTTTTTTCCCTTTTTTTTTTTTCCTTTTTATTGAATTTAACATTAGTTGACTGGATTTTACATGTTTTACATTTGCATTTACAACTATGTCAAACTTCCTGTCTAAATCCAAAATGTTATTGACTTCAGCTGTGTAATGTAGAGTCATAAACATCCTATTTCTGTGTTTTCCTGCAAATCATTCTCCTGAGTCTGTGAACAAAAAATGTAGGTTGTATGTGGAAAATAAAGAAATAAATTCTATAGGAGCCTTTACTCTTTGTCTTTGCTTGTTTTGTCAGGTTTGGTTTTAATGATCATTATTACTTGACTAAAATTTTAATTTAAATAAACAATTCAAGAACTGGTGATCTAGTTTGTTTGCCTTTGGCAAATGTGAAACTTCCAGCTGCCTACAGTGAATGAGGCTACGAGGCATGTCCTTTAAAAAGGAGTCTTTCTTTGAGCTGGTGACAAAGTGCAACACCCATTGGAATTCTGGATCTCTTTGTAACACACATTGTTGTGTGACCAGCTGTAGCCCAATAATGTGCCATATGGGCTTATGCATCGTCACCGAACTGAGATTTTAAGAAACTCAGTTTTGCTTCCTTCTAGAAACAGTTTTGTAAATAACAACTAAATAAACAAGGCTCCCAAGAGAAAACCCAAGTTTCTTAACATGTATGAAATTCACTGTGGTTCATAACTGATTTTCTTCTGAATCTAAATTGACTGGAAACAGAATTTTTATGCTAGGATGAAAATATAAATAATTATTTGTCTCACTTTTGTATTCCATATTATTGGGATAAATTGCTACAAAGGTTCATTGAAATAATCTCACACAACCTGTTATATTAGGGAACAGAAAGTGGTCTACTGCAGCAAAGAGTCTGACTTCAGAGGTTTCAGAAGTACAAAGGAACAAAAAATTCTCAGTGGAATGTGCCCTTTTCCATATTCTCAGGGCAGCACTCACCACCCATCTGCTCATTCTCTTTCCGTCCACTTTCCTGCTTCCTAAACTTACCTATAACCAGATCTACAAATGCATTTATTACAGCTTTACAAGGGATATTCTTCTTGCCTGCGTCACAGAATTTTTGTCTTCACCCAGGACTGCTTCTCCACTGACCCACCTCTGGACTATTTAATAATTATAATGTTCACTCTGCTCCAGTGAGTCATTTATGGATTATTTTCAGACAAAGAACAAAAGCCACAAGTAATAACATTAGAAATCAAGAGCCAAACTGTCTTTTGAGCTCACACTATAATTTTTTTTCTGCAAAAAAACAGGCAATGTTTCACTGAAGGGACAACAGGGACACTTCAGCATTTGTTACTTGGAAACTATAAGACTTTTCCTATCTGTGAATCCTAGGCTGGAGATACAACTATTATCTGAAGGGTGTTTGTGTTTGGGTTTGTGGTAGTTTTTGGTTTTGTTTTTTCTCACTATTCCTAACACTTTCCATCTGTCATCATTTGCTTTCTGATAGTATGCTTCTATATCAAGTCATTTGAAAACATACCTTGAGGTATCACAGAATCACAGAATGTAAGGGGCTGGAAAGGACCTCAAGAGATCATCTAGTCCACCCCCCTGCCAGAGCAGAATCACCTAGACCAGTTCACACAGGAAGGCATCCAGGCAGGTCTTGAATATCTCTAGAGAGGGAGACTCCACAACCCCCTGGGCAGCCTGTTCTAGTGTTCTGTCGCCCTCACTGTGAAAAATGTTTTCCTCAGTTTCCATGGAACTATGCCTCAACTTCTACCCATTGCCCCTTGTCCTGTCATTGGATACCACAGAGCAGAGCCTGACTCCATGCTTTTGGCACTCACCCTTTATATATTTATAAACATGAAAGAGGTCACCCCTTAGTCTCCTTTTCTCCAAGCTAAAGAGCCCCAGCTCCCTCAGACTCTCCTCATAAGGAAGATGTTCCATTCCCTTAATCATTTTTGTGGCTCTGTGCTGGAGTCTTTCAAGCAGTTTCCTGTCTGTCTTGAACTGAGGGGCACAGAACTGGACACAATATTCCAGATGTGGCCTCACCAGGGCAGAGTAGAGGGAAAGGAGAACCTTTCTCAACCTACTGACCACACCCCTTCTAATACACCCCAGAATGGCATTGGCTTCTTGGCCACAAGAGCACATTGCTGGCTCATGGTCAACCTTCCATCCACTAGGTCCCTCATGCGCTTTCCTCCTTCACTGCTTTCCAGCCTATACTGATCCATGGGGTTGTTCCCAGGTGCAAGACTCTCCACTTGCCCTTGTTGAATTTCCCCCTGCCCAGCTCTCCAGCCTAAGTCTCACTGAATGGCAACACAACTTTCTGCTGTGTCAGCCACTCTGCCCAGTTTTGTGTCATCAGCAAACTTGCTGACAGTGCACTCTGTACCTTCATTCACATCATCAATGATTTTTTTCAGTCTGTTTTATATAAATGCTTAAACTGTTGTCTAGGTTTTCCTAGTGCTTTCATCTATTAAAAAAAAATCATAACATGACAAGTGAAGCAGTAGAACTTAATATAATCCATCAACAGTGAGTCATGCTATTTAAAAATTCAAGTCTCCCCTCCCCCTTGGTAACCTAATTTCAAATACATTTGGGAAAATGGCATGTGCAGTGTGCCCTCGATGCCTATAGATTTGGCCTAATTCGGTACAGATGGGGATTGATTCTAAAAGCCCTCACAGAAAGTGAGTGCCAAGGGTCCCCTCTCACTTTTACTGAATCTCATTTCAACTGTATCAGTACAGCAAATAATGAGAGGTGTTTTTTAGCAGATAGGGGTTGATCCTTTTGGACATTTTTGTCTTAATCATCAGATTACATAATTTTCTTTCTGTTATTTCCCACCCAGAAAAGCATATACCTATCAATGGAAAGCTGACTGATTGTGCATGTGCCTAATTTGAGTATATTATCACTAAGACAACTCCACCATACTATGCTATTTTTAAGGCAAGAGTGAAGGCAAGAGTTGAAGATGCTTGAGCTACAAGACAATGTATGCAGCAAGACTACATGGTCTAGAATGAAGATGACACGTTGCACAAATGTGTGCCACTAAGTAATGTTCAAGCTTGTACTCCAGTAAAGAAAACATTATATTGTGTCTGCATATGATTCCTCCCAAGACAGCAAGATGAAAAAAAAACCCCAACCAAATAAAAAAAACAAAACACCACCCCAAAACATTGAAAATATTTTACAGCTTTATCACCACACATGGTGATAAGGTTAGGGTAAACTGACTAGGTGACAAGGTTAAAGTGGGCAATCTGCTTTCAAATTTAATGGCTACATCTCCAACCAGTGTTCCACTGATCAATGTGGATGTATCAGCTTGGGTCAGTATGATTACAGCTTTTCATTTTAGGTTATTGTTAGGTGCAGATGAATCAGATACCTCTATGTCATGATTAATTGAGCCTGAGCAGTGTAAATATACATTCATACAATTTATTAAACTGAAATAGTGATTTACCAAGGTAGGCAGAGAGGAAGAATATAATAATTTGAGGAGTCTCTCACTGCAGAGAGAGAGTCCTTAATGATCCATGAACTGCTTTTAAGAAATCGTTAAAGATGAAGTGAAGTAAGTTCATAAAGACTGATTCAGTGGGATTTAGGTGGCAATTTTTTGGCAGTGAGGGTGGGAAGGGTTGCAGGAGGGAGCCACTTTGAGAAGAAGCTGGGGCTCTCCTGTGTTGGACATAGCTGGCTCTGCAATGAACCCACTGCTAGCCACAGCTAATCCCATCTGCCAAGTGTATGACACCACTGTGAAAACATATTTAAGACAGGGTGGAAACTACCAGATAGGCAGAGGAGTGGGGCAGAAAACTGCCAACAGCAACAGAAAAATATTGAATGAGAAACAGCAGAGGAAACACTAAGGTCAGAAAATGAGGAAAAGGAGGTGTTCCAAGGTGCAGCAAATATTTCTGGCAGCATGTAGAGGATGGAGCAGAGGAAAAGTGTGAGAAGGAAGATATAGCAGAGAGGAAGTGTTGTGTACAGACCATAACTCCATTTCTGCTTCCAATGATATGGGTCTATTTTTATTGGCAGTACACTAATTTTCCTCAAGTCCATTTTGCCTGCAATGGTAATTGATAAACAATCTCTTGTCTCTGACCAGCAACTTTCTCATTCTCTTATCTCTCCCTGTCCTGCTGAGGAGGAGGAGGCAGTGGGTATGGATTTCTCTGTTAACAGATGCTAATAAACCATGCACATATATATACATATATACATGTGTAAAGCCCTCAATTGCAAAACCTCTAAAGTTCACTTTGGAAACAATTTATGGATCTTCAAATTGAAATAGGCCCTTCCATATAATTTAAGTAGTTATGAGAAATATTTCAAGCTTATGAGGAGGGGCTGAGGGAGCTAGGGTTGTTTAGTCTGGAGAAGAGGAGGCTCAGGGGAGACCTTATTGCTCTCTACAACTACCTCAAAAGAGTTTGTAGCCAGGTAGGTTGGTCTCTTCTCCCAGGCAACCAGCACCAGAACAAGAGGACACAGTCTCAAGCTGCACCATGGGAAGTTTAGGCTTGAGGTGAGGAGAAAGTTCTTCAGAGAAAGAGTAATCGCCCAATGGATTGTGCTGCCCAGGGAGGTCACGTTCTGGGAGGTGTTCAAAAAAGGATTGGACTTGGCACTTGAAGCCATGGTTTAGTCATGAGGTGCTAGGTAATAGTATGGACTTGATGATCTCTGAGGTCTTTTCTGACTGTATTGGTTCTATGATTCTTATTCTTTCAAAACAGCCATCTTTGGTCCCTAGAAAATGTTAGAGCTCTACAGGCCTTGGTTGCTGTGTCTAGCCTAGTGAATTTTCTGTCAGAGGAAATTTGTCTCTCACCTCTCTTTTTAAGTCTACCAAAGATGACTCTTATCACAACATTAACTGGTATCTTATTTTGGATTATTAGTTAGTGTTTGGTGAATTCATTGTCATATGCGTACATATACACATAAGAATATGTGTGTGTGCATGCAGACACGTATAAATATACAAATTAGTTATTATAAATCACCTATACAATGTTCACAGCAGCAACTCTGGTAAGTAAAAGTGAAGAGAAACACTCATTAGGATATCAAAAATTTCTCTAACAAGCTGGGACTGAGAAAATAGCTCGTTATTCATCAAAGGGGTATTTTTCTCTTCTGACTGAGAACTAGTCGTGTGTCTCAGGGTTATACTGAAGACCATTACTGCTAGAGCCACAGCTTCTTTTAGCTGATAGTGAAATACTAAAAGAAAAATAAATCCAATCTTATGTGACATAGAACATAAGCATCATTGAAAGTCATTGAGTTACATCTTTTTTTTTAAACTGCTGGGCCATGTCTCTGTACTGCAATCTGCTTTTCTTTAGGCATGTAAAAGTTTGTCCACCAGAAATACCAATGTGATTAGATGTTTCTGAAAATACTGCTAGACATGGGAAATGACATCTTGTGTAGCTGTTGTCACTATGTCTGTGTGTTCTGACAATTTCCATAAAACTGGAAAAGTTGGTGTTTGAGAATCTCAGCATGAGCAACCAGTGTACAGAAAGCAACCCAGAAATCCAACTGTATCATAGAATAATAGAATCACAGAATGGTCCAGGCTGGAAGGGACCTCCAAAAGTCATCTAGTCCAACCTCCCCCACAGTCAGCAGGGACATCCTCAACTAAACCAGGCTGCCAATCTGTCATTGATCCTGGGTTGCACAAAGAGAAGTGTACCCAGAAGGTTGAGAGAGGTGATTCTCCCCATCTGCACCACTCTTCTAAGACCCCACATGGAGTACTGTGTCCTGTTCTGGAGCCCCTATTACATAAAAGATATGGATGTGCTGGAACACGTCCAGAGAAGGGCCACAAGGATGAGCAGAGGGCTGGAGCACTTCTCCTGTGAGGACAGGATGAGAGAGTTGAAGTTGTTCAGTTTGGAGAGGATTCTGAGAAGACCTTGTTATGGCCTTCCAATATCTGAAGGGGACCTACAAGAAAGGTGATGAGGGACTTTTTAGGCTATTGGGTAGTGATAGGACTAGGGGGAATGGATCCAAGCAGGAGGAGGGGAGATTTAGATTAGATCTTAGGAAGAAGTTCTTCACCACAAGGGTGGCCAACAGGTTGCCCAGGGATGTGGTGGAAGCCTCATCCCTGGATATTTTGAAGGCCAGGCTGGATGTGGCTGTGAGCAACCTGATCTAGTGGGAAGTGTCCCTGCCCTTGGCAGGGGGGTTGGAACTAAATGATCCTTGAGGTCCCTTCCAACCCTGACAAGTCTGTGATATTCATGTGGTAATCCATCAAGAAATTATATTCCTATATGTTTTCTAGCCTAAACAGTTTTTGCTGTATGATGCACTAGAAGTGCCTTTCCACCAGCTCAGAGAAAGGAGTCTAGATATAAAAGTACTGTATTGTACTGCATTGGGTTTATAGATGTACACTGCAGGTTCCTAAGGATTAGATTACATTAATTTTATTTGTAGCCTGTTGATGGAAGAACATCTAGGGTCATACATTGTACAAAGCCAGGCTGGATGCAACTTTGGCTAACTTGATCTACTGGAAGATGTCTCTACCCATGGAAGGAGGGTTGGAACTAGATGACCTACATCTGGATGAGGGCATGGAGTCCTCCAAGTATGTTTGCCAGCAATGCCAGCAAGTTAGAATGAAGAGAAAATACATGAGATGGTAGTGATGCTATTCAGAGGGGCCTTTGAGAGTTTGGAGAAATAGGCAGATAGGAGCATCAGGAATATTGCAATGCTGTGAAATGCAGTAATATAATCTGGGGATAAAAAAACCTTTTAAAAGTTTCACAGAAATGGAACTGAGGTCTCAGGCGGACAACAAGCTGATCATCAGGCAACACTCTGCAGAAATTAAGACCAGCTGAATACTGACCTGTATTAGCAAGAGTATAGACAGTATTAGCAGGTTCAAGGAAGCATTTTTTCTCTGCCTTGCAGACGTGATACAATATACAGTGCAATGTGTGCAGTGCAAGAATTATACTGAGATACTGGAGTGATACCAATGGGCCACCAATATGATGTAGACATACTGGAGCATGTGACATACACTGAGAATCAGAGAGAACTGGGCTTATTCAGGCCAAAGAAAGAAAGATTGAAGAGAGACACATTTTATATTTCCATTTCATAGGAGGATATAGATAAGACACAGCATTGTAATGGACAATGACAGGATAAGAGATAATGGAGAGAAATTGGAACAGAATTATTGTGATCAGACTTGGCAAAACTTCTTTTGCTATCAAAGTAGTTAGTCTCTTTGTACTGTGTCCAGTTCTAGGCCCCTCAAGTTTAGGAAAGATGTTGAGTAGCTGGAACGTGTCCAGAGAAGGGCAACAAAGCTGGTGAGGGATTTGGAGCACAAGCCCTGTGAGGAGAGGCTGAGGGAGCTGAGATTGCTTAGCCTGGAGAAGAGAAGGCTCGGGGGTGACCTTATTGCTGTCTACAACTACCTGAAGGGAGGTTGTAGCCAGGTGGGGGTTGGTCTCTTCTTCCAGGCAGCCAGCACCAGAACAAGAGGACACAGTCTCAAGCTGCACCAAGGGAGGTTTAGGCTGGATGTTAGGAAGTAGTTCTTCACAGAAAGAGTGATTGGCCATTGGAATGGGCTGCCCAGGGAGGTGGTGGAGTCACTCTCACTGGAGGTGTGTAGGAAGAGACTTGATGGGGCGCTTGGTGCCATGGTTTAATTGATTAGATAGTGTTGGATGATAGGTTGGACTCGATGATATCAAAGGTCTTTTCCAATCTGGTTAATTCTATTCTGTTCTGTTCTATTCTAAATCAAATTGCCCAGGGAGGCTGTGGAATTTCCACCCTTGAAGATTTTCAAACTTTATTAGATGTTGTCCTAGTAACATACAGTAGTTTACCCTGGTTGAGTTGAGGAGTGGACTAGATGACCATGAGAGGTCCTTTTCAAATCAAGCCTAAATTAGCTTATGATTATTTCAGTGTCTGTGTATCCACTTGAATTCTTAGAAACCATCCATAAATCATAGGATAAATTTTGCAAAAAAATAGATAAACATCTATTGAAATGGAATATTGAACACAGGATATAGTTGAAAGGACTCTCAGTCTCTGTATTCTACACCATAATTTATACAGGCAGTAGCTGTACTAGTTTATAGAAGCAAGCTGTGAACTCTTTAACCATTTACACCAAGCCTCCGGTGTATACACAGAAAGTTGTTGGTTGTTGGGTTTTCAGAGGATTTTGTGTCTAACAACACTTTTCAAAGCATATCTAGATCCTCTGTTAATGCTATAAATATAGGTGATTGCTTACTAATTCTGGAAAAGCTAATTTTAGTTTCAATGTGGATTCAGTTTTCCAGTTATATCTTGTTGGTATGAATAGCATCCACTGTCCAAGCTGGTAAGTAATTGAGGCTCTGGGAGTTTGACTGCTCTTGTACTAATTAAAATATCATCATCATCTGAGAACAAACACCTACTGAGACTTTTAAACTATAACTCCTAAAGGATCTACTCAGGGTTTGCATGCACATGCATTCTTTGTTAAGTGTGAAGGCTACTTAAGAGGCTGAACATATTACAGCTATAATACTATATATTTGCTCAGGCTTAGACACAGGAATGATCTTGCTTTCAGCTTTATGATTAAAACTCTACAACATTTTACTTTTCTCCTGGATTGAAGAATATCCTTTCCTTGCATCTCCACACTGAATTCTGCATGGCCACAACTAAGGCAGTGGTAAAAATGTTTTGATAATCAGCTATAGCATCAGTTATGAAAAATAAAATAAAATGGTTATAATGCCAACCCAAGATCCTGTGTTTTGCAAGAACATCATCTAGGAAATTGATGCACATGTGGAATGTGTAGCACAAGCTTGATATGTACATGCAAGTAAAGTTACTACATTTTGCTAGAAACTGAATGTATGCTTTAAGAAAAGTGCTTTTGGATAGACTTAGAATATAAACACTCGCTCTAAAACTGAACTACCTGGAACATACCATGAATTCTGTCCATGAACACTTGTTTAGAAGCTTGAGCTCTTCTAAGCCATTGAAAATAAATAAAAGCCTATCTTGAAATATTCAAGGAAGTGTAGCAATCCTGGTGCAGATAAATGAAAGTATTATTGCACGTTTTATTTCATTGGTAGCTTTTAAGAACAATCAGACAGTGACAAGGAATTTCTTTTGTAAAAATCCATTTCATGCAAGGAACATCAAGAGAGTCCCAACAATGGACATTTCTGACTTCAAGGATGATGATGAAAATGATTGTAGGTCTTTGAACTGAGAACTTTCAAGGACTACTACTCAGTGTAATCCTGGAGAGTCATCTTGAAAACCACTCACCAGACTGATTTTCAACCTTCATTTGATATCCTTCTCCTGTACATGACTTGCACATGTCAACAGTCATTGAGAATAGCAATTATAATCATGGGAGGGGTGATAATTTTAGAAAGTAAGTTCCCTGTTGCCCTCTCCCAGTAATTTTCTGGTATTGAAAGTATGCAAAAACCACTAAAAGTTAAATGTTATAACAGATTCTGCCCCTTTCCTCTGTAAATTCAGTGACATTTTCATGAAGCAGATAGGAAGAGGCAAAATTCATCAGGAAGGAAGATGTAGAAGCCCCATCCCTGGAGGTTTTTAAGGCCAGGCTGGACGTGGCACTGAGCAACCTGATCTAGTGCGAGGGGTCCCTGCCCATGGCAGGGGGGTTGGAACTAGATGATCCTTGAAGTCTCTTCCAACCCTAACAATTCTATGATTCTATGACTAAAAGAAATATTTGAACATTTCTAAGATACTACATATGAGTACAGGGATATTTATTTCAGTCTTTTAAAAATTAGATGCCATAATTCTGATCCAGATTTCTTTTGATTAGGTCTTTGAGTAACACTAGAAGATGAACCAATCTAGTTTTAACTGGAATATAAAGGCAGGTCAAAGTAAAGAAACCGATTTCTATTAAACAGATGAAACAAAGCGTGAGAGTACCATAGCAAACACAATCAATTTGGGGGCGAGTTCCTATACTGAGTTTTGACCCTCTTGTTTAAATCATTCGACAACATGAAAGTGGGCAACACAGAATTTGAATTTTGCCCTGTTTTGATCAGGAAGGGAGGAGGACTCAGGCTCTTTATCAGAAGCAGAAGTAAAAGTTGTGAGTATCTTTGGCCTCCTTGGGAGAGCCTTCTATCTTAGTAAAAAACATTTGCTAGACAGACCAAATTTAGGTCAGCTAATCAATTCCCTCAGGGTGCATTTACCAGCTGAAGAATTTATTGGTACAAGAGCACACATTTAGCTCACAAAATGCAGAGTAGGAAGGGTCACTGGAATTGTTGCGCCATGGAAGGAAACACTCAAGTGCAACCTCAGAGAGCTTCAAGCCAGAACAATGTAAGCAATTGCAAGGACAAAAATGAGATTATGATAAATCTCATGAAAAAAAGTAACTTATGATGGGATGTCATAAGGGGATTTTGAAGATACACAAAACTACCTAAATTTATTAGGAAACATTTAGAGAGGATCACAGCTGGAAGAGAGATAGAGGGGGATTATGCAGGAATAAGTGTGGGAAAATGAGAAGGGAGGATGAAATATGCCAGTCGTGTAAATGGTGACTCAGTACAATTCTCTGGTCAAGATCTGAATCTAATTGTTGCAATCCATCCCATCCTCTTTTAAACTCTATTTTCTGTATGACTACCTGTATTTGTCAAGGAACTTTATGATGGACTATCTGGTGATCTGGAAAATAAGCTGACCATACCTAGAAGGGCTTAAGGTCAGAGCTGAAGCCTGGATAACAGAGGGCCAGGACATGGATTGTGGATGAAATTTCTTGTCTGGTATAGAGTCTGAGGGACTCACATCTGTGAATCATGAGACCGAGGGTGCATGTACATTCTCACTGGTGGACTGGTGAAGCCTGATCAATCAGACAAGAGGAATAAAATACGGTCGTCTGTGTTGTTCACATTTATGAGGGTTGTTAGTGCTAATGTGGCTGTCAGTAAAGGCCTTGCTCTCTTATTCACGTTGATCTGTGTGGCCTGACCTGCCTCTATTATGCTCGCATATATTTGCATCTTTTGAATGTGCAGCCCCACTATTGAGCTGGAAATAGGGGACGGCAGCAGTCACATCCAGAAGAAGTCCCCTGAGTTCATCTTCCTTTCACAGCTGAGATTTTTTATGTTACAGTTGTTCAGCTGTACTCAGAACTGACAGGCTCTTTTTTTCTTGCCACCTGCACCTCTGTACCTGACATCGCTCAATACTGAAGCACGTCTGTGAGCATTTCTACTGGGTTTTGCGGCAATGCCTTTCAAATTTCCTGGTGCTTTAAGCATTTCTTTTTTAAATCTTCCTTCAAAGTGCATGGCATGTCTCTGAAGCTCTGGAATCATTCAAATCTGAAGCACTCTGGGGTTTCTGAGTCACAGTCTGTAATTTGAAGCATTTGAAGCACCTGGGAAGATCTCAGATGTACTTATTAATTATCTTCTTATAGCACCAAAGATATATGTAAAGATGTGCAGCCAAAATTAAAGGAATGATCTTTTTTTCTCTCCCAGAAACGTTAAATCCAGATGACTGATCATATAAAATGCCAATAAGTGATGGCAAACGTCAGAGAACAAATAAAATTTCAACATATCTGGACGAGGTTCTAATGATAGGTGGATTATTTCCCTGTGAAGGAATTTTGAACTCAGAATTTTGAACTCCCTCTGAAATATGGGTGCTTAGGAGAACCAAATTTCTGAATCTTATAAATTCAGGCACCCCTCCTGCTTAAGTAATGTGAGTTATGCTTTTCACAGGGAAAAGAAATACACGAATATCTGCCGAGATTTCAAAAGAGAACTTGTTTACTTCAGAAAAGCAAACAAATTTGTTTTATTTGTGGTTGGCCCTGTACCACTGTCAGTATTTGAGACTAAATATCATCTTGTTTCACTTTCTAACTGTAACTTACTTTTTTATGCATAAGAGCTGCAAACTACAAGGTTACCACACAACTATATGGAGCACTTCTCAAGACACTTACTTCTCAGAGAGCAACTCTTCTTCCAAAGTGCAATTCAGTTAAATTAAGAAAAAGCAAATAGTTACTTTTTGAATCAGCTTACTCAAAGGTACCTAACTTCCTAGAGTAGTATACACAAAACTCCTTCTGTGACTGAAAAACCAAAAGCATCCTCTATCACCCTGTAGCAACAGTGTATGTGTGTGAGACAAATATCCTTCCTCCCTTGCATTGTTATTGGGACTTTAAATTGGAATATAATTTACTGAAGCTATCTGTTTGTTAGAGAAATGTCCAAAACAAATCTTCAGAACTTGTTTGTGAGAGCTTGGGTCTAGTTGCACAAACTTACTTCGCTCCTAATGATTGTTTCAGTGTGAAATGGACTTCCCACTCCATCTCCTTCCTCCTCCATTAGCTTTTCTGCTGCTGCTTCTTGTTTAGATATTGTCCATTGTCATTGCTGACAGTAAAGGAGTAAGCTTTCCTTACATGTATATTCATGCAGAAAAAAATAATTCATGAAATTGCAGCTCATCTCTGGACTACCTTCAATTTTCCTGCTCATGGATAGCTTTTTCCTTTCTCATCCACCTGGCTAGGCATGAACTGATGTCCTATTTTTGTATCGTTTCTCTAATTTCAGGCTTAGCTTTCAAAGTCTTCTATTTATACAGTCAAACAGAAAATGCATAGAAATTCTAGATTTGACAAGGGACAGAAGTTTTTTTCCTGGCTTCTTTACAATTGTCAGTTATTTCAAGGTACTTCATGTATAGAGTGATAGACCTGAACTGAGCTATAATGATTTCCCTTCTTTCCACAAAATCTACTCCTTACAGTTAAATAGCTTTGACTATAGGACACCATCCAAGTTCAGGTGGAAAGACCATAGGTGCATGAAGTTGTAATAAAAATGCAATAACAGGAAAGATTGTACCACATTCTTCTTCCCTTGAAACCCTCTCTATGTATGCCAATAGATGTGTTAGAACAGATGGGCTATCTTGACATGGGCTTGTACTAAAAAATACAGATGTTGGTTAGTAATCTGGATTTTATAATTCTATGAGGCCACAACCACCCCATGCAACACCTGGGGAAGAGTGGCTGGAAAGTTGCCAGGTGAAAAAAAATGTAGGGGTGTTGGTTGAGAGTTGGCTTAAATATTAGCCAGCAGTGTACCCACTGACCAAGAAACCCAGCAGCATACCCACTGACCAAGAAACCCAGCAGCATACCCATTGACCAAGAAACCCAGCAGCATCCTGTCTTGTCTCAGAAACTGCGTGGCCAGCAGGACTAAAGAAGTGATTGTCCCCTGTACTCGGCACTTGTAAGGCTGCACCTCTAATACTTTGTTCAGTTGTGAGTAATTCACTGGAGACATTGAGGTGTGGGCAAGAGGAAATGGCCTGAAATTACACCAGAGGAGACTGGGTATTAGGAAGGGTTGTCAAGGACTGGATCTGGCTACCCTGGGAAGCAGAGGAATCACCATCCCTGGAAGTGTTTAAAAGATATGCATATGTGCACCTGGAGACAGGGTTTGGTGGTGGACTTGTTAGTGCTGGGTTAATGATTTGGCTTGATAATCTTAACAGTCTTTTTGAACTTAAATGATTCTATGATATGATTCACAATGCATATCATTTGTTCCACAAACAGCTTAACACTTTTCAAATTATTTTGTTCCTTTTGTGGCTGTAAAATCTTACAATGAACTAGAAAACACTGACACTGTATGTGCTATATTAAGTACCAATGGGATTAAAAAGCAAAGCTGATTTTTTTTTTAAATTGGAAAGAAAATCAGCAGTTCAAGGGATTATTTTCTCTGGATGTTAAAACATTTAGAGTGTCACATACACAGCATCATTTGGATTCTGATGGGTCAGATATAAACTTGTCACTTAAGTGACAAGTAATGCCTGTTGTTATGACTAGTCATATTTTAGTAGCACACTAAAACCTCCCTTTGAAGAAGGTTATAACCTGGACTACCTCATTGAGCTGGTAATTAATTGCAGGTGCACATAATCAAGATGAAATTCGTTGTCAGTTCCAAACTACACCATAAAGTTAAGGAAACTGGCACTAAAATTATGGCCTGAAGGGTTTGGCTCCTACTGCTGTTCATGTAGATGGCAAAAAACTACTGATTTGAATTGGAAGAGAATTTGGCCCTGACTGTTAGAAGTTGTGCCTGTGAGTAAGACTTATTTTCTTTTGATATAAATTGAAATGCCTTAGTCTGACAAATTCTTTTCATTATGGACACCAGGATGACTTCATAGCCTAAGGTATTCATGGTTCTAAACTGTTCTTGGCATTTAAAGAAATAATTTTAATCCTATACCCTCTCTTATTACATTTTGAGTCCTTCACTTCTCATGCTTCTGCAAAATCAAGCGCTGTGACATAAAGCAAGGGAGATGCACAGAAGCTGAATAATACACTGCAGCAAACACAATTTTTTTTGCTGATTTCTAACTGCAGTGCATGCAGTTACAAAATTAAAGGGCAAAGTCAGGACTCCATATAGGCTGATGCACTCCCATCAGTTTTGATGCAAAGATACAACAGAAAGCAGAGCTGAGTATAAAAAGCAAATCTTTCCACAGGTGATTTTCTTTCTCTGTCTTTTAATTACAATTTATTTATTTATTTATAATAATCATGAGATGCTTTTAATTCTATAGAGTAAGGAAGCAAGGTGCTGCCAGACAGAGCATCCTCCACGTCTTTCCCTTTCTTTGTCAGGTACATGTATTGTGCAAGTTATGATTCCAGTTTCTTTTTTACAAGATATGACCTTATATGATTCCATGATATTCAGAAACTCACTCATTTCATGGCATGTATAATATTTGTGCAATGGAGCCTCTTAACATCACTGTATGGTGCTGCCAACGCAGGAAATATGGCATCTCAGACTCAAGGAATATGAAAACTCCTAAACCCCCAGCTCCAAATGGAAAACAGAGGAAATACTGATGTTTAACTGCAGAAAAAATAGTAAAAGGAAAGAAGAAAGGACAGGGCTTTCTGTTAAAAAAAAGTCATTAAAAGAGAAGGAAAAAAAATAAAAAGAACAAGCTGCCTCTCTTAGCAAGGATTTGCAAGGAAGTATAATCTATCAGTTCAATAAATAAATGCTGGGAATTCTAATGAACCAGCAGTAAGGAGCCATAAACCAGTAGTGAAAGGAAGAAAAGACTGTTGATGGGGGTTTTTTTGTTTGTTGGTTGGTTTGTTTGTTTTCTAGCAGGAATAAATGTTATTTCTAATATATATAAGGATATTTTGATACTATACAGATGGGACTGTCTGGGAGGGGGAGGTCATTATCAATTTCTCTAATTACCATATTAGTGGGAATTATGGAATTTTGCATCAAAATTGGATTTTATCCCAACAGTAAAGCTGGCTAGGTTGTATTACCTGGGTAATTCTATTCTTCATACTGTTGTAGCAGAGAAATCAATTATGGATTCTCCTACCCTCTCCTCTCTGTTAGTCATATTTGAAGTTTTGATGCCACGCATTCCGTTTATTTGCTGCTGGCCTAATAATCCTCTGCATGCTGGGAAAACCTTTGTTCTCTGACAGAAGTAATAAAGCTGTCTGCACTATTCCCTCTTATGAGACACAGAACGCTCCCATTTTATTTAATCTGGTGGTGTGCAGCCTTTCAAAGCAAACACTTCACAGGGACTGAATAGGGAATGACATCTTAGTGACTGGCCTACGTGACCAAAAAAAAGTTAAAAACTTGCCTGTCAAGCAAAGAAAAAAACAACAAAAAAAACCCAACAACCGTAAAACAATGACTCTTAATTTTAGATTTACCCCCTCCCCTCAAGAAACCTTCATGAGAAACCTAGGTCAAATGGGTTTTAGCTCTTGTTTTTGCTGGAGCATGTGTATTCCTGTGGAAGTTCTTCAGCTTTCCTCTGCTCTTCATTCACTCATTCCCACTGAATGGCAGCATACAGAAAATGAAGAGATCTAAATACCAGCAGGAGGCTGGCTGCTTTCTTCTAGGCATGTCCTGAGCCCAGTCACCCAGAACAGCTCGTGATCCCTGGACAAAGACACTCACAGCAGGTGGCCATATCAAGAAATTTTCCTCCTGGAATTAGATATTATTCCAAGAATCACTACTGAGTCAAACATAATGCCCCATCCTGCTGGGTCAAGTAGGATTTCATTTCAATTTCTTTACACAACGATGCGTTTCATCTTGTCTGCGTACAATGACAGTGCTCAGGCATGAAATAAATTGAAGTGCTTGAAAGGCAGAATTATCCCTTGAACCTGCAGCATTCCCGACCCCAAAAACATACATTGTCAAGTGAGTTCCAGATAAGCAGGATCTTCACCGAGTGTTTGTGCTGCTTGGCTTCCTTTAATCATACTCCCTTTTGTAAAAGGGATTTTTGAGGGGAAAGATAAATCATTGCTGAGGAAAAAGGTCATTTTCAAAAGGCTTTAAGAGCTTCATTTTGTGTGGCTTTTCAAGGTGAAACAGGTAATTCAGTGCAGTGAAAACCTTTTGTATTCAACTTAATTCACAGTTTACGCTACCGAGAAAAAAAGCAACAAAATAAGCTTGAATAAAATTCTTCATTAAAACTGTTCTTATAGGTGTGTGAGCCACATTTTGTTGTTTGCTAATACATTGGCCTGAATACTGAAAAAAGAAATTTATGACTAATACTGAAGCCATATATCCTGGCTTTCAATCATCTGTGCCTCCAATATTGGACCATTTTCTTGCTGTAGTACAAAAGGCATCAATCATTTCTTCTGAGAATCACTTTCGTAACATGTATACTGAATATACTGATGCTGAGACACTGGCATCCTACTCACAGGCACTCATATTTTTAGGGTAGGGCAGTAAATGTTTTGCAATGTTTCATGGATAATCACCCTGCCCTGGATATAGGGACTCTTTCTGTATCTCTTTCAGACTACCATAGTAGACCTTCTAGATCTCTGGTCACAGGTCAGGCATATATCTTTAAGATATCTGTGCTCTGCATTCTATCCTCAAGATAGGAGCTCAGTATAAGAATGACCAGATAAGTGTACATAGCTTGGGTTAGTAGACTAAATAATGACCCTTTCAAATACAATGAACACACTTCTCTGTTCCTTCTGATTCTTTTCCCATTGAGCCAAATATCCTCTAAAGCACGGCTGCACACATTTCGTTGGGAAGAACTGTTCACATTGTTCATTCATGTTAATGAAATCATCTGTAACTTTAAAAATTAACCCTAATGAAGAAAGTACTCTTTCATAATGAGGAGGAAATATTTTAAAAGTATGCAGCTGTAGAGAAAACAGAAACAGGTATTTGCTGATTTGTTTTTCCCACAATGAAAATAACATTGACAAAAATCTAGTCATTTTCTAGTCTGATCCAGATAGCCTATCCCTCAAAAAACTCCTGTAGAGACTAAATAGAGTCATAATTTAGTAGAAATAAGCAGAAATGCTGCTAAAAATGAAAATTCTTCTGTGAGATTACTTAATTCCTTTGTTATTTCTGCTTTCAGGGAAATAACAGCCCTAAGGAAATGCAACCAAGATCACAGAATATGTCTGATGAATGATCTCATGAAGAAATTGTATTCCCCATACCTATCTTCTTGTTTCTATCCCATCTATGTGTTTAACAAAAGATATTACTCCTACCTCCAAATGCTTCTTTGTGGAATATGGTGTGTTTACTGACAAGCACCTTACAGGGATTGTACATGGCACATGGGATGAGTCATGCCTATGAACTGTGGCAATATATTGTGAATCTGATTAAAATGTCAATGACCAAGTGTGCAACAGATGCTCTTGATCAAGTGGGAAGGGTATAAATATACTATTGTTCACACAAGAATAAGTGAAAAGAGATAGTAGGAATACTTTATGAGAGAGACTGTCTGAGGTCAAGAATGGCAATTAGTACATTAATTTTGTGCAAACAAAAAAAAATTAGTGGATAGAATTTACATTCTGCACAATTATTTTTATGATGTCTTGGTGGCAGCAAGAATCCATGCCAGCCTTGGAGAGAATTCTCCTTCAGTATGATCATTTGATCATTAGAGAACATAGAAAACAGCCTGGAAGACAGGAAATAGCCAGGACAGGACAGAATATATATGGGAAAAGAAAGACATGGCTTCACAGAATTTATTATTATAAGTTAAGAAGCTCATGCATTGAGGTCCTTCTGCCTACTCCCATGTAAGATGATTCTAAATTAGTCTCAGACCTATCTCTTCCTCCAGAAGGAACAAATGTGGTCCTAGAGGTAATTTAATCACAAGGGCAATGCCCATTTTCATATGGCCCTTATCTTCAAGGCCATTGGTTGAATTGTAACCTACAAAGCAAGGTAGATCTTCTATTCCAATGAAAAATTTGGACCCAAGTCTACTAATTTTATAGTAAATCAGGGCCTCTCAGTGCATTCCAGCATCTTCAGAGAAAAGGTTACAGGGGAAATCCTAATTAATTTTCCTGAGTAGATAATTAGCCTATTAATGTCATCTGAATCAGAAATATTCTGGTGTGGATTTACTTTTTCCAAAAGTGATAGAACAAGAAAAAAACACTCATACAAAATTTCAGTCTGTGACAAAGTAAAAATATCAGTCTCACAATGAAAAAACCCTTTCTTTCTCATAGTACACTCAAGGTCAGAGTTTGCATTCATTTGTACCATAAACCTAATTGTAGTTCTTAATGTTAAATTTCTGATTTCTTCTTGTCACATGCACGTGAAGGTGTGTTTTGTTTTGTTCTGTTCTGTTGGTTTTCTTTGTTTTGCTTTCCTGGGGAGCTCCTGAGCTGTTTTCCCTTCATTGTTTTATTTATTTTCTCAAGACTTGATGAAGACCAAACTCATACCAAAAATACAAGGCAGCTTTGTGTGCTCCAGAGAGGTTACTTTTGCTTAGTAGGAAAAAAAGGGTCATATCTATTAACAAATAAACAACATCAACATAAAGATAATTCTAAAGTAAAATGAGAGCATCTATGACTATCAGCAAATATTAGCGTTCTTTTTTATTGTTATAACTGAAACAGCTTTGTGGACTGTCCAAAGTTCTACTGACTACAAGGTGTTAGGTAGTTCATACCATTGTATTTGTTTGTTTGTTTATTTAGTTATTTATTAATTAGTAAATCCACCATTCTATATGTAAGGACTGTAGCAGATTTTACAGTAATCTAGTACTCTTCTATGTAATTAGGAACAAGTCACAAAGCACTACAGCTATAGTGGCAGAGATTAAATACACCTCTTGCACATCCCTTCCTTTTGTAAGGAAAGACAAGGTATAATTTTCCACTAATCTTGTCCACTGCCTATGTAACTGAGGAAACAGGAGTTCAGAGATTAGATAAAATGTTGTGGTTGCATCATTTTAATCTAAAACTTGCCAACACAAACAATTTTCTGTCATCAGAGTGCCAGAGAGGTAATGAACCTATGGCTTCAGAAAGTAGAAAAGAAATTGAGAGGACAATTTGTTTTCATTCTTAAAGCACTGCAAGCAGCTAGCAGTCGTGGAAATGAAAACAAGATAGTTAATTGACTTGGTAACCAAAACATATGCATATTTGTCCCATTTCCCTAAGATTCCACCTATTCTACTGGAGAAAATAAAAAAAGATAAGCTGAAACAAAATAACTTCCATGATGTTGTAGTAAGATCACATAAATATTTAGTCCAAAGTAAAATGTTCCTTCTTTTTCTTCTCAGAGTGTTAATTCAATGTTTACCTCGAACTGCAGCTGGAATACATAAAGCCCTTCTTATTTAATGATTGCAACCTGTCTTACATTTTTTTTTTCCTGCTTTATAAAAGAGTGCTTTCACTCAGCATTGCATTTTTCTTGGGATTTTGTTTGGTTGGTTGGTTTGTGATGCATATTTTAATTTTTAAAATTAACATCAAAGACCATTTCCAGGAACGAGCATTGATACAAAGTCACCAAGAAAAACACAGGGAAAGCCACCTAAATCCCAACCACAGATATTATATTTTATGGGGGGAAAAAGTATTCTTAGCCTGATAAAATTATTTTTTTCCCTCTAACATCTTTTTTTTCTAAAAACAATCCTTAAAATACCTATCAGCCAGTTTGTAAGTTAATTTTCTTGGTTCACTGCACTTCTATGAATGATTATGTATTGCAAGGGGAGTTTACAAGAGCATTTGTCATGTTTACATTAGTGACACAGACACATACATATCCCATAGGTACAGTGAACATTTTTCTGGCTAAGTGCTTATCTGAAGAGGTACTGGTAATTTGGGTGCTGACCCAAACAGGTGCTGAAATGGCCAAACTGGAATATCACATGAACAGTTGTTAAAATTAACAACAAGCTTAGTCTTTATCTCAATTAATAAAACCCACATAAAAATACTATCATGCTTACAATTGCTAGGCCCATCTTATGAGTTCTTTTGTGTGCACATACAAAACACAGAAACATGGCTGTCTGCTAGACATTCCTTGTTGTCAGATGTGCTTTGATCTGTCAGGAGTAAATTGGAAAGTGTACAAACGTGAATTTTCTTGATTATGGGTGTGGGAGCATTCCCCTGCACCTAAATACTTAAGCTTTTCCAGTTGCAAAGTCTAGCCAGCTCCCAAAGAAAGCTCTCCCATGGGGAATGAGGCATCCCTCCTCATCAAGAACTTATACCCCTGCATCTTTGGGATTTTTTA
The DNA here is from genome assembly GCA_015227895.2 of Colaptes auratus. Classification (NCBI taxonomy): domain Eukaryota; kingdom Metazoa; phylum Chordata; class Aves; order Piciformes; family Picidae; genus Colaptes; species Colaptes auratus. The sequence continues at coordinate 47,825,690 of CM037640.1, read as the reverse complement.
CTCTCGCTTATGTAAGGAGCAAAACTGGAACCATAGCGCATCTGGACAGGAAGGACAAACTGAGATAGGAGTCACACTTTTCCCACACAACAGCCCTCAGTGGGCAGATACCCACCAGCTAAAAAAAGAACTGAATCTACCTAGAATTCTCTAATTATCCCTTTACAAAACTCAGATGCTTTTGACTTCAAACTCAGCACTAAATTCCACCTCAAGGAACTCCTCCAACTGAAGCAATCCAATGAGCTAGATGAGCTTCTTCTACAGTACATAGCCAAAGGCCAAATCTTTCATATTTTTTCCCAGTAGTTTTGTTTTCAGTTTTCTTAAATGCTTTGTGTAATCTTTGATTTGTATTTGTATTTTTGTAATTTCTGCAGATGAAGAGGGTATAATCCAGCAAATCACTACAGAGTTTGCTTTTATTTGGGAGGGGTCTCAATTCCATAGTGACATATGCTTTGCAATGCTAGCAACATTGGCCAAGTGCCTATTTAGTAAGTGTGCATAAAATGAATATTAATAACATCTCTGCCAGAAGATTTCTGTAGCTAGTGACATTCTCATGTTATCTTGAGGAAATTTTTCCATTCTCTGTCCTCTTTCTATTCCTATATATGAATCTGTGAGAAAGGAAAGAGGGATTTTGTGTTCTTACTCCCTGGTATCAGAGAAGATTCACTTTCTGTTCCTGAGCAGAATACTGTTCTTTTAAAGCCATTAATTCAAGACCATATGCCACCTTTATTATTTCTATTTTTATAGTTTACTTTTATGCCACGCAATGAGATTTGACTCTGTCAGGCACAAAACAAAATAAAATCAAACAAATGAACAAAACAACAAACCAAACCAAAACAAACCTGGCAGACTATGGCTCAAAGAATTAACGCTATTAAGAAAAGCCTTAAAAATGCAAAGAGACAAAAGCAAGATTAATGATTAATGACCAATACAATAAACAGTCATTTCTACATGTCAGTGCCAGGACCATGCTTTTAATGTGCACACTTACACAGTGACTTCCAGTATTTGGATATGGAAACTTCTCTCTCTTACCTAGAGAAGACAGAAATGAATAAAAGATGTAAAAGTATATTCCTGGAACTGAGGGGCAAGGAAGACCTGTTATGGGAACGTCAAGAAAACCTACCAATAAGTACCACTTACTCATCAAAATAAACTAATTGAATTGAGTAGTACACTTCACAACAGAAAACAGTTTGGTTTATGAAAAAACAACCCCCCCCCCATCCCATTCAAAGAGCAGTCACAAAGAAATTAAATGCGTTATTAAATATATATTATCAACTCTAGCAATTATCAAATTATATATATATTCAATATATTTAAAACTGATGTATTAATTTCGTTATTTTTATTGTTAGTAGCACTAACAATAAAATTACAAATGAGTAGTACTCATAATCCACCAGACATTGCTTGGAGTGATGGGACCAGTCTGGAGCCCTCAATACAGGAGGGAAGTGGACCTGGTGGAGTGGGTCCAGAGGAGGGGCGCGAAAATGATCAAGAGGTTGGAGCACCTCTGCTATGAAGACAGCCTGAGGGAGCTGGGGTTGTTCAGCCTGGAGAAGAGGAGGCTCTGGGGACACCTTCCAGTACCTGATAGGGGGCCTCGAAGAAGGATGGAGAGAGACAATGTACAAAGTCCTGTGGTGATAGAACAAGGGCTAAAGGCTTCAAACTAGAGAAGAGCTGATTTAGACCGGATGTCAGGAACAGGTTCTTTACTATGAGGGTCGTGGAACACTGGAACAGGTTGCCCAGGGAGGTATTTGGGAGATATTCAAAGTGACACTTGACAGGGCTCTGGGCAGCCTGGTTTAGTTCAAGATGCCCCTGCTGTCTGCAGGGGGATTTGGGCTAGATGACCTTTGGAGGTGCCTTCAAACCCAGACACATACTAAGAGTGCACCACAGTCTTGATAGTGCCAACTACTCTGCTAGAAAGATGAGGGATCAAGAGAAAGGAACAAAATCATTGAGGAATTGGCTTGATCTTGTTGCAGTCCTAACAGTAGAATTCATGGCAATGTGTTGTAACACCATTTGGCATATAAAACGATTTTTGCTAAATAAAGAGCTATGCTGCTGGGCATGAGACAGAGATAATGTTATTGTCAGTGAAGTGAAGTTCTTATGCTAGATGAAATAAATTCCAAGGAAATGAAAAAAAAAAATATTACCTGCTTGTTTAATTCCACAACTATAAATACAAGGTGATGGGATTGATAACTGAATTGTTCATTCCATTAAAAAAACAACTCCTTTTTTTATCAGTTATACATGTAAAACTTGTCAAGATAAATTCCTAATATAAGCAAATAAGGGAGATACTAGAAGATGAACATTTTGGCAGCACAGGTAAGTCACAGTATGGCTAACATCCTCCTTCTGCATCATATATGTTTATGGTGATACGAGAATCAAAGTCATTCAGTTGCCTTCACTACCACATGCCAGATCACCTGGCCCACTCTCACATGCAGTAAAGAGTTAGAGCCAAGATGTAGAATTAGAACATAGCTGCATCAGTACTAAATTTAAAAATTGTATATACTGGTTATAATTTTAATTACTGCAAAATATCTCAGAGTTTGACTCTCTGATGAGGCAAATTCATAAGCACATAAAATTAAGAATAGAGTAGAACATTAGCTAAAATGGCCATGGATTAGAAAAGGAAGCAATGGTTTGGGGGAGTGATCTTTTACTAGGCTGACTGGTAACTGAACAGCAAACTGGATTTTGTGTGTGAAAGTTTGTCTTTCCATAATCAGCAAGTTGACATCGTTTATCAAAAGACGTTACTCCTCTGCAACACTTATTTAACTTACAACATCAAGATGTCAACAGTTTTGAGGCAGTAAAGATATTTACATATTTACATTTCAAATGCATCTAGCCTTTTTACTGAGCTGTCACCTGGACTAGATCAGACTCTAAAAAAAGAAAGTCAACAGCAGCCCTGCAATGTGGATAGCACCTCTTTTCTTTGATACTGATTTAAAAATGCATGTGTTAATATCTATATTCTGTGACATAATTTCCATGCTGTGGTTGCTACTGAAACAAGTTTACAAAGTGAGTAAGCAGCGGGTATGCCTTCATGTAGTCCCAAAATTATCACAGTAATGCAGTTTTCTTTTTCATGGTTCAACCTTTCCTAAATACAGGAGACACCTTGTGAATCAGGACTAAGTTCGCTTTGCAGGACCATCGCTCAGCTCAGACACACTCCCTTGAAGCAGGCTTGAGTTGAGCTAATGTTACTGGTTCCTCATACTCGAAAGTGCCAACAGGAAAAGCAATTTAAAAGTTGTACATTTAAAAGTAGCAGGGACTATTAAGCTGAGTCTGCTGTTGTGGAGAAGCATGAACTGACTGATTTATAAAACACACTGTGCTTAGTGCAGCAGTGTGGACCTGCACGTGGCTTGAGAGCCTAATAGGGAGGGGGAGGAGAACTATTTGTTTTGTTGTGTCAAACCATTCTGCTGTCTCTGAAAGGAAACTCATTTTGGGATAATGAAAGAACAGGCATAGAAACTCAAACAATAGTTACTGGATCTTAAAAGAAGCCCACATATAATTTATTTCCTTCCTTTTTTTTATTTTTAGTATACTGTTATTCATTAAAGTGTCTGTAATGTTATTAAACTGGTGTAATATGAAAGAAAATGAGATTGTATTCGAGTTGACAGGCATTTATACTAAAACCAGGCAATGTTTCTTCCCTTGATCCCAAAAAATGTCATATTATGGTTCCAATTTTTTCTTCATTTAAAAAAAGCATCATTTCAATGTCTGTTTTTACAAGATCATCATTCTATCAATATTCTCTTTAGTCTTTTGTCATTAGGAGTGTGAATGATAACTATTTTAGGTTCACATTCGTGAGTCAGAGTTCAGTTTTTCTGCATCTTTTCTTTTTTCTTTTTTTTTTTTTTTTTTTGACACCAGTGCAAGTTATCAACACCCCTTGATCAATCCTTAATGTGAATTCCTATCACAGTTTTTTTAGTGCAGTTGATCAAATATAGGGACTGTGCACAAATGAGGCTCTTTTCCCTCGGCTGTTCTGGCTGTTACTGAGGCAGTCAAAGCCTAAACTAAGTTAAAATTGCTACATGATATGGGTAATGAAATGCAACAATCTTCTCTACTTACTCTGTTGAGTGAACTAACTGATTTTATATCCTTCTATTTGCATTGAATGTAAATATAATGGAACCACAGTTTCTACCCCTGTACCGTATAGAGAAATGCCATTTAAAAATCCAATAGGCAGGAAAAACATCAGAGGAATATAATAGGGAAAGCAGTTTGCACTATAAGTATCATACTCTCTTACTAAAAGATAATTAAACTGAAATGATCAACTCCTTAACATAATAAAAAGAACATTGAATATTCTATGGAGCAAAGAGGTATATTTGGGCACCTGGCTAGAGTTTCTCTACAGATTCACTATACAAAATGAGTTTAGGAGTACTTGCCAATAATGTTGTGATAGAATAATATTGAAATGTATTGTGATAGAACAATTCATGTTTGTTGTTATTGTTCTTAATAACAATATTTGCATTAATTAAAAAAAAAAAATTTCTTGGTAATATATCAAGGATAACACCAGGAAGCATAAGTACTGTGGTGGAGATGAGTCCTAAGCTTCAATGGTCACATTTGGTTGTACTTCTACACTGAGAATCTATTTTGTCAAAATTTATTGGAGAATTGGAATTGGTTTATGGGAACCTTACAGTAAAAAATGGAAAAGTTGTAAAATAAATAATGTGGGTTACTGATATTGAGCACAGACTGTCTCTTTCTCCCCTTTCTCTGTGATTTCTTAATTTTTCACCATAGCTGCATAGTGCACCGCAGGAAAATGTTAACAATTACTGGAAATTAGAAAGTGCTTTCTCTTCACTGATTATTGTAATTATTCTTAATAAACATACAGTGCATCATACAGTAAATGGCTCATTAGGCTAGGTAAAAACTGGACAGGAATTAAAAAAAGAATAAGAAAGAAAGAAAGAAAGAAAGAAAGAAAGAAGAAAGAAAGAAAGAAAGAAGAAAGAAAGAAAGAAAGAAAGAAGGAAGAAAGAAGAGAAAGAGAGAAAGAGAGAGAGAAGGAAGAAGAGAGAAAGAGAGAGAGAAAGAGAGAAAGAAGGAGGAGGAAGGAAAGAAAGAAGGAAGGAAGGAAGGAAGGAAGGAAGAAAGAAAGAAGGAAGGAAGGAAGAAAGAAAGAAGAAGAAAGAAAGGAAGGAAGAAGGAAGGAAGGAAGGAAGGAAGGAGGAAGAAGGAAGGAAGGAAGAAGGAAGGAAGAAAGAAAGAAAGAAAGGAAGAAAGAAAGAAAGAAAGAAAGAAGAAGAAGAAGGAAGAAAGAAGAAGGAAGGAAAGAAAGAAAGGAAAGAAGAAAGAAGAAAGGAAGGAGAAGGAAGGAAGAAGGAAGAAGAAGGAAGGAAGGAAGGAAGGAAGGAAGGAAGGAGGAAGGAAGGAAGGAAGAAGGAAGGAGAAAGAAAGGAAGGAAAGGAAGGAAGAAGGAAGAAGGAAGGAAGGAAGGAAGGAAGGAAGGAAGGAAGGAAGAAAGAAAGAAAGAAAGAAAGAAAGAAAGAAAGAAAGAAAGAAAGAAAGAAAGAAAGAAAGAAAGAAAGAAAGAAAGAAAGAAAGAAAGAAAGAAAAATATAGAAGTGGTGCAAATAAACAGAAAATTTTGAACAGGAGGTAACACTTTCACTTGGCATTAATAATACAATAAGACATCAAATGGACGGCAACTTTCAACTTGGTTCCAGAAATGAAGGGGATACTGTCTTCCTTTTGGACCAACTGATCCAAATGTAAACCAATCTTTTTGAAAAACTAAATACATAAAAGAGTATTTCATTCACAGCTGAAACCCATACCAAGGTTTAGATGCCTTCCTTGTATGGAAAAAAATGATTGTAAAAGGATATTGTGAAGTGCTACTTGACACTGAGGTCACGCTGCTCACATATATTACACACAAGAAAGGGCTCTTTATGCTTACTTAGCAGAAAACAGTTGCGTTTACTGTTTGAATTGATTAAGATATTGTTATAAACGTGCACTTTCGCCTTTCAGAATGCTTTCATTGAGGCCAGTGACATAATAACCACAAGTCTGTAATTCAGGTTTTATTATTTTGCTGGTGTTGTTGTTGTTTGTTTGTTTGTGGTTTATTTGGTGCGTTAAGCAGATTTACTTTTTAACAGTGAAGCTTCAGTGGATGATTATGACATCAAAGTGTGACAGATAGTGATTATGTACTGCAGGGGGGAAAAATGGGTAAAACCAGGCACTTAATTCCCTTAGCTTAAAGAGACATTATCCTTGCTACTGGGAAAAAATAAGTATTGTGTCTTTACATTTAGGCAAAATCAGGTACTTGCCTTGTCTGAAAGATTTTCTTTTAAAACATTAATGGGAAACTCATTTTCTTTCTTTAAGTATATTTTCAATAAGTCAATTGCTTTTCTCTTTTTGTCTTCTTTCTTTTTAATTATTCTTTTATCTTCACTTTGAGACTTAATGCAGGCTGATTGTAATTCCCCTTTCCAAAGAGCTCATCCATAACTGTGCCTAGGCATGACCTTTATTTTCTTTCCCCCAAAAATGCCATAGGGCTATGGAAACAGTTTTTAAAAGGAACACACTGGATATAGAGGTTGAGGAATTAATTAATTTAAAAATAATTTGAGAATTTTAGATTTCTTCTAAAACTTGGAATTAGCCTTTGACACCAATTCTCGAAAATAAAAGAGAGATACAAAAGTTGTTACAAGTCACACAGGATTTGACAGAGCAGCTACTAAAGTCCCTGGGAAGATTTTCATTAGGTCAGGTCTTTGCTGCAGATATAAGTACCAGAGTCAGCATTCTTTGTTTTACCTATATTAATGGAATGTTTGGATTTGATTTTAAGTTGCATGAAATATGCACAACAACAAATTGCTGTCAACCCTTAGAAGGAAACACAGACAGACAATACCAGAGATTAAATTCGAAACAATTTTTGGCTTTAGCTCAGAAGACTCCCTCGTTAAAGGTAGGGAAGGAGAAATGATGGGGACTGTATGAAGAGGTTGTGGATTTGGTTACTAAGGGGAAAAAAAAAATATAAGAGAAATCTTCTTGGTCCAGCACCAGTATATAACATTTAAGTGCCAGACTTGAAGAACACACTCTTCAATGAAGACTTTTTCTTCTTCTTTAAATTCATCTCCAGTAAAATAAAAGGGCCAGTCATGAAAACAGAACAATTAAGACTCCTTAATTATTTGAATTTAATGTTGCTATTCCTGTACAATTCTGCATGCTAAAAAATATTATCCCTGGCTTCCGCTTTCACACATTGTATAATAAATTAAATGTCTGATGGGCCTTTTCTGTTGAGCTTCCTGAAGAGAAAAGGGTTCATATACAATTTGTTTATGGGAAAAGAAGGAACAGATGACATGGAGGGCAGAAGATCAGGAATGCAAAGCAAGAGTTACACCTGAAATTGTTATAAGGCTTCAATTGTCTCTTCTGTAGAGAGAGTTGCATTGTTCTGTTAGAAAGCAGTAACAGAGGAGAAGTTTCCAGTAATATGCTGGTAAGAAGCCAGAGGAAAATCCTGCCTCCATAGAAATCAATGACAAACAGCTATTGACTGCAATGGAGCCAAGATTTCATCTAAGTTTTTGCCAGCTGTCAATGATGTGTCTAGATCAAGTACTAGATATTGAATCATTCTTCAAGATATGTTCTGATTTTAGTTTAATACTCCTTGATGAGTGAAGGTTTCTCTTTAGCTTCTGGAAAACACCTGCATTAAGTTTTTAACCTGTCAATCTGCAAAGGGTATATGCTCTTGTAATTGTTGCGGGTTTGCAGTTTTTGTTCCCCTCTTCCTTCTTTTCCGCTTTTGCTTATCTTCTCTCCTGGCTAAATTGTTGAGGCCTTGTCTGGCAGTGACATAAATACGAACGAAGGAAAACAATTCCAAATGAAACATTCCAGTCTCTACTGTTTTATTTTAAAATTCTTGAAACTAGATGGTAATTTTGTACACCTGGAAATACTATGACCATTGAACACTGGGTTTTCCCAGCAAATCTAGGAACATCTGTGATTTGCACTTTGTAGTGGCTCAGAGTGTACATGTATTTGGATGGCTTAGTGGTCCTGCAGCTTCAGCAGAGTCAAATTGAACACTCTCTGTCAAACATGTAAACATGCTTTAGCATTTTTTGCAGCATGCAATAAAATGACTTTATTTTCAAACAAAGAACATGGAAACTGGAAATACACAGACTGCTTTTACACTTCAAGATACCTTGTTAAGATGAAAAAAAAAACCCAAACCACAACACAAAAAACAACCAAGAATGGTAAAATCTCCCAGAACAGAGGGTCTTCAATGTATTAACTTAGAAGAACACCCTAAAGCTCTTCACTGCCTGTGATCTTCTCCAGGATGACTGCGAAGATTTCCTACACAACTCACAGTACTATGTGGGAATCTGAAAGAACAATTTGATCCCCTATATATAGATGCCTGGAAGGCATTTATAGAAAAGTGTCATAACATGCATCTGATCTCTTCCCAAATGCACTTTTGCAATCATTCCATATTTAGAGAAGACTTTTTAGCTAATGACTTTAGACATGTAAACATGTCAATATCTTTTTCTAAAAGACCAAGACAGGAATAATACATCTGAAAAATGTTCAGGCTCTGAGGAAGGAGACACTGTGTTATTGCAACAAACTCTGAATTACATGAATGCAGCAGGAAGACACCTCTCAAAGATTAGGGCATTACTCTCTGATTCATTTTAATGTAACTCTCTATATTAAAAAAATGAGGCTTTCAGGGCACAGAAAGCAAACACTGTTGCTTGTGTAATGTATTAAACCTGTCACATTTTTCATTCTTGATTTTCTGTCCCTTTTATTATTGCATGGTCTAGCTTCTAAAAATGTTAAGAATTTTGGCAGACTTCACGGAATTCTGGGTTTAAGAACACAAAACAGGAAACTGTTTTGAATGCTCCCACTTGATCCATCTTTGTGCTGGCAGCACAATGCCTGTAAAATCCACCTGCTGGAAGTCGGGTGGTTTATGCAAAGGGATGTCATGGTAATTTGGAGACTGTTGAATACCGAGTGAAGCCTTTTCCTGCCCCTAAACCTGCCACACCAGTTTTTCTAGCTCATTACATGCCAAAACTTTTGATTGATGTGCTCACTTCAGTCACGGGTAATTTTAACTCCTATATTAAATAGCTGCTGCTTCCACTCCATTATATTTCCTCGTATGGGGCGAACCAGAGCTCAAGCTTGGCCTGTATTGGTCTGACCTAAAAGCCAGAGTAAGCTTTTGTTTAGTTTTGCGTAGGCGGCAAGCCAATATTTCAAAACAGCTTAGACAATCACACTCCCTTTTAATTGTCAAGGTCCCTTGAAATGGAGCTTTTGAGGACTACTGCCTTGCAGTTTGGTGGGGTTTTTTTTGTGTGTGTGGGAACCTCAAGGAGGTAAAACATTGCTAAAGGTTTTCTAAATATGAGCACAAACTTATTTTCGTTAAATTTGAGTAGAATGTTAAGTGCAGCGCAGAATGACTGGTGCCTGCCTTGTGCTGCTGCCAGTGTGATTGAGCTCCTATTTTTCACAGTCTTGTTGCTTAATTCTCTGGGTGAGTTGGTGATCGAAAAGAAGCAGAACAGTAACACAGGATGTTTTCTGTCAGAAAAAGGGCCTCCAATTACGGTCCTATAGAAACCAGGCTACATTTAGAATGAGAGGATTACCTAAAATGGGATACATTAATCCTATGTCTCTTTAAAAGGCGCCTTATCTAAACTGATGGTTGAGATTCATCTCATCATAAAATCAGCTTATAAAATAGGTGACATTTTAGTGTCTAGGAAGGAAAAAAAAACTAATAGGTTTCTCAAATTTGATCTATACCTTCATCCAGTCACCTAAAGATTTAAGAACAATAATGATTATAAAATCTTCAGACATCAAATGGATTCTCCTTCATTTAATCCTGTTTCAGATACCACTACTGGAGGAATGCTTTTAGTCTGAGGTGTGGTATTTCTTTTACAATAGGACAGCTCAGAGAAAGTGGCACCCTTAACGGCTTTGTGGACCTTAATTTCTGTGTAAAGCCAAATGGTGGAGCGCAATACTGAACTCTCAGTATATCACATCATCAAGAATGAGATTCATATAACTAGACAGCACAAACATCAGAAATGTCAATGTATCCATCTTTGAGGTATTTTTTTTTCGTCAGAAACAAGCAGGTTTGTACTGAGCAATGCCTAAACAATCAACTAATACAGACAAAGATAATTACTTCTCAAAATGTCTCTGTTTAGAAGGGAGAGCAAAGTGTATAGCTTGTAGTATATCTGTGTATTGTTGATGTCAGGAGTTGCTTAAGATGAATCCCTTCCAAAGGTCCTTCAACATCTCATGCTGAAACACAGACTACAATAGACTATGCATTTTTATGAAGAATTTCTAAGGTCCTTAGACCTTCCAAAGGTCCTTAAACATCTCATGCTGAAACACAGACTACAATAGACTATGTATTTTTATGAAGAATTTCTGGGATACTTCACTTGCACAACATCAAAAATAGACTGTGATGCTCTTTGGATCTGTTAGAAACAAATTTCATTACTTGCTAACACTGCTATATTTAAAAATTCTTTCTGCATTTGCTTTAGACAATTCCAAAGTCATTTTATGGGAGGGAAAACTGATATGTCAAGAACCACACATTTCACTTATGGAAATATCTTCTGCCTTCACCCCTGTATACTTTTCCTGTATAAAGTAACAGGAAATAAACCAGGTCCTGCAATACGATAGTGGAATAAAAGATCTTACCAAAGCAGAAAAGCAAATGAAGGATTCACTCTTTATTAAGATGACAAAAATCAAAATCTCCATCAGGAAAGGATTAGGAGGAGTTATTCATCATACTCAATAAAAGGAAGTCACATTGCATAAAATAATTTGCATTTACAAATTACACACACGGTAGCTGATCTATTCTGCTTGCTGTAAGGAGCTACATGGTACCTCTGGTGCTATGAAAGTATGCATACCACTTTTTGCAAGGAATCAGATCCATTTCATGTTTAGAAAACCCAGTGATTGCAATAGTGACACAAGGATTATTGTCGATATCTAAATATCATTACCTCCTCTACCTCCTGTGGCATAGATGCTCAATATGTTAACTCATTCAAAATTAGGCTTTCTCTTACAGTTATTTAATAAGGAACTAAAAATGTTCAAACTGAAATACCTTACAAAATTCACTCTCTAATGGCATCTAAAGCTAAGCAAATGTATTCTCATGGAGAAATATTACCAAAAATAACCTTGCTTTTTAAAAATTAATAATTGCATAAACATATGTAAGTTAGTTAAAAGGCACTTAAGCACATCTAAACAGGTGCTGCAGAGATTAAGTTAGCCACATTAGAGGCACTATAAATGAAAGAAAGAGACACTAAAGGGTGATGCCATAAACCAGCCTACTAAAACCTAATAAATAAAGAAATTCCTAAAAAGGAAGTAATTTAAATGATTAAATCAGAGAAAAATAGCTATAAAAGAGGCCTCAGGTTGTCATTTGTTATGTCTTCTGGACAAGTGAGAATCAGCTATACCTATATGATGTCCAATGTCTACATTTCGATATTTTGCTGAAAGACCTCCAGTGCTGGACACATCTTCCACATCTAACCTAGTTCAGATATTCATTACCATTACACTAGGAAGTTTCTCTTTCCACTCAGCCTGAAATTTTCTTGCTATTGTCAAAATCAAATGCTACTTATCCTAACTACCATGGATACAGAGCACAAGGCACTTTCCTGCTTGCAGGAGCCTTTTGTGTACTTGATAACTGGTTTTAATGTTCACATTTAGTATTCTCTACTCACCCCCCTACCCTGCCCCTTGCCCCTTGGCAACTTCAGTTTCATCAGTCTTAAAATCATTCTTTCTGATCTGCTGGTGAGTCTCACTACTTAATTTTGGACAACTTCTTCATGGTCATCATCTCTCCTAAAATAAAACATTTAACTAGAAAGACCTCCAGAAAGAGAACGTAGCTTCTAAATAAAGGAGAACAGAAAGCTCTTGGAACATTTGCTCTGGGACATTACATGCAAAATTACAGTAAGGCAGACTGGAGAAGTATGAAAAAGTGACTTACCAATAATATAAAAGTTAATAATAGAATATTTGCAAGCACTTCAGAAGCAAGAATCTCCTGAGAACTAATAATGTTGAAGGTATGAAAGAAGCATGGAAGGAGACCATCACAGTCAGACTAAACTAGTTATTGTATTTATTTTCACTACAAAGGAGTTCAGAGAAACAACCACAAATACTTTTTTTTTAAAGGGGGATGAGTTGGAAAGCTGTTTTAAAATTGTTTCATTAAACAAATAAACACAAGAGTGATACTCCTAAGTATTCTAAAGAAGGTCATCTGTGGAATTTCTGGACTACTGAACTCATTGTTAGCATTTATCTCAATATCAGAAGAACATAAATGACAAATCTCACACAGTCTTTGAAAAGACCTTCAGGAGTATCTTGGGAATTGGCAACCTAAGGCCTTTGGTTGTTGACTCAAATGTAGTGGAAAATTGGAATGCAGTTGTTGAAGTAGTTAATTCCAAGTTTGTCTTACTTCTCTCTTAAAGTTTGTTACAATAAATCATCTCTGAATTCGGTTCATAGGAGTGTGAATAATAATAATTCAAAAAGCTTAAGATATCAAGCCTCCCAAAATAGTTTCACCAAGCATGCAAATCAACAACTTCTGCTCTATACCAAAATGTGGTAATAAAGAATCAAGTTAACATATGGATAGACAAAATTGGCACACTAGAACATTAGCCTGGCTTTTGTGGAAGTGAGCTAGTTTCTGGAGTGCTACTCTTAGCTTTTTAAAGAAAATATAGAAAAGAGTGACTTAGACATCAAAATTGATTTAACCATCCACCAGAGACCCTGAAAACTGTGTGGCATGTCATTATCTCCCATGAAGGGACATGATAGGTGATAACAGTTATTACAACATTATTTTGGACAGTCAAATTTAAGCAGATGGAATTTACAGAGGGCACACAGGTTTCCACTGAATAAAAATGGAATTTAAGAAGAAATTAAAGTAATCGTTTCTGGCTTGTCACATATTTGAGGAACTATGGAATTCACCAGGTCAGGAGCACAACGAAGCAAAAAAAATATTAACATGTTAAGGAGGAGTAGATTTTGTTTTCCTGGCACATCCAGCATAAGTATTCACTAAACATTCATGTTTATAAAGGCTTTGAGACCATATGCACAGCTGTGTTTTAGTACAGAGCAGCTACAATATTGTCAGACGTCCATGGGATTTAAATAAATACTCAAGGAACATTTTTTTTTCCCCCAGGGCTGTAGGAAAGGTTTACTAAGATACCAAAAGTCTTAAAGAACCAAAATTGTTCTGTATGCTTTTGTAAGAAAATAAATAAAAGAAACATCTTCAGTGTACTGTATTTCCCTCCTGCCTTTTTTGCCCCATACCATTGTGGTTTCCACCTGTGTTGATTTTTTAAACTCATATCGAATAGGTGAACTTTCACTGATTGAATACAATTTTAATTTCCAAAAGCAAAAAAAAAGTGAAAAAGCTGAAAGTAACACTTTTTTTTTTTTTTCCCAGAATTTTGTAAGAAATGATAATCAGGCTGAAATTGTTTGGATATTTATGTGTATAAGCTATAAAATCTTAATATGATGTTTAGAAACAACTACTGTGAGTATTTACCCATATATATATTCACAAGGGAACTTGAAAAGGCCCTAAGACTGACTGTTAACTCCAAGAAATTTCATTGCAGAAACCCCCCATTGTTTTAATATAAGAATCTAACTTCTAAGATAATGCAAATTTTCCATTGACTTAGAGAACATCTTTAAGCCTTTGTTCGTTTGTTTGTTTCTTTTTTCTTCTCCCAGGCAACCAGCACCAGAACAAGGGGACAGAGTCTCAAGCTACGCCAGGGGAGGTTTAGACTGGATGTTAGGAAGAAATTCTTCATAGAGAGAGTGATTGCCCATTGGAATGTGCTGCCTGTGGAGGTGGTGGAGTCATTGGAGGTGCTCAGGAGGAGACTTGATGGGGTGCTTGGTGCCATGGTTTAGTTGTTTAGGTGGTGTTGATGATGGGTTGGACGTGATGATCTTGAAGGTATCTTCCAACCTGGTCTATTCTATTCTATTCTATTCTATTCTATTCTATTCTATTCTATTCTATTCTATTCTATTCTATTCTTTTTTGAGAGCTTTAAACTCCAAAATCACCAGCATCACCCTCAAGGACTACTTTTTGTCTTCCTTCCACATCTTTACTTTAAAAGAGATATAAAGAAGGACTCTTACATGTTCCATTTTGTTTCCTGGCTATACATCATTCTACAAATCCTTTCTGAAGTGTCCTTCTTCATGGACATTCAAAGATGAAGGTAAACATATCTGTAAAATAAGAAATAAACTGATGCAGATATTCAGATACTTTGTTGGAGTTCATCTGTGTTAACTTCAGGGGCAGTATGGGATTTTTGATAGCCCCAGATTTGACCTTCATTTTTATTTAACTCTAAAGCATGGTTCAACACTTTCTTCTTTTGCCATTAGAAAATGTTTGCCTTGGGAAAATAATATATATTGGGGATTAAGAAACTCAATTTATTCCACTGTTGCACAGGGGTTCTTTATATGTGAAAAACTGGGAAAATGCTCTTATTCAGGGTTTAAATTAGGTTTGGTTCAACTTAATATCCATAAACATTTATACTAGAAATGCTTTACCATTACAGAAATACCAATACAATAAACCAGCAAAGTGCTCCTAATGGAGGCATTATCAAACTGAACCTTTGTATCAATGCAATAAATTCACTATCTGGAAGTGAATCAAGCTAAAAGACATTCTGGTAGACCAGAATCTGCGGTAGGAATTTATGCTAGCTCAGATGCATGAGTTCAAGTTCACATTTCATACCTTGGATATTTGAATTGTAACAAAGTCTTTAATGTAGACATAGTCTAAGTCAATATCTTAAACTGAACTTCAAAACAAGTGTGAAATTGAAATATATACATTTAATAAAATTATATTGGATTAAGAAGTGGTTTAAATTTGATGTAAATTTAGTGCAGACTTTTTTGTTTGTATATAAAACCACAGTGTAGTTTGAATCTCAGCTAATTCTCATAGTTCTGCCTCAAAACTTATTTTATTCAAGCTTAGATATCAGCTTTCTTTCAAGTATAGCCTTCATATATAAGCAAATGTGTGTCAAGCAATTTAGGAATATGCCTGAAAGAAATATGATTTTCCCTCCTGCATCAATCAATCCTCTGTTCTTCCTATACTACCCATACAATTCTTATAAATGATACCTTCACAATTCTACTGGGAGGTTAAGTAAGTGAAATGTTAATGCAGTTCTCATATGAGAGAAAATACATGTAGATTCCCAGTGCTCTGCAATCATGAGGCTTCAAGATCACATTCATATCCTTGAAATGCTGGCTGCTTAAGGTATTATGATGTACATATCTTTTAAGTGAATAATAAGCAATAAAAACAATGTCATTGTAATGTAATTAATTTACTGCAATTGCAATCTTGTGGAGGATTTTAAAAACAAAGGGGTGGGATTGCAATTAACATGGTCCTTTGTCCCTGAGCAAGCTTCCCCTTTGATCTTTGCAGATGACAGGAGATGTGTCTTAGGAATTAGAATGTAATGCAGGCATCAGCGTGATTGATGGAGAGGTACCAGGACTGAATGAGTGGAAACTCTTCAGAGAAGCAAGCATGAGCTACTGTATTTATTGCACTGCTCCTCCTCCTAGTTCTTTCTTGAAAGGAACCTTTTCACCTAGGTTCAGCTTGTCATTAGCAATGGCACTATAGATGGGCGGTTTTCTTTTTTATCTATGATCTCTGGAAACTGTGTTCTGTGTCAGGTGCTCCTTTCTTTTGACCTACTTTGGATTACGGCTTTGCCTTTAATAAGAACATAGTGCTCTTTTCACCACTTGATAGTCACTAATGTAGATAGAGTCTGGGGGCGGGGGGGGGGAAGAAGAAGTATTTAGTATTTATGATCCTACCTCTAAGCTGAAAAAAGGCAGAGTAGGTACATTTTTCAGATAGGTTAAAAAAAAATAATCTCAAGTATTGGAAGTGATACAGCTGGATTTTGCAGAGGCAAATTGTGTTTCTTGCTTATTAGCACACACAAACACAGATTAGTTAATAAAAAATAAGTTATTATGAAAGTCTTGGTAAAGAAAAAGATAGATATTTAGCAGCCACTTTTTCTCAGTCCTCAGAGCATCTCAGGTGTCTTTAGACAAATTACAGGTGATTACATCAGCTGGACCTCTGTGTCATTGTTAGTCTTTGAAAAGAGCCTCAAAATAATTTTCTAATAATTTAAATCATGCTGGTAAAGTAATAAAGGTAATGTGTTTCGAGGTAATGGTTGTTGCCTTGTGGCTTCTCAGCTGACAGTCATTTGCTTTCCAAAATATAATCAGATTAATGACATTGTACCACAATGGCCTTGTGTCCCAAAGTAAAGAGGACTTTTACTGATAATTGCACTTGTGGCTCTTCTGTTATACACCTTGTGTATGAAGCTGTCATATGAGGTAAAAGATGGTCCAGTGGAACAGGACAAAAAATCAGAGAACTCTGGAAGGAAGATGTGATGGTTGCCATGCTGTTTACATACTGAATTCTGGTCTGTGGTGACAGGTTGGACTTGATGATCTTTGAGGTCTCTTCCAACCTTGCTGATTCTGTGAAATTATGTGATTATCTTATTTCAGAGATTTTTGTCAGAAGAATGTTGCCATTTACGTTTCTGCATGCTAGTTTAGTCATTTGTACAATAAGTGAGTCAACAGAAAACATAAGCATAGGACTGATTTTCACTATGCATGTCATGATCCTTAGTCAATAAATAATATTATGCTTTACAATTGATTATACTTTGTAAAACATTATTTTAAAAAATCACACTCTTTTCTTACAGAATTTAAGGGATTTGCCATTTGATATGTGAAAGAAGAACAGAATTATATCTGCTACTTTTAAAGAGGAAGGAAAAATAAATCCTTCTGTTTTACATGAAGGTGTCTAAGCAATTTATGTAACACTTGTAAAACTCCTACAGATCTAAAAGAGCATTTTTTAAGGAGCTGTGGCTGAACAGGAAATGTAGCAAGAAGCAGGAATCTATTGAACCAGTTAAAGCTTTTTAGGAGTGGCACGTGGCTTTGCCACAAAGGGAGATATCCCACATAACCAAAGTGACTTTGTGGTGTTAGTCCTTTCCAGGATTTTAGCCTTCACTAACTAGTTTTTTTATTAAACTTCACCAAACTTCAAGGAGGTATCTCTCAGGTGGCATATTGCAACACCATACAACAGCCTTTTGTAGACTAAATATAATTAGGGTTAGCTGATTGCTAAGAGAATTAGAGCAAAAGTATCAAGGAAAAAAAATAAAAAGGAAAAAAAAAACCTCTCTTGCCATCAAAGATGTGCTCAAAGCTGCATGTGTGAGTATATGTAAAAGTTTTAATAAATACTTACTAAGGATGGCAGACATATACCATGACTAGTTAATTAAGCCATCATGGAAAGAATGCTGCAGTAAGCAGTCATTAGAGAGTGTCTCAACAGATTCACCTCTCCTTTTCTCTCAATTTATTCTGCTAGTCTTTCTATTACAGCGGAGAAAAAGCAGGAAAAATAATGTGTGAAAATTAGATCAGGTTGACAGTTGCCTCTGAGTGTAGCATATCTCAGAATTTACTTCATGTGGTAAAAATCCCAAACAACTTCATTGGCAATGAGTCAGCACCACTTGTTTTCCACCTTCTCTGAAGTTTGAGATTGTTTCAGTCAGGCTTTCACTCTTCCTGACTATTTAAAATGGTTGACAGGTAAAAACGCTCTCATGGAAAATTATTTTGGCTGATTCAAACATATTATGTCACTTGAGAAAAAATAGATTCCTCTCACTGCATGTGTGTGTGTTAAGTGTTCATGGTGTGTTTTTGAATGAGATTATTCATGGATATTAGAATGCTACAACTGACTTCATTTCATGCTGCAGATTTAGATATCAAAATAAGACCTTTTTAAGGAAAATGAAGAAGTGGTGTTGAACAGTAGAGCGTGCATAAGCTTGACAAGGAGCAAATTCAAGCTAGACTAATATGGAGGAAAATATTTGCTCTTCTATGAGCATTTTTCAAATGTTTACTTGTAAATTGAGTACTACTTGAGGTTTAATTTTTTTGTAAGGTTGAATTAGGAAAGTGTAAAGCTGCAGACCTTTAGAAAGGAAGCAACTTCTAACACACATTCCTTGATCTTCCAAACGTAGGCTGTACATTACTGCTCTCTCCAATCATCTGAGATCTGAGTAGTCAGATGAAGTTTATAGAGCTGATGGAACAGGAATTTTGAGAATGTAATAATGTATCATAAATGATGCCCATTTTCCTGAACACAGGAGAAAAACAAAACAAAACAAAACAAAACAAAACAAAACAAAACAAAACAAAACAAAGTGCAACACAAACGAACAAAAAAACTCCAACAAACCCCAACAGTTGCTTTACTTGTGGCTTCAAGCCACTTTTCTCTAACATGTGGTTGAAAATGGAATTTTTATGTGGCCGTGGTCCTAGTACTTTCCAGTCTGCATGTCATTTCCCATTACTGATTTCTCTAGCTTCTCAATTTCAATGGCAAAAGCTAATACTTCTCTCCTTCTCCCTTTCCCTCTCTCTATCCCTTTTCCCACTCCCCCCCTGCTTTTTAAAGATTATGATTGTATCTATATGGAGGGTCTGGATGTCTAGAACTGCTAAGTTATTACTGTCCCATGTGGTTCACTTCATACTTTTCCCAAGAACCATTAGGGGGTATGGGAAGGTGGTGTAGACCTGGGTCTTCTGACATGTAGACATGCCGGTACAAGTGGCAAGGCTGAAGTCTAGGTGCAGTACAGTATGTATGTGACATGTGCTGTCATATTTTCTAGACTAGCAGACATATGGATTAAATATTGGAAAAAAAAAAAAATTGAAAGCTTTCCATTTGCTGATGTTGCAACTATTTATCAAATCTCTTTTTACCAGGAACAAGTTCCAATTAGTTTTTCCTGATTTCAGAGCATCCAGACACATTCAGACACATTCAGAGCATTCAGACACATATTTTGTCATTATTTCTGTTGCAGATACAAGTACACTTACAGAAACTAAGCAATGGGTATTGAACGGTCTCAAGGATGAGAAAAGTCTTCATGGTTTTGTCTTGGGTAAGCTATTCTCCAGACTATTCCAGAACACACAATCACAGAATTGTCTAAATTGGAAAATACCTTTAAGATCATTGAGTCCTATCACTAACCAGCTGACAAATCCTTGATTAAACCATATGCCTAAGCAATATATCTACAAGATTCTGTAATACCTCCAGGGATGAGGACTCCAGCACTGGCCTGGGCAAGCTATTCCAATGCCTGAAAACCTTTTCAATAAAGAAATTATTTCTAATATCCAATCTACCCTTTCTGTTGGCTGAGTCAACTCCCATCAGGCAGTCTGGATGCAGCTGCCCTAATTCAGAAGTGAAAAAATGTTTACCTTGATAGTGAAACATCATACTAGGACAGGAGCCATCAGAGAGAAGGAAAAATATATCCAAATCTTTGTGCCTTAAAGATGGACATACTGTTAACGATTGTCTCAGCTGAGCCCTGGTACATGTAAACCCTCCCTAATCAGTTCAAGGAAAGTCTGTTTGCAGGTCAGAGAACCATTTAATTAGTTTCAAGTAGAGACTTTGCTATGCTTTCGTCTTGGGTGGAGGCCATCATTGTTTCAAGGTCTGATTAAATTTTTTCACTGACTTCTTCATGAAAAGGCAGACAAGTCATCTGTTACACATTCTTGAGTGCCATCTACTGGCACCTTCTCTATTACAAGCACTTATACACATTTACATGCATGTAGACATATTAACATATTTAATATACAAACACACATACATATATATGCACATACACATAAATATCTGCATATACATGTATAGATATAAATGTTTAAGTCAGGTCTTTAACAACAAATATACAGTTAGTTACTACATTTAAGAGCTCTCACCTCATTTTTACTGTGTTCAGGAAGCAAAATTAAAGCTAAGTTAAATTAGCAGAATTAATGAAGCCTGTTTTCCTATGAGACAGTATCCTTATTCCTAACCAATTCCATGTCCCCTCCAACATGCACAGAATTCACTATTCTGAGTTTCCAGTTTCCCCTGCATCTTCCTATCCTCTATAAATTGGCTAAACTGTAATTGTTTTTCCTTTGGAGGCAACAATAATTTCTGTTCTGTTCTCTGTTTCTAGAATTGGTGAAACTTTTAGAGGACACATTTTTAAGCTACCTCTCCTTCTCAGACATTGCTGAAATTGTTCTATAAGAACATAAATGTTACCAGGTAGACCAGTAAAGAGTACAGAGGCTATAATGCTGTGTCTCAGTTCACTCAACTGCATTCAGTTTGACAAAGTTCATTTTAATTAATTGGTTGCCCTAATAATGATTAAACATAAATTGACAGTTAAATATATTATTTCTTCTTGAAGGAGATTTAAAGATTTATTATTTTTATTTTAATTTGATTTTGGGCTTCAAGGTAAACATTCAGGCACTGAGAGAAAGTAAACTGCTGCCACTGACATTTATACAGAAATGGATATGTGAAAATGAGGACAGAATTTTTCTTGCAACTAGTTCAGATATCTCACTTGTTACTTTGCTATTGCAAGTGACATGGCAATATGTTTTGGATTTCAACCATTTTCTTCATGCAAGAACATTAAAGAGATGACAATTTTCTGATGGTTATATTCTAGATTAGCCTTTACCACTTATTTCTGTCCCACAGAAAACTCCTTGTCCTGCTTGTACCAGATAATAACAAATAAACATGAAAAAAGACATGCATTCTGCAGGTTAGGTGGTATTGCAGAGCCTACATACCCGTGTTCTGTCCAGATGATGAAGTGTAGCCACAGATACTTACCAGAAGCAACTGCTAATTGCAATCTCTTTTGTGCCTTTTCAGTGTGATCCTGCCCTACTCCATGTGCTTCACCATTTTGACAATAAAGGCCTGAGGAAAAACAAACAAACAAACAACCAACCAAACATTTCGTTCAGCTATTTCTCATTTCATCTTTAAGAAGTACATTTCACTTCTGAGCCTAAGACACAGACAATTACTAAATATCTGCAGAAATAATATTCAGAAAGAGAAAATACTTCTTGCTAACCATTGGCTAAATAAAAAAAAGCAAAACCTTGTTAGAGGGTCACCAATCTATTACAATGTATCAAGACCCTGACTCCAAATGTTTTCTTCCCTTCTGTTTTAACAAAAATCTGCTTGCTATGTGAAAAGAATATTTTTTGACTTAGCTTTTGAGAAGTCTAAAGAAACAAACATTTGCAAATAAATTATGATTCTCTTGAAAAATGTATGTAGGTTCATGAATATGTGTAGTTCCAGCAAAGTTCTGTGCAAAAAATAAACACTGTGAAAGTTCACATCTAATTTTAAGTTAACACAGAACAAGAAAATGTAACAAATAACGGAAAGAAGAAAAACAATGTCAAAAGGGATCAGCTTTGTCAAGGGATAGGGCTGGGCTGGCCACTAACTGAGTTACAGACAGTCTCTATCTTGCTTCTCAAGGGGGAATATAAAAGAAATAAATAAAAGGGAATAAGGGAGAGAGCCTTATGAATTTGAAAAGGAAACTAAAATTACTGTAGTGAAAATAAAAATAAAATGAAATGTGCATAATTACATACAAACCCAGTAATGAACCCAACCCTACTGATAGGAGTTAGTCACCACCCTCACTAACGCTGAAGCAGAAGTCCAAGATTGTACTCATTGGTAAACAGAACCTGGATTCAGGATCTGGATTCTGGAGTGGGATTCAGGAACTCGTGGTTTGCAATGGAAGGTTGAATGGACAGTCTCCCTCAGATACTGGCCTGAGCATGAGCTTTATGCCAGATAAGACATATACTGAATGGAATACCTTGCTGCTCAGTTTAGGGTCACCTGTCTTGTCTGTTCCTCGCTGCAGGTGCAGCCTTTTGCTCTGTACCTCTACACAGTACACAAGATTCAGTAGTGATCTTGGTCTGTACACTAGTCCTTGGACCTAATTGGAAACATCAAGTATCCTCACTTCTAAAAGTGGCCACTGACTTCAAAAAAATGTTAACTTCAGAAAGTACAGTAAAAGAAAAAGACTGAGCTGAAAAGTAAAATCCCTGAACAGAATTAGTTCTAGCTCAAACCAAGACAAGCATATACAACATTTTCCCCCCTTTCTGTTCTTCAGCTTGTTTAATTTCTATATGAAACCTCTATCTGTACCAATTTTATGAAATCTCTGCTTTACTAAGCTTTGAATTGATCATTTTAACTTTTGTCTACTTCTAATATTGTTCTTATGATTTTTTTTTCCTTCAAGACATATTTTTATCTCCTGAGATATGTTTCATTCTGTGCATTACCTTTCAATTTTTTTATTACAGCAAAATGGAATAGAAATATAAACTAAAATCACTATATGGTTTCCTGTTTCTTTCTTCCCTTTATTCCTTTCCTACTGTTCAAGTGTTCTACTTACCCTATGTGAATAGCCACAAACTACGCAAACAGTTAGGAAACGAAGGGACCAGTGGTTCTCTGTAGAGTTGCATTTGTGCCACACACACATCCACTCTCCTTATCCTCCGGATTGCAGTATTAAATCATACTAGAGGTCAGCAGAAACACAATCGATTTTGATGAGCTTTGGGTTAAGATCAAAACAACCTGAAACTTTAAGTAAGTCATTTCCCATGCAGGGGAATAAGATTTTCACCCAGTACTGAACCATAAATAAAGAGCAATATCATGATTTAGTGTTTTAACTCTATCCTGACTTGAAATGATCAGAGATTTTATTTGAAGTAGGCTTCAGAGCATAATAACATTAAAAAAATCCCACTAGTAAGAAAATGAGTTAGATGCATTTTGATTCTGAAAATATGAATACTGTGAAGACTTAATCAGTAGGTAAATAAATTCTCGTTCATTTATCCTACACTTTAACACACACTTTAACAATTTAAACAATTTCCCTTTACTCTAGAGTTGACTGAAGACAGCAAAGATGATTTCTTCTTGTAATGATTGGAGCTGTACCAACCTCTGCAGTTAAATGAGTCATGTTTTTCATTATGTCCCACCATAGTCTTTCATAGGTTTCTGAAATTTTCAGCTTTCAGATTGAAATTTTGCAGGTTTCTTCTCTCTGATGGTTATTGGTACCATCATTATCCTGATTGCCATTTATTATTTTCCCTGTGAAGATGGTTTATACAAGATGTTTGATGCATTTTGAAAGGTAAACAAGACACAGGAGCAAAAGAATGTTCTTTATTTAAAAAAAAAAAAAATTAAAAATCCAAACTTCAAATATGTTTTTCAACAGCATTAAAGCTTCAAATAATTGACAAAAAAAATCATTTTCCACTGTAATATATTTACTGTAAAGTGTCTTTAAATGTTCCCAGGAAAAAGGAAAAACAAAACAAAACATACCACAAATACTGGAGTGAAAATTCAAGGGAAAAAAATATATTAGACTGTGAAATCTTATATAATTCTGTAATTAAAGCCTGCTCTAAGGAACACATGCAGGGACAAAGGTAAGTTGTATGTCCCACAGAACATAGTTGGCACAGGTATTTATGGAATGCTACATAAAACCAATGAATTAGTTGAGCAGTAAAAGGACTGATACAAGAGAAAAAAAAATAAATTAGAGGTGTTTGTGATAATTTTGGCAATAATTGTCCAAGCTAAGAATAGAATAGAATAGAATAGAATAGAATAGAATAGAATAGACCAGGTTAGAAAGGATGAGCGACCTAATAATAAGACGCCATAAAGCATTTATGATATAACATTAAATAGTGCAATTGAATTAATTTGTTACATCAGTTCTATAAAACAGAATAGAAATTCAGGGTGTAGTTTGTATTTCTGGTCATCCTTAAAACCTTCTCAGTAGCATATCATTAGACACCATTTCAAATATTCCCAAATGAAGAGGGGCTTTTCACCTTCTTTTCTTACTTTTTTTTCCCCTCTCCTTTTCTTTCCCCAGTTCAGTTTGCACTTTGTCTTTGAAGCCTACTCTCGGCCTTTAATTACCTTTGATGGACTAGCAAGGCTCTCCACAGAGCAGTTCATAGACTTAAGCTAATATATCATAAATGAGAAATCTGCTTGATGTACTATTTTAAAGCATCATTTTAAACTGGAAGGACACATCACGTTGACATACACTCAATAATAGCATTTCACAGCTTTTAACTGAGCTAGTAAGTGTGCTGTTTTTTTTTCCCCCTCCTCACAGAGACAGCTGCCCATTCCTGTACTGTTCCTGCCAATATTCTGCTATCTTTATTTAGAGAATTAAAGAATTGCTCAGAGGCTTCTGCAGTTGCAAAAAAAAAAAAAAAAACTAGCCATGGAAGGGGAGGAGGACAAAAATTATTCAGGAGACGAATGACAGCTTTTCATCTGGGGATCATGCAGAAGGGATGATTCCTTCCATAAAAATAGATCCTGTTATGTTGTTTGCTCCTCACAATTCACAAGGGCCAATCATTCTTAAAAAGCAAAAAAAAAAAAACCACCAAAAACACCAAAAAAAAAAAACCAACCCTTGAAACTGTGAAGTCAGCTGAATCCTACAATCCTCATTCAGACACACTGGTTTGTTGGCTATTTTGTTGGGTTTTTTTTCCCAATTATGACTATTTTACACAGCGAGGCATGCTGAGCTGGCTCCTAAAAGAAACAGATTGTTCTTATAGCCGCCCCTCCTGTCCTTCAAGAAACAATACCAGTCTGAGTCAAATCAGCTCGCACAAATTTTGTTTCATAGAGACCATCTGAATTGCGTTTGTCAACAGTAACTTTTTGTTTGTTGTTTGGTTTTTTTCCCCCCCCCCAGAATGCTGCTAAAAAGGGAAAAAGGCAACAAAACAAAAAAAAAAGAGAAGAACATTGTGATCATTGTTAAATAAACTGTCATCCTGTTTAACTGAATGGAGTTATTTAAATGTCACCATAATGAGCTGTTTGGAGTTTATTTTTTAAATTATAATCCGTTAATTAACGATTAATGTGTGCCTTTAAGACACAGCCCACTGCGGGAGGTACTGGCAAGGCATTTTGCCTCAGCAGGAGTGCTAGGCACTAGTTAACACAGAATAAGCAACTGGGACGGATCCTCAGCCGGCTAGGATTTAACTTTGTATTTTCTGGAGTCCAAAAGGAACTATACTTTCATATGGTAATAAGTTACAGAAGTTGTCTTTCAGCAGGTGGGGAAAGGGTTGGAACCTGCGAGGGTGCTGGTTAATCATAGTCCCTGAGGATGGAAAGAAGTGATACCTCTGCAGTTTCATTAGCAGCATAGACAAGCTGGGAGGAGCCATTTAGCTGACCCATTTCTATCGGTTATACCAAGTACCGAAGGATCAGTGATCGAGTTATTTGTCAGAACAACTGTTTCATAATAAAGAACAGAACAAGCAATGCTTGTACTTAGAGATAGGCAGTAGGGGGTTATAAGAGATTATCATTGTGACCGGTTGAGGCTATGCCTTTAAGAAAGAGACAGTTGCTGAACACTCTGGCTGAATGTTTTTGATATTTGAACAAAAACAAGATAGTCTAAACTAATTTCATTGGTGGCTTGTAGGGTGCAGTTTTGAGTTTGGGTTCTGTTGGTTCAGTCTGTGTCTGGTCTGGGTGCAGGCTGGGTGCAGTCTGTGCTTCTCTGTCCTGTGGGCTGGACGGCTTCTCTCTTTCTGAAGCAGGAACGGCCTTGAGTTAACAGAGCTAACCAGATAAGAAAACTAATTCTTGCATGTGCTTTTTAGCTAACAGAATTTTTCTTCCTTAATTGCCTTTCTCTCTCTCTCTAACCCTTTTTGGGAAAAAGGGAAGGTAGGGAGGGAGAGAGGGGGGTTCAGGGAACCCCCCTGGCCGGCTGGAGGGAAAAGGTTTTTCTGCATTGTGTTTATTGCTGTATTTTCCTGTATATATTGTAAATATTGTATATTTGTGTACATATTCATTGCATTCCATTTCTGCCTGTAAATAGAGCTTTCATCTGCTTTTCCGACTGAGCTAGCTGTGGTTTCTTTCCTTGTGTGTGGGGAGGGAACTTTCTCAACCCACCACAATCACTCTTGTTTACTTCCATGTCTTCTGGAGGGCTGATGTCTGGATGAAATTCTTCAGCCACTGAAACATTAACTTTCAAATAACTAGCTAGCTGATCAGAAATCTGAAGTAAATCCCATCATGTGTGCTGAGTTAACATCAAATTATTCTGTTAGTTACCAGGTTGCCTGTTTTGTGTCATATGCCCACATATTAAATAATTAAGCAATTGAGAAAGCTCACATCTTATTTAAGAATCAGCCTCCCAAGTTATCTAATTCAGTGTCACTCTTTTTGTTTAGGTCCTGGACAAAGAGTTGATTCAGAAGGTCAAATTATCCCATGTGACTGCTGACCACAAACTTGTGTGGATTCCTCTGGTCCATATAGCACCGAAAGCTTCCCAATTCTTTACAGATAGAAAACACAAAGTTTCATCTAAAACATATGCACCCTCTACCCCTTCAATATTCAGCAAGATTGTGCAGTTTAGATAATTTTGTTCCATTTCTTCATGCCAGAATGTGATTCCCCCCGGCCCCCCATACAGTGATTAAAAGCAGCAGCTACAGGTTCCTCATCTAATGCCAGTTACTGACATTTTGTTTCCTCTCACCTGACTTAAACCAGAAAGAAATATCAGATTCATTGGTATTGCTTGGTTTTCATGCAGAGTTAGAGAACAGCAGCTATTGCTGTCTTGTAAATGAAAAGCTAGTAAATATTAGAACTGAAATTAAATTACTTCCAGTTACAAATTCATGTTTCACACTACAGGTAAATGTCTCTAATTTTATCCATTTACATTGGTGGGTTCATCAGCTGAATTTTCTTTCCCTTTCCTTTCACATCAGGTTTTGCAGAAAAGGAAATTCAGCTTAGTAATAATATGTGAATCTGTTCCTCAAAATTGCAATGTGGAGTTTCAGCTGTAGCTGGCACTTGTAGAAAGACTTCCAGTTTCCATCTAGATGCATGCTTCCCATGGCTGTCCACATGTGCACAGAGCTACGTACAATTACGGTCCCAGAATGGATCATTTGCATTTATGGTCTGTATTTTTATGCTTTTGGCTTCTATATAAGCTTCTTTTTTTTCACTGAATCTGAACTTATTTAAATGTTATGCCACTGTCTAGAGTCCTCACCACATTCTGTGTGGGCTTTGTTCTGTTTGCTTGTTTTGTCTAAAAGAGATTTTTGGAATACAGTTGTAAACAAATAATAATGACATAAACAAATGCAAGACAAGCTCAAGAATCCCTGTACAGAAGAACAGAGAACTTGTTAAAAATGAAATATTTAGCTGAGCTTAAAGGAAAAATAATGCAAAAAGAGAAGCAGGCAAAGGAAGATGGAAAGATATTTTAACAGGTTATCTTAAAGCATTGGGAGTTTAATTTAAACACAACCATTAGCTGTGCTAGCTGACACAGGACAGTTTGGGTTCATCCTATCAGAACCTCTACCCTAATTAATGAGAACTGCTGTAGCCCATTTTGTTGGTTTTGTGTCTGGTAGGGTTATGGTAGTAGAGATGAGGGCTACTGGCCCTAGCTCCTGTAGCAAGCTTTGAGAAGCTCCCATATCTCCAAGTTGGAGCTGTCTCTGGCCAAGGTGAAGCCAGTCAGCACCCGTGCAATAGCATATTTAATAGGTGAAAATCTATTTCCTGGCTTCTTTTGTTTTAGATAGGAGTTGGACATGGTATAGCAAACCAGGCCAGTAAGGAAGGAGGGGAGAGCTCATGCCAGAATAGTGATTCCCCTACAGCTGGTGGGATGCAAGTGAGCCTTTGCAGTCCTAAGAGATCAATGGTAGAGAAGTATCCCATGAAGGGTCCCACAATTGAGTAGGGGACTACCATGACACACCCAAAGAAGGGTGTGATTATGAGGAGGTCCCAAGCTGGATCCCTCATTCATTGGGAGGACAAAAGCCCACAGAAGAGACCCACACAAGCTGGAGAGGTGCAGGCTCCCCAGACAGGTTGTGGAGTCTCCTTCTCTGAAGACATTAAAGACCCATCTGGATGCATTACTGTGTGACCTGTGCTAGATTATATACTATCATAGTCAGGGTTGGAAGGGACGACAAGGATCATTTAGTTCCAACCCCCCTGCCATGAGAAGGGACACCCCACACTAGATCAGGCTGGCCAGAGCCTCATCCAGCCTGGTCTTAAACACCTCCAGGGATGGGGCCTCAACCACCTCCCTGGACAACCCATTCCAGGGCTTCACCACTCTCATGGTGAAGAACCCCCTCCTCATGTTCCGCTTGAATCTCCCCACCTCCAGCTTCATTCCATTCCCCCTAGTCCTATCACTACCTGATAGCCTGAAATGGTCTTGTTCCAGCAGGGAAGTTGGACCTGATGATCTCCTGATGTCCCTTCCAACCTCAAGCATGCTGTGATCCTGTGATGGAGGACTGTTTCCCATGGAAGGGACACCACTTTGCAAGAAGGGAGGACTGTGAGAAGTTTTCCCCCTGAGGAGGAAGGAGTGGCAGGAGAAATGTGGGACAGACTAGGACTGACCAAAATGGCACTTCTCTGCCTCTCAGTATTGTTGAGGAGGTAGCATAGATGTGGCCAAGAAGAGAGGGGTGAGGTGAAATGATTTAGTGATCTGACTGTATTTATCACTCCCCTGCTCTGATTGTATTAGTGAATTGGTGGTGATCTTGTTGTTGAAATTAAATTGATTCTTTCTCCCTCGGTTGAGTCTGTGTTTTGCCTGTGACCACAATTGGTGAGTGAACTCTTTCCTTTTCCCAGCACCTGACCCTTTTGTTTTATTTTTTCCTCGACACCTCACCACAGTGGGGTAAGTCTGAGGGAATGACTGCATCGTGCTTAGTTGCCACCTGGGTGGGCTCAAACCATGTCATCCATCCTAGCTATTGACCCATCTCCAGGTAACCTATGCAAGTGTTGGTTGACTTCAGATAAAGCTGCTCAAGAAATTCTTATTAATAACATGAGGCCATATGCCAACAAATGTTTCTGAGAACATAACTATTTTGTATTTGAAAACAGAGTTTATTTTGTGGAGATGTGGGCTTTTTTTCCTCTAAATTTCAAGCCTGTGGTGCAGTTGCTAGGTGTAGTTCTGCACCCTCTTCAACAAGTCTCTTTCTTCTCTGTGCAGTTTTGATACTGGAGTTGGATCATCTCAGATGCTCTCTGTGACCGGTTTAGGCTGTGTCTTTAAGAAAGACACAGTTGCTGAACACTCTGGCTGAATGTTTCTGATATTTGAACAAAAACAAGATAGTCTAAACTAATTTCATTGGTAGATTGTAGAATGCAATTTTAAGTTTGGGTTCTGTTGGTTCAGTCTGGTCTGGTCTGGGTTCAGGCTGGGTGTAGTCTGTGCTTCTCTGTCCTGTGGGCTGAACGGCTTCTCTCTTTCTGAAGCAGGAGCGGCCTTGAGTTAACAGCTAACCAGATAAGAAAGCTAATTCTTGCATGTGCTTTTTTAGCTAACAGAATTTTTCTTCCTTAATTGCCTTTCTCTCTCTCTCTAACCCTTTTTGGGAAAAAGGGGAGGTAGGTAGGGAGAGAGGGGGGTTCAGAGAACCCCCCTGGCCGAATGGAGGGAAAAGGCTTTTCTGCATTGTGTTCATTGTTGTGTATTTCTGTATATATTGTAAATATTGTATATTTGTGTACATATTCATTGCATTCCATTTATGCCTGTAAATACAGTTTTCATCTGCTTTTCCGACTGAGCTAGCTGTGGTTTCTTTCTTTGTGTGTGGGGAGGGAACTTTCTCAACCCACAGCACTCTCTTATTTAGCTGAAATGTGTCTGTGTAGACATCATTCTTGGTTTCTTCACTATTAGATGGACTATAAACATGATGCAAAACTAAGCCAATGGGATATCTCATACATTCTCTATCTTGTCATACAAAATCTGCTGTTTTGGTTTTGTTGTTTTGGGTTTTTTTAATGGGGGGTTGTTTGTACTTGTTTGGGTTTTTTTTGTTTTATTTCTTTTTCTTCTGAAGGGGGGGGAAATTGTCTATTGTATTATAAATGTCAATTAGAATTTATAAAATAAGAATTTTTTTCTTTATCCCTCTTTAAAAAAAAAAGTTTTTTTCTTGTTGTTTTTATGTTTGTTTGGTTTTGCTTACCTGAAAGTCTTGGGCCACATTGAATTTCATACTATTGTTTCCAGCACTTTGCTTATCACAGTGCAGTCTTCAGATAAATAAAATAACAATTTTCCTTCATGCACTACAAAGGATAAATTCAGAGATAACAGTGAACTGGGGGATTAGAAATTGTGCTAAATTCATATGGTAATGAACATCTGTGATGTTTTGGTGACTCATTTGCTCAAAAGGCTACAATCCCCAGGTTTCATTATTGTCTTTGAAAACTTGCAGGAAGTCCCACACTGAACACTGATGACAGACAACACAGTGGTGTCCCAGTAAGATATAGGGCAATGCTAGGCTATATCCCAGTGTGATGCAATGGCTAATGTCTAATACATGGAAAACTTCTCAATATTTTAATGTTTTAATGACATCCTGAAACATTAATGAAAATGTAACTTAATGAATCACCTTGAGTCCTGTTGCAATTTTTTGCTTGTTTGTTTGTTTTTTCTCCATTTGCTGAAGTGGCACAAATCAAGCCACCTGCCAGGAAACTCACTTCTGAATGGCTTAACTCCTTTCTTTTCCCTCTCCTCCCACACCTCCCTTGACAGATAAGACTTTTTTCAAGTGTGTTCTAAGAATTTCAGAGCATATTTTCCTAATCAACTATGTTAAGACATTCAGCCATTTACACTGGAGGATTTTCTTTTAGAAAATAAGAACACCTCCTCTTCAAGTTATTTTGTCACTGGGCTTGCACTGATGTAGTTTGATGTGCTCAATGACTTCAAAGTACGGAAACCACCAAAAAGTAGTTTTGAAAGGGAAGCCACAAAATACTTGCCATTCAGAGATTTGTGGAAAAGCCAAGAAAGGCTAGGATAATGCAGAAAATTCAAGTTGATGTTACTGGTCAGAACAGAAAAGGAAGGCCTAAGGAAGGCACAGAGATGTGAAAAGGATGTTGCAGGTCAAAGCAAACTGAGTGCTGTAGTCTGAAGTATTACAAGTCTGCTAGTGTCTGTTCCTGGAACATAAGGAAAACAGCAGTAAGCTCATGCAAATGTACCGTGTACTACATTTGGCCCAGAGAAGCTTGATAAACTGCCCAGGTGGAGGTCAGTGTTATATTTAACCATCTTGTCCTTCTGTATGGTCTTGAACAGCATTAATCCACTCAGTATGGCAAAAGTTTTTGCACTAAAGCTCACCAGAAGTTCCTTCTTGTACATAGCAATCTTTGTAAATAAGCTTTGTAAATAGGAAATCACAAATATTTGCTTTCCAAGAGGACCACAAGCTCCAACACATGTTGATTCTGAATTCCTTTTTGTACCCTCCTCAGCTGTTTTACCAAGTTGCTCATCTGAAAGCATCTTTAGAGTAATCTGCAGGATATTGAACTTTCTCTAGGGTTAAGATATATGTAAGTATTTTATTGGATAGGTGAGATAGTTGGTTTTTGTAAGCTTAATGATAATTTACCTCATAAACTGGCATTATGGTTATAGCAGGAAGCAAAATCTGGAGACACTGTCACCATCATTGGAGGTGTTCAGGAGGAGACTTGATGGGGTGCTTGGTGCCATGATCTAGCTGTTTGGGTGGGTTGGATTGGCTGATAGGTTGGACACGATGATCTTGAAGGTCTCTTCCAACCTGGTTTATTGTATTGCATTGTATTGTGTTGTATTTTTCATCACAGATAATTTAATCCTGCATTTAAATTTCCATCATGTGCCCAGTTAT
Organism: Colaptes auratus; assembly: GCA_015227895.2. NCBI lineage: Eukaryota > Metazoa > Chordata > Aves > Piciformes > Picidae > Colaptes > Colaptes auratus. The sequence goes on along the minus strand of CM037640.1, from coordinate 47,793,326 downwards.
CCTGCTTTTCCTGGAAAACTTTTAGGCCATTGGAGACTGTAGTATCTGAAATTATAATCTTAACCAACAAAGCTGGATTTACAGGTGGTTATCAGGAGTAGATTGAATTTTTATAATTAACAACTATTTTATTGCAGAGATCTTTACCTTTAGGCTTCAGGGTTTAAGCTTTCTCTGATATTAAAGCTCAGGAAACACTTAACTGTATATGAAGATTTTTCTACATTCTGCTCCTGTAAGGTTCTTGGACCTTTTTCCTGAGGGCCACAATAGAACAGTCTGTCACACCTGACAGAGTTCACGTTTGGTCCATCACAGCAATTTTTTTTTTTCTCTTATGAATTCTCACAAATCTTTTTTTAACTTTCAGGACATCTGACCAAGCCAGAAATCTCATTTCCAACCACTTAGTTCTCTTAAATCCTGGGTAGGTTAAATTGTTCTAAACTTTCTTGGAGGGATTATTCTTTTAATTGCAATTATACAATGAGCATTTCATGATCTGTATTCATTGTACAATCATAGAAAAAAATTTAATCCTGAATAAGATGTTGAATAATAATTAAAACTACTGAAGACTTGATTAAGAGTGTTCAGGGATTAGAAACGAGAATTTAAAATGGCTATTGGGCCCAGGGGTAAATTCAAGGACTTCAAACACCCTTTCAAGGAAAAGAAGCCACAACAACTCCACACATCCCAAGCAAAACAAAATGAAACTTGTTTTTCAGAGTAATTAAAAAATTTATTGGGCTAAGGATTTCCTCCAGGAAGCAGTCTAAAAAACACAAAAAAAACAATAGAATGTACTTTCTGAGCTCCTCAGAGAGTTCATTGTGTATCAGGGAGGACACAATCGCTGATTAGTTTCAGTGGGAGTCTTAAATGCCTGAACTGTAAAAGAAAACTGTGGGGGGAGGGGTTATATCTAGTAAAGAAGCAGAGTAAAAGAAAACTTTGAGGAGAAAGAGCATATCAGGAAATGAGGGCTGGGTTTTATTTCCTATCATAAAAGTGACCTATTTACAAATTGGGCAAATACCATTTTTTTTTCACTTTAAAAAAAAAATCATTATAAAATGTGTTTTTATTTTATATATGTTTTAAAATATCTCTTCTAAATGAAGTGGAGGAAATTTTCCATACTATTACAGATACATTTGAAATGAGTGGAAGTGAAGTTTTGTCCCTTGCACCAAGCACCCCATCAAGTCTCCTCCTGAATACCTCCAATGATGGTGACTCCACCACCTCCCCAGGCAGTCCAGTCCAATGGGCAATCACTCTCTCTGTGTAAAACTTCTTCCTAACATCCAGCCTAAACCTCCCCTGGTGCAGCTTGAGACTCTGTCCTCTTGTTCTGGTGCTGGCTGCTGGGAGAAGAGACCAACCTCCACCTGTCTACAACCTCCCTTCAGGTAGTTGTAGAGAGCAATAAGGTCACCCCTGAGTCTCCTCCAGGCTAAGCAACCCCAGCTCCCTCAGCCTCTCCTCATAGGGTTTGTGTTCCAAACCCCTCACCAACTTTGTTGCCCTTCTCTGGACACGCTCCAGCAAGTCAACATCCTTGCTAAACTGAGAGGCCCAGAACTGGACACAGGACTCAAGGTGAAGCCTAACCAGTGCAGTGTACAGGGGCAGAATGACCCCCCTGCTCCTGCTGGCCACACTATTCCTGATGCAGGCCAGGATGCCATTGGCCCTCTTGTCTGCCTGGGCACGCTGCTGGCTCATGTTCAGCCTCCCATCAACCAGTACCCCCAGGTCCCTCTCTACCTGGCCGCTCTCCAACCACTCTGACCCCAGCCTGTAGCACTGCATGGGGTTGCTGTGGCCAATGTGCAGAACCTGGCACTTGGATGTGTTCAATCTCATGCCGTTGGCTTCTGCCCATCTGTCCAGCCAATATGTATGTATGCATATTTACTGTGTTTACTGCAGCTCTTTGCAGTTCCTCATCACAGTACCGAGCCTTAGAATGACTACATTGTTCTTCATTTCCTGTAAGTGAATAGAATATGACACTGAAAATGCAAGAAATCAAAAATATATGTGGCTTGAGAAACATTTTTCAACAATATCAGCAGCACCTAAGTTTCAAAATGAAGATTTATGGGAAGATTCTGCACCGGTACTAACCGATGCAACTTCTTGCTTCAGTGATGATTTCTGTGAGATAGGGCTTTCATTAAAATATCTAAGTCCTCACCTTCAGCTTACACAGGTGGTTGTCCCCATAGAAATGGTCACTAACAGAAATAGGCCAAAAAGTGATTCCCTTAACAAAAGCAGCACAACAAAACGACATCTCTGAGGTAGTCAAGCACTTAAGAGCAGATAGCCAGAAAATGTGGCAGACAGGGTCTCTTTCTGATTTCCTTTGTATAAATTTACCTGGGAGTCACACTAAATAAGACTTGACTACTTTTGAAATTGAACTCTATTACTTTCACATTTTCTGCAGTTTTGTACTAGCTATTCTATAATTCCTTATTAGTGTATATTAAAAGCCTCCTGGATATGCAGCTGAAACTTCCTATTAGGAAATGGTGAAAATAACTCATAAATTAATTTGCCTCTATTAAAGCATCATTTTTACATGTGAATGGAAACAGTAAATCTTTCTGAGCACTGCAATTTCCTTAATATCTTCCTCCTTTGATTCCAGACTGGAACAAAAATTGAAAAGGTTAACAGTTCTGATTAGAAAACAGTCAATTTTGATTAGATCAAAAAGTGTTGCTAGGGTAGAAATAATATGAGTTTGATTTGGGCATATTGTATTTTCTGAGCTATATATTGAAATATGATTTATTTTCAAGGAATAACTTCTAAATGAAAACCTGAAATAGTCAATACAAAATGCAGAAATGGAATGTTTTTACACTATTAATAGACAAAAAAAAACCCTCACAAAATCAACACAGTTTTAAGAAGCATATTTCAAAGAAGGCTTTTGTAAGTGTAAACCAACTATGATTAAACTGTCCTACTGACTGGACATGATTTGATTTAACTGCATGAAGCATAGCACAAGCTTTTAAAGGAAAGTAAGCTAAACCTTCACCTTCAGCTTCTCTAACAAGGTTTGCACAGACATGTAGCTAGCACTGACAATTACCTTTACATATTATTCTGAGAAGGAATTAGCCTGTCAATCAACAAGAAATTAATTATGATTATTTTCAGAGATCTCACAAACTGGCATTGTAGATTCTTGACAGAAGAAGGAGGTGTAGTACATATGGTCATTGCCCAGGTGTCAGAATGATAGCAAGGCACAAAGAAAATTCCTCTTTGCTTTTGTAGTCAGCTGTAAAAGGAAAACAGTGTGTTATAAAGCAGAATGGTGCCAGACCAGTGCATACAGATTACTAAGCACTGCTAATTATGCCTCACATGTGAGAAATGGGAATGACAGCATCACTGTGAGTGACAGCAGATACTAAAACTCCCTGTGGAAAGACACAATCTTAAATGATGTCCCACAGACAGATGCAGAAGAAATACAGGCCCCATGGTTTGAAATTAAAATTCAGAATTCTCTATATCAACTGAGAAGCTGAACTTGCCTGAGACTGATAAAAGGGTGTATCAGGCATCATGGCAGCACCTTTAGGCAATACCCTAGGCCTGTATCTTCTCTAAACCCTGTACCTTTTATGAATGATTTATTATTTGCCATTATTCCATCGAATGTTACCTTCATTTTTAAATACTAGCCTTGTAATGATTTGTTCCTCTGCACTTTATCAGTTCAGACAATTATACCTATGTTCTTCAACATGCCAAGGAGTAAGTGTTTATCATGATGGATTTCAAATAAATGATGATAGTTATATAAAGGAATTATCCCAAAATCATTATTGTCTCCTGCCTGATGACTTAATTCTGGCTGCATACATATGTCCTTCGGCATCTCCTGTGGAAGTAGCTAGTATGCATGTTCAGTGACAGGTACATGCAGATGGGAGATTACTAGTGTTCTGTCCTTTGCTTCTGTCTATTCTTTGCTAACATGTACGTTTTTGAATTTGCAAATTTTCTGGACAAATGAGGGCCATGCACATTTTCTGTGAATTTCAGACTGTGTTTTCTCATGGCCAAAACTAAAAAAACAATCAAATAAAAATTCCTTTGCCTATGTCCAATGAAATTTGTACACCTGATGTAAAGCTACAGAAAAAACAAAATGTAATTCAGTTATTTAATTAATTATTCCCTTCTGTATCCAAATTTATCTGAATTCCTTGAAGCTCTGAGGCGTTCTCAAATGCTGTAAGAACAGGATTTTGTGTTAAATATTCTTTCTGTACTCCTCACCAGACCATGGTAACAAAAACAAAGGTGGGTTTCCATATTTTTCCAGAAACATAAAATTAAGGCTTTCCCTTTATTTTTCTCCTATTTCCTTTTTTTAACTAAATCTTTGTCTCAGCAAAAAAATAAACAGAAAAGAGAAAAACAAAAGATGTCTTTAACAGAAGCTCTGTTTTCATACTACTTTAAGAGAAACTAGCATTCAGTTTGGATTTCAAATGAAATCCAGGTATTTTAGGTCTAGAGCTTGATGCAAAATCAAGCAGATGCACATTGCTTTTACTGTAGTCAATATGTTTAAGAGAATAAGGAGAAAAAAAAGCAAAAATGCATTTTTTTCCAACAGTTCACTTAGATCTTTTATATTCCTTTTATTATAAAGAATGTGCTTCACATGTATGCTCTGAATTTTAAAACAACATACTGTCTCGGTCCGGAGAGGGAAAGAGACTCAGTTCTTTTGAATATTCCCGTGTTGTGAAATTAGAGGCACAAACGAGGCCAAAATATCAACAGCTAGACTATTTATTACATAAATAAAGTGGATGGATCAGAAGGGGAGAGAGAAAGAATAGAGAGGGAGAGGGAGAGAGGGAGAGAAGAGGAAAAGAATTATATTACCACACCCCTCGACCCCCCCAAGACAGTTTGAGTCTGTGGAGGAAAGGTGCTGCAGGAGATGTTGGGTTTGTAGAGAAACGGTGCTGCAGCTTTGGATGTAGAAGAGATGTGGTCCTCTGGGCAGCTTCTTCAGCTTCATGAGTTGCAGCAGGCAGAACTTAGGGTATGGAGAGAGGGTTTTCAGAGTCCAAGATCCGTTGTGTTGCCCCATGATGTTTCCAGCGTGTGGAGCCGTCTTCTTTCTTCTGCATTTTTCTTCTTTTAAGCCAGTAGTTGCTCCAGTCTTTTATACAGCTTTTTAGTCCTAGGCAAGTGTCCAGGTGTTGTTCCCCAGGATATCGTTCTGGGAAATCATCTTTAGGTAAGTGTCCAGGTATTGTTCCCCAGGAAATCTTTCTGTGTATTCAAGTGAGTTTGGGCAGCCGTCTGGATGGAGAAGGGGGGGTGCCTCCACCTCCTCCTTCTCCATCTACCTACCCACACACTCATTACACATCAGGAAACAGGTGGTGAGTCCATTGTCTCATCATTCTCCCTTCCTGGGGTATCTGATGGCTGGAAATTATCTCGTCCTGAAGGCCTGATGGCTGGGCCCTTGGGCTATTATTGTAGGCCAGCTGCAGTCCAGTGAGCAATGTTATCTTTGCACCTTCCAAGAGTCCTTCCAGTGGCTCTGCCCAACGCACATCAGCTATTGTCTGGGCAAGCAGCAAGTGATTTTATCTTTGTTGAGTCACACCAGGAGAGACAAGCTTTAGTCTCTCACACATACTAAAATATTTAAACCAGTTTCTGGAGTCCTCCATCACTAGAATTTTCTTGCTTGTTAGAAAATACTTAATTTTATGTTATCTATTGCTTTGCTTATGGATGGAGAAATTTAAATTCAGCGTTATTTTTTATTTTTCAGAATTAACGTGGCAATTGCAAAAAGATAAACTGCTCCATATGAATAAATATATCATACCCATAGGGGCACCTTTCTTCAAGTTCAATGGAGAATTAATTCACTTGTTAGGATGTAAATTATACTTCTAGCACTGACATGAAAGGATGTACTGCAAATGTACTGCTGCAAAGGATGTACTGTAAATATATATAACTTTGGCAGTAGATAATATTTATATGTTGCTAATTTAGAATGCATATTTTCCTCTGTAAAACCCTCTAATAGGATACAAACATTTTTTCCTTGTGTGCTTCCTTTGTTCCTTCCCCAAAATATCCACTGTTTCTCAATTACATGTCACATCTATTGTAATCTGGAATGCTAGGGAAAAACTGAACTCCTTATATTGTACTTTCCAATCTACTTTCGCATTGCAGTGTATTAACTTCTATATATGTGAAGGTATTTGTCATCTCTTTGAGCAAATTTAATGGGTAGTTATTTTCCACTGAGACACCCCTCAGGGTTCTTTACACATTTTGTATTTTATTTGTGCTGATGAACTTATATTCTTAGTTGTCATTTTCTTCTTCTCCTCTAAGCAAATTTAACACTTTAAACTGGGTAACCTATGACCCAAGGTATATAAGATCATGCAGATTGAAACTTGATGACAGATTAAAGGCAAAACTAAGTAAGCAACCTGAATGTTTTGATGGAATGTAATCCATATATAGATTACTTAGATGGATTTTTTTCTTTGTATCTAGTGTTCAATGTAAAGGAAAACCCTGAGACCTGAAAAGAAAATGATACCTGAATCTTTTGGAAGCCTGGACTAGCAATAATTGGAACACCTCATTGCTAGGTAAGCAGCACCATTAAGTTTTGGAGAAAGATGAGGAATAAGAGTGGGAGCTATCTGTTATAAGGAAGAGATTCTATTAGATGTTCAGGTGACCAGTAGACACAATAAAGAGGTCTTCAGCATAAGCAAGCAGGCACCACAGACTCAAGAAAGCAGCAGGTACAGGAAGGAGAAATGAAGAAAATAAGATCTGGGAAAATGAAGGCAGAGGTTCACAGAAGCAGATCATAGGACAGCAAAACCAGAGGAATTATTCTTAACATTTTAAATACTGATTACTGTTTTAGGGCTCTAGGCTTGTGACCAGGCCATTAGATGAGGTTAAGCAGCAGACAAAAATTATTATTCCTAGTGTATATAAATATTTCAGCACTAAAAGAACAAGATTTTTGTTCTCAAATTCATCACAATCCACCAATCATAAGATACTGCTGCTGTGGTATTGACTAGACCAGACCAGGTTGGAAAAGACCTTTGAGATCATCAAGTCCAACCTATCATCCAACACTATCTAATCAACTAAACCATAGCACCAAGCACCCCATCCAGTCTCTTCCTAAACACCTCCAGTGACGGTGACTCCACCACCTCTCTGGGCAGCCCCTTCCAATGGCCAATAACATCACTCCCTCCTCCTTTGTATTTCCATGCATCTGGCTGTAAGTGTCCCTGTATCTCTAAAGCTGTGCTTAAGTGATTATTAAAAAAAAAAAGCCCTTAAAGATGCTGACTTTGTCTAGTGGAGGGTGTCCCTGCCAATGGCAAGGGGTTTGGAACTAGAGCAGAGTCACAGAATCATAGAATCACTTGAGTTAGAAGGGGCCTCTAAAGGTCATCTAGTTTAACCCCACTTCATATTCCCAAAGCAGCTCCTGCTCCCTCTACACCATCCTCTACTCTGCCTAAACAGCTCCTGCTCATCTTCACCATTTTTGTACCCATCCCAGAGCTGAGGGCAAGACCCTAAAGCAGTCAAGACACCACACAGAGGAGCTCAGCCCCAGTAAAGAAGCCCAGCCAGCACCCGTGGATGGTATTGGAGTAGCAATCAATATTGTTCCTAACAACCGGGGGGCCACCAGGCCCCCCGGCCTTTGTTGTCACCACCACCATCACCCAGTGTGCACCATGAGGACTCACCAGTGATGAGAGGAAGATGCCTCAGCCCAGGTGGGCTCATCTTAGGGCTTCTGCTTTTCCTGGTGGGGATTAAAAAGGGGAGTGGGCAGGGAGGGCAAAGTGGCCACACCTGGAGTGGGAGGAGACTGCAACAGAGCCCAGGTGCTCTGGGTTCCAAGGGGAAAAAAGGGGAAAATAGGGTGGGTGGGGTGGAAAAGAGGCAGACTGTGAAACCAGTGTTCTTGAGCAAGAATGGATATTAAAATAATATTCAAGTATGACATATTGACTTTTAGTGATTGCTAGATGTTTCATATGGCTAGTCTCAGGACATTCTGCTACTGGAACATTAGATAATTTTACTGACTAAATATTAGATAATTTACTGACAAACCCAAACATGATTTTGATTGCATATGTACAGTTTGCACAAGAAGTAGTTTTAGGAGCACGTACCTCCACAACCAGCCATAGCTACCCTTTCACAGAGGGATTTACAAAACTACAGACCTGAAAAGTAGCTCCTGACAACCAACACGTTCAGAGGAAATTCAGCTTTGCCAAATTAACTTGGCCTATAAATGTTAGATTAAATATAACACAATAATGAAAAGGAGCCAAAAATGGGTCAGGAAATGTTTGCTTTAGATATTGGCAGTATAAGCAATTATGCTGAATGTAACAGTGAGCTATTACACTATGCAAAGTTTTACTAGATTGAATCCCCCATTAAAGTTAGGGTCTTTGCCATTTGGGAGTAAAGAGTTATTTTATAAACACTGTAGATCAATATATAACAAAAGCTTGGTTTCCAGATAATCCCATTGTCGTGAAAAAAGGCAGGCCCTAATGGGGAGAGGAAAACGAGGATGCTAATTCCAATATTTGAAAGTGACCAATGATTTTGCAGTTTCAGACAATAGTGTGCAAGTTAAAAAAGTCTCTTTAGATATTGCTGTGCCAAAGATTGTATCAATGAGTACAATGGGGGGAAAAAATAAAACACAAGTGTAATCTCACAAGGAAATATTTATTGTACTTATGTTTTAAAATCTGGATTACATTTGCAGAACACTAACTTGACTAAATCTGACATAAGTAGCCATCTTCCTGACCTCCAGGAAGACAGTGGGCAACATCTTGTTCATCAAAATGTTCTGTGAAGAGTGGTTGTCATCTCTAAAGACCCATGGAGGAGGATCCATCCAGTACAACCTGAAGCACTTTCTTCATTTTCTCTGTCTAGCAAATGCACAGATATTCAGAGGATGATCCAGCTTGCTAAAAATAAGTACCTTTCTTTCTTTTCCAGACAGTAGAAAATTAACTGGAAATATTATGTGTGTCTCATCACAATGTTTATTTCCTTGCTTGTGATAACACAGAGAAGAGGTCATGTCTCTTTGGTTAGAACATCTGGAGGTAAGAAGGAAACTTTCAGTTCTAGGTCCAACCCTGGGGGCCTGCAAAGCCCCCAGTGCTCTGAACAGCCGTGCTCTGAGTAATGGAGTAGTCACGGGAACAGGTGAAAGGGAATCTGGTCCTAGATTAGAGTTTAAGGCACTCATTCACAGTCAGAAAAGATACAAGACTTCCCCCCTGGGTTTTAACTTACTTTCATCTCATATTCAATGCACTCACATTCATGAAGGCAAGAACCACATACAGGCATATGGAAGACAGCAGCTGAGCCCTTGGAAATCCTCAGGGTGGGCAAAAAAAGTCCTCATACAGCTGAATAGCTTCAACTGCTGCTAAAAACCAGAGCAAGTTGCTCTAAGTGGAACCTAAAAAGGTTTTTGGTGTTCTGTCTCCATTCAGATGAACAGAATCTCACCCAGTGCCTCAACAGAAAGAAGTCTATGTAGCCTTTAAATAGTACCATCTACTATTATACTCTAATTCCTAATGATGGACATGTTCTTTCTTATTTAAAAATATTTCCTTTAACCCAGTTTCCAGGCAATTTACTGAATTTCCAAATTGGATTAAAAAAAAATCTTTAAATATATGATCAGATTTCTAGTTATAAGCTTCTTGATACTGAACTGGTAGATTTATTTTCCTTATTTTGCAAGAAGGCTACAAGTATATTCCAGTTTTTGTACTATTTCAATCTGGATTTTTTTTTTCACTGACTTGAAGTCCTGATACAGAATAAAACAATAGGATCTCTCCTTATAGTTTCTTTAAGTACAGTTTTCTCTTTCTTCTCCCAAACATTTTTAGTGTAAAATATATCAACTATATTCTGATAATGTTCCCTTTAGTTTTAATTTTATTATCATAGGAATAGGATTATACTAACTTTAACCTATTGTAAATGGTTATAAAACATAAAAGTCACTTTTTTTCATATGGGATAGCACATCAGTCAACTGAGGCATTAAGGTCAATAACTGTTTTTTTAAGTATCTCCTCTCAAAGACCAGACTTTTGTATCCTTATCTTTCAGTAAAACTAATCCCATATCTGACTTCAAATTAAACTTTTGTATGTTCTGTTTCGTGGCTAAGCTTTTATAATAAAGAATAGATACTAAAAGACAATGTTGCCCTGTTAAAACCATAAGATTCTTAAAGTGACAGCAAAAAAAAAAGAACTTTGATTTAAAAAATAATCTTATCACTCTTTTTTTTTTTTTAAAGAATTAACCCAGTATTCTCAAAAGTGTACACTTCTAAAACTATATTGGTGTTTCAGAAAATGCAGTCCTACGGAGCTCTTTAAACTCTGTGGAAGTCCTATAGATGTAACTGAGTTTTGGAGCCTCATGAAGACTATTAGCAGGAAGCATTAAGGTGCAGAATACAACCAACTGGGAGAAAGACACTACAGTGGCATTTCACACAGTTACAGGTGATGGATACAAGGAAAAGCATTTGATTTCAGCAGAAATGTTATACTAATCCAGATGACAATATATTCCTGCCTGACAGCACTGGAGGTTGTAATGGCCTTCAGCAATTTATTCTATGACCACACTAATTGTATGGTAGCACTGGAAAGGGAGTATCATAGAATCATAGAATCAATAAGGTTGGAAAAGACCTCAAAGATCATCAAGTCCAACCTGGCCCCCAAGACCTCATGACTACTAAACCATGGCACCAAGTGCCATGTCCAATCCCCTCTTGAACATCTCCAGGGATGGCAACTCCACCACCTCCCTGGGCAGCACATTCCAATGGCTAATAACTCTATGAAGAACTTTCTCCTCACCTCAAGCCTAAACTTCCCCTGGTGCAGCTTGAGACTGTGTCCTCTTGTTCTGGTGCTGGCTGCCTAGGAGAAGAGACCAACTCCCTCCTGGCTACAACCACCCTTCAAGTAGTTGTAGACTATGACAGCAGGTAGTTGTAGAATATGATTGCTTTCTGTGGTCCATAGGCAACTAAAGTAGTATGGCCATAGTTGTGATGGTTCAAACGTGTTTGAAATTGTTAAGCATTTATAGGAAAAAGACTCTCTTAACTTTCAAGGCCCTGGAAAGTTTCTTTTAAATATTTATCACAGTATACCTAATGACCTTGAAACTTATTGCCAGACAGCAGAAATCACTGAAGGCAGTAAACTTGGCATGATTTGACCAGCTGAGTTTCTGGCTTGCTATCTTTCCAATGCTTTTTCCTAGACAGGATTTTTTTCATAGACGTTAATAGAATTTTCATGGAATCAATAAGGTTGGAAAAGACCTCAAGGATCATCAAGTCCAACCTGTCACCCAAGACCTCATGACTACTGGACCATGGCACCAAGTGCCACATCCAATCCCCTCTTGAACACCTCCATGGATGGCAACTCCACCACCTCCCTGGGCAGCCCATTCCAATGGCTAACAATTCTCTCTCTGAAGAACTTTCTCCTCTCCTTGAGCCTAAACCTCCCTTGGCACAGCTTTAGACTGCATCCTCTATGGCACTTAAAGCTCTATTGAGACCAGAACTGCAATTTTCTTTACTATGCCCACTGCAGAATTTAATTAAATAGATATTTTGCCATCATTTTCATTATTAGAACAGTCTATATATCAAATGTATTTTCCATATTCACTTGGTAGCTGGCATGTTGTCCTATATGTCTCTTTTGACCAACTATATGTAGAAATTTATTGCTGTGTTGGATCTTCCACCAAACTTCACATGCTTTTGCAACAACTATCCAGTAAACTGTCAAATAAGATGAGTTAGTAAATTTCATGGAAATAACAGGGATGTATCTCCTCATTCTGTTCATCTGGACAGCTAGAGTTGTAATGGAGTTTAATATTCAAAGTTTCATTGCAAAATATGCAAAATATTTTGACATTGATGCATTGGAGGTTTGAGTGATTTGGTAGGGGAGAGGGATGCCATCTTGAATATTGACAGCATTGTGCATGTCAATGCAACTGATCAACCTCTTAGACATGAGACATTCTTTCCCTAGAAAGCTTCCAGATAATTGTCAGAATATGTTTCCTCAAAAGAAGTCAAACTGCTAGATTAATTTTTGCCTTCTAACAAGAACCATGCACACTGCAGCAGCAAAGCTAAAGCTCCTGTGTGGAAACAATAGTATGGGATTTTCAACACAGTTTTGCACTCTGGTTATCACTGAACACCGCTGTGAGTAGTGATGACTCTCAGAACAGTACTTCAATACTAAGGCAATCTATTGTTTCATGAAGTCATGTAAGTGAAAAAGACAAAAATCTAAGCCTCATTCTGGGAAAAATGTTATGTCATTTTATATCTGCTTGTCAAATCAAAATGAGGCAAAAAAAATAGAGAAACTGTGCAATGTATCCAGAAAATGCAGTAGGTTATTGCCTGGTAATATCAGCTGAAATGTTATCCACACCACATGGTAAGTTTTATCTTCATGAATGAAATGGAACTTGCATATTCCAATAGAAAATATACATTTTGATGATTTTTGTAATCTTGTACTCACAGTATACCCTTGGGGATGGAAATATAGCTATAATTTGTCATGCTTCATGTCATTCATTTCATGAGTGACAGTAAATACCAAGCCATTATGATCACACTGCTTTGTCTTGTCACGGATAGATAGCTATTTTGTGATTTCCAGTTGAGGGAAGCTTGTATAGCTCAGCTGTCTTGCTGGAAGTAGAATTATCTCTCGGCTCATTTGACAGAATTAAGCAGTACACTTGTAGTCCCAAAGAGATGTGTGTTTTACAGAAGCCCAAAAATACAGAGACACTGAGATAAAAGATACTTGTAGGGGAAAGCCCTTGTGATTCAGAAGTCAAAAGGACATTGCTAGCACTGTTCCAGGAGTGCTGCATTTGCGAAGGTGTAAATCAGAGTCTGGCTTGGTTGCAGAATGGTGAAACTGAGGCTGTGCTTCTGCAGGATCTAAAGTGGTTCACAGACACAGTTTGAATCTTTTATCTGCTGTTGCCTAAGTCCTAACTCAGTCCTGACAAATTGTGTTTTCCTATGTTCAGTTCAGTTCAGCTGCATTTTGGTAGATATTTTCTCTAACAGGGAATCTATTCTTCTATCTCTATTCATACACACATCTCATCTCCTGGGAGCTACACACAGGATAGGTCTCAATCTCTGTACACCATTGTGTAGGAAATATTACCATTTATCTAGCCACTATGTACGAACAATCAAATCTTTTTAACTTAGCTGCTAATTTTTGTTGGATATTTTATCACAGAATCAGTTCTATTGTTATGGATCACATTGGACTGTTCAAAGCGATTCACATGAACAACAAAGACAGTGTGGAGCATCTTAAAGTAGAACTCGTTGTCTGTATTTAAAAATACACATTCTCTAGGCTTAAATTGGCATAAAAGTCGGCATTCTCTGCTCTGGTTTTACCTTAACCAGATGCAATACACCACACAGCTGTTCACTTCTCCTCCTCCTTAAGTGATGAGAGCAAGAATTGGAGGGTTAAAGGTAAGGAGATTCATAGGCAGAGATTCATAGGCTGAGATTAAAACAGTTTAATAACTGAAATAAAATGAAATTAAAGAAAAAAAATACAAATAATTGATGTACAATTAATTACAGATTTTCAGAGAGCTAGGCCCTGATTCTTAAACTGAAACACTGGTCTTGTTCTAACGCTACAAGACAGGAGGTAGCAGCTAATGTTTATATTATTGATTAATCAGACTCTGAAGGGATTAGGTTCTAAGACTGTTTAGCACATAAAAATCCATACTTATTGCATTAAAACAGATTTTGAGACCTTGTTTATTGGCTATATTCAGGGTCAGGCCTCAGGGATTTATTCAAGCTGAAATGTCTATATTATATGAGAACATAAACCAATCTGTTAAGAAGAATATCTAATCCTGGTAACAGAAAAGCAAATAATTGTAGTAAATTACAGGTCAGTAATTGAAAAAGACCATTTATGCAAACACTTGTAAATTTAGAAAAATGCCTAAACAGTGAGTATGTTGGGTAAATAAAGATGAAGTTTGGACCAGTACCCAATTTTGGCTACTGTTTTCTTTGCTTAATGAATTTCCTATTATGTATTCATTTTGTAATTTTCACAGATAAAAAATTTCATTGGCTTGGCTATAACTCCTCCATGTGTATTCAGACAGGACACTGTGCTTTATTACTCTTCAGTGTATAATGTACTCATTAATACAAGCAAATACTGATTGTTCTTTAAAAGAGAAAATGCCCTATGTATTCAAGTATGTGGAGACGTGTGTCTTTGTGCATGTGTTTGCACGCAAAGACTATGTATTGAGTTTGGCTGAGCTTGCGTTAATTCTCCTCAAAGCATCCTTCTAGTGCTGTGATTTGCAACAGTAGTTGATAATACAGCAGTTTTGGCTACTGTTGAATAAGTATCCAGGCTGTGTCCTTTCCCTGCCCCAAGAGTACCCTGAGGGCGGGCAAGATCTTGGGAGGTGACTCGGCTGAGCCAGCTGACCCAAACTGGCTGAAGGGGTATTCCATGCCATATGATGGCAGCTCAGATATATGAATGAAGTGAAAGAAGGAAGTGGGAGGATCCATCCATGGTATCTCTCCTCCTAAGGAGCCACCAAGCTTAGAGATCTCTGCTTCCAAGGACTGACCATTGTCCTGCTGATGGGAAGTAGAGACTAAGATTTCTCTCTCTCTAAAGGGCATACAGATTATCACAGATCAAAACTATGCTGCTAATATTGGACTCTGAGAAGGTAAATAAATTTGTACAACTGAACATTGCACTGTAGTTAGCTCATATGATTCAGATGAGGTATGAGAAGATAATGACTGAAAGTTTCCTGTGGTTTGTGGTCTATACATTCTAAACATGTCTACTGTGTATGCTTTATCATTTTACTGTTATCTACGTTCCAGTGACAAGTTCTGCCCTGTCTAGCTAATATACAATGTGTTTTCTTATTCTGGTACCTTTCTGATTAATTCTAATAGAAATGATGATAGAATTAATTTAGCTTTGCTTGGTTTTCCAAGTGCCTCACTATTGGCAATTTATGTGGCAGTTAATGCCATTTTGTGATTTTTCTCTTTTCAGTTTGAGGTAACTGTTCTTTTCAGTAATAAAATGAGCATTTGGCATGTAAAAATATAGCAAAGTATTTGGAAAGAGACTATCAAATATAAAAGACACCATAAAATACTCATTAGCAGGAATATTAAAAAATGCTTGGTTTATTTTCTTTTTTCCCTACTTTCCTGGTCTAGCAAGAATTTAATTTGTAGGATCATTTACAGTGTTGAAAGTAAGAAAAAAAAATCATTTTCACATCTTGAAATCTTTGCATTCATTTCATTTCTCTTAGGATGAATTTGAACTCTTGCTATAAAAAAAATGCCTCAAGTGCAAACTTTTGATGTTTTAAACCTTTTGATGTTTTGCATTTCAGGAACATTATACACTGCAGTGTCCCCTACAAAGGATACCGTTCCCTTCTGTGCCATTGTGTTAACACCAATCTTGTGGCATGACCAAAGTCCTTCCTTCGTGCCCTTTCCATCTGAGTGGTGCAGGAAGATGCACTTGGGACCTGGATCAGGTCTGTTTCAGGGCACAGCTACTGCTCTCTGAATGAGTCCACTCTACAGTAACTGGACAGAGAGAAAGCACACACGAAAGGGGAGTCAGTAGAGCTTTTGTACCTTTCCTTCCTTTATTCTCTGACCACAATAGACTTTCACAGGATTGCAGTAATTTACTACCTTCTGCCTTTCCCCTCCCATTCCCACCCCACACACACAGCAACAAAGAAAGCAAGCAGGACATGTTGTCTTAGTCTCACCCATGCAGAATCTAGCCATTTCTTCTATTTCTGTCATGCTGAGCTTGAACTAACTCTTACATAGTGTTACCAAAGATGAACAGTTCTAAGTAAAATGCTCAAACCAGGAAAAATTCCAGCAGCCTTCCTTCCCAACAAACAAACAAACCTTACATTTATTTCTCCTTGGAAGTTTGCAGATTCAGAAGGTGACAAAATGGGTATGGTTTGTCTTCTAACAGATTATGAATGCCACATGTGACATCACTTGAGAAAATGGAAAATGTTTATATAAACTGTCAGAGAGAGCTGAGCTAATTCGTGGCATGTGGCATGCATGTTTTTGAACCAAAAAGTTTGTCATACACCTACTGTTTGGCTGTAGAATGCATGAGAAGACAGATCTTGTTGACACATCGCAGCTGCAGCTCAACTCACTGTGAAAAGCTTTGACTTCAACAAAATTCACAGCATGTACCAAAGAACAAGAATAGTGTTACAGTCTCCATCTTTCTTTTAATATCTTTTACTGAAGGTGAACTACTTTGGTTTTGCAGCTATAGCAAATGGGGTGAAACACCTCCACTTTGTTTGTTTTTGTTTGTTTGTTTTGTTTTTAGCACAGAAAGAGACAAATAGAGAATCACACAGAATAACAGAATCACCAAGGTTGGAAGAGGCCTCAAAGATCATCAAGTCCAACCTGTCACCCAAGATCTCATGACTGAACCACGGCACCAAGAGCCACATCCAATCCCCTCTTGAACACCTACAGGGATGGTGACTCCACCATCTCCCTGGGCAGCACATTCCAATGGTGAATGACTCATTGAAGAACTTTCTCCTCACCTCGAGCCTAAACTTCCCCTGGCACAGCTTGAGACTGTGTCCTCTTGTTCTGGTGCTGGTTGCTTACTATACACAGCTGTTTCACAGGCATGAGTGCTGGAAGTCCACAGCAGCTAAAGGTTGCCTCGAGAGGCACTTGTAAGGAGTCTAGGAACAACTGGCAGGTAGCAGGGACAATGTAGGTGAGGTAAGCATGCAAACACGCTTTAGGAATCAAAATACTTGGTATGGCTTTACATAGGCTTTGAAAACTTTGGCATGCAGTATGCATTTCAAGTCTCTCTCTTGACCAACAGACTTCCAAATCAGGCTTCCAAATCAGGGAATCTTTATCCTTCTCGATAGATAAAATTCTCTTCTGTGGAGATAAGGGGAGTGGTGAAGAGAAAAATTATAAAAGCATAAGTTGAAAATAAATTCAAATTACAGTGAAATCCTAAGTTATTGCATGATCTGCAATATTATTGTCTTCCATTATTTCTCATTTCTCTGCCTCAGCATTTCCAGGAAGACAGCACATATCTGGCACCAGATGTAATCTAGTAAATTTTGTCCTGCAAATTCTGTGTGCTTTTCTTAAATGTTACCATTTAGGTCAGACTTTCTCTCTCTCTGTGCTACATGTTTTTCTACTTTCTCATGTTACTTCCATGAAACTGATGACCAAGTAAATAACCAGTAAATACATTAACCAGTTAAAGTACATAGATTAATTTTAAATTAGATACACAGAGTCTTTTGGGGAGAAAGAATACTGAAAAGTATTATTTTAAAATGCTGTCAACTGGCCAGCAGGAGCAGGGAAGTCATTGTGCCCCTATACTCAGCACTGGTTAGGCCACACCTTGAGTACTTCATCCAGTTCTGGGCCCCTCAATTTAAGAAGGACATTGAGACACTTGAACGTGTCCAGAGAAGGGCAACAAGGCTGAGGAGAGGCCTCGAGCACAAGCCCTATGGGAGAGGCTGAGGGAGCTGGGATTGTTTAGCCTGGAGAAGAGGAGGCTCAGGGGAGACCTTATTGCTGTCTACAACTACCTGAAGGGTGGTTGTAGCCAGGAGGGGATTGGTCTCTTCTCCCAGGCAACCAGCATCAGAACAAGAAGATGCAGTCTCAAGCTGCACCAGGGGAAGTTTAGGCTTGAGGTGAGGAGAAAGTTTTTCACAGAGTTGTTAGGCATTGGAATGGGCTGCCCAGGGAGGTGGTGGAGTCACCGTGTTCAAGAGGGGATTGGATGTGGCACTTGGTGCCATGGTCTAATAGTCATGAGGTCTTGGGTGACAGGTTGGACTTGATGATCTTTGAGGTCTTTTCCAACCTTGTTGATTCTATGATTCTATGAACTCGCATATGTTTATTTCTTACTGCAATGTGCTCTGTGCTATTTTGTAATGTAGGTCCATGTTCTTTTTGACTTCCCTACAAAGCAAATTTTCTTAGGATTTAAGGAATACTTGTCATGACTGTGTTGCAATATCCTATGCCAAGCGTATACCTGACTGAAATGAGTGCTTTCTACAATAATGAGTTCTTATTATGACCTTCTGTAACAATTTTCCAGCAGTCTGAAACGATACTTTCACTGTGTCAGGGAGGTCTGCGCTCTCTAGAATGCTGGTTACTCCCGTTTAAATTCATTCTACTAACAAAGTTTTCCAAATCTATCCTGACCCAATATCTGGCATCATAAGGTTTGATAATATGAAGTGTCCAAAAAAAAAAACAAAATTGCTTCTTTGGACTCATTTAGAATAACTATTGTAATACACAAAAATGCAGTAATGCTTAAGGAACAGATCTATTCCTGGATGAAGAATCAACCAGAATATAAAAACATCCAGCAAAATTTTGATTAAATTTACCAGCCTTGAAGTTTTTGCCATTATATT
The DNA here is from genome assembly GCA_015227895.2 of Colaptes auratus. Taxonomy (NCBI): domain Eukaryota; kingdom Metazoa; phylum Chordata; class Aves; order Piciformes; family Picidae; genus Colaptes; species Colaptes auratus. The sequence continues at coordinate 47,774,525 of CM037640.1, read as the reverse complement.
CCTCTCTTAGTATTATATGCCTCTTCACCTGTCAGTGTGTTCTAGATATAAAACTTTTCCTGCTTACTCCAACAGTTTTAAGAGAAGGCTAAACATTCATCCTCTAGCATAGTTCTGTAATGATTAGGTGTCCTTGGTTCCTAAGGTTGGGCACACACCCAGCAAATAGCCCATCTCATTCCCAGGTTCTTAGAAGTATGGAAAGGTCATCAGATGACCTTTCCAGAATGATCTATAAAATATTTCCTATAATTGTCAACTGCCTACAAAACTCACCATATTTTTGGAGCATTGCATCCTTGAGTTCATTGCAGCCAGTCTAATATAACCTGCAGGTAGGACATTTGCCTAAGTACAGAATAAGTGGTATTATTCTAGAGAGAGACAGAAGATAAATGAGCCTGAAGTCCTACCCTAGTATGAACAAGAGCTGAGGGATAAGATCTAACTGGGGAAGCAAAGTTATGCTACAGTCCATGCTTAGCCCATATTCAGAGATTAACTGAAGCAGTTGCTCTACCCTCAAGAAGGGGAATTGGGAAAAGGAGAGGAAACTCATGGGTTGAAATGATAATGGATTTAATGTAACATCAATACTAATACCAATACCAATATAAAATATACAAAGTTATACCCAGCCTATGATTCTGTCCCTGTGAAACCAGGACAGTTGCAATTCCCCTCCCCACCGCCAGTGGTACCTGATTATGTCAACTCCTTGAAATGATGCACTTGTCTGAAGTAACTATAATAAACTTGTAAAGAACTCTGTTTTTTAACTTGTGCCCTGTAAATCCAGTATACTATAAACACCCAAGTAGGGGAAAAATAATAGGAAAATTGTAAGAGAGGTCCTTTTGACTTTAACAAAAATTGCACCAAGAGCATATCAGAATCCAGCTTCAAAACCCTTAAAGATGCTTCTGGAGGTTCTAGCAGAAAGTTAGCAAATATTTTGCATGGTGATAAATGAAAAAAAATTAAAAAGAAAGAAGAAGAAGAAGGAAATAGCAAAGCTCCAAAATGCTATTAATGTGAGGTAGATTTTTTGTGGGTTGGTTTGTTTGTTTGTGGCTTGCTTTGTTTATTTGGTTTGGTTTGGGTTTTTTTAGCATGAGACTGGGGCTGAGTAATGAAATTTCAAATGCTGACTAACTGAAACTACAGAATTTGACTGAATGCAAAATGAAATATTGAAACATCTCACACAATTTTAAACAAATCCTGGGGATCTCCAGATTTATTCCAGTACAAACAGTGACCAAACCTCAATCAGTTGCTTCCTCCAAGTTTCAGGTAACAACGTTGTCTGTTGAAATTCACCTTGGAATTCCCTTGAGCTTCCAAGTGTTGTAAGAGCCAATACCTACATCTTGAGGTTTTCTATGAAATGCCCTGATACCTTCAGTTTCCTTAGAAAGGAAGAGGTATCACCTTCTCACTGTCTCAACCACTGTAGACTTCTTTCTTGTCTCAGAAACAGAAGATAGTTTGATTGCCATAGTCAAGGCCCAGTTATTGGTTTTTTTCAGTATTGTGTCTTGATATTTTTTCCAATAGAAACTACTCAAGAAGATATTTTTCTCTAAAGCAGCCTATAAGCACTTTGTTAGGACAGTTCTCAGAGGTGTGAGAAAAGGTTCTGATGTTTAAATCTACTCAGGCTGATAATGATGCTGAATTTTGATCTTATGTGACAACTACAGGTGCCATGGTGTAGTAGTCATGAGGTCTTGGGTGACAGGTTGGATTTGATGATCTTTGAGGTCTTTTCCAACCATGCTGATTCTATGATTCTAACTTCTGTAGGGTTATTACAGAGCAATACTAGCAAAACAGGTGCACATATAGGAATATTAGCAAGCAAATCCTTCTGCCGTAATTTATTGTAAGCAGAAATATCTTATTTGAGCTTAAGAAAATCACTACAGAAAACAATAGAAACCCTCAAAAATTTTACTGAACATTATGTTGATCAGTGAGATAACTGTTCTTTATTGCACATACACATCACATAGCTAACAAACTACATTTTTATTAATAGGAGCAGAAGAAACTCTGGCAAGGCAGATAAATAAGGTGTGAAAAGCGAACAATTTTGATAACAATTTGCATTTTCTTTCCTTTAGAGAGGTAACTACTCAGCACTCTGATTGTTTTCTGCCTATCCCAGGGCTATTTTTGACAGCTCAGTCTCGCTGAGTAGCCAGGCCTGTTTCAAACTATTGTCATCCATTTCCATGGCTTGGTTTTGTCAGTTTTCACCTGCTGGCTACCTACTTTAGCTTACCCTCACATTGCTTTTCATCCTTACAGACACATGGAGAAGAAATAATGGACTTGTCCATACTGAAACAAAGGCTTGGAGTGAGGCTTCTGGAAGAGGAATTTCAAGCATACACTGGCACTCAGCATTCCCTGGCTGGTAGCCCTGGACTGGTTTCAAACATCTTCTTTCTCTGTTCACTCTCAGTTGAAAACCTTTATTCAGTCCAATACATCTATGGATAAACCAATATTTTTGTTTCTTCCTTCATGACCACTGTCTTCAGTTCAAGAGGCAAGGCAGAAGCTCTTTACCCCTCCCCAAAGAGTAAAGGAAAACACTGCACACAGGATTGGAAAGAACTGAAATTTAAATGGAAGTACTACTCACAGCTATATACCACAGAACAAAAACATACACAGTACACAAATCCATCATCCACCTCAGCCCAGTTATCCAGTCTGGGCTTACCACAGAACCTCATTAAGCCAAAGTTTTCTACAACCTCCTCCAAACCAGGCCAAAAATCCATGCCTCAAACACCCAACCCTCCCCATGCCTCCCTACCCCCCCCATACCAGGTCCAAATGACACAGCTTGCCAGCACCAGGTCCCAATCCCCCTCATCACAAAAGATAGCAGTCTGCATCAGGAAGGGAGCAGGGAGAGAAGAAAGGGCTGAAACTGAGTGTGCAGCCACTTTACATACAGATGGAATATAATGGGGTGGAATAATATAATTTCCTGTGTCGACCCGCTGGACTGTTCAGCTCCTTGTACCCTCTGGTACTCTCAAGGAACCATAGAATCATGGAATCATAGAATTGTTAGGGTTGGAAGGGACCTCAAGCATCATCTAGTTCCAACCCCCCTGCCATGGGCAGGGACACCTCACACTAGATCAGGTTGCCCAGAGCCACATCCAGCCTGGCCTTAAAAACCTTCAGGGATGGGGCTTCTACCACCTCCCTGGGCAACTTATTCCAGGGTCTCACCACCCTCATGGTGAAGAATTTCTTCTTAACATCCAATCTGAATCTACCTATTTCTATTTTTGCTGCATTCCCCCTAGTCCTATCATTACCTGACACCCTAAAAATTCCCTCCCCAGCTTTCTTGTAGGCCCCCTTAAGATGCTGGAAGGCCACAATAAGGTCTCCTTGGAGCCTTCTCTTCTCCAGACTGAGCAGCCCCAGCTCCCTCAGTTTGTCCTCATAGGAGAGGTGCTCCAGCCCTCTGATTGTCCTCATGTCCCTTCTCTGGACACATTCCAGCACCTCCAGATCCTTCCTGTAATAGGGGTTCCAGAACTGAATGCAGTACTTCAGGTGGGGTCACACCAGAGCTGAGTAGAGGGGGTGAATCACCTCCCTTGATCTACAGGTTATGCTTCTCTTGATGCAGGCCAGGATGCGATTGTCTTTCTGAACCATCTCTACAGTTAGGACATAGTTCTCAACTTATAACAACCACACACCTTGACTTAAGCAGTGTATAAATCCCTTTTTAGTTCTAGCCCTCATTTCTTTTTTTTTTCTTTAATGTGTTTCATGCTCACAAGGAATATACCAACAATTGTGATTATTCTGTCTGCAATCACATTTGAAACAAATGGAACTGAAGTAGGAGAGTGTCTAGCATGTTGTATCTTCTGAATCTGCACTGAAAATGTGTCTCTAAAGCCATGAGACCATGATTTTGTAGTTTCCAAGTATATTAGGTGTTGTGTGATTTTCCCATGTTTGAAAATCCCTTTTTGTTCAATGCTTGCTGGATTACGCTATATTTTACTTTCTCACTAGGATCTTCTAAGTTAATTACCATTTAACCTTAATTAGTGCTTTTTATAATCTGATAATCTCAACATATTATGTATTAAGATATTTGTAACCAAAATTATCATAGATTAGACAAAGAAATAAAGACAACAATTATGCAAAAGAACATATAGCCAGGGAGGATTTCTTAATACGTGCATCAAAGTAGGCCCTTACCTGAGCCTTCATGCAGTGAACTCTCATAACAACATTGAGTCTGTCTGAAAGAGTTTTGAAATTTAAAAAGGCATCCATCTTTAGAAAAAAAAAAAACAAGTACAAAAAATTTGGCCAACATACAGATTGGTATAGCATGGTTCAAAATGAGCAGTGCCTGATTTAGCAACAGCCATTGATTTCAACAGTGTCAAAGGAAGAGTGGGATCTATGAATTGTCGCAGATTGGAATGTGACACAAGAGATGTCAAAAGGGGATCAGAATGTTTCTTTTGTGATTTATTAAATGAAAACAGACTGTGAGGTTGGAGGCTACCAGGCTACAACATTTACCAGTATTTCTTCTCTGTTCTTCCTTTGGCAGTGCTGCAAATAGACCTAAAAAGAAGTCCAAAGTCCCTGGGACAATCAGGTTGATATTTTTGGTGTCATATGTATTAGTGTGTATTGGTGTGTGGAAAGATGAAGAAAAAAGGAAGTCTAAGAAGTGAGAAAAGAAGTTCTTTTACAGTTTTTGCAAAACTGAAGGGACTGCTTGTGGTCAGCAGCTCAAAAATTGAAGGATTTTGATAGTCTACCCTATTCTGGATGTTCTGTAAAGGCAATGGAAGAAAGCGTGCTGATTTATCTCTTGCTGGTCTAATTGTCCTCTAGGGTAGGAACAATAAAAGTCACTGTTTCAAATACAGGCTGTCAGTTTAGATGATAGAACAAAGGGAAGTGACTGAAAGTAAATAAAATGTGAATTCACACAGGTATAAAAGGACTTTTTTCTATAAGCAAGCAGTTATAAACATCACTCTGAATGGTTTTTGAGGCAAAAATAATGGGCTTGTTTGAGAAGCAATTGAAGTACTTTCTGACAAAAATAGTATATTAGGAGATTAGTCTCCAAGGAGTGAATAACCTTTTCAGATTCTAACTATTTCTTCTGTTCTCATGTGTGAGCTTACAATCTGTTAGTCTCAAAATATATCTCCAAACCCACAGGCCCACCTTCCTGACAGCTGCTCAAACAACAGAGCGGAGGAGCAGAGAAAAAAACTCTGCACTATCACCCACCCAGCAATTCTGAAAAGCTTCCTAAGTTACTCATACAATCCAGAAATGCCAGTCAGGGTGGGAGGAGGGAGGGATGCAGTGGGGGAGAGAATGCTCTTAAAGTGCAACATTTGCAGCATAGGCTTGAAAACCAAAGAAGCCAATTAGTATAATAGATTTGAAATCATTTCAGCATAGTTCTAAAGACAAAAGAAAAATTGTCCTTCCGAAATGGAGCTTTATTGTTCAGACAAGTATAGAGGGGAACAATGAATTCTATCAGTTTTGGAGACAACATTCCATCTCCTTCATACTGGACCATACATTATTAATGAGCACTATTTTTGAGTGTGAAAGAACTGTTTGAAAAGCGTTAACATAGTCTATTGGATGTGATTGACATTGTCATCCCTTTCATTTTGCTTTTGGCAAGAGGCATCCCTGTAGATTTATGTGCATCTGGACATTACTAATATTCTCCTTGTTATGCACTCTGGGCAGCTGTGATATGGAAATTTGAAGTATGGGGGGGGGAAATTTGCTGTTGCTATCTGCACAAAAAAGGAATAATTTTTTCGCCCTGAGATTTTATCAGCCAAAAATATTTAATATCTGGTTCCTTAATAATTCTAATCTGTTTTCAATATGTGCACTTTTTAAAGGAATTTCATCAAGATTTCACAAATTCCTGAAATATTTCCAGTGATTCTTTTCCAGACAGACAGTTTGGTTCCTGAGACTCATGTCCACTTATCCTGCTTCTATTTTGACTTCCAGTTCTCCAACTTCATTTCATTTTTGCTTGCATTGGTGCATCAGCTAGTGTCTGCCTGCAGTTTAGAACCACCAAACCTCTTCTGATTTGCCTGTGCAATGACTTTTAATCCCAAACAACTGATATCAGTGAAATTAAGAACCACTGAAATAACTCATCTAAATGTCACACAGAACAAAATTACCAGAGGTAATTGGTGTTGGGTTTTTTCCAAGGTAACGCTATTTATGTTGGTTTTATAGAGAGATTTGGAATTATTATTTCCTTAGAATTATTTTCATTTCTCAGGCCATATAAGAATGCATGCCATTTTGCATGCATGAATATTGCAATATTTAGAAAGAGGGGAAAATCATATGTAATATGGTGAAGACCAATACTAAACACAGTGATCATGTAGAAGCTATGCGAAGGGAAGTGTTGCCAGTTTCTAATCTAGATTTTTTTAGTGTTATGTTTTATGTACCTACATATGATTATATAAAATATATAGATACACACAGTCAAATATTTTATTCCTCTCTCTTAATCATCATTTTGGCTATAATTTTTTTAATTTCTTAAAACAACCCCAACCTTCTGCTACTCAGCCATCATATGAGAGGTCCTAACCACAACAGACCTTAGTGTTAAGGATCTGCTGAAGTGTTAGGGTACAAGAGGAGGTAACACCATTGGTCTAGAAGACAAAAAAGTCAAGGCTATGTAATTTAAAAATGTGTCCTCATCTGTACATATTCTGTGCAGTGGTTCAATAAGGAAGTCATGAATCTTTAACTAAATGTAGAGTTATCTTCCCTTCCAGCCTGTTCCACACTGTCTCCAAATTCATAAAACATCTCACCTAACCACTGCTTCCTTAAGCAGTTACCAGTTTTCACCCAGCTACTAGAGCCACATGAGCAGCTGCTTTCTGCTTACAGTCAGCAGGTCTGCTCTTTGAATGACATGTCCATCACCTTCCTCAGAGGTCAGGCCCAGCTTCTCCATGGCAGGTCCATTGTTGGTCATTCCAGGCTGTGAGAGTTCAGCACTGAGGTCCCTCCTGCTTGGCAACACAAGGAACTGCCACTGCTCCACATGACAGCCTAATTACATCAATCGATCATGTAAAATGATTCACATGGCTAGAAATGGAAAAGCTTGAACTCATAACTTGCCAAAAGGAAGAAGTAAGGAGTGAAAATGTGAAGTCAGTGTGCAACATGAAAAAAAAGTAATCAAACATGCTGTCAAATAAAATGCTCTTAAACTGTTCCTCTCAGTCAACTTTGTTTCTTTGGGACAAAATCTAAGTGACATTTATAAGATATAACCTTATAAATCGGTATTTAGTTACAAGACTTAGCACCTTGAAGTTCTGATGTGGTTTGAATTTTAGCAATTCCAGATTTATAGCAATGCAGATTTCATTGTTATAAGGACTACTTTTTACTGTATATTAAGATGATATTTTGCAGTCCTGCTGATTGTAAGACAGCAGAATAGTCAGCATAAGTTCTTTAATCAGATTCCTACCTAGCTTCTTCACGTTGTTTCCCCCAGGCCTTGTGTATGTTACTTTAAAATATTGCTTAATAATCATAACTGTGGGCCAAATAACAGGGTTTTGCAACTACTCTCAGAGGGACAAACATATAAAGGTAGACTCTTTTCCTTTCACTGAGAAATTTCTTGTCAATTCTTCTACTTACTGCGTAAAGTTTACTTCTTATCAGAGGAGTGTGTATATTTCAACGCTATACTAATGTCAGGAGAATCATCAACATGGCCCATTATACTGGGTCAAATGCATCCCAAAATCTATTCCTTGCACAGGTTCAGGACATAGATTCAGTTCTTGGTATTTTTGGAGGCATTTTAATTCAACACCAGAATTGAATGTATGACTGCCAAAAGTCTATGATGAGTGCCTTAACTACTAGTGTCACGATATCTGAAATGATTGTGCAAACAAATTGTTAACTTGGTATTGCAAAAAATGCTACAAAGCAAATTAACTTTTAACCTTGATAGGATCATTGCAAGTAGAAAGTACATTTGGATGAATACAGTACAGATACTACGAATGTATGATTAATACATGTATGAATGTATGGATGAATACATACAGATACTATGATACTATGATAGTAGTTCATTTTCTTATGAATTAATTTTTTTGCAAGTTTTTAAGTTGGCAGTTTAAAATAATAGATTTTGATCCAAATATTTACTGCTATTCAATTTACCCTACTTCCAGACTGAAGTGGAGGTGCTTTAAAAACAACACAAGATGTGATGGTGTGTTTTGTACTTATGTGAGAAGTTCAGGTAGGAAAATCAACCACTCTGATTGGAGATTTCCAGGTTAGATTAAAATTCCTGAGGAATCTAGATAGTCTGAAAACCAAAACTTCACAATGTTTATAAAAAATTACTAAAGAAAGAAAAGCAGTCACATTTTTCTGTGTTAATAAACCACTTCCTCCTATTTTGTGGTGTAATAGGCATGCACATAACCTATGGTGTCAGTAACCATGCAAGTGGATGATCACACAATTCATTTTGTCTCTGCCAGAATGCAGATTTGCCTTTGCTTTGTGGAAAAGGTAAATCCCTTTAGTAATCTAGGTAGTTTGTGCTGGGTTGATAAAGATGCAGTTCACTAGTTTTCTGTGTTGGTATAAATACAATGGCCTGGAGAAGAGGAGACTCAGGGATGACCTTATTGCTCTCTACAACTACCTGAAGGGAGGTTGTAGACAGGTGGATGTTGGTCTCTTCTCCCAGGCAGCCAGTACCAGAACAAGAGGACACAGTCTCAGGCTGTGCCAGGGCAGGTTTAGGCTGGATTTTAGGAAGAAGTTCTCTACAGAGAGAGTGATTGCCCATTGGAATGGGCTTCCCATGGAGGTGGTTGAGTCACCTTCATTGGAGGTGTTCAGGAGGAGACTTAATGGGGTGCTTGGTGCCATGGTTTAGTTGTTTAGGTGGGTTGGATTGGTTGATGGGTTGGACACGATGATCTTGAAGGTCTCTTTCAACCTGGTGTATTGTATTGTTTAGTCTTAAAATTCAGAATTTTTAGCTAAATCTGTTTATAGAAAATAGCTGATAATTCTTCATAGAGAATTAAAATACTTGTGGTCCACTAAGTCAAAACAGGAAGAGAAAAAACAAAACAAAACAAAATAAACATGCATATTGGGAGCATAGGGTGTAGTCCTATTGCTTAGTATTTTTCTTGTATGATGCTTCCGAGTCATATTTATTCATGTTTAAATAGCAGAAATCAGTCTAAGAACGTGTTTTTGGTTCAGTTTTCCTTGATCCAGCCTGGGTACCTACACACAGAGGTAAGGACAGATACTGTAAAGTACTGTGGATTATGGACTTTTTGTTTCCTGTTGACAGTATTTGGGGTATATGAGAACTTGCTGACAAAGCATGTCACTTATCCCCCAGGATGAAGCATAATGCCAGGAGAACTGTGGAATTAACAATTGTCCAAGCCAAAATAAGGAAAAAATCTTTCACTGTCAAAATATCTCTGATGGAAATATCCTATACAATCTAATACCAGGAGAACTGCAGAAATTATTCAAACCCAAAGACTTCAACAAAGAATGCTGTGTTTGCTAACATGCTTTAAGTCTAAGTCTTCTACTGTTTTTCAATCTTTTTTTTTTCCACAGGAATGCTACAAAAAGCTGGTTCTTAAATTCCATGGGAATTATCCTGTATCTTTCTGAACTCGCTGCTAGCAAAGCCTGAACATATCAATGTGAAGACCCCCAAATCTGGGTAGCTCAGGCAAGATGCAGAAACTTTTTCCTGCAGGGAGATGCATTTGTCCCTTTACTGATTTACCTCTTGCACTGCCACTGCCATGATAAATTCCATCCATAGTAAGCTCTCTAGATTCATTCCTCATTAAAAATAAAAATAAAACCCCAACAAACCATACACCACCAAAAAACAAAACAAAAAATAATGAAAAAGACAAGAAAACAAACACCCCCCCAACAAACGAAAAATTCTAACCCAAAAAAACCCTAAAGCAGCCAGAGAGATGGTGCTAAATTTATCCCCCTAAAATTCAAGTGTTGGCCACAAGGTTAATGAAGAATCTAATGAGTGGTTATGGAAATACTGGCTTTCAAATTTTAGACTAGATTGGGTATCATTTAACTGTTAAGTCCAAAGAATAAAGGTGAAGAAAGCTGTATTCACATATGAATATTTAAAACCAATTAAAGCCTACTCTGAGGAACTGGAGTTTCTTTGTTTGATACCTTTCTAGTTATTAGCCAAATGATGCTGTGACAGCACGTTTTTCACCAGTGAAGATGATTTGACATCAGCTAGGGATGTCCTACAGCATTTGACAAATAGTCTTTCTATGCCAATCACATTATTTCCCAAGGCTAGTTATGAAGACAAAGAAAGACTGAATTTATTAATTTTAAGAATTGTGTGTAAAAGCACAGTCACATTTTCAACTGCATGGAAAACCCAACCTGTAAATCACACATGTTTTAAATTATTTTCAGTTTCAATTTATTTATTTACAGAGATTTGATAATTCTTCACTACATTTTCAATATTCTATTTATACTTCTCAATTTTCTGCAGAGAATCTTTCTTGCCGTAGCGTCTAAAGCAAACTCTAGGACTTTCATCATAAGCTTTCAGTCTGCTTCTCCTGAAAACTTCCTATGGCAGTAAACATTGCACACAAGCAAAAAATTCCTATGGTTCTCACCTTTGTTTTTTCTCTTTTTCTGCTTAGTTAGGTTTGAGAGAGTTATTTTTTTATGTCTGTAATCGATATGCCATGGCTGATGATTTGGATTGAAGTAAAAAGAGAGAAGTATATTTCCCACAGGAATCTCCAGGGAGAGTAATGTTTGAATGTATATAAAGAATATAGAGTGATTGCAGTTATATGCCTGAGGAAACTCAGAAATGGAGGATATTGTAGTAGGTATTCCTAACACTGAAAAGTAGTTTTAAGTTTAAAAAACCCCAACAAACAAACAAACAAACAAACAAACAACACAATAAAAACAATACCAGAAACTTAAAATACCAAGCTTGCATATGTAGCTTTGAGTTACTGAGGTCCCTGCTCACTCACCTCTGTACTTCTGCTTTGTGAGTGTATCATGTCTTTTCCAGTTGTCCACCAGTGAAAAAGAAAAATGGAGTTAAATTTAAATGATCTCAGAGATCCCTTGCAACCTAAGCCATTCAGTGCTTCTGATTATATGAAAGCCACAATTCTGCTGTGTGTGGTTTAAGCAAAAAACTTGCAGATTATGTGACAAAAGAAACAAAATTACTGTGTGAATTCCCAGATATTTCCTCATATCTTCACTTGATTAAGTTTTGTCTAGTTTGTTTTGTATGTCATCAAATGTTACAAGTACAGCATGAAAAAGCCTGGTTATTTGCAATAGGCAGTGTAAATCATTAGGTCTATCTGATTTAGAAGGGTGCACAGAAGACTCATTTCACATGCTCACATTCCCAGACAAAAATGTCCACAAGATGCTTAGTAAGTGTAAGTCTTGTGAAAGAAGAGTATGAACTTCCCAGGAGGAGGAGAAGGTCAACTTCATTAGCAATATCTTTCCACTGGAAAAGGATTAGTTAAATTAATCTTTGAGAAATAAGCATGTAACATAGCAGGTGACTAATTCTTGCCCTCATCTCAAATTCATTCTTCCTATTTACAAACTGGCAAAAGGTAGCTCCTTGCTTCCAATCTGATGACCTAAGTGTCAACAAAACAGACGATCTCAATTTGCATTTTAACCCATTTCCAGCTTTGGCAGTCTCCAGTGACTTTGAAGAAGTTCCTCTTCTCCCCTAGGGTCCTCACAAAGCTTTTACACAATGCAACAATGCAGCATAAATATAGTGAAAATATTACAGTCTTCTTAAGCTGCTGTGACAACACTAGATACTCAGGTGCCCTACTGAAAGAAGAAACTCTGTATCAGGGTACCATAAGTTTATGTAATTTCAATCATTTTGGACATTTATTTGCAGAGTATCAAACAAATCACTATGTAAACCCAAGAAAGGATTGTATTCCAGTAAGAAACTATCAAATGATCACAGAAATCACCCAATATATCCCTCACTCTTTTTCTTCCTTTTCTTCTCTTTCATAATAAATATCTTACAAATATGCATTATGCTTATAGGCTTTAAAAATAAAATCACCTAGGTTTGGAAATTCTCCAACTTCATGGGTTAATTTTGAAACACCTGCTCAAGCTGCATCTCTGGCTGTTGGCTGACCATTTTTAATAAGGAAAATATGTAAATAGCTATTCAGATGACTAATACAGATCTTGGAGAACTCTTCTGCAATACTTATCTGTTCTACTTAGAAACAAAATATTTAACCATTTGATTAATTCTGCAGGAGGCAAAAGAAAGCAAAACACAATTTGGAACAACAGAATTTATAAGGGGGGGTGTGGAATTTGGAACAACAGAATTTGTAAGGGGGGAGGGGGGGAAGTGCAAGTATGGCAGAAAGAATTTTAGTGTGATTTCATGAAACTGCACTTTTTTGTGTGTGTGCAATATATCCAAAACCAATCTGTTCAATAACATACACTTGAGGTTGTGCCTTGACCCACTAAAATTAATGGGAGTTTCATTACTCAGTTTAATGGGAACATGATGAAGCCTAATTTATTGTGCACAGGAAGTTAAGTCCTCTATGAAGACATAGTGAAAAGTCAGAAAGGGTATGAAGAACTGATGTAATTGAACTATTTTCCAGGGTCCCACAGAGAACTTTCTGGTGCTATTCTCTTGGTTTTCCCACCCATATTTTTTTTTCATTTAATTGTTTTTTTTTTAAATCCCATTCTTTTCCTGTTGCTCCATATCTTTTTGCCAGTATTATAATTTAGTTGTGATGGAATTCTCCTTTCCTACTTCCTGGGTTAGCAAAATTTAAAAGTTTCAGTGTTTATGACCCCTAAACTTTTAATCAGATAGTAATTCTAATAATAAATGTACATCATGGGTACAGATCCTTTCCACTTAAAGACAGCCAAAGCTCCTCAAATATTAATTAATATTCATCAGACTCAAGAAGTCACTGATGCTAAATTAGGATATTTTCAACTAGATGTCATTATGGTCAGCTAGAAGCATGCAGATTTTCTGGTCTTTCATTATATTCAGTGGAGATTTAATCAATGCAATTAATGGAGATTAGAGAGCAATTAATCTCATCTGAGCATAAACAAGTGAGGTGGTAGGTTGAATATTGCTGTCTTATGCCATTTCAAATGCTGGAGAATATCCAGGATATGTGTATAAGGCGGACTCATAAGTCACAGCTTTACAGATGCTCTTTACCTTTCAGCTGGAGATTGGGCTGGATGCAGCTGCAGGGTGAGATACCTCAGAGTATCTGAAATAATTCTTGTGTTTAACTGAATAACTCCCCAGGTTTTATTACCTCTATGGCTTAATTTTCCATTGATTGTAACATAATTTCTGACACCCTAGCATAGGTGACAGACACCTAATGGCACCCCAGTGGAAAATAATGTTTTTAATACTGTCCAGATTATTCAGTCACTCTATAAGTTAATAATTAGAAAGGTAAATGAGTAATTTGAGACACAACTAAAGATGTTGATTTTGCTATCAATACTTCGGAAAAAAATAAATCAGGGCTCAGGCAGCTCTATATAATTGCACTGCTGAGTCAGGGACTTGAACACAAACTTCTCACAGATTACAGTATTTTACCTTTGATGAATTTTCAGAAGAGTTAAGCAGCTAAATGTATTTGACTTTGTGAGTCTGTCTTAAATTATTACATTAAATGCTTTGTAGTAGAAATTTTCTGAGTACATGCCATGGGCAGGAAGTTCTGAATAGAGAGGTGCAAAGCCTTCCCGTACAGTGCTCTCAGAGAGTTGGGTTAGTCTGAGCGCAGGTTTCCACAGCATGCAGTGAAGTTGTGTGAAATCAGCATGCTTTTTGAGCAGATAACTGCAATAGGTCTTAACTTGTGCATCCCAGCTGTTACAAATACTAAGTTATGAGCTGTCTGTCAATGGCAGACCTATTTATGAGTGTTAGGTAGATAGGTTTGCCATTTAGCAGATATTTTATCTAAATTGTGACCCAATTGGTCTGTTGTCCCTTGCTGACATTTTATCTTGTGAAGTTTTTACTTTCAGTTATGCTTAAGTATATTTTTTTCTCTCCCGTTTCATCGTTTGGGGTTTTTTTTGTTAATTTTTTGTGGTTTTGTTGTTGTTGTTTGGGGGGGTTGATTGTTTGTTTCTCTCCACATTTTTTATATATTTTTTAAAAATATTTATTTTGCTTGTAGTTCTTATGGTGTCATTCCAGAGAAATGTTCTGGCTTCAGTGGAATTTCTCCGGATGCATATAGATGATTAAGCTGAAGGAAGATTTTGCCCATAAGTCTCTTCTTCCTTTTGTAGTTTTTAATAATTTGAACTTTCCACTATCTTACATTAATCCTTCAACAAGAGCTTCTCAAGCCCCAGGACAGCCCTCAAAAGCAATCTAATGTAGTCTAGGCAAAAAAAAAAAATGCTTGACCTATTCCATAATGGAAGCATGTTATTTGCAGATAAGGAAACACGAGTTATAAATTTCCTGCTGGCAGCTCACGATACATTTGAGAGTTATATATTCTAGCCAAAAAGTGTCTCCTTTATACCATGGAGAAGGAAAACAATTAAACAAACATTTTGTTTCCTATTAATGAGACATTTCAATGGGTTGCCGCAGAACAGTAGAAAAGGGTAATCTGACATTCTCTGGATATTCTCCCACTGTAGAAACACACTATGGGTATTAATTGGATCAGACATCTTCAAAATAAGAGAACTTATAGCTGGTAATCAGGCTTCTTTTGAAAGTATACATGACTGTGGTAAGAAATGTTCCTTGGGATAGTTAAGAGAAGATCTGTGTATTGTTAAGACATTAAGGCTTCATCTTACATATCTATGTATCTCTATATATATATATATATTATGTTTATATATATGTAGCAAAATATCAAATAGATTGCATGGCTCTTTTCAAAATGTTCATTTCTCACTCCTTGCATCTATTTATCCAAATAGGGTGCTTCAAAATCAAAATCTACTTTTCCAAGGAACATAGCACACAAAATTTCCCTGACTCCTGTACAAATATTTCAACAGCATGACAGAAAGCAACATCCATATTTCTTTATGTTATTACAGAGAAGTTTTATTTTTAAGCAAGACATTTAGACATATCCTGAGAAGTCCTACTAATTCAAATTCTATCCATATATAGCTTGAAAGACCTTGAAAGATTGCACAGATGTGGTCACTCAAGAAGAGCAATACACTACGTGGCTCAGTTGGTAGAGCATGAGACTCTCAGTGTCAAGATGATGGGTTCAAGCCTGCTAGTGGGAAGCAGTGGGCAGCAGTGTCCTCCCTTCTCTCCCAGGGAGGTGGTTGAGTCATCATCCCTGGAGGTGTTCAAGAGGGGATTGGACGTGGCATGTGGTGCCATGGTTTAGTCAGGAGGTCTGTGGTGGTGGGTTGGACTTGATGATCTCTGAGGTCTCTTCCAACCTTGGTGGTTCTGTGATTCTCTGATTCACTATTACCACCTATAAAACCAGGCATCAAGTTATCTCATGCTATGTTTGCAGAAAAAAAAATGCAGAGACCTAAACTGTAGCAATGTCTGTTAAGGAATGGTGCTGTTTAACCACAGCCCTCTGTTACTGTTCCAAGGTCGAAGTTGTGTTTAGGAAAAGTAACACTGCATAGTTTAATCCTTGTCCCTGGAGAAAAGAGAGGTAGCCTATGTTAAGTGGAATCCAAGCAAATAGTTTATGTGGTCACTGAAACCATTGAGATATTTTTCCTTAAGCTATTGCAGCTACTCAAATTAGATTTGGGTTGTTGTCTGTGTTACAAAAAGGGTAAATCAAAGAGACTAATGATTTGGTTTTAAATTTTTCTTTAATAACCTTTGCAACTCAATAAAAGGCAGTCTTCATCACAAGGCACTCAAAAGGGTTTTTTTTGTTTTGTTTTGTTTTGTTTATTTCTTAAAAGAGCATATTCCAAGCTAAAAACAGGCTTAAAATATATTGAGTATGGTTAGGCTCATTTCTTTCATTATTCTATTCCTGGAGTGACCAGATAGAGATAAGTAAGTGATGATTTTCTAAAACTACTTGGCCTTTCAGAACATCATACAGATTCATAAATGGCAGCTCCCATTTGTGTTGAACAGTAAATATTGATTCTTCAGGCGAGTGATACAAAAAGTTAAGATGAATTAAAACCAGATTGTTCAAGTCTCTCTAGGTTTGAATCAAAGGACTAGGAGAAGTACTTAATCATTCCTTTTTCCCCTCTTTTTTTTGTTGGAATAATTATTTATATTTTTAAGTTTTATCCTTCCCCCCCCCACCATTTTCTAAGAAGGAAAATGCAGGGATTGGACAAAACTGCCACTATTCAATAGATGTCTATGTCCAAAGGCTATTAAACATTAATTGTCTGTAGGAAAATATTATTAATATATTGGTAAAAAAAGAGAGTACCTCTGGATGGTAGCATACTAAAGGATCCTATGAAACACTTTCACCTTCAGATCTGCCTAGGGATTTGAGCCACTGCAACTTCTTGTAGTTTTGTGAATGACCAAAGCCCAAGAGTATTGTTGTTCTTACATGAAAGTTTTTAGCTTTCACATTTTTATTGTCCCAGAAAACATGAAAAATACAGAAATAAAATAGAATAAGAAACTAAGCAGAGCAGAATATATGTTTAGTGTCATCAAATAATCAGACTATGGCTGAAAAGCACAATCAATTCTTTCTGGTTTGGTAAGATAATAATGAAGGATGTAATGCACATGGGTTTGTTGCAAGGACTTAGGTATGGTTATAAGTTTAGTAGATGAAAAACAGAGTTTTCAGGAAGCTCGCTCCATCTTTAGACTTCTTATACTGAACTTAATCCAAAATCCTCTAAGTCAGCCAAGGTAGATTCTCAACATTTGACACTGCAGAAACTGGAAGTAGAACAGGAAGCCTAAATGCCTGGTATGTTATGTTGAAAAAGTGTGGCTCAATTACATTACAAGCTTTGTCTGAACTGAAAATAGTTCGGTGTTAGATTTTATGTTCTGCCAAAACAGGCCAAAGGTATCTGTGGCCTCCTATGAGCATTCAGAAGACTAGAATGCCCCCAGCAAGTACCACAGTGAAGGTCAAACACTCTCTGCAGACAGTACTGTACAGAATCCTGAATGTCTCTCTGACATTCAGGGATTTCGTTTCAGCCTTGAATGTCACAAAACAAATGACATGCAACATTCAGGCTGGAGCATGTCTCCTGCATCAGTTCATCTTAAAATGCTTCTGGGAATTAGGCAGAGTTTGACACAATTTGTACAGAATCATTTATGACTCCTACAGAACATTTTTATGAAAGAAATATCACAAAACATTGCCTTAATAAAGAATAAGATTGATTTTAATAATTCACTTTCTGTAGTTTAAATATATGAAGCCTTCTGCTGCAGTGTGTATATCATCCTGGCTTCTGAGTTGTTAAGCAGAGCTCGCCACACTCCAAAGCTAAAAGCAAGGATGCAGAAACCAAATAGATGTAGTTACATAGAAAGTCCATGTTATTCATTGTCTAGGATCCATGGCTATGTCTGTGCTAATAAAAAAAATGCACCACAAACTATTCTTTGTCCTTGCTGCCAACCGCCTTGGCAGAGCTTATTTCTGTACAGATAAATACTCTTTTGTCTCAAAATGTAGTAACTGCATCCAGATTGCTTGTAAGGAGGAGTCCCTGGCCTGTTCTAAGCATCAAACTGTGCCTGGCATAATCTCTGAGAGTGTTGGTTGACGAATCCAAAATTATTTCAGGGGCTATGCTAAGAATCTGACACTATGAACAACCACTTAGCAGTGTGCAGGTTTCTGCATTGGCCCTGATTAGTTTACCAGAACATATTTTGGTATCTGTCAGTGGTGGTGTTATGTGTTCGTGTCAGGAATAATGGAAACAGCAAGAGTGATGATGCTGATAGTAGAAAAAAGCAAAAGAAATTGGTTTATGGTGAGACAGGAGCTGTGAAAAACTTGCTACACTACTTGAGGGTAAATTTTCTTTTTAATTAACCTTCAGGTTAAATACCCAGAATATTCTCATCATGTATGTGGAATTGCTTTTAATATGTTTGCTATTGAATGCTAACACCACGTCTTTTAACCTTTGCAGCCTGGCATCACATTTCCCCTGTATGTGGATGAATTAGAAAAGAAAGTTTTGATACAGTGAAGCAATCTATAGCATGTTTGTAAAAATAAGCAAATAAATAAATACACAAAACAGATATATTTATGAAATATGATTGTTTCTGAAGCCACTTCAATATGATCAGTCTCAAAACAAGCACTGAGGTCTCACTGAGTGTTAAATACAACGGTACACAACGGGTGGCACTTCAGGTTGTTAGTGCACAGCTGACAGTCAAACTTGATTGTGGCATAAAGCAGGAGTAGGGGGGTCATTCTGCCCCTGTACACTGCTCTGGTTAGGCTGCACCTCGAGTACTGTGTCCAGTTCTGGGCCCCTCAGTTCAGGAAGGATGTTGACTTGCTGGAATGTGTCCAGAGAAGGGCAACAAAGTTGGTGAGGTTTTGGAACACAAGCCCTATGAGGAGAGGCTGAGGGAGCTGGGATTGCTTAGCCTGGAGAGGAGGAGACTCAGGGGTGACCTTATTGCTCTCTACAACTACCTGAAGGGAGGTTGTAGCCAGGCAGAGGTTGGTCTCTTCTCCCAGGCAGCCAGCACCAGAACAAGAGGACACAGTCTCAGGCTGCACCAGGGCAGGTTTAGGCTGGATGTTAGGAAGAAGTTCTCTACAGAGAGAGTGATTGCCCATTGGGATGGGCTTCCCGGGGAGGTGGTTGAGTCACCTTCATTGGAGGTGTTCAGAAAGAGGCTTGATGGGGTGCTTGGTGCCATGGTTTAGTTGCTTAGGTGGGTTGGATTGGTTGATGGGTTGGACATGATGATCTTGAAGGTCTCTTCCAACCTGGTTTATTCTATTATTCTATTATTCTACTATTCTATTCTATAAGCACTTCAGCCCTTCTGCAGAAGAGAAAAATATTCTCACTCTATTGTGTACGAAACACATAGACCTATGCACATACACTGGACAGAGAATATATTTAAATAAAGGGCAACACCTTCTTTGACACAATACTCAAAAGGAAATGTATGTGAAAATCACAGTATCACGATACATTAAAGGTTGGAAGGAATCTCAAGAGATCATCGAGACCAATCCCCCTGCCAAAGCACTTGGGATGGTCCACACAGGAATGCATCAAGGTGTGTTTTGAAAGTCTCCAGAGAAGGGGCCTCCACAACCTCTCTGAGAAGCCTGTTCCAATGCTCCGTCAACCTCACTGTAAAGAAGTTTATCCTCATGTTGAGGTGAAATCTTCCATGATCAAGCTTGTACCCACTGTTTCTTGTTCTATTACTGTGCACCACCAAAAAGAGATTGGCCCCCCTCCACCTGACACTCACCCCTCAGATATTTATGCACATTAATGAGATCCCCACTCAGTCTTTCTTCTCCAGACTAAACACCCCCAGGGCTCTCAGTCTCTCTTCATAAGGGAGATTCTCAAGTCCCCTCATCCTCCTCATGGTTCTCTGTTGCATTCTCTTTAGCAGTTTTCTGTCTTTCTTGAACTGGGAAGCCCATGGAAGTTTGTTCTGCACAAATTATTTCTCTGTTACCACAGAAGTTTGCCTCAAAGAGACTGCCTCTCTGCTAACCTTTCTTTGTATTCAAGCATCCATGACAGTCTGCTCCTAGAAAAGTATGCTACAGTTCAGGCACCTCCTGGGTGTCTACATCTCTCCTGTGCCAGCTTAGGTCTCTTCACAGCCAACTTGATCAAACTAAGGTGAAGCAGCAGTCACATGGAATATTAGGGGCACTTGCTACTTTATGACCACCACAGTGCCCAATGTTCCTGTACCATCACATGAGTATCATGTGATCTGGCCTGCTTTGGGAACACCTCTACCAACCACCCAAAGGCAGGAAGCGAAGGGGAATTCAAGAATAAGAGACGACCCCACAAACTGTTAGTGTGAGCACCCACCATCAAGAAGACATCAAGCACGCTGGGCATTGCTGGAACCTGGAGTGGTGATGCTGTTCTCCTCTTACTTCTGACCATCACTTTTCACTTCTCTCTTCATTATTCTCTCTCACTCACTCACTCTCTCATGTTTCTCTCTCTCACTCTCTCCAGTGCTTACTGCACAATGACCTTGCCTGCCTTGAGAACCACTCTATGATCACAGTGATCTGCACTGCCTCACTCACTTCTTGGTATTGCTAAAGAGCATCTCATGAACCCTTCCTCTGAGGTCAGGTCACAACAATATTCAGTTAATCTTTTATTGCTTTAGAGTAAGTTAAGTACATGATTTATATGGTAAGGTTCACTACATGATATACAGTGCATCCAAAAAAGAGCAATGAAGCTGGTCTACAGAATATATCTTATAAGCAGCTGCTCAGGAAATTGGGTTTGCTGACTTGGAGAAAAGGATGCTGAGGGGATACCTTCTGTCTCTTTACAACTGCCTGAAAGGAGGTTGTAGAGAGGTGGGTGTTGGTCTCTTCTTGCTAGTAACAAGTGATATGATGACAGGTAATGTCCTGAAGTTATGCCAAGGGAGAATTAGTTTGCACACTGGGAAAATCTTCTTTAATGAAAGAGTTGTCAAACGCTGGAATAGGACACCCAGGGATATAGCGGAGTCAGCATCCCTGAAGATATTTAAAAGACATGTAGACGTGACATTTTGGGACATGGTTTAGTGGTGAACTTGGCAGTGCCTGGTTAACAGATGGACTTGATGATCTTAAGGGTCTTTTCTAGAGTAAACAGTTTTATGATTCTATTCTGTGATTCTATAAATATTGCTTGCTGGGGGAAAAGGAACAAGTCCAGAAGTTGAAATATTTAATATTTGGAGATAGCATATTAATGTACAAAGCATTCCAAACTCCACTCTTATTAATGTTAATGTAAATAAGACTAAAATCCAAAGGTAAAAATATATGCTAGGGCAATACTGTACAGAACCACTTCACTTTCTCCATGTCTTTAATCAATTTTAACTCTTTGCTGCTGTAAAATCAGGAGTAAAGCCTCTTGAGAAATGTTCCACAACTTACACAATGAAAATCTGCAAGATTCTTGAAAGTGAAATCCTGGTAAAAATACCACTAGTCCCCAATCAGGTTTGGAATCATCCCTCTCTTTGGTTCATTGGTGGGATTTTCTTTAGTATAACAAATACAGGAAAAACCAACCAACCAACCAACCAAAAAACCACCAAACCAAACAATAGAAGCAATATATGTTGAAATGTCTTCAGAACAAATCTGCTGATGTTCTCCATTGAGACTCAGCTTATATATATGCAAGCTGAGTCTTATATACATATATATATACATAAACAAACTCAGTTACCTATTACTTGCTGATGTCTGTTCTTATGCACAAATTTTAGCACAACTGAAAACAATTCACAGTTTCTGCTTCAGTCTTGATCAGGCAAGCATAGTGTATGATAGTCTAATATCCCAAGCCACAAAGAGTCCAGTTTTCTCTGTCAAGTTGTCTGGGTCTCAATAAATGAGAACATTTCATCCTGTAATAACCTGTAAACATTAAGAATTGTATCTCTTCAAATATTGGTATACCAGAAAACTGTAGCCTGTCCTTAGAACGTTACAATCTGTTAGCACATCCTTCCTTATTGTTTCTATGATGTTTTAGGCTGAAAAGAGGAGACTGAGGGGTGACCTTATTGCTCTCTACAACTACCTGAAGGGAGGTTGTAGACAGGCACAGGTTGGTGTCTTCTCCCAGGCAGCCAGCACCAGAACAAGAGGACACAGTCTCAGGCTGCACCAGGGGAGGTTTAGGCTGGATGCTAGAAAGTTCTATACAGAGAGAGTGATTGCCCATTGGAATGGGCTGCCCGGGGAGGTGGTGGAGTCATCATCATTGGAGGTGTTCGGGAGGAGACTTGATGGGGTGCTTGGTGCCATGGCTTAGTTGTTTAGGTGGGTTGGATTGGTTAATAGGTTGGACGCGATGATCTTGAAGGTCTCTTCCAACCTCGTCTATTCTATTCTATTCTATTCTATTCTATTCTATTCTATTCTATTCTATTCTATTCTATTCTATCTGTTTTGCTTTAAGGTAAATCAAGATGAGAAAATCTACATCATCTTTACCTCCCTTGCTGTTTCATCTTAAAAAAAAAATAAAGAAATCCCAGTCTGATGCCTGTGGCAACTTGAAGGTTTTACTGACAGCAGTGGCATCTAGTATGCTCCTTACATCTTTGTCTTACTCCATGAAGACATCAGAGTGAACCAAATTACCTAAATGAATAACGAACTGGAGAACAAGGTAATATTGTTATTCTTTTGTAATACTTCAGACATAAATTAATTGGATACACAAGGTTATCCCATAATACTGTCTTTACTCTTTTAACTATAAGCTTTTCTGTCTTTCCAGAAGGTTGACTCACTGTCAAGCAAAATGTGAATAACTGTCATCCACTTCCTTATAATTGAAAACTTTCAATGTGGTTTGTAAACGTTAATAAATCATGCTATCATACTCTACTTCTACATGTTTGTGGACTCTTGTCTCACCCTGATGTCTGGAACTAAACAAACAGATGAAATCCATGATTATAGGTCCCTTCCGTCTCTATCTTTCTTTGGGAAATAAAATTAGTCCCTACAACGTTTTTAGGTTTAAAATGATGAAAGTGCTTAATTCCATTTAGAGATCTGCTAAACTGAAGCCTAAATTGCTATTTTATGTTAAACACCCATTTCAATATTTTCTCCCTATGGAAATCTTTTAACAGTGACTCAGTTATATAATGCAGATTTAGAACAGCTCTTTGTCTGAAGCAGTCTGGAGTTGTTCATCCCTATCATTCATAGACAGAATAGAGGTATCTCTTGTATCAGATTCCACATCATATTCCCCAGTTTCTCTGAAAGCAAAAGTACCTAAAGACTCTCAGAAACAAATCTGTTTCTCTCATAACTTAAAGGATGTGATCCTTGACAGATCCATTATACAAATTTTAATTATCAGGGTAAAGTAGCAGTAATGAAAACCCTGCAGTTCATAGAAGCTGTGTTCACCCTATTGCACACATCTCCTAGTTGTATCCTGATGCATACATGTCTTCCATTCCTTCGGCACTGACTGCTCTCCTCAGGAAAAAAAAAAAGTAATTTCCAATCTAGAAACAAATGACACTATGGTCTTCTAGCTGTCAGTGTATGGCATAATGGTTATCTGAGCATCTCTTCAGATGGACCGTTCTAACAGGTGCTGATGTTGATCCTGCTTCATTCAACAACTTCTTGTTTCCCTGGAAGCAGCTTACATCTGCTTGGGAAAATTCTGTCATCACTGCCATTTCATTTGCAAATGCCATCTGTCCTGGAACTCTCTCAGGAAACAATCTTTTTTATCAGACTCATGAGAGATATCACATCATTTACACTTTTCCAGTAATACTTTCTCGAAGTGCCACACATCATGTGAGTTACCTCAATGCCACAAAGTGATACTATAAACTTACCAACTTCATATTTCCCTGTTTGTATTACTATACATCATCTATTCTACCAATATTTAGCATCTTTTTAAGGTTGTCTTCAAAACCACAGAGCTTCCATACAAAACTTCTCCATTACTCTGCCCCTGGAAAGTTTTTCTTAATCCTAAATCAGATTCAAGAGAGAGTGGTAGTTTTCCTTATCTATGTTTGTAACTACATAGGAAAAGCCCAAATAAAGAGATTATTCTTTCTGCCCAAGTATTGAAATAAATAGATTGATAATTGTGTTATAGTCTGTATGTACAAGCATGGCTGGAGGGTTTGTTATTTCCTCATCCCCATTTTTGGTTAAAGCGAAGAGCTTAGTCAAAAGCTGTCTGAATTTTATGTTCATTTAACTTCCAGGAAAAGTTCCTCTGTCATCTTGAAGTTAGAGTCACCAACTGTGACAATGATGCCCACATATGATATCAGGACTTGGCTTTCTTTTAGGCCTGTATCTCAGAGACAGCATAAACCAGTATCACATATGGTTAACTATAAACATGTTTTTGGCAGTGCCCTGCTGATCATTGCAGTTCCTTGCAGCTTTGAAGTAATTTCCATACGTCCCAAGCAGACACAGGAAAAGGTACATTCAGACTCACTTACTGTCAGACAACATTAAGATTGATTTAGTTCAGCCCAGGGTTCTGTAGCTGATGCTCTCCACTGTGCCTCTGTAGCACAGAGGTAGAAATGAGATGACAACCAGTGCACAACTAAAAACAAAACAACCCCTTCCCCCCAAAAAAAAAAACCCCAAACAGCTAAAATCAGAAAATATTTTAAAGTAATGACAATACCAGGAGGGTGTGGAGCCCACCCAGTCTCTCATCCAATTGTGGGGCAGCCTACATCAAGCTATACTGGGCTTCGCCTGGGGAGTAGGCAGGATACAATAATGCATGTCAAAATGTACATAATATACAATGAATATTATAAAAATAATATATATGTTTCACCTCTATCAGACTTGTTTCACCTCGTATCAGACTTGGTGCCACGATCTAGTCGTTTAGGTGGGTTGGATTGGTTGATAGGTTGGACGTGATGATCTTGAAGGTCTCTTCCAACCTGGATTTATTGTATTGTATTGTATTGTAAATATTAATCTATGATAGCACTTGCAAATGGGAAAAAATCCACCTCCAGTCCATTTAAAATAAGTGTTGAGCATCTTCTATTAATTACAGGAACCATTTTCTCCTTTTCAAAAAGTTAGTGCTGAATAGTAGTGCCCACAACACCGCAGGTCTAGAAGCCAGTCTTATGGGTGATGATCAAAACTAGAACAGTTTGCTGATCTGCTGTGCACAAGTAATAATGACTTGTCCGTATTTTTGCTCTTAGTCAGCATTTTTTGTCTGTGGAGAAGTCTCAAAGTACAGAGGTGAGTCTGCAGACTGATACTAAAATGAAAACACCGAGTATGCAGTAAATAAACCTAGAATAAGACAATAGCAAATAACAGTTTCGAACGATTATTAGACATTAGAGTACTTTTACCTATTTTTACATTTCCCTTCTGTTTTTGGAGGAAAGAGGTGTATTTACCCCACAGCACATAGTACACTTAAATACAGCTCATAATTGTTACTTTAGATAGTATTTAGAATAAATGTGAATATAGTAGCAAAAAACCTCGGCAGTTTTTCAAGTCTTGTATACTCTCAGTAATAGATGAAGTGCTAGACTCTAGTTCAATTAGTAACAGACACATATTTTCATAAGAAATTTTAAAAGTAGTTTTCCATACTTCCTTTGATTTTCAGCCTTGATCCATTTTTATTCAACATTTGGTAATTGTAAAATACTTGCATTTTTTTTTTTTAACCTTTTTTTATTTGTAGAAAATTGCTATATACTATTAGAAAAATTATACTGGGGAATAAATTGGGATTATGATTTTCAATTTTGTTAGAATCTGGGCATCACAGTCAAATACAATTTGGAAATCTCAAAGTTGACAAGAATATCAAATTTGGTTATTTTTAATCTTCCCTGCCTAGCTGTGTTTAGCTTTGTTTTCCAGTTATGGGAACATATTCATGTGTAATCACAGCTGTTAGTCAAAATGGGAATCAAAGGCCAATCTCTAAACTACTTGGTCCACTGGGCTACTAGGCTCAAAGCATTGTTAATTTTTAATTCAATAGGAGATAAGGAACAACACTGTACTCAGGCACTTTTGACATTACAAGTAGGAAAAGCAACTACCTGTCTATAGCTAGGCCACCTAAGGGATGAATGTTGCCACATATTAGGCTAAGGACTTCAAAGCACACCTGCATATCTGGAGTGAAATGCCTGAAATGCATCACTGCCACTTTCCTGTAAGCATTTAAATGAAGAGAGAGGGGTTTGCTGGCTGCTTTTATTTGCCTGATGTTTAATGTTTGTAAAGTTGTAGGTGTAAAATCCTAACACTAAAGAAACCAAGATGCTTTTTTGTATGTTTGGTTGTTAAGGTTCTTAAGATGCACCTATCTTGATCAACAACACATTTTTTCAACAGTGCCTACTTTTGTCAATTAATTTTTATTTTTTTCTGCCTACACATGAAGAAAAAGTTAACTCCATTGCAAAAGGAACTCTAGCTGATATCTTTAAGTGAAGTACACGTCTATACCTAGTCAAATAGAGATTTCCTTGGAATATACCCCAAAAATAATAAAGGAGTTATTCAGGAAAAAAAAATGTTCTGAACACCAAAGAGTGCCTGGCTGTCCACAGGCTGCTAAATAATATTCTTCATTTTATCTCTTTTCTGAAGGCTTTCTCTGTTCCTCATAAAGCACAAATTTACACTTCACGAGATAAAGAAACCTCTACATATTTGTACAGTACTTTTCTTCTTTTTATGTCATGGAAACAAACAGCCAAATCGTGTCTGTTTTCTGTGTGAATGCTTTAGAGATGCAGAACTGCAGGGTATCTCCTTCTGTCCTGAGGTTCCTCCCTGCAGAAAATAGGACTGGATTACTATGCTCCCAGAGGTCAAAGGCAGAGGACGACGGCTGCTGCTGGCAGAGAGGCAGGCATGGAAAAGGTCATGCCCCTAAGCAGGGTGCAGGGTCCCCAGGAACCAGCTCACAATTGTTAGGCTGTAACTGAAAAAGCTTGTCCATGTGTATTGTAAAAAGTCATCAACATTGCCCAGCATATAGCATGTAGTATCCTTTGAAGATTTACTAAGTACACTGAGCTGGTGTGCCCCAGAAGTCCTGTAGGAAAGTCAGATCCAGCTTGCCACCGAGCTGGTACAGCCTTGAATACAGTGCTTCAGCTCTCTTCTAGCTCTGCTAAAGCATCTGTCCTCAAGTGATGTGAGCTGCGCTTTTGCTTTTTACCTGTGTGCCTTTGTGCTCACAGCTGTGCATGTGCAGACCTGTGCCTGCTTTTCATGCTTGTCAGTTGTGTGCCTGTGCATATACACACATATAGTAACAAGACATGCCAAACAGTGAATTATCATTCCAGTGAACTTGTTTCTATCCAACATTTCTATGACAGAAGCCAGTAACAAACTAAGCATGATATTTCACTTGTCCAACACTTGCCCAAGCAAAACATCAGATCAAGGTGAACTGACAGTACTGGAACTCCTCTAACTGCTGTGCAGTTAGAAAGAAGTTTAGATTGTACTTCAAGAGGGAAAAAAAGGTCACTGATTTCACTGCTTTAGGATTTTGCCTCTGGTTTTGATGGGCACATTATTCTTTTCTTATGATCAATTTACTGACAAATTTTTCACTGTATGTTGAACCTAAGTGTTAACACCATTTTTTGTGAAAGTACTTTTAATCATCTCCTCACATAACTATGACTTACTTTGCACACATCCCTCAATAATCTTGGAATTGAGAGTTTCTTGGGTTTGTGTTATTTCACAGGATTTGCTTATCGCTCTCCTCACTCATGTTGCCCTAAATCTATAATTTTACTTTAGAGAAAAATCTTACTAATACAAAATTTGTCACACAATAGCTGTAGTAGCACTTCATTTTTAATCACACATCAATATGTTTAGTGTAACCCCAAATAGCAAAGATAATGAAATAAAGACTATATTCAAAGACAGACATGCCTGGGTTGGTTTTTTTTATGTCCAATATAGGTTTACATTAAATAAGTCAGTTTGGATATACTTTTTTTTTTGCAATATTTTTATTTTTCATATTATTTATAGCTGCATTTCTACTATTTATGCTTGCATTTATATTTAGTGCAAATCACTTTCACCATAATCTCTGTTAATTGCAGGCTGATTAAAGCCCTAAATAAAAGTAAAAATGGATCTTCTCTGCTCAGATTTGGAAAATAAAATCAGATTGTATAGGAAATAGCCTAAATTGTTCAATCTGATTCCTTTATTCATTCCACATTTTAAACAAAGCTTATAATTAAGTATGACACCATACTTGGTACATGCAGTTTTCAAATGATCTGGTGCTTTTACTCTAGGCTTGTATCCTTAGTTTACATATTCCCTTTGTCACAAAAATTGCACATTTTGTCCTCATTCATATTTTTCCCAAAAAGACTTTCCTACATTCTTGTACTTTTCCTATCATGTAGGATGTCTTAAATGATGACACAAGTAACTGTTTAACATATTTTGTTTTCATTCTTTCTTCCTTTTTTTCTGAAGTATGCTTATCTTTGCCAAGCAGAAGGAATAGAATGAATTTTGGATTCCGTGTTCTTAAGAATGCATTTGTGGAGTAGGGAAAATTTTGCCCAGAATGTGTGAGGTGAAAGGCAACAACAATCTTCTTTCAGCAAAATGTGATTTGTTCCTTACCAATCCATGATGATCTTGAGCAATTTCACCTAAATAGACTTTGCTATTTTCACACATGAGTGGGTAACAATTGCTTCTGAGGTGCAAATGTGATGAACTGCTGACCGTGTCATTCAAAGTGAAAAGAAGCCACAAAAGCCATAATATATGCAGTGAACACAAGGCTAAATTGTTATCTTCAGATAACAAGTTATTGAACTATTTTTAATGTAAACTTTACATACACTATGATCTTTCATGTAAACTATATAGCTAAAAAGACAAAGGTAATTATTGGAAACCTATGGCAGTGAACTGCAGAACAAAAGCCATTCCTTTTTATGATGATAATTGAGCAGAGCACCAGGCTTAGTAGGATAAAATGATTTCAAGCCTCTTGACATTGTGTTGATTAGGAGATTGAAAATGTGATGTCTCAATAAAGAGAAATTTACAGTTCTAAAAACACAGCTCCTTCTTTGCATTATCTTAAACATAGGCATTTTTCTCTTGTCTTTCACATAAACTACAGTGCACCAGCACCCCCATATCCTAGCATTGTATGCGGTTGTGACCCAAGTGCAGCACCTGGCACTTGGCCTTGTCGAAACTCATGCATTGAACTTGGCCCATTGATTCAGCCCATCTAGATCCCTCTGCAGACCCTTCCTATTCTCAAGCAAGTCAACACTCCCACCCAATTTGATGTCATCTGCAGGCATACTGTAGGTGCACTCAACCCCCTCATCTAGATCATTGACAAAAACATGAAAGGGAACTGGCCTCAAAACTGAGCCCTGGGGGACACACCTTGTGAGTGGCTGCCAGCTGGATTTAACTCCCTTCACCACCACACTTTGGGCCTGGCCATCCAGCCAGTTTTTCACCTAGAGAACTATCCACAGATCCAAGACACGAGCAGCCAGTTTCTTCAGGAGGATGCTGTAGGATACTGTATCAAAATCTTTACTAAAGTCCATGCAAATGACATCCAGAACCTTTCTCTGATCCACTAAGCTGGTCACCTTGTTGTAGAAGGAGATTGAGTTTGTGAAACAGGATCTGCTCTTCTTCACCCATGCTGAGTGGGCGTGATCACTTGGATGCTCTGAATATGCTGCATAACAGCACCCCAGATGATCTGCTCCATGACCTTCCCTGGCACTGAAGTCAGAGTGTAGTTCCTTTGGTCTTCCTTCTGGCCATTCTTGTAGATAGGTGTCACATTTGGCAATCTCCAGTTAGCCAGTTATGATGTACAGAAGTAAAGGGAGATCAGGCTGGGAATACTTCTGATGTTGAATTGTTGAAAGCACCCTCATTAGGTTTGCCCATGACACCAGGCTGTGTGATGTGTTGGACTCATTTGAAGGAAGGGATGCCATCCAAAGGGTCCTTGACAGGCTTGAGAAATGGGACAGTGCAAACCTCATGAGGTTCAATGAGTCAAAGTGCAAGGTCCTGTGCTCAAGTCAGGCTAATCCCAGGCACATATATAAACTGAGTACAGAGTGGGTTGAGAATGGCCCTGAAGAGAAGGACTTAGGGGTGCTGATAGATGAGAAGCTCAACATGAGCTGGCAGTGTGGTCACTCAGCCCAGAAGGCCAACCATATTCAGGGATGCATCAGGAGGAGTGTGGCCAGCGGATCAAGAGAGGTGATTCTCTCTCTGTTGCTCTGCTCTTGTGAGACCCCCACCTCAAATACTGCATCCAGTTCTGGTGTCACCACCATAAGAGGGACATAGATCTGTCTGTCCAGAGGAGGGCCACAAGGATGATCCAGGGTCTGAAACACCTCTGTTATGAGGATAAGATAAAGGAACTGGGATTGTTTGGCCTGGAGAAGAGAAGACTATGGGGGACCTTGCAAGTGGCTTACAGTACCTGACGGGAGCCAACAGATGGCTGGAGAGGGACTTTTTACAAGAGTGTCCACTGATAGAACAAGGGGAAATGGATTTAAATTGGAGGAGAACAGGTTTAGATTGGATCTTAGGAAGAAATTCTTCACTATAATGGTGGCAAGGCTTTGGAATGCATTGTTCAGAGAAGTTGTGGATGTCCCCTCCCTGGGGATGTTGAAGGCTGGGTTGGATGGGGCCTTGAGTATCTTGGTCTAGTTGAGAGGTTGGATTAGATGATCTCTAAGCTCTCTTCCAGCCTTGTCCATTCTATGATTCTCTGAAATAAACCTTGCATAAAAGTATGTATATTTCAGTGATTATTTTCTCTTGAGAAGTTTTCTTAAGATTTGATTAAAGGTTTTGGTCAAAAAATGAGAACTAAAGAAAGAAAGGAACCAATAACTAGTGGCTGCATAGTTAGGAGGCTCAACTGAGATAGAAGACATGATTCCATGTCTACCATGGCCCATGAGATGCAGAGCTGTAAATCTCATTATCTAAAATTACATTGCAGTCAGTGCCCTTACAATTAGTTATTCTCTCAATGAATTCAGTTTTGAAAGGCCTTCTTATAGTCCTACTTAAGAAGTGCTGTCAAGTTCTAAACATTTTCTGAGAACTAAGGAAAATATCCTGTTTGCCTTTTCCCCTCTTTTTTTATTATTCTTATTTTATGGCAAGCTATGTTTACTGGGTTTCTTTCCAATTCTGAGTCACAGGATTTTCCCAGTATTTCTGTCATCTCATACTGTAGTACCTGATCTTCCATTAAACAAACACAAACTCTAACCTTTCTAGTTGCAAAGATAAACTTCAAACTGTGAAGTGAATAAATTTATTTTTACCAGCAATGTCTCATTTGATGTGAAGCATGAAATGAATGCATTTTTCTTCATTTATCACACTGCTAAATATTAATACTAATCCAATCCAATTTTTAGTGTTAAAGAGCTATTTCTATGCTGATCAGAGCCTTCAGGAGAAAAGAGGGGAGGTCCTACTGGATAGTCCGTGCCTCCTGTGAGTGCTCTTTGCCTCTATAGGCTTCCAGAAGTAAGGAGTTGGGGAAAAAGAGGTTTAGAGGAAACAGTCTTCTGTATCTGTTATAATAATAACTGACACTCCTGTCCAATGACATCCATCTGGAGGTACACAGTCTACAGAATTCCTCAGACATTACAATTACACATACAAGGACCAAATAAATACAGTTCTTTTACTTGCATGTACTGGCATGATGGAAACCTGGTGAAAATTCTTTCAGATAAGTTGTAATCTTTAAAAGGAGACTCTGATGTTAATTATATAAATATCTGAAACCTGCTGCCTATCTGTCTTCCACAAAGTGCTTGAGCAAAGCATTTAGAGTCATGGATCTGTGTTCACTAGAATTACCAAGAAAATAGAATAGAATAGAGTAGAATAGAATAGAATAGAATAGAATAGAATAGAATAGAATAGAATAGAATAGAATAGAATAGGTCAGGTTGGAAGAGACGTTCAAGATCATCGCGTCCAACTTATTATCCATCCCACCTAATCAACTAAACCATGCAACCAAGCACCCTATAAAGCCTCCTCCTAAATACCTCCAATGATGGTGACTCCACCACCTCCCTGGGCAGCCCATTCCAATGGGCAATCACGCTCTCTGTGTAGAATTTCTTCCTAACCTCCAGCCTAAACCTCCCCTGGTGCAGCTTGAGACTGTGTCCTCTTGCTCTGGTGCTGGTTGCCTGGGAGGGGAGGCCAGCCTCTACCTGTAATGAAGACTGAAATATCTAGAAAAAAAAATAATTCACAGGCTAGAAGAAGAAGAATTTAACAAGAATTGTTTTCTTTCTAACAGAACAGTAAATAGTATACCTCTTAAAAATGTGAGTGGTATTAGGGGGTTGTTAGTTGTTGTTTTGTACTTTGGTTTTGTGGTTTTGGTGGGGATTTTTTTTTTTGCGAAAGATGAAACCAAATAGAAAAGAAACTTCAATTCAAGTAAAACTTTTATTTAATCTGAAGCTATGCCAAAATAGCTCAGAGTGGGAATTTTCCTCTTTTGCAATGCAGTATAAAGAGATTTGG
This sequence comes from Colaptes auratus, assembly GCA_015227895.2. Classification (NCBI taxonomy): domain Eukaryota; kingdom Metazoa; phylum Chordata; class Aves; order Piciformes; family Picidae; genus Colaptes; species Colaptes auratus. The sequence goes on along the minus strand of CM037640.1, from coordinate 47,741,901 downwards.
AAACAACCGTACCGGATTTCTACTGTGTGTAAAAGTTGCCCATTATTTTTAGGATGAAGGAAGTGCAAGTATTTTCATTTAAACTTTTAATTTTCCATTCCACATACCCACCTTCTACTCTGCCCCCTCCAGTAATCAGTGTGGAACTGATATCTAATAGTCCACCTTACTTTCTAAAAGCCTTTGAGCTGCACAAGGTACAACTGAAGTGAAATCCTAGAGTAATAACACGAGCTGGTTTAGGATGGGGGTGGGTGTGGTAAGAGGAAGGTGGTAAAAACTGTATTAACTCTGCAAAGTCCTTGCAATAGGTCATAAACTACAAATTTTCCTGCAGGCTGAGCTCCATTTCCTTTCAGAGACAAACTCATGTTTCTATTCTGATATTTGCAAAATTTCCTTTCCCTCATTCTATTATAAAAAAAGTCACTTTTTTGTGTGGTGCAAAATTACCTTTGCCTGTACTGTGGCATAAATGGGCTGATTTACATGAGAGTACAAAAGCAATCTGTAGCAGGGAAATTCACTGACCTTCCTTCTGATTAAAGCAGCAACCACTGAATTATCCAATCATCTTCCCAAGCAGATGCTGTCCAAATATTTCTAAACAGCTAAACAAATAAATAAAACAGCAAAATAATCAATAGATGGAAATACGTTGTGTATGTAAACACTTTGCACACACTGAATTTGGGATAATTCCATTTGACTGAGTGAGAGCTTCAGCTGTTTAAAATCAGAATTCTGTTTAATGCAGAACTGAATAAAGCAATTCTGATTAATGTTTGTGATTCGGTCTTTCCCCTTTTTCAAGTGTTAGCCCTGTAGCAATGAATCCTTCAGCTCTGTGTTTTAATGATACTCTGGACTGAAAATGTTGTTATGGACCTGTTCTTTCAATTCTATGTGACCATGCTAATTTATTTCGAGTTAGAACCTGGCCTAACGCTTCCTGTGACAGGATATTAGGTTTCAGTCACTTGTCCTCGGAGCTATGGTTTTTCAGTTCAGTTTTAAAGGCTAAAAATCCCACTGAAGTGAAAATAGACAACAAATTTTGGAAGGCAGGTTATTCAAGAAAGAACTAGGAGCTTATGTTTCCCATAAAATTTATTTTTAATTGCTTTTTAAAACTCCACCCAAATACACCAAACTCCTCCCTCTACACTTGATCTGTAAAGTAAAAGCCTGAAGAAATATTTTACTGAGAAATTATGTCATTAGACTCACAGTGTGTGAAGCTTTCCAATCAAGTTTCTTCCTGGGCCAAAAATGTTCAAGATAGCAATAAAAAGAATAATAAATGTTAAAAAGGGTGTGGGGAGGATTTCTTTCTTCCTTAATAAACCTGGGAGGAAGAAAGGGAGGAAAAAATTCTTATGAGTGACAACCACATTCTATACTCTCCTTGCTGGAATATTTTCATCTAATTGGTGATAAATATGCTGAATAAGAAGCAATGATAATTATGCGTGACAATTAAATATGTGCACCAATTAAAAACCAAATAAACAAACGCTCAACCACTCCTTTCTAATCAATATTCCCAATAAAACTCTTGGAGCTGACCACATTATGCCACTCAAATGATATTAATGAAAGCAGAGAGTCCAAGAGAAATCAAATGAATGGTTTTATTATGGTATCTCTGATCAAATGATCAGTAAAGAAGGAGCTTCTCAAACTTAATTTAGATACATCCGTTCTTCTTCCCCTGATTAGAGGAGATTCTCTGCTTAGGAAGCAGCAGCGTAACACTGCCACCCACTGCCTCACTTCACACAGGTAAAATCATGAGGGCAGATAAATGTTCAGGAGTAATCAGGTCTTTCCAGATATACTCATGACATCTTTATTAAGCTTTGAATGCTCCTCAGTGAAAACTGGGCAGGCTTTGCTTACTTTGTTTTGAATCAGCTGGAGTGCAATTTTCACCTGCAGTAAATTGTCTCTGAACATTACAGTACCTTTATGTGTCAGGTTTTGCTTACTTGCTTCCAGATGTCACCATCTTCCTATACAACGAAGTACAGTAATGCTTTGCTGCAGAGAAACTCATCCTTTCAGCTGTCTCCAATACCCAGGCAATCTCTGTGACAGGCACGCACCTTATCTAGCATATTTAGACAAGGAAAGCTCCTGCTATATACAGTTATAATGCATGACATGGTGAGCAACACTTCAGTGAAACTGAACTGCTTCTCAAACTTTTCAATCTACCTTTCTGAATCATAGTATTTGCATATTTTACATTTATTTGCAAGAAACTTCTGCATTGCTTTCACTTCAGTGATGCAGGATTCATTAAAATTCTACTCATACAGGCTCATGAATGCTCTTTGGTTTTAGTTGTTTGTTAGTTGGAAAAAAAGACTAGAAACACTTTAAGCTCCAAATAATATGATGATTTTTAAAATATCTTTTTACATTTCCATTTTTTGTGTGATTTTTTAGCTTCTTTTAAAATTTACCTTCTCATTTGAAACTCCTGGTCTCAAAAGTGAAATGCTGATTATATTTCCCCCCCCCAGTTTCCAAAAACCTTCAATCACTACTGGCATTCAGAGTACATAAGGCATAGGACATGAGGTGCTGTAGTGTCATGATATTATAAGCTACCTCCAGAACTTCTTGTTTGAGCCCCACCACCATGCCCACTTCTGGACCTCTTGATATTTATGAATAATAAAGAGGAAAATTACTAGTTTTGCTCTCAAATACTCAGCAAATTACTAAGCACTGCTTTCACTCATGTAAATTTAATTCACAGGCTTGGTGCCTGGCGTTACTTTGCCAGAAGAAATTGCATTGTATCTCACATGCATTGAATATAGGACTTAAGGAAAAAAAAATCAATAAAAGAAATTAAATATAGTCAGCCTCCCTCAAACAATAAAAATCAATGCTATGTTATCAGGTACCTAAGAAGCAGGTTTATTTTCAACATTAATCTGGATAGCAGTTTCATGGTAATTGATTTTTTTATACTTAAGCTGTCAAAAACTATAACAAGCAATGATTACTTGTTATTTTCCAAATTCATAATAGAATTGATTCTATAGGGACTATGCTTTTTTTTTTTTCTCCCTGCTATCCTTCTCTAGTACAGAATCAGTGTTGTCACTGAAATAGTTGCCAATCTTTCTTGCAGTGATGACAAAACTGAAAAATAAATATTCACCAGGCCTTAAATGGAACTGCTTTACAGCCGTACAACTGTGGTGAAATTACGTTTGTCAGTAAAAATAAAGTCACTGCATCTTCATTATTTTGATTGATAAACAGTGTTCCAACTGCTATCTATAACAGAACTAGATGTGGCATTAAATATTAACTATTATGATTTCACGAAATGAAAAAGAACTTGTTCCTAAAACATTAATCTAAAAGCAGGCTATGTATTTTTCATCTGATTCCACCAAACATTGTTAATTTTGCAGGAAAACTGAACACTGAGGAAAGTGTAAAGGGTTTTTTTATTACCACTTTCTATGGAAATTCTGAAATGCTAGGAAATACTCTAATATAAAGTCAAGCATGAATTCAGGAGTTATTTTCGTCCTTATTTAATACTTTTGTGAATGATTAAAGGCAAGTAGGATGAATCTGTAAATAATATAATTTCATGCAATCTAGAAGTAAAGTTAAGCATAAAACAGGATGAAAATTAACAGGAGGTTGTTGTAAAATGAAGATGCACCATCCTGCTTTAGGAATTAATTTCAACTTCCAGTAGTTTACTAGAGAAAAACAAAAACAAGATCAAAAACAAACAAGCAAACAAAAAAGACAGAAACAAACACCCCCCCAAACAATAAAAAAAAAACCAACAAAACCAACAAAACCAAACAAACAAATAAACCAAAAAACCACAACACAAAAACACCAACCCCAAACAACAGAAAAGAAAACAACTCCCCAAAGCAACTGAAAAAGAAAGATTTCTGTACAAAATCTAGGACCCCTTAATAAACGCTCTTGGTTATTTCACACAAACCTTAACCCATTATATCATGTGCTTAAAGGGAGAATATTATCTGGAGAGTAACAAACAATTAAATCAATCTTTACACTATTTTGTTTTATTCTGACAATCTACATGCAAAACTCCTTCCGGCTCTCCGAGACAAATCAGAGCAGTAACAGTCATCGCTATTCTAGGCAATTTGTAACTACACGAGAGGTTTATTAACACAAACTTGCTTTCCATAAATAGTGGTAGCAGCTGGAGCAGCAGCCAAGTTCGAGCTGGCAAAATTAGCATGACAGAGAGGCATGCATCCCTTCAAGAGCGTCAGTATTGGCCTCACTGTGTGCTGCATCTGATCGCATTTATCAAGAAAGTGACATGGCTGTAGACAACCTAGGAAATGATGTCATTAATATTGATACGCAGTTCTGCCCCAGCAGAAAAAGAGGCAGGCACAAAATTCCCCAGTAAGCATTGCATTTTACTTGTTATGATCTATTGAATGAAGTGCTACAGACTATTTTGTATTATTGGAAAGGGATATAGACATGACATGCAGAAGACAGATATGAGGTTTCTGACTCCATCTCTACCCAACTGTGAAAGCACTCCAGTATATTTAAATCATTCATTGTCTACCCTCGTTTTAAATGTCTCAAGCTTTGTAATTTTCAAGACGTGCCATGCAAAAAATATTTCATGTCCCAATACCAAGCATTATTTTCATTCATTCCCACTTTCTTCTCAGACATGCAGCTTCAATCTTTCCTTTAAAAAAAAAAAAATTCAACAGTAATTATTCATCCTTCCCCTTTTATACAGATTACAGGCCTATGTTAATAGCAGCTTTTCCACTCTTTCAGCTACTGCAGAGAAATTTCTGTGATGTTCTTTCTCATTTAGATGTGTGAGTCAACTTTTTTACTAAATTCTTGATCCTATCTACTTCAAACATTCTTATACTACCACCTTCCTCCTCACTATTGCTGAGGTACAGCATTTCTTTTCCTAGCACTGTATTTTAATCTTCTCTATTCCCTGATAATTATTTCATAATTTTTTTTAATAATGTCACAATAATTCATCACTACATTACTGGCAAAAAAAAAGCCAAAAGAATCAATCAACACTGTAAGCTGAAGGTATGGGGAAGATTATAAAACTTTGTAAATTATGTGGCCAAAGGAAAAATGCATGCCAGCATTAGCCTATTAAAATATAGCACTCTGCCAGTATTTAAACATTCCCACATTACTGAAAGAGTCCAGAGCTTTTAACTATAAACTTCTTTTTTACCCCCCTTTTTTCCTTCTCTGATGTACAGACAATTGTATTTTGATAATACAAGGCAAAGGCCACAGGATTTCTCTTTGAACAGATCACATTTTTTGCAGTTGAGAATGTTTTCCTTTTGACATTATGTCCTGTTTCTGTGTACTCTTCATGTTAGATATTGTTGTCATTACTGTACTCCAGTCAGATATCTGCCCTGTAGAAAGAGCAGTAAGAAATCTTTTTCATGGTGACTTACTATAAGGTACAATAAAATGTACTGGCAATGCAGAAGGTTATTAATTTCAGTGGTTTTCAAACAAAAAGGAAGAAAGAAATCACAAAATGGAGAATCACTCCTTTAGATGAAAGGCATAGAATGTCACTTGCAGATGTGTAGACTTTGCCAGAAACTACAGAAAACCTGAAAGATCTTGCTGAAGCTTTTCCATTTATTAGTCAACATCCATCAGTACCCTAAGGCTCAGCCTCTCAAAAGACAGGCCTATGGCTCATATGAGTACAAAAAATAAGAAGCACTTCAGAGGATTCGTCTACATTTCTATTTTCATGTATTTATCTGTCACTGTAGTGTCTTAGGACACCAACTGTTAGGAGAGCTCCATTGTGATAGGCACTTTATACATGGATACAACAATAAGGGGCAGTCCTGGTTCTGAAAATAACTCACAATAAAGATGTGTTGCAATGCCACGTTCTAAAACTACTGCACAATGGGTAACACGAGCTGTAATTTTCATTCATTTCTTCCCAGAGATTAGAAGATGGAAATAAAATTGTTTACTGTTTGACTTCCCATTTCTTAAAAGAATAGAAGCTCTTAGTCTGAACAGATAATATTTTCTCGGGGCAGGGCAATCACTTACCAAATATACTGAATATTTTATTTAAATACTTGTGAGTCTGAAAGGTTAAGTGACAAGGTTAAGCGTCTAGTTTTGCACTCTTTTTGTTCTTAGTGTGCGCTGAGGTTTTCCTTAATGATAGGATTAAATATGGTTTCCAGCTACAAACAGTTGCTTGTCATTCCCTGTAGGTTAGGCTCTATATTTTGTACTTATCACAAACAAAGAGGAAATAACTTTCTCAGTCTTTGTGAGTCTCTTAAAATGCACACACTTTGGGGAAATCATATTTTCTTGAAGGAAATGAGGCATGACCAATCACACAAAACGTGAGAAAATCCCTTGATAGGTGACCTTTGCCACATGTAAAAGAAGCTGTTCAGTGGCTGAGGTTTCATGGATTTCATGCATGAAAATCAGATTTTCTGGCCACCAGTGCTGTTCAGTAAATAAATAATCCATCATTGTGTCAAACAGTAGAAACACAAAGATACTGGCATTGCTAACTGAATAGAGGTTTTTAGTTAGCAACTTATGCAAACCCTATGTTTTGTCTTCAGGAGCTGTGCATGGGTTTTTTGCAGTGTTTAGTTTTCATTACTTGAACTTAGGTTATTCATGCTTAGGACAAGGGTGAATGAAGTCTGTGCTGAGGACTGTATCATCAATTTGACTGTATATATTCAGATGCTCATGTATAGAAGAAATAAAAGGAACAAATAACACTAGCTAGGAATAAGTTTGGGAGTCTTCCACAGGGGACAAAATCCTTCTGTACTAAACTGATTCAGCAGAATGCTAGATGCTCTTCTGAGATGTATTAGAGACCCAGAGCCACACATTCAACACAAACATTTAGCAGTGTTTTCCCTCAATGTGTGATGCATATTTACATGAACTGGTAAAATACGATTTTCTCACCTGTATTTCATAATCCTTAATCACACCTTTTATTTATTAATCTTTTTCTTTCTCTCTCTCATTCATGTGTAGAAGATACTCTCATGTGCTGTGTCCAGCTAAAAGTCTTTGTTTGTTTGTTTTTGACAAATGAGTGAGACACAGGGTATTTAGGATAAAATGACTGCACAAAAGGATTTTGACAGTCATTACACAGTTGTTTCTTTCTTTCCCTTAGACAGGAAGATACCTGTGTTAGCTTTTAATTGTGCTTATTTAAAGCGTATTAAAATAGTCAACATGTTTAGTCTCATACCTGGAATTCTAATTCTTTCATTTCATTTGTACAGTTTTAATTGCCACTATTACATAATCAAGAAATTTTAATCATAATTAGGCTAAATTCTTCGCTCCTTAGGACTATAATAAACATGTAATTTTTCCCATCCATCTTCTGGCTGCTCTGGACAAAGAGATGTCATGATTTCTACCATGCAACTGATTCACTTTGGTTTTCAGCTTCTCAAAAGAAGTAAGGCATTTTACTTCTTAGGTGGACTGCCCATTTCCTTGGAGACATCTTTCTCCCTAAAAGGAAAAGGAATTAGAACAATTAAACTCTTAATTTAGGCAATTTTAAAAAGGTGTTGAAGTTGACTGAAATGAATCCAGGCTCCAGTTCACTGGTGGGCTTTAGCCAAAGATGAGGGTGAAGAGAAATGAACTGTTTATACCTGCTCTAAGCCCCCTTCTTTACCTAGCAGTGTCAGCAAAGTTCCTGTTACCATTTCACCCACAGGCCCACGGCATCTAGTTTGCTGAAACACTTAATGATCCTCTCATCAGATACACTAGACCTGTGCTTTGCACAGGAACTCAATGTGAGCTGGTGATGCCTGTGACTCTGCCACTCTTTTTCACACCTTCCAAAGGACTGAAAGATTTTGTAGAAGCACAATCAGTCTTGTGCATCCTTGATCTCCAGATAAGTCTCACTCAAGAACCATGAGGAAGTTGCAATGGATGGGCCAGCAGGAGTGGTCATAGAGAGGCTGCTGCTGACAGACGTACTACTAGCTCTGAGATTTCTAGGTCCTCCCTCCCCTTTCTTCCATTTACTTCAGATCAGGGTGTTTAAGTATTATTGCCCATTCCTAGCAGAAAGATTCAATCCATTCTCCCTATTTCCTTCATCTCCTGGTCTATGAAAGACAGACAGCTGTTGTTAATTGCTTGAGTTTATTTTGTTTAGAAAAAAGTTCTTAATCTGACACTGAAAAGTTAATATACACCTTGATTCTATCATTTTTCTTTGGAAAAGAAATATTTTGGTTACTGAATATTTTTATTTGGTTATTTAAAAATCTAAAAATCCCTTTCTTCTGTTGCATGACTGCACTGAAAATTCTTCGTGAGTCAAAAACTAGGAAAGGTGACTAAAAAGAAAAGGAATTGAACTTCTTACTTTTACTGCATGCATTTAAAATAATTACTTTGGATTTTCTTGTCCTTTTTAACCTTTTCCTCGTACCAAAAGACAAATGAACAAGCAAACAAAAAAAATTCTTCCTTCTTATAACAGTTCAAGTATAAAACTTACAAACAACACAACAATAAATTGCTTCTTCAATTTTGATAGTTGCAACTTCAAATCCAGCAATGAGCATAGTACCCATTTTGAGATTCAGAGATAAGCTTTTGAAAGTTCCAATTTTAAATTCAACAAACGTAATGTTGCTGCTAGCAATCATAGGATATAGTTTGCTAAAATGACACACCTACTCTGATGGTTTTTGGTTAAATCCTAAACTAGTGGTATTCTATTTCAATGTGGGTCAGGCTGATAGGAGGACATGCAAGCAGGACTTCAGCTGAAAAATATTGCAAAACATCTTGCTTTTATTAATTACAACCAGAAACGGATGTAGAGGACAGAAGTAGAGCACTGGTGAGATTTTAATGTCATTTTCCTGGAAATTTTTTAATGTCAAGATTAAAATTCAGATTTTACTTCATGCAGAAATAAGTATTGGTTGTCTTTGGAACAGATAAAAGAATAAGTGAAAATTAAACTGATAGATTAAAGAATCATTTTGTTAAGCCATTTTGCAAAATAAAAGATTTTTTAAGGCATTTTTTTGTGGATCTATTTTTGGAACAATGATTTTCTTGAAGCATATTGTTACACTAATCCAAGATGCTAAGGAAAGAGAGAGTTAATACAGATATTCCTGCATTCCCTTGGACCCCAGTAGGATATCTGGAACACTTCCAATATATGGCATCTTGTGAGCATTCTACTGCAACTGAAAAATAATCATAGAATAGTTTGGGTTGGAAGGGAACTTAAAGACAATCTAGTTCCCAACCCTCTGTCATGAATGGGAGCCCCTCCTACTAGACCAGGATGTTCAAGGTCCTACTCAACCTGGCTTTGAACATTTCCAGGGTTGGAGTCTCCACAGCTTCTCTGGGCAAATTCTTCCAGTGCTTCACCACTCTCGTGGTGAAAATTGTTTTTTCCAAGTCTAATGTTTTATCTAAGTCTAGCTTCTTCCAGTTTGAAGTCACTACCCCTCATTATATTGCTACGTTCTTTCAGAAAAGGCCCCTCTCCAGATATCTTGCAGGCCTCCTTCAAATACTGTAAGGCTGCTATAAGGTCTTCCTAGTCCCTTCTCTTCCTCAGGCTGAACAACCCCAACTGTCTCAGACTGTCGTCATGAGGAAGATGCTCCAGCCCCCTGACCTTTTCCATGTCCCTCCTCTGGACCCATTCTAACAGTTTTATAGCCTTCTTGGATTGGGGATTCCACAGCAAGACACAATATTCCAAGTGGGGGTCTCACGAGGGTGGAGGGGGAGAACCACCTTGCTTGACCCGCTGGCCACACTTCTTTCGATGCAGCCTAGGATTCAATTGACTTTCTGATCTGCTGTACACAATGCCAGCTCATGCTGAGATTCTAATCAACCAGCACTTCTAACTCCATTTCCTATGGCCTGTTCTCTGTCCAATCTACAGTCAGCCTGTATTTTGCTGGGATTGCCTTGACCCACATGCAGGACCTTGAACATGGGTTTTTGAACTTCATGAGGTTGGTAGTAGCCCACCTCTCAAGCCTGTTAAGGTCCCTCTGGACAGCATCCATTCCCTCCATCATGTCAACTGCACCACACAGCTTTATGTCAGAAAACTGACTTAGGGTGCACTGTCCATGTTGCTGATAAAGATGTTGAACAGCCTTGGGTAATCCAAGTAAAAAACATTCTACTACTAGGAGTAATAGGAGATGAACAACTAGTCACATAAATGTAGTTAGATCTTTGGAGCACACACTGTTGTACTAGTCTAATAAAGTCCTCATTTAAAGGAGAAATGTAGGAGTTTTCTGCAGTTCTACTGTACTGTAATGGCAAGAAAGGGTTTGATGAAGTCTGCTTGGGCAGGAAATGCCCTCTGTAAATATCTAGGTAAAAGAGTCAGAGAAACTCTAAAGTGTTTTAGAGGCTCTGAGTTCATAATTGAGTTCAGTTGTTCAGCTCCACTGAATCTGGAAGCATCCTGAGAGCAGATCTGCTCTCCTTCATTCCTTCTTTTTAGGTCTAGGAAGATGGCTCGAGGTGAGGAGAAATTCTTCTCAGAAAGAGTAATTGGCCAGTGGAATGGGCTGCCCATGGAGGTGGTGGAGTCACTGTCCCTGGAGGTGTTCAAAAAAGGTTTGGATGTGACACTTGAAGCCATGGTTTAGTTGTCATGAGGTGTTAGGTATTACATAATAGGTTGGACTTGATGATCTCTGAGGTCTTTTCCAACCTGGTGATTCTATGATTCTACGTGTCAGTCTTGCATTTCCCCTCATGTACACTATATGACATGAGCATTAGAGTTTGTTGAGGGAATTGGGAGAATCACTTTTGACTGAGAGGTATTAGAATTTGTTTGGTTTATCCATTCATAAATTACACTACAAATATACTGCAGGAGGAACATACATTAAAGTAACATATTTCCACAGTAAGTATATTTTAAAATGTATTACACTGTAATCTATGTCTTTCTGATGGGCAAAAAGGATGAAAAATGGTGGGAGTGTGATTCTATTCCTAGAGTATGGCCTGACATTTTGCAAGTTAGTGGGTGGTTGATTCTTCTTGGAGACCAAGTGAGTCTGAGATGGACCAATAAGTAGGGAGGATGAAGCCTAAATGTGGCCTGGGAGCCTAATCATGTCATGGGAGCCCAATCTTGAAAGGAACAGGAGTTTATTTCAGCAATGTTAAAGTAAGGCTTCAAAGATGGTGGAAAAGAGTTATCCATATTTTGTTCAAACAATGTAGTTTTCTAAAGTTGCTGGGCTTCCCAAAAGATCCACAAAAAAGGCTTCCTTTTGCTACTGGAAACATGATAGCTGTGATGCAGACTTACTTTGAGTTGTTATTTTATTTTTGTTAGCAATCTCAGCCAGGGGATCTGAACTTTCCCTGTTTAAGTTGTGGAAATGCTGGCTTTTTGAGAACAAAGAATTTCAAAGTACTTTGGTTGACTTACGTTAAAGAAAAGTTAGACAGTTTGAATTTAATACTTCATCCAGCTCAGGATTTGCTATAAACCCCAAGACTCAAATGGCATTAGGGCACAAAAGAAAACACTTGAAATGGAAAAATACAGAGCAGGTAAGAACAACATTTTTATGCATAACTTCACAAAACTTATAGTTCATATCAAAATGTTTTCTGCCTTCATAGTAGATGTCCAAACCCCAACATTTCTGGAAGAGTAATACATAGGTCTTAGTTCTGACCCCCAGACTTGATTTTCAAGCCAACACTTTTTTTCAGTACAGAAGAATAGAATGCCCTGGGACCAAATCATACTCTTTAGTTCTTGGACCAAATCATACTCTTTCATTCTTGAACTGAGGTAACATTAAAGGAAAATTACCCTATCAGGAGGGGTAAAAAGTTTCCTGTGGTAGAGTATTTGTGAGCCACTTTTCAAGTACTGAGGAAGTTGTAATACTATATCAAGATGTGATGACAGCTGGTGACATTCTATTTGTGTTGTTCTCTATGCCATTGTTATGTTTTGGATATTACACATGAGTACATGAAGTTATGCACATAATAAAGGTAGAACTGTCATTTGTGTAAATAGAGTTTTCATCTGTTCTTAATACAATAGCTCCTTAAAATTCAAGTGACATAAGTACTAACACATTCTTTCATGACAGCCATCAAGTCACAAGATAGTGCCTTTAAAAAGTGGTGACTCATGTCCAACAGTTTCTCATAGCAGATAAGAAAACAGCCACTTCTTAATGTAGAGAGAATTCCAAGTGAAAAGATTGGGTTTGTTTTTATTACTTTTCAATGTCCAATGCTCTTGTGTGACTTCATAATACACCAACCAAAGAACCAAGTCCCCAATCAAAAATTAAAAGGAGTTACAATGTACATGGTACTCTCAAGATTTAGGTACAGTGGATGAGAAGCAGGATGAAAACACTTTGAAATGAATCCAATGTCATGTCATCGAAAACTCTAACTGCAAAGTTTAACTTTTTTTTTCTTTTCTTTTCACTTTTTCCATCTACAGTGATTTACAAAGCTTCAAATGCCCCCAAATCTACTAAGTCAGGCCATTTTTGAAGAATCTAAACAAGCTTGCACGGTTTTAAGCTTTCCGACTTTGAATAGTAACTTTGAAGTCATGCCAAAACCTGACTGCAGCAGAGCTGCTTTAGAACTGGATTCCTGACACTGGAATTAGTGTTGGGTGTGTGACATGCCTAACGATAATCTTGACCACGCTTGTTGTAGACAGCCATCACACATGGTGCCTCTGAGTCAATAATTCTCCTAAGATAAGATGTGGAACATCTTGGGGTTTCTTCATTGTTGCAGACTGGTGTTTTGGACACTGTCCATTCTGCAAAGACAGTTTGCCTGATGACACATGGCATTTTTCCACAGGACACAAAGATTGCTTGCACATTCCTTTAATTAGCTCCTGATGAAAATGTTTAGCAGAAGCTTAATAAATACCTCAGATACAGGCTATGACAACAATTAGTTTATTCTTAAGTTTCCTACATTTCTGAATTTGCTATAGTATCAGCATTTTATTTACAGAAAAACCTTAATACGTATATCGATTCAAACATAGTCACTGTGTAAAAAAAGAGAGCATGCTGCTTTATCTGTGCAACAGCTCACATGTATCATCCAACTTCATTTTGTTCTCTCTGCATTGTAGAGTTTATGCTTCTATTACTGAAGGCTGTTGAAGTAACAGTATGTCAGAGGTAAAAGAAAATTATACATAGAGCTTTTTGCTAAAATACACTCATGTAAGTCACTGTCTTCCTAAGAAAATACTCCTATCCTGTGCTCAGAAACATGAACAGCAGCGTTTTGATTGGATTTAGTGGAGTAGAATCAAGCTCTAGGTTCCCAGAAAAGAAATATGTCTTTCACTTAAACATTAGTCACTATGAAAGACCAGATAATTCATTTGAAATATTGAACTCTTAAAGAGCATTCTTCTTCCTGGCTAGATGATTTCATTTAACTTTTATGACATGATTAGTCATCCTATCATGATGCAGCACAATGTAGCTGAGCACACCAGGCATTTCAGATAAGAGTTGCCTTGCAGATACAGATGTTGGCAATGATTTCAAAGCACATTCTGCCTTGACTATAGGAACAGATTAGACAAGCAAGGCAAATATCAAAAGGTGGTGTATTCTATACATTCTGGACCCTAAATATGACTTTTTTTTCCTAAGGCCTACATCCATAAAGAGTATAAACAAACAAACAAACAAACAAACAGAAAACAAACAAACACAATGTAAACTTTAAAGTTGTCATGAAAACTTATTTTTAAGACCTTTGGCAGCTATAATTCTACGTTTCTATATTTCCATGGAAATTACTGCATGTTATACCTTTTGAAGCTATTTCTTCTTTTACAAAGAATGAATGAATACAGCACATGATATAAATTGATTTTGAAAGAAAGAAAGAAAGGAACGAAGGAAAGAAAGAGAGATAGAAAGAAAAGACTCCATGTCTAAACACCTCCTTGTTGGAGCTGTTTAGGAGGAGACTTGATGGGGTGCTTGGTGCCATGGTTTATTTGATTTGATGGTGTTGGATGATGGGTTGGACGCCATGATCTTGAAGGTCTCTTCCAACCTGGTTCATTCTATTCTATTCTATTCTATTCTATTCTTCTATTCTATTCTATTCTATTCTATTCTCTCTATTCTATGTTTTATCTACAGAAAATAACAAATAAAATATAAATGTCTATTTAAGATGAAAAAAAGCAGACATAAATAAATAAGAACTTACTTCATGCTCAGAAGCCAGGTTAAATTATCTTCCTTTCATATTAACATAACAACCATTGGCTAAAATTTATTCTGATATTCTGAAGTAAACCCAGGCATGTGCAACTACATCTTGGAATATTTGATGCATGAAAAAAATATGACAAGAGTTCTTAGGAGTTCCCATGAATGATAATTGTCACATTTCTTTGTTACCTATTGAATGTTTGTGAAATTACCATGATTTTTTTTTTCTATAGCTGTCACTTAAAATATTTTCTTTTTATCTTGTTCTAATGGTCTAAAATTTGCAGGTAGATGTTACATGATTTACTTAAAACATTCACATTTTTATTACTCCCATTTTCATGGGTTGATTACAATAGGTTATATACTCACATTAGAAGAAATATACTCACTCAGAAGAGAAAAACAGGAAACTAAATACAGTTATGTATGACACTTAACTTCTGGAGACTACCCTCCATTTTGATAAAGCAATTCTGTTTGTGTCATGGATTGCACTAGTATTTTTGTATCAGTGCATGTTTACAAGTGTTAACATAGTCTACAGTCCATAGCAAAAAAATACATGGCTTCAATAATTTTCTCAAAAGAACATAACAGACAGAAATACAATGTTTGAGTAATGCAATACCTGTGCAGTGTTTGTAAAATATGCCAATACGTTTTAAATTGAAATATAGTCAGCTATAACATTTGCTCTGGTTGTAGCTCATGGTGTATTGCAGCAAAGTATTTGTGTCTTAATTAAGAACCATTTTGTTTTCAGTAGTCCACTTAAGTAAGAAAGGAAGTGGTACCATATTAACAATTTTTTTTCTTAGCCTTTATGCTTATACTGAAATAAACATTCTAGGGATTGATATGGTTTAGTTTTAATTTGTTGTGCATTATTGCTTTACATGGCTTTCTACCTGTATGAGTAAATCATTTTGTATTAAAGCATTGGTTAAAAGAGTCATAGTAAAGTTGTAGCTGCTATGGTGACCAAAGGATATAGGCTAGACAAATCATGAAGGGTGGAGAGATTGTCTCTTAGATGTGTTGAAAATATGTTTTGAATTTATATGCCACTGATGAATTAGGGGAGACCTAATAGCAGCCTTCCAGTACATGAACAGGGACTACAAGAAGGATGGAGAGAGACTGCTTACAAAGGTCTGTGGTGAAACTAGAGAAGAGCAGATTTAGATTGGATGCTAGGAACAGGTTCTTTCCTATGAGGGTGGTAAAACAACAGAACACATTGCCCAGGGAGGTGACTGGGACCCCATCGCTAGAGATAGTCAAAGTGAGGCTTGACAGGGCACTGGGCAGCCTCATTGAGTTGAGGATGTTCCTGCTTACTGCAGAGGGGGTTGGACTAGATGGTGTTTGGAGCTCCCTTCTGACCCACAACTTTCTATGATTCTATGATGGAGTCATAGGAAGTAAAAATAGTTCTATACAGGTATGGTTGTATGCAACTGAGTAGGTAAGTAGCCACTTCTTCAGCAAATGAAGTCTCTCACTTCACTCTAATCCAGCTGTAAATAGTTTTTCTTTAAACTATTAGGTTGTGATACACAGAGAGGTTTTAACTTTAGAAAATAAAACAGAAATAAAAAATAATAAAACAGTTCTCCTAGATTTTTGCTAATTTTGAGTTTAACAATAAAAAGGCTCTGTCTTGCATTGCTAATTCTGTAGACTTGTAACACCATTAGACTCTAAACAATTGTAGGATGTCAGTCCTGGCTCTACTAAAGTGATACCTCACACTGACTTTACTGCAATCAGGAGGTGACCACTGATTTATATCTATGTGAGATGAAACTCAGGCTTCAAGATATTGCCTGAAACCGAACAACCCAAAACTGAACAGCTTCGCTTAGACCTAGCTACACACAGATCTGTTCATTCCTCTGCGCCTTACACAGAAATGCCAAATGTCAGCCACTTAATATGCTGCCATTTAGAGAGTCTAGGACACCCTATTTTAAAAACTGGCCTTCAAAGTAGAAAAACTGAATTGAGAACACAACCAGTTCTTTCTTTCTTTGTGAGAGTGATGTAATGAATTCATGTCCTACATGTGAATTAAATAAAAGGAGAGTCAAATTAGAAGTTACCATAGATTAAGCAATCTGCATCTAGTACCTCTGCTTGTGTGATCCAACTTTGTAAATCCTACCTTATTCCTCTGGCTGAGCATTTATTGCCATGAAATAAGTAGAGACACAACCTTTTCCTTGACTGCATGAAAAGAGGAATGCTCTATTTCACCTCAAATTGTCTGGACATGACTAGGCAGATTTTTTTCAGCGGAATATATGCATCTTTCTGAATTTTTTTATCAAAGATTAGTGCATATATGAAATTATGACATGAATTCATGCATATATATGAAAGGAAAGTTTGCTAAAACAGCCAATATCTAAAGATAAGGTATTTCTTAAAGCTTGCTTGATGTACATTGTAGAATCCTGTGTAGGATTATTTTTCCTCCATACATTATTTCCAGCCTCTGCTTGTGTTCCTTCCATTCCAATTGTGAAGAAAGCATTATTTCAGCATTCTAGCTTTACAGCTGGATGTCCTAAGGCTACAATTTTACATTTTAGGCAAAAAAAACCAAAACACAAAACAAATCCAAACAATCTCAAGAAAACCCAATGCTGCAATTGATTCTTCTGAGATTGTTTAGGGTACATGAAATCTCTGTTTAATGTCCATGGTAGGATGGAGCCCTACTTCCATATGGTGTTGCAATATGAATAAAACTCAATGGATTCTTCACAGGCAATTTTGAAATGGAATAAGTAAAAGCATAGTCTATAAGTGTGCAAATAAAGTCTTTATCTTGTCTGAGGGGGGTTATGCTTTGTTTTGTCAGTCTACAGTCTGATGTCCTTTGGAGTGAAAATTGCTGTACAAATGTTAAATAGTTACTTGGCCAATAGTTAAGGCATTATGTCAAAACAAAGCACAACAAAACAAAACAAACCCAGTGATTTATCTCCATAAAAGTATGTATCTCAAGAAAAAAACAACCAAAAAACAAACTAGATGCTCACAAAAAAAGTCTTCCAAATTACTTTTATGATTTTTTAGATCTAAGATTTTTGTTCACATTTTTTTTCCTCTTTTTTATAATCTCTTTGGTAACACAGTGATAGGAACGCAATGAAGAATAAGCCCCACATTTTATCCCTTTTAAAGAGCTGAAGCTCTTGCCTCTTATTGCTTAAGATTTTTGTTGACTTTTTTTTCCTCTTTTTTAATATCTAGATTTGGTAACACAGAGATAGGAACGAAATGAAGAATAAGCCCCGCATTTTATCCCTTTTAAAGAGTGGAGCTTTTGCCTCTTATTGCTTTCCACACACTTTTATATAGCTGAAGTTATATCAGACATCAAGCATGAACCTTTACCTTTCCAGAGATTTAAACCCATGAAAAAAATCAGTTTTGTTTGAGACTCAAGACCCAAGTGTGCTAGAAATTACTCCCATCCCTGTATTATTAACAAAAAACGATGGTTGTGCAGACAGACAAAAGATTTCTATCAAAGCCAACAAAAAAGTAGGTAATCCACTTTCAAGTTTTGAATTAAATCCCCCTGAGATCCAGTAGCTTTAGAAAGTGTTGGGTTTGTATTTTTTTTAAAGTACGTTTAAAAGAAGGGGGAAAAAAATATATCATAGACTGAGAACTGTGGAGGACTTTTCAATTCTCTTTTAAAGTACTTGTTTAATTGATTTTGTTGTTGTTGTTGTTGCAAATGGAAATTTTTCTCTTGACAACAGCTGCTGTGTTTTTTGTAGAGTCTGGTAAGCATCAATGCTCCAAATGAGCCTGAGTCTCAGGAGGAGGAAGCAGAGAATCAGAAAGAGCATTGTGCCTCTTTTGTCACTATTCTGTTAGCAGACTTGAGTTAATGTATGCCTGCCTCTCAGGCAAAGAAGCTTGACAACTTGTCCTTGTTTGAAACGATAATATACCACTGGCTCAATTTTGTAAGAATCAGTCTGCTCAGCTGTGGAAACAGTCATGTTGTGGTGGTTGTTGGGGTTTTTTTTTGTGTGTGTGGATATATGCAATGAGTTATCGCCATACGCCCAGTACTCGGATGATAGATTTTAAATGTCAGGAAATAAATGAAAATATCAACAGTTTGGCAATAGGAAGATTTCTGTTTAATGTGAACCTGAATTTCTGAGAGTCTTTTTGTGAGTTTCTCCCTTAAACCTCATCTGTGCAGATTTATTTTAAATTAAAAAAATGACAGTAGATTTGAAATTGCCTCTGTGTGTGCATTTCATTGAGGAAAACTCAGAGAACTGTCTGCTGTCATGTGTACACTGAGAAAGATACTTAAAACAGGATCCAATTTATTGCATAATTTATTTTGTAAGATTAATGGAAAACGTGCATTTTCAAACTGTTTTCGATTTGTGAGATATTTACAGCATTTAAGGAGCTAATTTATAAAACTTCCTTATTGAAATGTCCTCTTTTCCCTGTTTTGTTTGCTTTGCAACCCTCAACATTCACACATATATACACTCTTACTCATTCACTCTTAATAAATAACACTATCCCCTTTTATCAATCAAATTGACTTCATCTCAGAATTTCTGTTGAATTAAAATTAGAATTAGAATTAATTAGAATTAGAATTAGAATTAGAATTAAAATTAGAATAGAATTAGAATAGAATTAGAATTAGAATTAGAATTAGAATTAGAATTAAAATTAGAAATAGAATTAGAATTAGAATTAGAATTAGAATTAGATTAGAATAGAATTAGAATTAGAATTATAATTAGAGTTAGAATTAGAATTAACCAGGTTGGAAAAGACCTTTGAGATCATCAAGTCCAACCTATCATCCAACACTATCTAATCAACTAAACCATGGCACCAAGCGGCCCATCCAGTCTCTTCCTAAACACCTCCAGGGATGGTGACTCCACCACCTCCCTGGGCAGCACATTCCAATGGCCAATCACTCTTTCAGTGAAGAACTTCTTCCTAACATCCAGCCTAAACCTCCCCTGACACAGCTTGAGACTGTAATTTAACTACTCCTCATTTGATGTACTTCCTTCTGATGCCATATCTTGAGGCAGCAAGTCTATGAAAGGCAATTTATTGGTTTCTTTCTAATAAAATATGCAGGTAAGTAGTACCTCTCTTTTCAGTGGGAAATCAGAGAAAAGTTAGTCAGGAAAGTTTGAAGAAGTTTATGTTGTCAATAGTAGGGAAGGAGGAACAAAAAAGTAATAAGGACATTTGTGAACAATTGTTTAGCAAGATTTTAGAGAAAATAGAGAACAGGAATAGTTTGGGCGACAGCCACTAAATAAGGTGAATGGCAATGAAAAGCTTTGCATATGGAAAGGCATTCTCCTATAGAAAGATACATTGCTTTTGCTCTGTTTCCACTACAGTCAGCAGGAAAATTTGAAAGCCTCTATTACCTGTATTGGAAATAGGCCTATGAACACCTTTCCACATATGGGGATGAAAAGGCTTCTGTTTCCCAAACAGGTTATTTATTTGCCACAATGTTTTTCATAGGAATGATGGTGTAGCAATCTTCACTCTGGGTGTAAGTGCACATGCACATCTATATCTGTGAATAAATGCATTCAAATATTATACAGATACTAGGCAGCAGTACAAGCAATGCTGAAACTGAGTGCAAATCAGACATTCCTTACCTTAATTGTTTATTCTGAGTTTGCAGTAAATCTATTCTAATATTCCCTTCAGCCATCAGCATACTTACTCTATTGTAACACAGAGCAGTGAAGTTCAGTGTTGATAGATTCTTAGTGTGTTTTAAAATCGATCAATGTTTAGCAACGAACTCCATATGAAAAATTTCCTTTCAAACAACATCTTAGGTTCACTGATTCAGGGTAAAACATGAGCTTGTATCATAAAGGTCACAGTCAACACTGTATTTGACTGCCAAGTCCCTGGTTTAATATAAACTGAATTAGGTCCCATTTTTTTTCCTGTTAGTGAAACGTAAGACTAGGCACCAGCAAAGCAAGGAGCATTTTAATCTGTTACTTAGGCATTGACAAAGATTAGTCTCCTGGAAGGGTCCTTCACATTGAGCACCCAACTGATAAGGAATTATTTTATCTGTCAAATACATTAAAAAGTGTGATGTGGTTAGAGGTCAACAGGGACTAAGTGTTTGGCTCTAAGGTAATGGGGGGCACCTCTCTCCATCTGGACTAAAGAGTTCTGAGCCCTTCCCAGGGGCTGGGTTGTACAGGCAATCCAGTTCAAACTGGAGAAGAAGGAGGGTCTTTTCTCAAACAAAGCTTTCTGGTTCAAGATCTTTCTTCTGTTCTACAAAGGACTGAAATCTAAATCCCAGAGCTGACAGGCTGGAGTTGAGTCCCAGTGTGAGTGTCTTCTCGCCTAATTAGATATTTGAAAGTGAGACATTCAAATCTGAACTAATCTATCTAGCTTCCCTTTGTAGTTAGTGGTAAGAGGATGGGGGCTTCTGTTGATTATCCCAGACAGCTATTCTAGGAGGTATCTCTGGATGAGTCTATTTCTCTGTGGATTATAAAGTCAGCCTAAGGTGACTTCAGTATTATAAATGGAGACTTTAGTTGTCTGAGTTAAGACAGATGAATCCCTCTCCAGGTCTCTAAATTTAATGATGAAGTATCCTAATAGAGTGAGTCTTGGTTAAAGCAGAGTAAAAAAAAAAAACAAACCTTTGCAATATTCACTTGGGGGAGGAAAAAAAATGAAAGAAAAAAAAAAAAGGTGGAGGAAAGATTTTCTTACCAACTGATTAAGTCTTAGGAAGCTGGAGTGTCAGCCCAGTACATGTTCCAATGAATATCTATATCAGGAAGTATAACACAAGCAGTGGACTGTGACAAAGGCTCACTTCACAGTAAGTAAGAGCCCAGCATGCTTAGAGTCTATGGGTACCCACAAATCAAATCCAGTAAAATAAAGATGATCTAAGCACTGAACTTAGTTGCAAAGGGTACTTTTATTCCTTATTGTCTGGACAGCCTAGACAATAGAGGTGGGAGTGGTAGAAATTTTTTTTCAGCTCTGCTGATATT